>OY992537.1:12143715-13343715 GCA_963921195.1 Pegoplata infirma | reverse complement strand
AGAATGTCTGAATTTGAGATTCATTTTAAGAAAAAAGGTCTCAAAGTCTTTTTTTGTTTGTTGAAAAAAGCCTTTTTTGTTGAAAAAAGTCTTGGAAGTTGGAACTTACTCAATTTTAAGAAGGTCGCAGAATCTGAGACTTTTCCTATAGGAAAAGGTCTGAGAATCTGAGACTTTTTCTTGGGAAAAAAGTGTCAAAAAGTAGTAAAAGTAGTAGTAAAAGTCTCAGAATCTGAGACTTTTTCTGTGGAAAAAAGTTCTTAGAATCAACAATTTTTTTTATTTACATTTGAAAAATTCTCAGATTTAGAAAAATTAAAACAAAACAAGTGAGAGTGTTAAATTCGGCAGTGCCGAATCTTTTATACCCTCCAACACGTCAAAAAAAAAAAACAGGGGCGTATTTTTTTTTTTTTTTGGGGTGGGGGTTTTGGCGATGGGAAACAACCTTTCTGGATCCAACTGCAGGACTTTGAACTTTTTTTGACATAAAAATGTTTCGTTTGCTTAGCAAAAGCACAAAAAACCTATAAAAAATTTCGTATTTTCAGAGGTTGCTTTAGTTCTTTAAGGGGGAACTTTTTTCTTCCTGATCCGATTTTGCCCATGTTCGAACTTAACCAGCCCAATACCATAAGACATATTAGTACCAAACTTCAGGAGTCTAGCTCTTTAATTTGGACTGTATCGTTTCTTCCACAGACGGACAGATGGACGGACGAACAGACGGACATCGCTAGAATGTCTTACAATCGATCACTGATCAATAATATATGTACATTATGGGGTCCTAGACCGATATTTCGATGCGTTACACACGGAATGACAAAGTGAGTATGAACCAACCTCCTTTGGCAAAAACAAATAAATTTGATGATTTTATAGCTTTCCCAACACTTTTTTTGCAAAATCATAATGATTTTTTTTTATTCGAAGTAAAAAAAAAAAATTTCCCCCCCCAAACCCAAAAGCTGTACCCGCCACTGAGACAAATACACAATAAAATATTTTCTACAAACACACATGAAACATTATGTTCATTGTATGTGTATTTTAACAGCAACTACAACAATAATAATAACACCAATACCAAAACAAGAATAAATGACTGTGTTTTTCATTGTCTTTACAAGTGTGTATTAGGGTGTCACTTAATTAACAGAGATACAAATCAAAAAGCATGCCCCATTTTGTACTCTTTGCGAACTTAATGTTAATGTTAATGTTAATGTTAATGTTAATGTTAATGTTAATGTTAATGTTAATGTTAATGTTAATGTTAATGTTAATGTTAATGTTAATGTTAATGTTAATGTTAATGTTAATGTTAATGTTAATGTTAATGTTAATGTTAATGTTAATGTTAATGTTAATGTTAATGTTAATGTTAATGTTAATGTTAATGTTAATGTTAATGTTAATGTTAATGTTAATGTTAATGTTAATGTTAATGTTAATGTTAATGTTAATGTTAATGTTAATGTTAATGTTAATGTTAATGTTAATGTTAATGTTAATGTTAATGTTAATGTTAATGTTAATGTTAATGTTAATGTTAATGTTAATGTTAATGTTAATGTTAATGTTAATGTTAATGTTAATGTTAATGTTAATGTTAATGTTAATGTTAATGTTAATGTTAATGTTAATGTTAATGTTAATGTTAATGTTAATGTTAATGTTAATGTTAATGTTAATGTTAATGTTAATGTTAATGTTAATGTTAATGTTAATGTTAATGTTAATGTTAATGTTAATGTTAATGTTAATGTTAATGTTAATGTTAATGTTAATGTTAATGTTAATGTTAATGTTAATGTTAATGTTAATGTTAATGTTAATGTTAATGTTAATGTTAATGTTAATGTTAATGTTAATGTTAATGTTAATGTTAATGTTAATGTTAATGTTAATGTTAATGTTAATGTTAATGTTAATGTTAATGTTAATGTTAATGTTAATGTTAATGTTAATGTTAATGTTAATGTTAATGTTAATGTTAATGTTAATGTTAATGTTAATGTTAATGTTAATGTTAATGTTAATGTTAATGTTAATGTTAATGTTAATGTTAATGTTAATGTTAATGTTAATGTTAATGTTAATGTTAATGTTAATGTTAATGTTAATGTTAATGTTAATGTTAATGTTAATGTTAATGTTAATGTTAATGTTAATGTTAATGTTAATGTTAATGTTAATGTTAATGTTAATGTTAATGTTAATGTTAATGTTAATGTTAATGTTAATGTTAATGTTAATGTTAATGTTAATGTTAATGTTAATGTTAATGTTAATGTTAATGTTAATGTTAATGTTAATGTTAATGTTAATGTTAATGTTAATGTTAATGGTAATGTTAATGTTAATGTTAATGTTAATGTTAATGTTAATGTTAATGTTAATGTTAATGTTAATGTTAATGTTAATGTTAATGTTAATGTTAATGTTTTTTTATTTTTTATTATAAATAAAAAAAAAAAAATTTTTTATAGTTTTTTTTTAAAAACTAAAAAAATAACTAGTATATAAACTCTTTGGAACACATTTTTCTAAAAACAATAGGTAAGAAGTTACATGGACTAGAATAAGGGGGGGTGAAATAAAGCCATGGGCAATAAGGCCATATGGTCTTATTTCTCAATTCAATGGGAAATAAGGCCATATGGCTATATTACCAACACGATTGAGCAATAAAGTCATATTGATTTTGCAACCAAAGTGGAAATAAAGCCATATCAGTTGAAAATGTGGAAATATATTTACACGTAAATCCTGCTACCCAAAAAAAAAAATATTTAGCGAAGCCGCTAAATTAATTTATAGAGTTTGTAATCCCCAAGCCCGGCCGAAGGCCGGCTACGCAGAAAAAAAAAAATTTTTGACTATCTTTAAATTAAAAAACCACATATACCAGGAACCTCGGAACTTAGAGGGGGTTTTTTATTGGCAGGGTTTTTAATTTAAAGATTGCTTAACAAAAAAAGTTTTTCTGTGTAGCCGGCCTTCGGCCGGGCTTACGGATTACAAAATCCATGCATTAAACCCACCCTCTCTGCAAAGTAAAGTTTTATAGGGTAGCAGGCCTTTGCGCTATCAAATTTGTTATGCCTCAAAAAGGCCTGATAACCAAAATAGCTTTGATTTGCAGAGAGGGTGATTTTAATGCATGGAGTATGTAATCCCTAAGCCCGGCCGAAGGCCGGCTACGCAGAAAACCTTTATTACAAAAACACAAATCATAGAAGTCGTAATAAGTTCGACATTTCGCCCAAATAAAATATTTCGGATTTTTTGACAATTTTGTTTTGCGAGAAGTAACATTTTTAGACCTATCATTTTGGGCTATATGTCGCAGCTTGGGCGATATGACATTTACGGTTTTGGGCGATAAGACCTTGGGCGATAAGACCTTGGGCGCTTTGTCCGTACGCCATTTCAAATTCCATAAATTAATTTAGAGGCTTCGTTAAATATTTTTTTTTGGGTAGCATGATTTACGTGGAAATATATTTCCACACTCTCCGCAAAATAATTATGAACATTTTTAAAAAATATTTAAATGAGTAACAAAGCCATATATGGCTTTATTTCCAACAGTGGTTGGTAATAATGCCATATGGCCTTATTTCTCAACTCTTTGGGAAATAAGGCCATATGGCCTTATTGCCTATGGCTTTATTTCACCCCCCCCCCCCCCCCCCCCCTAGAATAAACACCTCTTTGGCCAGAATGTCAAATTTCGATCCCCTATAACTCAGAGAGTTCTTGACCGATCTCGTATTGATCCGCTAAACACGAGTATCAAAATAATTTTAAAATCGGCCGTACAATTTTCGAGATATTTCTATTTGTCGACGTTCAAAAAGTTTAAAAAAAAAATCTCAAAGTTTCCCTCTCTTTCCGTATCATAGTGCTTTAGACAATCTTGCATTTAAAATGAATTTGAGACAAATCCGATCATTTTAAGACACGGCGCTTTTCGATCAAAATTTTGGATTTTTAGAAAATTTCCACCAAATTTTGAATATTTAAAAAATAAATATCTTGCGATATAATTTTTTTATTACTTCCTGAAATCGGTCGAGCGATTTTCGAGATATCGCCATTTGAAATTTGTCAAAAAAGTTACAAAAAGTGATATTTTTTCCTAGAAATTTTTTGTAAAAAATCATAAACATTTTTTCAATTGACCATTTCATAGAGTTTGAGACAAACTTTCATTTAATCTTAACACTCTGAGATCTAAGTTTAGAGGTTTTGGTGAAAAGTTTCTAAAAAATCAAAACTTTGATCGAAGGCGCCATGGATTGAAATGATTGGATTTGGCTCAAATTTGTTTGAAATGAAAGATATTTTTAAGATGGAAATGGAAATTTTTGTTTTTAATATTTTTTTTTTTTTGAACTTAGGAAAAACCTCTATTCTTTTTTGTCAAATTTCAAATAGTAATATTTCGAAAACCGTTTAAACGATTCTAAAATTTGTTAGATATTTATGTTCAGCGCATCAAAATTAATAAATATGATGTATCGCAAGGCATATTATTTTTTTTTTAATTTTCGAAAATCTCAAAATTTGATCTCCAAGCGCTACAGGTTAATTTAATCCGATTAGCCTCGATTTTGTACTACATAATTTTTAGTTCTAGTAGAATATAAAATTGCCAATAAATGCGTTTTTATATTACAACTTCAAAAATAAGGAACTTCCTAGTATCCATATGTTTTTGTATATCGTGCAAGTGTGTGTTAAAGGAAAACATTGCCGCAAATAATATCGATTGCTAGGTGACAGTAATTTATAATACCTCCGGGTGCATAAATTTTATGAAAAACCAACAACTACAAAAAAAAAAAACACTCACACACATTTTAACAAAATGCAAGCTAAAAAGTTAAAAACATATTTAAAATAAATCAAAAACTCAACCCATATTGTAATAATAACAAGTATGTGTGATATTTTTAAAACCAAAACTTTATAATTTTAAACAAATATTAATCTTAACTTTTACAAAAAAATATTTATAAAGTTCTTGAGTGTTTTTTGAAAAATTCAACATCATTAATTTAACTTATTACATTATAAACATACACACAGAAAATAATATCGTATATTTTATTTTAATTAAAATTTTAATTGTTTTTTAATTTAATATTAATTAAACTTTTAATTAATATAATTAATTGTTTAATTAAATTTTTAACTTTATTTTAATTAACATTTTAATTGTTTTCAAATTTAATATTAATTAAATATTTAATTTTTATAATTAAATGTTTAATTAAATTTCTAGCTTTACTTATTTTTTTATACCCTCCAACCACAGTATGGGGGTATACTCACTAAAGGTGTCCTAACGACTAAGGTAATTTTTCAAAATCACTTTTTAATACGTGGTAGGGTCCTAAATTGTAGTTTTGTATCTAAAAATGAGTGAGCAAAAATTTGGAGACAATCGGATAAAAATAACTCGTGCCGAAAATGGATTGAAGTTTTGGGACACTCTTATCTGATGAAAAAACACGTTTTTTCTAGTTTTTTGAAAAATATTTGTATATGGTATTTTTTGTTAATTTTTTTGTTAAGTAATATGAAAATGATAATAAATTACCTTTCCAAAAAGCTTAAAGAAATTCAAATCGGATGAAAAATAAGCATTTTACGCATACATGCCCCAGACCATTGCATGGCTTTTAAAGCCAAAATTTGAAAATTTTCAAAATTTTTAGGCAAAAAAATAAAAAAAAAATAAATTTTACTTTATAATTATATTAAATACATGTTATATATAAAAACTAACAGATATGGTAGTCTAACTTTTTTTTCATTTGGCGTGGGTAGTGATATAATTTCCGCGGATTCCAAAGAAAATGAGTTTTTCTAAAATAATTTAGCAAATATGGGAAACAATTTTCTGTATTGTATTATACGAAGTGAAATACATAAATTCTGTAAATTTTTTGAGAATTCGGGCATCTTTAACCCCTTTTCGTCGAGGTGAAATGACAAATTTGAGACGTTACACATTTCTATAATAAAAAATATCTGCATATATCCGATTTCTCAAAAGTTACAGAATTTACGTTTTACACTTCGATCCGCACAATAGAGCACAAATTTTCAAAAATTTGCTTAATTATTGTAGAAAAACGCATTTTATTTGGAATCCGCGGAAATTTTATCACTACCCGCGCCAAATTAAAAAAAAGCTTGACTACTATATCAGCTATTTTTAATCTTAAACATGTTTTCAATTTGATCATAAAGTAAAATTAAATTTTTACTATTTTTTTGCTTAAAAATTTTGAAAATTTTGTAATTCTGGCTCTAAAAACCATACAATGGTCTGGGGCATGTATGCGTAAAATGCTTATTTTTCATCCGATTTTAATTTTATTAGTCGTTTTGAAAAGGTAATTTAGTACCATTTTCATATTATTTCACAAAAAATTTAACAAAAAATATCAAATACCAATGTTTTTCCAAAAACTAGAAAAAACGAGTTTTTCGTTCTTATAAGAATGTCCCAAAACTTCAATCCATTTTCGGCACGAGTTATTTTTAGCCGATTGTCCCCAAATTTTGGCTCACTCATTTTTAGATACTAAAGAACAATATAGGACCCTACCAGGTATAAAAAGGTGATTTTCGTTTTTAAGGACACCTCTAATACTCACTTTGTCATTCCGTTTGTAACGCATAAAAATATCGGTCGGAGACCCCATAAAGTATATATATTATTAATCTATGATCGATTCTAAGTCGTTCTATGAATGTCCGTCCGTCCGTCCGTCCGTCCGTCCGTCTGTATAAAACACGATTCAGTCCAAAATAAAAGAGCTAGACCCCTGAAAATTGGCAAGAATATGTCTTTTGTTTATAGGCCGGTTAAGTTCGGAAATGGGCAAAATCGGGCCAGGGAGAAAAAAGTTCCCCCTTAACGAACTAAAAAAACCTCTTTAAAAACGACATTTTTACATCTTTTTTTGCCAGTTTTGTTAAACAAATGAAACCTTTTCATGTCAGAAGGGGTTTAAACTCCTGCACTTAGACCCAGGGGGCTGGAAAATTTAGTTTTTTTCTGCCCGCCCCTTTTGTGGGCGTGGTTTTAAAAAATCATTAAAATAATGAGAAAATGGTATTACTAAATTGCAAAAAGCATAATAAATAAATTAGTTAACATTTATCGCGATGGGGAAAGTATCCCCCACCACCCCCACCGAGCCCCCCCCACAAAAAAACGACCCTGGATTTTTTATATTTTGACATGTTGGAGGGTATGATAGATTCGGCATAGCCGAATTTAACACTCTTACTTGTTTTGTTTTGTTTTGTTTTCCGTGTGTGTGCGAGTGTGTGTTTTTTTCTTGCATTGTATTACATACAAAAAAAATACATAAGTATAAAAAGTTTGTTGAAAGTTTTTTTTTTTTATTTTTCACATAGGTTTTTGAATTCTCATTTTGTTTATAGTTTTATGTGTATGTATATGAAAGGTTTATAATCAACTTAATAAAATCATCTCACTGACTATGTCTTTTCGGCATAAATAAATTTGGTAAAGTTTGAAGAAATATTTTTTTTTAAACTATTTTGTTCAAAAAGAATGTTTTTACAAATTATTTATTTTTTTTTTTATATAATATTTTTAATTAATTTTTTTAATTTATACAATTAAAATTTTAATTATTTTTTTTTTAATTTTAATTAAATTTTTTAATTTATTATTTTATTAAGTTTTTAATTAAATAAATATCCATTTATTTTTAATTAACGACATACAAATATTTTTAATTTATTTGCGCATTTTAGTGATTGGTCCGGATTTAATTAATTTTTTAATTAAATCTACGAATTTTTTAATTAAATATTTTTTTTATTTTTTTCTGTGCAACATTCTTTTAACTATATATTTTGAAATCCTTCCTTCCATATATTTTAAAACAAGCTTTTCAGCAAGAAAGAGAAACCTCAAATTTTACACTAACTAGCTTTTCTTTTTTTCTATTATGTTTTTTGCATTTTTCCAAGAAAAAGATTTACAAAATAGTTCATCAACCACTAACACAAACATCTAACCACACCCTCTCACTTTAATTAAACCTCGAAAATTTATTTACCATGTAACCCTTAATTTTCCTCATATGTAAACATTATACAGAGAAACGACGTATATTCATATAACATTTTTCATTTTTAGCATTAGGGAGATATTTAATTTTTGTCTTAGGAAACATTTTTGAAGAGTTTTTCGAAAGTAAGGTATCTTGATTTTCTGTTTATTTTAAAAACTAACTGTTTTTATACGAACTAATTTTAAGCAGCATGCCAGCCCTGGAACTTTGTTAATTTTATTTTAAGTACCGGATAATAGAAGGATCAGTAGAAGAGTAGAAGAGGACACCATGGATTTCCAAAAGCAGAATTTTGTTATAAAGTTTAGAATGCCATTTTAAAGCTGTTAAAATTTCAGAGAGGTGTTTTATCGTATTGTTGAGCAATAAATTTTCAAAGTTTGTTAGAGAGCCAAATATTAGATTTTTTTTCAAAATTTTGGCAAAAATTCAAATAGTTGGCTCTAGACAGTTTTTGTAATTTTTTATTCGGAAACCGTTAGTTGTACGAAAAAACTTTCTGTGACGCTATTGTTGATAAAATTATGGAGATTTTAAATTAAAAAACAAATAAAAAAATTAAAAAAAAAAAATTAACAAAAATTTTTTAAAAAAATATTGGAATGTCCTTTTATTCTACCAGGGACACCATGGATTTCCAAAACCAAAATTTTTTATTAAAGTTTAGAATGTCCCTTTAACGCTGTTAAAATTTTAAGAAGGTGTTTTTTCGCGTTGTCGAGCAATAAATTTTTAAAATTGCTGATAAAGCTAAATTTTTGATTTTTTACCAAAATTTTGAAAAAAAATTAAATATTTGGCGATCTAACAAACTTTAAAAATTAATTGCTCAACAATACGAAAAAACACCTCTCTGAAATTTTAACAGCGTTAAAAGACATTCTAATCTTTAATACCAAATTTTCATTTTGGAAATCCATGGTGTCCTTCCCAGGAAAAATGGACATTCAAATATGGTTTTCAACATTTTTTGTTAAAATAAAAAAAAAAAAAAATGTTCTTAATTTTTAATCTTCATAATTTTATATACAATATTGTTTTTATAAGTTTTTTCGTACGACTTACGGTTTCCGAGCACAAAAATGTTAAAAAACTGTCTAAAAGTCAATATCAAAAATATATTCTCAATTCAAAACCATATAAAAAAATGCCTGCGAATTTTGTACTCTTGCCCAAAACATTAAATCATGATAATGTTTTGCGAAAGATTTGGGTGTACTTGACGAAGTAAAGTTTTTTTAGAAAAAATAATGTGATATTACTTTGCTATTCCATGCAAAACGAATTGAAATATCAGTCGAGGACGCCATTAAAAAACCAAAAGAGCTGTACATTTCGTAAGTGAGTGGAAAAATAAGTGCAAAAAATGTTTTTACATTTTGGAGAGTATAAAAGATTCGACACCAAAGAATATAACATTCTCACTTGTTTTATGTACATTTGATAAACAAATGGAACATTTTTATGCGAAAAGCTTAGACTTTGTGAAAATGTAGTTTTGGTAAAAAAAATGATTATTTTTTCACGAAACACAAAATTACGTTAAACAAGCGAGAGTGTTAAATTCGGCTGTGCCGAATATCTTATACCCTCCAACATGTAAAAAAATTAAAAAAAAATTGACAGGGGCGTTGTTTAGGGAGGGGGGGGGGCACGGTGGAAGGAGTAGTCGGTGAGGTGGGGAACTCCTTGACCCTCGCAGTATATGTTTATAAGTTCATTTTTGTCTGCTTTGTGCACTGAAGTATTATAGTTTTATAATTATTTAAACTATTTTTTCATTCACGCCCTTAAAAGAGGGTCCAAGCGCAGGACTATGAACTTCTGCGAACATTTAAATGTTTCTCGGGTAAAACAGTTTCATCGGTAAAATGTTTTAAATTCGATTTTGCCCATTTAGTAAATTTTAAACTGTTTTGGTTTGGACTGCATTCTACTTTCCACGGACTGACGAATCCAATTTTGCTCATTTACAAAAATTTACAGTTTTTACAAAATTTTGGCTTTGACTTCATCTTGTTTTCCACAGACAGACGGATGGATGGATATCACTATCAGTCCTAGCCTGAAATTTAAATTCGTTTTGCAAGGAATGACAAATGAATATAAATTTTTTTTTACTAAAAATTTTTCTTTGGCAAGTAAAGCAATATCATTAGCAAAACAATATCTTGATTTAATATATTGGGCAAGATTCGGAGGAAGTTTTTATATATGATAAGTGATCCCCCTACTTTTGGTACATAGAAAAAGATATGAATTCATACATTTATTAAATTTTCTTTCATCATCATTGTTAGTTATTTCATTCAGTATTTTTTTAAAATTTTTCTTTTTGTATTCGCTTTTATGAATATCTAAATTGATGTTTGTATGTGTTGTAACATATTATTAAAATATCTACTCATATGTATGGAGTAGTATTATTTATCATCAAAAGTATTTTCGGAATGTTGGTTTTTTAAATAAAAATCTTTTGATAGAAGTAATGTTTGAAAAAGGAAAATTAGTTAACCGCACTTGAAATATAATTTTAAAAAAACATAAAATATTTAATTTTTTGTGAAAAATATAAATGGGATTTTTAAAGCTAGATTAAAAAAACTGTAAATATTACTCTTATAGTATGCTTATAATATGTTACAAATATAAACAAATGACTAAACACTCAAAAGATGGCGCTAGTTTACATTGCGATACTTGTTATGAATTATTCGATACCTAAAGGTATGCTTCAAAAATAGTACGAAACTGCTACAAAAATAACTTAAGTCGTAGACGTCTTAATCGAATTTGAAATTTACTTTATCCCAGTTAAAAAAAAAAAAAAAAAAAAACACCGCTATTTTTGCTATCTTACTTGAAAAAGAACATTGACTACATACTTTTAAAGTTTTTAGACAATCAGTAATATTTTTTCAAACAAAAATCTTTATTTTACATATTTTTTTTTTTGAAAAATATTAATATTTAATTAATCTACTGTAAGACTACTTAAAGTGTCAACTTTTGTCTACCAAATTGTTTTCCATGTCTAGGAAATTTGGGGGGAATAACAAACTCATGCATATTTTAGTATTTTAGTTACTTCAAATAACAACAAGGACTTCTTAACTGTCACTCACTCAAAACTCAAAACAAGACATTTAAGTGGCAAAAGAAAAATAAAAGTTTTACCTTCACGTTTTGCAGCTACCATCAATTCATGACACAGTTTTAACAACAACTAACACTAACATAGAACAGAAAACTGCCACCTTTACAATTATATTAACACTTTTATTTTGCAAACAAAACTGTGAAAGGATAGGATAAGTGAATGATGGACAGGGAGGAGAAGTTTACACCAATTACGCTAAATATTTAGAAAATTTTATAAAAAATTAACATTAACATTAACATTAACATTAACATTAACATTAACATTAACATTAACATTAACATTAACATTAACATTAACATTAACATTAACATTAACATTAACATTAACATTAACATTAACATTAACATTAACATTAACATTAACATTAACATTAACATTAACATTAACATTAACATTAACATTAACATTAACATTAACATTAACATTAACATTAACATTAACATTAACATTAACATTAACATTAACATTAACATTAACATTAACATTAACATTAACATTAACATTAACATTAACATTAACATTAACATTAACATTAACATTAACATTAACATTAACATTAACATTAACATTAACATTAACATTAACATTAACATTAACATTAACATTAACATTAACATTAACATTAACATTAACATTAACATTAACATTAACATTAACATTAACATTAACATTAACATTAACATTAACATTAACATTAACATTAACATTAACATTAACATTAACATTAACATTAACATTAACATTAACATTAACATTAACATTAACATTAACATTAACATTAACATTAACATTAACATTAACATTAACATTAACATTAACATTAACATTAACATTAACATTAACATTAACATTAACATTAACATTAACATTAACATTAACATTAACATTAACATTAACATTAACATTAACATTAACATTAACATTAACATTAACATTAACATTAACATTAACATTAACATTAACATTAACATAAAATTTCGATGTGATCTTTCAAAACTCCGACACACATGATTTTCTCGATTTTTTTGTCTCCGATAGAGTATGTAATTTAAGCGTAAATATCGTAAATATAAATAATATGAATTGTTATCATTTATCGCGAAGGAGAAGGTGCCAACGGTCGACCCGCCTTAACCACCTGACTCTCCCTGACATCCTTCCCCAAAAACGCCTCTTTCTTTTTTAACATTTCTGAGAGTATGAAAGATCAGCACTCTCATTTGTTAAAAAAAAAAAAAATCGGGAATCACCAGTTACATTTCCCTTGGACTTCCTCCTAGTCAAGCAAACTTCCAATGCAATTATATGACTGTTTAACAAATCGTAAATGGTGTAATATTTATTCTACACACACATATGTGTTACAATTTCTAAAGGTGTATGTATAAATATGTGTCTATTTGTATAGATGACAATATGTTGTAGTATAAATTAAAGCTTTCCGTTTTTTTTTACATGTTGTTCTAAAACGACCTACTACCACTACTATGTTTTTGATACCCTTAGGGACCTCAAAGTGACAGACAAGTGTCAAAATGACATGTTATATGTAAACCATTAACTAACAAATGGAGTCAAGAAAAAAAAGAGCAAAAAAAAAACTGACAAACTAAGTCAACTAATAGAAATAGAAATCCATATATCACAAAGACGACTAAATGAAAATAAAGGTCATTTTGTTTTTTAACAAGTTAATGTCTATTTTGCTTTTATTTTGTTCTTATCTTTTAACATTTTTTGAGAGAGAAAATAAATAATTGTTGTTTTGTTTTTTATGAATGTTTGCTATATTATCATATTTATGCATATAAAATGAATCTTGGAAAGAAATTAGCATGAAGATATCATTATATGGTCGTTATCTTGACTTTTATTTATACGAGTGTTAGGACATGACATTACAAAGATATATGAAGGTAACTGATGAATTTAAGGTTCTGTTATCATATTTATGAAAGTTAAATTTAAATGTTTTTAATGTTATTTTTTTCAGAAACAAAAAATTTACTGAAAAATTAAGTTGTTATTAAACTAATGTCTTAAAGTCATGCCATAAAATCTTTTTTTTTGAAAAAACAAAAATGTGTTAAAAAACTGGACGGACAGACATCGTTTGCTCAACTTAAAATCGATCGAGAATCACGAATAAATATATTTTATGGGGCCTAGACCAATATTTCGAGGTGTTACAAACGGAATGACAAACTTATATACGAGTATACCCTCTACCACTGAATAAAAAAGTCATATTATTTCCTGGTCCGATTAAGCCTGTTTTTTTTCGTATGGTAATTAAATTTTTAACTAACCATTACAATTTGCATACTTTTTGATCACAGTGTAACATCGTATACTGCAGTAAGTAATTTGCTTATCGAATGCACAATCAAATAATTGTTGTTTGTGGTATTTTTGGTGAATAAACTACATAAACACATACATGCAAAACGTGGACTACGTACGTATGAACAATATAAAATTAATGTACAATTTAAGTTTACCACCTGGCGTATGAGTGTTATTATCACACTCATACGCCCAGTGGTGAAAAGTGTAATTACCAGGGAAACCAAAAATATGCAGTATCATGTTTTTTCCTGTGCATTTTATTGATAAATGGTTAAGGTATTTATCCGTTTCAGAAGTTTTTAAGAAATTTGGCATCGATTTGTTAGAGCATATTTTAGCCTTAAGAGCATATTTTTGCATATTTTAAGTTTAAGAGCATATTTTAGCATAAGAGCATATTTTTAGAGCATATTTTAAATTTTTAGAGCATTTTTCCACTTTTTAGAGCATATTTTTACATTTTTAGAGCATTTTTTTTTTAACTTTTAGAGCATTCTTTTCCAATTTTTTTTATGACAACATGTATTTTTAAATTTTTTATCCAACAAGAATGTTTTTTTTCAACAATTACGGAATTGTGACGATTGATTCCCATTTGGTCTGTTCTTGCTTCATATCGGTATATGAAACTATGTTTTCTTTAGATTCAGCAACTTGGCAGAAAACATTAAGGAAAATATTTTTGTAGAACATATTTAACCCTCTTACTAACGCACATAACGGTATTTGGAGGGTATATTCTCTAACAAATTGTAAAAAACACAACAAAAAAAGGGACATCATTTTTTTTAAGAGCATATTATTATTGTTTTTAGAACATATTTTCCGTTTTTAAGGGCATTTTTTATGCGCTTAAAAACGTGTTTTTTAGAGCATATTTTTGGTTTCCCTGGTAATTACAATATCAACTGCACCTATAAAGTATTAAGGATTGTGAAAAGTATTATATTTACCGCTCTGGGCATATACTTTGATAAAGTTTTTTTTTTTCAAAATCTGAGTGCTTTTCTGTGAAAAAAATTTTTAGGAACCTGAAAAGTTTTTTATAAGAAATATGTCTTAGAATCATAGAATCTTTCTGTCAAAAATTTATGTCAAAAGCAAAGAAATTTTCTCTATGGAAAATTTAAGATTTTCTATAAGAAAAATGTATACGAATCAGAGTTTTTTATTAAGAAAACAAAAAAATTATAAATTTCATAGAATCTGAGATGTTTTTATAATTAAAAAAAAAATATAACCAAAATCCTTGACAATAGACCATAAAAATAATTTGAATACTAATTTGGGTTGCAATTTTTTAATGTTAAAAAACAATTGTATAAACATTTTGAAATTCTTTTTTTTGGGTAATTTTTGTAGAATTTTTTTTTTGTACAATTTTAATAGGGAGTCATGGGTTCAATCCGTGGCAGCTGCTATATGTTAATAATTTTCATATATCACAAAATCTTTTTTAAATTTTAACTCAGTTTCACTGAAATAAATGTTTAAAAAAACCGCCAGTTTTTGGAATTTAGAAAAACTATAAAAGCAGTTGTATAAACAAGACCTTGAACCATCACTGAGCAATGTTTAAGGATTACCCCACTTTATCCGTAAAAATTACAGAGGGTTAAAGTTGAAAAATCGATAAAAATTGTTTGAAATAATCCATAGTTTTTAACTTCTTTCGCTTTTTTTTTTAAGTTCTACTTATATTTCAATCTTTTCCGGCATACCACAAAGTCAGTACATACAAGAGGTTATTTTAATGTTGGTTTGATAGATGCTTTATCGCTTGGTAAGAAGTTATAAGACGGTTAAGTTTTGAAACCAAAAATTAAGAGTTTTTAAATTTTCTAAGTTTTTTGATCAGGGATTTTGACCCCCTCTATAAAATGAAAAAAGTTGAACTAGAGTAGAGTAGCTGTTGTAATACTTAACATTTTGGAATTAATCCCGTTAATGTGCCACGAATAGTTAAGGAGTTTCAGCAGATCAAAGTTCGAAAGAAAAATGTAATTTTTTTAAAATACCAGTTTTTCGTGAGGCACATTCGCGGTTTCATTAGAAATTTGGTGGACTCTTGCATAAACCGAGTTTTTTGTGAGTTTACGTAAAAAAATCACTGGCGGGTTTATAAAAAATAAATTGCAAAAATTTTATGGCATTTTTGAAAATTGTGCGAAATTTGCAAATCTGTTTCCTATTTTTTTTTAGTAGCAATTAATGCATCATGTTCATTTAAATACACCAAAAGACGTGCCGCAAACGAGTAGAACTGATTTGCTTTTTGACTTTTTACTTTAAGCCATTCTGAGCGGAAAGCGCAAATCTGTTTCCTATTTTTTTAGTAGCAATTAATGCATAATGTTCATTTTAATACACCAAAAGACGTGCCTTAACGAGTAGAACTGATTTGCTTTTTGACTTTTTACTTTAAGCCATTCTGAGCGGAAAGCGCGATGATTTTGTCTAAACCAGTTTTGATCTGGCACATCCAAGGCTTTACACGAAATCGAATGAATTTTTTTTTAAATGAAAGCCCACTTGATGTGTCATCATAAAATCAGAGGCGAGTTAAAAAATTTTGATGATTATAGATTTTTTGGACCATATTAAATTTTCTTATTATAAAAAAGCATCGCCGATTTTTTTTAAACTACTGGTACAATGATACGATTTTTCGTGATTTTTTCAGTAATACCAACGCGCATTGCCTAAATATGTTATAAAAAATTGTGAAACTTATCTTTTACAGCGAATTACTCGTGATTTTAGGTACTTGAAATTTATAACCTACACCACACTGTGGTACAGGGTATAATGAATTTGTGCTGATGTTTGTAACTACCCGAAATATTGGTCCTAGACCCACTTTTAAGTATACCGATCGAATTAAAATCACTTTTTGAGTCGATTTAGCGATGTCCGTCCGTCCGTCCTTCTGTACGTCTGTCCATGTAAACGGTGTAAACACGATACAGGTCACAATTCTTAATCAATTGACTTGAAATATGAACCTTAAGCCTCTTTTGGCCCAAGGACGAAGCCTATTGAAATTGGAAAAATCGGTCGATATTTAGACCTAGCCCCCATACAAAGGGTCTCTTTTGTTTTGGCTCAAATGACTCTAATAAACTCTAATAGAATATATTTAATTAAAATTCTGTTTGTGTATGTTAAACGCGTACTTTAATAACCTTATCAAATCTGATTATCATCGGACCATTTTTGGACTTAGGACCCATGTGAAAATTTCGCCCGATATTCAGTTGAAGCGATTTATTTTCAACAAAAGGAAGCCTACTCCACTCAAATTTGATTAGTGAGTACTTTTTACACTTATTAAAGATTTGACAAAATATAGATCTAATCAGTCCATGTTTGAACTAGGGACCCATTTTCCGGGAAACTCTGGTGTAGGGTATTATATGGTCGGTCTTGACCGACAATAATTTTCTTACTTGTGTTTTTTTTAAATCGTTTGGTCATTGAAGGGTTAAATTTATATCATATATTTTAGAAGAAATGATATATCCTGTTTTAATAACGCATGCAACAAATGTGTAGAAAAAAAAATATTTAAAATATTTCTAAGATTTTTAAAACCGCTAAATCTTAAAACCGCCATAACTTTTGACCCCCTTGCGCGATTTAATTGACGCGAACTTATTTCTTATTCTTAAATAGCTTCTAATATTTATGCCAACTTTCATCGATGTGCCATCAAAACAAAAATCACATCTTTTTTACCTAAAAATTTAAAAAAAAAAAAAAATACTATGGCAGAAAAGTGAGGTTAGTATCTTTAATATCTTTATAAATGTATCTTGCAAAAAACTAAATTAATTCCTTTATCCCTCCCCTGTTGTCTTACTTAATATAAGATTAGGCTGCAAAAAATCAGGTTTCTCTTATCGTTCTCTCCTCCCATATGCAATTTAACGACAATCAGTATAAAGGGTTAAGACAATCCGTAGAAGGGTGCAAAAACTTAAAAAATTTAATTACACAGAAAAAAATATTGAGAAAAACAATTTAAGTAATCACTTGTTTAAATTTTAAATAAAGTTGAGTAATTTTTTAATTGACGCAATTAAAAATTTACTCAAAAATTAAAAAAAATGAGTAAATAATTTAATACAAAATTTAGTATTTTTTTGTATTTTTTTTTTCTCTTCGTGTTTTGAATTCTCATTTAGTTTATAGTTTTTTGTATATGTATATGAAAGTTTGAAATCATCTTTATGAAATTTTCATATGTCTATAAGACATAAATATATTTGGTAAAGTTTGGAAAAAACATTTAAAAAAATGTGAAAATTTTTTAAACTTACAAAAAAAAAATAAATTGATAAATTTTGAGTAAATTTTTATTTGACAAAATAAAAATGTTACCCGAGTAAAAATAAACATATATTACAATATATAACTTGATACAAACATAATAAATTATATATGATTATTAGAGTGACTCAAAAAAAAAAGTTGATGATGTACCCCCCTCAAAATTAACTTTGACATGTTTTATGAAGATTCCCAAAATATATGGGCTCTAGCGATAATCTCCCGTGAGCTAAACCGCGGCAAAAAAGGGTCCAAAAATGGTATTTTTCATGAATAAAAAAATCAGTAAATTTTTTTTTGTCCAATGAATGACCAAATATGATAGATATTTAGGAATTCTTTGATTCTGCATTAAAAAATTTTAAAAATCTAACCACAGACTCGAGATAACGAGATGTTTATGTCAGTTTTTTGATGCTTTTCAATTCGAAATTACTGAAAACTTAAATAACTTTGATATTTTTTGTCCGATTTTCATTTATAATACATCGTTAGAAAGGTGTTGACCACCGCTTGGGATTTTAGTCAAAAATTAACCCTTAACTGCACTGTCTTACTTTTTTATAACATTTACTTTGACATCATTAAAACCCCATTTTATAACCACAAAAAGCGTATCTTTGTGCAGGAAACACGTTTAATTAATATATTTGGCCACAATTAATTTAACCCATGCATGATCAAAATATTTTGGCAAACATTTTTAAAAAAGTTTTTGCGGAAATTATTGAAAGCTAGTTGAAATACTTAAAAAAAAATAAAAAAGGTTTTTGTTTAAATAGACTTGCTTATTAATATCAAATAATTTTAACGTGTAACACTTTCCCGGTAAAATTTTTTTTCGAAATTTGTATGTGCAAATAAATTTTAGAAATTAAATATAAACCAATTTTCTCTTAATCGCATATATTCGTGCAAAATACGCATCTAATAAATATATCTTAAATATATCTTTTTATTTAACCCATTCATGACCAATTAAAAAAAAAAATGTGGAAAAAATTTAAGTCCAGTTGTAATACTTAAAAAAAATAATATAATTGATATTTCAATTTATTAAATGCGTTTTTTGCACGAATATATGCGATTAGGACAAAATTTGTTTATATTTTATTTTTAAAATTAATTTTATTTTTAAAATTAATTTCGAAAAAAATTTTGACCGGGAAAGTGTTACACGTAATAATTATTTGATATTAATAACTCCTTTAGATAAACAAAAACCATATTTAATTATATTTTTTTAAAGTATTACAACTAGCTTTCAATAATACCCGCAAAAACTTTGTGAAAAATGTTTGCCAAAATCTTTTGATCATGCATGGGTTAAATTATTTGTGGCCAAATATATTAATTAAACGTGTTTCCTGCACAAAGATATGCTTTTTGTGGTTATAAAATGGTTTTTTAATGTTATAAAAAAGTTAGACAGTGCAGTTTAGGGTTAATTTTTGACTAAAATAAACAAAACCTTATTTAATTTTATTTTTTTTAAGTATTTTAACTAGCTTTCAATAATTTCCGCAAAAACTTTTTTGAAAATGTTTGCCAAAATATTTTGATCATGCACAAAGATATGCTTTTTGTGGTTATAAAATGGTTTTTTAATGTTATAAAAAAGTTAGACAGTGCAGTTTAGGGTTAATTTTTGACTAAAATAAACAAAACCTTATTTAATTTTATTTTTTTTAAGTATTTTAACTAGCTTTCAATAATTTCCGCAAAAACTTTTTTGAAAATGTTTGCCAAAATATTTTGATACCCGCAAAAACTTTGTGAAAAATGTTTGCCAAAATCTTTTGATCATGCATGGGTTAAATTATTTGTGGCCAAATATATTAATTAAACGTGTTTCCTGCACAAAGATACGCTTTTTGTGGTTATAAAATGAGTTTTTAATGATGTCGAAGTAATTGTTATAAAAAAGTAAGACAGTGCAGTTAAGGGTTAATTTTTGACAAGCGGTGGTCAACACCTTTCTAACGATGTATTATAAGTGAAAATCGGACAAAAAATACTAAAGTTATTTAAGTTTTCAGTAATTTCGAATTGAAAAGCATCAAAAAACTGACATAAACATCTCGTTATCTCGAGTCTGTGGTTAGATTTTTAAAATGTTTTAATGCAGAATCAAAGAATTCCTAAATATCTATCATATTTGGTCATTCATTGGACAAAAAAAAATTTACTGATTTTTTTATTCATGAAAAATACCATTTTTGGACCCTTTTTTGCCGCGGTTTAGCTCACGGGAGATTATCGCTAGAGCCCAAATATTTTGGGAATCTTCATAAAACATGTCAAAGTTAATTTTGAGGGGGGTACAACTTTAACTTTTTTTTTGCCCATATAAGGTGAGTCGGTCTAATGATTATACATCCGTGAGATATTTTCTAAATTTTTTTAATGCAGTCATATGTAGTAATATATAATTTAATCATGATTCCGATTAAAAGGGTTACGGTTGATATAATTAAATAAAATAATATGAGGGTCAATACAAAATTTGTTTTTCTGTATAATTAAACATTAAATTATATATAGCTTATTCCGTTCCATATAAAACTTTATATGTTTCCAATTAAACAAAAATTTTCTAAGTTTTTTAGGCAAAGTATAAAAAACTTCTTAAAATGTTCCTAAACATTTCTTGTTAGGGTTATGTATATCACCTGTCTGGTTCGAAGCGTACCCAAACATTTTTTTGTTTTTGAAAATTAAATGTTTGCCCGAGTAAAAATAAACATATATTACAATATATAACTTGATACAAACATAATAAATTATATATGATTATACATCCGTGAGATATTTTCTAAATTTTTTTAATGCAGTCATATGTAGTAATATATAATTGAATCATGATTCGGATTAAAAGGTGTACGGTTGATATAATTATATAAAATTACATGAGGGTCAATACAAAATTTCTTTTTCTGTATAATTTAATATAAAATTATATATATCCAATTCTGTTCCATATATAACACTATATGTTTCCATTTAACCAACAATTTTCTAAGTTTTTAAGGCAAAGTATAAGAAACTTTTTAAAATGTTCCTAAACATTTCCTTGTTAGGGTTATGTATATCACCTATCTGGTTCGAAGCGTACCCGAACATTTTTTTGTTTAAGAAAATTATATGTTTGGTGAATGTATCGTTGACCTGTGGTGTAACTCAACCCAAACCAAAAAACACCAGGATTTTACATGTTTTTATGCAATTAGATCTAATTAGATCCACTAATATATGGCAATGTCTGGTCAAAACTCGGATGAAATCAAATCATATTTTATACAAATTGATCTTTTTTAATGCAAAAACATATACCATTTTTCGGATCAAATTGCGTTTAATTATATATTGCATTACATATCAATATATATTGCATCATATAAAAATTTTTACTCGGGTACTTAAAAAAATCTAAAAATTTTTAATTAACTTTTTAATTGTGTCCATTAAAAATTTACTCAATACTATTAAATCGTTTACTGGTGCAAAATTGAGTAATTTTTTACTCAATGGTATTAAAAATTTACTCAAATTTTATTTTTTTTTTTCTGTGTACAATCTATACGTGAAATGAGTGGGGAGCAAAAACACAAAACTTTTGCACATATGGGTGTTTTTATATTTGTTTATATTTTTAAACAAATCAGTAATACACAGGTAAATACATTAAATTAACTTAAGATAAAAACCATAATTGAAAACTATTTTTATTTTTAAACTGGAAAAAGATTTAAGTTATTTCTGTTTTTTTTTATTTAAAAAAAACCCTAGTGTTTATAATAAAAAATTACAAGAAACCTCTAGAATGTTAAATTTTTTTCTGAAAATCCCCTGAAATAAAGTTTTACATATTATTTCCTTACAGAACCTTAAAATCCTTAACTTTCTAAAGTTTTTAATAGTGTTTTGCAACAAGAGTATTTTTACATTTTTTACAACTTGATAAAAATATAAAAATCATTTGCATTTTACATTTTAAAAACAAACCATATTACTTATCCCTAAAATGTTTTAATATCTGCATTTTCTAAATATTTGTAACTGTTTTACAAAACTTGTGATAATGGATTTTGCATGTTTTTTTAGATTAAGTATTCTCTTCAAATAAATAAAATAAAGCATACGACTATTTGAAGTGAACAAGTATGAGTACGATTGTTATTCCCTATATAATACATGATTCCATATATGAAAATGCATTATTCATATGTATATAAATATGTAGAGACAAACGATTGTATGTGATTAATGACTAATGTGATATGTTGATTTCATATTTTTTTTTTGTCTTTCATTCCAATTTGAATTGTTATTGCTAAGAGATTCTGTTGTTTATTGTCACAATATGTTTTATTTTTATCGAGATAAGGGGAACAAAAAGAAAATTGGAAAATATTATTGGAAAAAGTAACTTTGAGTGGATAGAAATGAAGGAAGTTTTAGGTTTTGTTCCAAAGAGTTAGAGAGAGCAAGCACAGTAAATTTTGAGGCGATTAAATGAATAATTTTGGAGTGAACCCTAAAGTTAGGCACGCATATGAATTACTACTTTACCCTCCAGGTAAGATATATTTTCTGCTTGTGAATCCAAGATTACAAATTTCATCATATTGAAAAAAACATTTACATTTTGAGCTCACTACTTCTTTAATAATACTGCTGCAATAAAAGTTATAAAAAATTGTATTACATTATTAAAGTTAAATTTAATACCAACAACAAAACAACACCAACAAAAATAGTTGTTATAATCTAATAAACATTACCACAGACCATAGACACTATTGTAAATAATACAAGTAATATGCAACAACATTAAAAAAAAATAATAAACCTAACCTCAAAGTTTGTAACAACCACAACCTTTTGGACGGAATAGAAGATATAAGATAACCAAGAACAACATAACCAACAAACACCATGACCAACAACAAACAGACATACAGACAAACAACAACAATGTCTTAACATATGAAAAATAAGACATTAACAAGAAATTGCGCACTCCATAAATAAGAAAATATTGCAAGCAACATCAACTGAAACAACTAAACAACATCAACATTTGGTTTATGTTGAACTGCAGACTTTTTTTTTAAATGCATTAAAACTCTTAAGGGGGGTTTAAAGGAAAAAAACAGCTTTCAGGTGAGCAAATTTTAAACAGCTATAAAAAAATAAAATTTAATGCGCAAATTTTTTTAATTCTGTTTTTTATTTGAAAGATAAATAATTGTAATAAATTTTTATAACACAAAATTTGGTCAACTAAAATTGCCAGGGTTTCCACTCGACTGTATAATGATTTTTTAATGGACAAAATCGGCTGCAGTGTTACAGCAAAAAATACTGTACCGATTTTGATGAATTTTTCTTTGATTTGTAGATTAAGAATTTGTCTAGTAGTTACCGTGGACATTTTTTGAAATTTTTACCTTATTATGTTTTTTACGAAGAAAAGTAAATTTTCCCATTTTATAAGTTTACATTAGCATAACTTCAACAAAAATCAATATTTTTTAAAAAATGGCCATGGTAAGTACTAGAAAATTTAATAATCAACAAATCAAAAAAATTTCATCAAAATCTGTTTAATAGGCTAAAGGCTGTTTTATTCGCTTAAACCCCCCTTTAAGGAAAAATCAACAATAGCAGCAAACCAACATACCGACCATATAAACTATAATTTTTCTTATTTCATTTAGTAAATGCAGTTTTTTTATGTTTTTCATTTTTTCAATGTTATAAAAGTTTAAGCGGTACAAGAATAATAAAATAGAAATAACAACAATGAAGTTTGTAAATTGCGAGAACAATTTGTTGCCACAGGAATATAAAAAAAATGAACACAGGGCAGGCGATCTTTGTAAAAGTTTGCTTCGTATTTCTTGAGAAAATTATGAGTTCTTCATTTTAGCCTTGAATAATTTTTGTTACAAAAAAATATATAACAGCAGGCCAACAATGAAACAAAAAAAGTAATGATTTATATTAGATAAACATGCAGTCTGGTTAACCCTTTAAAAGCAAATTTTGTTAACAACAAAAGAATTAAAAGATCTTAAAATCTAAAATTTTTAAAAATAACAAAACAATACTGTGATCATCAGAAATCTTTAAAACAGAATAAGAGTTTTCTCATTATAAAAAAAACACATTGGAACAAAAATTTATGAGATAAAAACCACACTAACTTTCGAAACGAAATTCTGTAGGAGGCTGAAGCTTGGCCCATATATTTGTAGTTCCCCTGGCCTAGTTCGTATTGAATTTCAGCCAAATCGGTCCAGTGGTTCAAAAGTTATTAGCAAAACCGTGAATTTCAGATTAGTTTCACTTTAAATTCACGTGTTGAAAACCCGTTAATAATGTTTTAAAAACATTGGTAAGTCACAAAAATATATTACAACGTATTTTTGTCACTCAAAAATATTTTTAAAACTAAAAACAAAAAAAATCACTCGAAAAAAATTTTGTTGTTGTTTTTTTTTGTTTTACACAAAATAAAATATTTCTAATCAAAAATGTTATTTTTTTCACGTTAGAAAATTTACTATCACTTAAAAAGGACATTGTGGAGGGTATTCATAGATTCGGCCAAGTCGAATTTAACTGCTCTACTTGTTTTTTTTTTTAATTTTTCATATTTGCTTGAAAACTGCTAATATTTAATATCTAATAAAAAAATATCGACGCACATTGGGAACTTTGTATGGAAAAGGAGCGCATCGACGTTTTTTTAATATAACTCTTGAACGGATAGGAATTTCACGACATTCTTTACCATTATAAAAACTGGAGACCTTAAGGAACTCACTCATGTGGATTGGACAAAATTAACTGTTTTCTATCTATTATCATTTTTGATTTTTTAATCAAAGATAATGCGGAAAAATATCAAACAAAGAAGCAACACACGGTAAATAAGCATTATTTGCAATAATTGTTGTTTTTTGGTAAAAAAAAAATATTAAAAAAACATTACTCTATAATCAGTACCTCCAACTTTTTTGTCTGTCTTATTAGGGATATATTTGGATTTAATCATAAAGATACTAAAAACATCTTGCAGGTTGTTTGTTTTTGAGTTTTCTCTGTTAAAGTTTCTTTTATAATTTTTGAAATGTCTATGTGATCTTTTCAGAGCCTGCTCCGATAATTGCCATAAAAGAATGCAAATACTTTTTAAATGTTACTTAATTAGTTAAGGATAATTTTAATACCAACGGGCAATCACAATTTTTGTATAAATAATGTCATGAGCTAGAATTGTATGCATAGTGGTACTCATGGGTCACCAACGAATAATTTTCTAATAATTTTTCAGTTCCATGTATGTATGTGTTTTCTAAATTTAACGGAATTATTTTTTCCATTTGAGTTGATACACAGAGGTATTATATCAACCCGTTTTATAATATCTTCTTCTTTTCCAGTTATTTTGGCCGTAACTGCGGCCAAGAAAGGTTTTTAATTACAAGCATTGGGTGAAACTCCTTTTGCCTTAAAAAAGTGAGGTAGGGTATCAAAATCAATAATTATTGGAAACCGCGGTTATCTGTTAACAATAAAGATAATTAAAGTAAAATTGAGTAATAAAACGATTGACAGTAAATTGTTTTAAAAAATAATCACTTTAAAATATTTATTTTTCGTTAATAGACCCCATTTTAAACCTCATTTCAGGGCGCAGCTGCAACTGGCTGCACAAGTTTCTACCCCAGGAGTATTAAGTAATACTTCTAGTTTATTGTACAAAAAGAATCGTCATTCCCTTTCGTTCCCCACAAAAGTTGCAATCCAAAATATAAACTGTTTTTTTCTAATTTTTCAAAAATTCACACATTTTGATGGCTTGTATTTCCTACTTACAAAGAGTAATATTAAAAACCATAAAATGGGTAACGAAGGTACTAGTTATAGCTACAATCTCCACTTAATTTCAGAAAAATCGCATTATTAGAAGTAGTTTTAAAAAATAAAATAAAAAAAGTCTTCATAAAAAAATATTTTTTTCTAATTTATGCAAAATGTCCTTACTTTAAATTTATGTCCTGACTAAACTAAGCGATGGATTTTCTTTCTATTAACGGTTTTCTTTCTCCTAGAGTGTCTGCTTAGCGAATACGAGCATTAATTGTAAATAACTAAACATTTGTTTGGCTCTCAAATGCGCATCTAGGATCCAATGTGCGACGCTTGATTTCCGATTTCCGGGCAATTTTTTATTCTTCTAGACCTAAAATGTATGATTTTTTTTACCATTTTAGAAAATGAAATTCCAAGAAGATTTGATCTTGTCTGAAAGAGAAAATTACACACCTTCGAATGAGCTTGATACCAAGTCATTTGCATGTCAGGATCTTATTTTATAGGCGTTCAAAAATGGTCAAAATGGGCATTTTTTGACACTCAAAATTGTGACGTGATAGAAAAATTTGAGTTGCCGTTTTGGAATCGGGGCACCAAACCCTATCAACTTTTTTTGGTTTCATCCAAAACGCAGCGACAAACCTCAGATTTGTAGAGCGGTGTTTTTGATAAAAAAAATATTTGATGAAAAAAAAAAATTGGCTAAGGTGCACTTTACGGGACACGAATATTTTGGTAAACAAAAATATGCCACGATAAATATTTAAGGGGACTGGGCCCCGAAAGACCGCCTGGAGCAAAACAACAGCCCCACCCACCAACATGTATGTATGTATGAGTATTCAAATGAAAGATAATTTGCTAACGATTGCAAATATGTATTTTTTGTATGTATTTTAACAACATTGTACCCCCTAGATCCATTTTAGTATCTTTCTGTTCAATAGTTTAGCCGTTTAATAATTAGCCGGGTCAAAGGCTTGATACACAAAACAAACTTTATTTTGCGATGCCACTAAATTAATTTATGGGTTTTGTAGTCCCTGAGCCCGACCGAAAGACCGGCTGGACGTTCTTTTTAATAATTTAGAAAAATTTTATATTTTTTTGAAAAAATACCATCAGGACGGTTTTATGGACCTAGGAGGCCCCTGGGACCTACCCCTCTTTATATTTATTTTTATTTTTTATTTACCTTTAATTTAAGTATCCACACAAATCTGAAGGCTCTTTTAGCTCCAGATAGGTCCATGGCCCAGCCCCTTAAATTTTAGTTTCGTGTTTCCCCAAATAATTTTTGTGCTCCGTAAAGTGCCCTTTTGCCAAAAAATTTATGAAAAAAATATTGATGAAAAAAATGTATGATAAAAAAATATTGATAAACAAAACAATTTGATGAAAAAAAGTTTTGATAAAAAAATATTGATAAAAAAAAATATTGATGAAAAAAATATTGACGAAGAAAAAAATATTGATGAAAAAAAAAAATTATTGATGAAAAAAAATATTGATGAAAAAAAAATATTGATAAAACAAAATTTGATGAAAAAAAATTATTGATAAAAAAAAAAAAAATTTGATGAAAAAAAAATATTGATGAAAAAAAAAAATATATTAATGAAAAAAAAATTATGAAAAAAAAAAAAAATTGATGAAAAAAAATATTGATGAAAAAAAAATATTGATGCAAAAAAAAAATATTTATCCAAAATAATTATGTTACGTTTTATTCACCAGCTGGTGAATATTTGTTTTATTCCCCACGAGGTGAATTATTATCCAAGTTACGAACCCAATTTCCAAAAATTTTTTGTTTTAAGAAAATTAAAACAGTAACTCCAATTTTCTTTTTTGTTAATCGTTAGCTTATATAGTCAAACTGAGGTAGCGTCCTGCAACTTTTTTAAAATTAGACACCAGCCTAAAAACAATATCATGTTAAAAAATTGCAAAAAATTACGGTTTTTCCTACGTTTAAGAATTTTAAAAAAAGAAATCTAAAAATTTATTTTCCTTTACCACTTTATAGTACTTGAGACAAACATTCATTAAAATTTAATTTGAGCAAAATCCTATAATTTTAACCCTTCGATCAAAAATTTGGCTTTCTGGAAAATTTTCACCAAAAACTCTAAACTTTGATCAAAAGACGCCGTTGGTAAAAATGTTCTGATTTGGCTCAAATTAATTTTTATCTCAAACTCTATGAAATAGTCAGTAGAAAAAGATTTTCAGATTTTTTAAAAAAAAATTTTGAACTTAGGAAAAAAAAATCTTTTTTAGATATTTTTTGACAAATTTCAAAAAAAATATTGTTTATAAAATTATGAAGATTTATATTCAAAAAATTTTTTTTTTAAATTTCAACAAAAAATTTTGAAAACCATAATTTAATGTCCTTTTTTGCTGAGAATTACACCATGGATTTTCAAAACCAAAATTTTATATTATAGTTTAGAATGTCCTTTTAACGCTATTAAAATTTCAGAGAGGTGTTTTTTCGTTTTGATTTTTTTTTTTTTTTGATTTTTTTCAAAATTTTGTCAAAAAATCAAATAGTTGGCTTTAGACAGTTCTTTTGTGTTTTTTTACTCGAAAACCGTAAGTTGTACGAAAAAACTTTCAGTGACAATACCCGGCAAATTTTTGCATTACTAGTAATGAGTATAGTAATTAGTAATAATTATTGGTATGTACTTACTCATTGCATGAAACACTACTTATTCTATAAAGGCCGTGAGACAAAAATAATTAGTGCCTACAAGCATTCGAGTAGGGAGATATAAAACTACTTACCTATAACGAGTAAAATAAGTAGTTACTTATAAGGAATAAAACAAATAGTTGCAAACAGAGTTTGAAATATCTATTTATCATTACATTATTCGTGTTCCTGAAACTTTAAGCCAAAAAGGTAAAACAAATATTATATTGTTTTTTTCTGATAAGACTTAATTTCCCCACGTGAACTTGCAAATAAGTATTTATTTTTAACATTCTCAATAACTTATTATTTATATTATTGCAAATAAGTAGTGACATATTACAATATAGGTTAGGTTAGGTAAGGTTGTAAGTGGCTGCTAACGTTTTACGTCAACACACGTAGACTCTGAGGTCCATTGTGATACCACGGGACCGTAATAGGTTTCCCTACTAGTCCCTGTCGTTAAACCATTTTGAGCTTCTTATAAAACTCCTTAGATGTTGAATTTTGACATCCAACAAATCAGAAAGATCGTACAGCTCCCTAGATCCCAGTGAAGCAAGTCTCTGACCAGAAAGTGCCGGGCAATGGCAAATAAAGTGTTCGATAGTTTCCAACTCCTCTTCATCCATGCAACTTTGGCAAAAGTCATTCGACGGCACATTTAACCGCTCTGCATGCTTCCCTTTAAGACAGTGTCCGGTAATTATAGAAACCACCATCGAAATCTCCCCTCTTGGAAGCGATATCAGCTCACTTGTGCGCCCCTGATTAAGAGAAGGCCAAATCAGTCGTGTTGTCTCACACGTCCATCCATTTGCCCATCTTTGATTAGTCTCCGTCGCAGAACAAAGCCGTAGGTTTTGCTTGCAAGTTTCTAGAGGCATACCAACACATTCCAATTCCGTTGGAACCTGTAAGGTAGTTCCTAGTCTTGCAAGCTCATCGGCTTTGCAATTCCCTGGAATGTCTCTGTGCCCTGGGACCCATATGAGTCGTATGTTAAACTGCTTGGCCATCTCATTTAAAGACGTGCGGCAGTTAAGGGCAGATCTTGTTTTCAGAAACATTGAATCCAGGGACTTGACCGCGGCTTGACTGTCAGTATAGATGTTGACTGCGGTTGTAGACAAGACATTGCAGCTCAACCAGTCAGCCACTTCTTTTATTGCCAGCATCTCTGCCTGGTAAACACTGCAATGATCTGGCAATCTACGAGCCAGGCTCAACCCAAGCTCTTCCGAATAGACTCCAAAGCCCACTTGTTCGTGCAGCCTCGATCCATCTGTGTAAATATATCCATCTGTACAATATAAGCCACTATTTGCTTTTTGGACTAAAGTAATGCAGTGGGTAATGAGTAGTTCTTATAAGTAATGTAATTGGCAGTCATTACTTTTCACAATACATTACCTAGTTTTGGCTTGGTATTGTTGATAAAATTAAGGAGATTGAAAATTTAGAAACAAAAAAAAATTTTAAAACAATATTGGAATGTCCTTTTCTCCTGTCAAGGCCACCATGGATTTCCAAAATCAAAATTGCGTATCAAAGTTTAGAATGTTATTTTAACGCAGTTAAAATTTTAGGGTGGCGTTTTTTCGTGTTGCCAAGCAATAAATTTTCAAAGTTGGTGATATAGCTAAATTTTTGATTTTTTGCCAAAATGTGAAAAAAAAATCAAATATTTGGCTCTCTAACGAACTTTGAAAATTTATTGGTCAACAATACGAAAAAACACCTCTTTGAAATTTTAATAGCATTAAAGGGACATTCTAAACCTTGATACAAAATTTTATTTTGGGAAATCCTTGGTGTCTTTCCCAGCAAAAAAGGACTTTCAAAATTTTCAAAATTTTTTTGTTGAATCTTAAAAAAAAAAAAAATTTTTTATTTTTTGCCAAAAAGTGAAAAAAAAATCAAATATTGAGCTATCTAACAATTTTTAAAAATTTATTGCTCAACAATACGAAAAAACACCTCTCTGAAATTTTAATAGCGTTAAGGGGATATTCTTAACTTTGATACAAAATTTTATTTTGTGAAATCCTTGGTGTCCTTCCCAGCAAAAACGGACATTCAAAATTTTCAAAATTTTTTGTGGATTTAAAACAAAAAAAAAAAATTATAATTGAAAAACTGTCTTAAAGTCAATATTGTGAAAAAGCGTTTTTTTAAACGCCCATATCTTCCAAAGTATTGGTCCAAAAAAATATGGTTTTTTAATAATTTACAGAGCTCTATCAAAAAATCAAAAATTAACAAAATTGGTGATCCGTCAGTTAAATTTCCCATGGATTTGCTCATATTTAAAATCCGTTTTTCGCAATTTATTTATTTTTTTTTGCTGAAGGGTCCAATATACTTTCTATGAATAAGAAAAAAAAAAGTACCAAAGTACACTGTTGTACCCCTTTTTAAACCCGTAAAATCTGAATTTCCAAAAAGTACTTTTTTCACAATGATTTTTCAATCCTACATTATAAATTTCAAGATTTTAGGATCATTATCGCAGAAAATACATGAAGTTTTTTCTCCCTTTTTACCCGCTAAATAACTCTATTTTCTGTGAGAGGAACCAACATTGTTTATTTCGAAATGTATCAAATATTAAATGAGCTTTTTGAACTTTCGGAAAATGTTGTCAAAATACAATTTGTGAGAAGTCCTGCTTTAGTGGGTTAATTTTTATTAACACAAAAACTTCTTATTTAACAATTTTTTTACATTTGTTATAAATCTTTTAAAACATTTTACAAAAAAAAATATTTTAATATGTCTTTTAACTTTTGTTTAGTATCATTTTTAAATATCTATGTAAATGTGGTCATGAGAATGAATGAATGTTTTCTTATTTAAATAGTTTTAAAATATTTTAAGTTGATTTGCGGCTCCCCAAAGTGAGTTTTATTACTTTTTTTTTTTTCTTTGCCCAAAACATTGTCTAAATTGTCTTGTCTCCATCTCTATCTCTGCATTTTGTTTTCTTATGTGCTGGCAATTCCCTTCTTCTATTTAAGTTGAAAATTATTTAACATCTCTTAGGAATATATGTATAGACTTGTCGTTTACTTGTATAGGAATATTTATTGTAGTTGTATACTTTTTCAGTAATTGTGACAATTTTCTACATTTTTAAAGCTATTGTTTGGAATATTTTAAAGTAGCTTAAAATAGATAAGAGAAAATATTTTAATTCAATGTGGATGTAATTTTAATTTAAATTATTTATAAAAAAAATCTAGTAAAATTTTTTTAATAAAAATCTTGAAACTTAAATCAGTTCAGAAACAAATGAAAAAATTTGTAAAAACTTTTTTAGATAGTTTCAATAACGCGGAGGTTGGGGGTTTGTGTAAAAAATCCATACGAAATTTAACTGACGAATCACCGATTTTGTTAATTTTTGGTTATTTGATAGAGCTTCGTAAGTGACTAAAAACCATATATATATATTTTTTTTATCAAGTCTTTCGAAGATATAGGTGTTCAAAAAGGCGTTTTTTGACAGTATTGACTTTTAGACATTTCATTAACATTTTTGCGCTCGGAAACCGTAAGTTATACGAAAAATCTTATAAAACAATATTGTTTATAAAATTATAAATATTTAAAATTTAGAAAAAGAAAATTGATTTAAAAAATTTCAACAAAAAATTTTTAAAACCATATTTGAATGTCCTTTCTTGCTGCGAAGGTCAACATGGATTTCCAAAAACAAAATTTTGTATTAAAGTCTTCAATACCCTTTTAACACTATTAAAATTTCAGAGAGGCGTTTTTTCGTATTGTTGAGCAAGAAATTTTCAAAATTTTTTACATAGCCAAATATTTGATTTTTTTTCAAAATTTTGACCAAAAATCAAAAATTTAGGTATGTATATTATCAGCTATGAAAATTTATTGCTCGACAACACGAAAAAACACCTCCATAAAATTTTAACATCGTTAAAAGGACATTCTAAACTTTAATAAAAAGTTTTGATTTTGAAAATCCATGGTGTCTTTGACAGGAGAAATGAACATTACAATATTGTTTTAAAATTTTTATTTAATTTTTTTTAGAAATTTTTTTTGTTTTTAAATTTTAAATTTCTATAATTTTATCAACAATATTGTCACTGAAAGTTTTTTCGTACAACTTACGGTTTTCGAGTAAAAAAACACAAAAGAACTGTCTAAAACCAAATATTTGATTTTTTGCCAAAATTTAAAAAAAAAAATCAAATATTTGGTTCTCTTAAAAATTTGGAAAATTTATTTCTCAAAAATACGAAAAAACACCTCTCTGAAATTTTAATAGCGTTGAAAGGGCATTCTAAACTTTAATAAAAAATTTTGTTTTTGGAAATCCATGGTGTCCTTCCTAGGAAAAGGACTTTCAAAAAAAGTTTTAAAAATTTTTTGTTGAAATTTAGAAAAAAAAAAAATATAAATTTTAAGTCTTCAAAATTTTATAAACAATATTGTTTTTATAAGTTTTTTCGTACGACTTACGGTTTCCGAGCACAAAAAATTTCAAAAACTGTAAAAAAGTCAATACTTGAAAAAAGCGCTTTTTTTTTTAACCCCCATATCTTCCGAAATATTGGAAAAAAAATGGTTTTTATTCATTTACGAAGCTCTATCAAGCAACCAAATATTAACAAAATCGGTGATTCGTCAGTTAAGTTTCCCATGGATTTGCTCATATGTCCAATATTGAATTTCAAATTTTTAGGTTATGTCGAATGTACCAAAGTTTTCGAGATGCCCGCTGAGCCGATATCACTTAAATGCTATACTCAACTGCCCAGGGAAACAACAACAAGTAACATGTTAAGTTTCAGTTATATTTGTATAATATTTTGGTCGTGATCGCTATTTCAACAGACAAACCTACATCGCTAGAATATCTTAAAATCGATCACTGATCAATAAAAGACACTGCGATGCAAAACTATAATTACACTTCTAAAATCTCTGATACATAAAACTTATGTACCACTAACAAGGAAGGTCTTTCACAGGGCACCCACCGATTGTTCTGAAACTTGCATATAGGAAAGAGGGGAGCAAAATAAGAGTTACCTGTTTTTTTAAAGCATCCCAATCTCACATTTAGCGGGTCAAAGGGGAGTAGGAAAAACGGGATTTTTTAAGTTTTTTGAGAATTTTTCACATTTTTTCAAAAGAAACTATATAAACATTTTACACGGGTCGAAAGGGTTTTTGATTGCCTATACAATGGTGTATCGGTCGTGTCCAAATTCGGCTTCGTTAAGTTCGTTATTGTCAAAAATGTATAATCGTTGGGGTAGTTTATATGGAGATGTATATTCGTACGACCGCCAAAAGCATATATAATAATCTCTATCAAAATTAAGCTGCCCCGTATTTTTTCGTTTGGCGAAATTCCGGCTAGTTCGGCTTTTATACGGATTTTCCCGAAAGTCTTTAATTTTCATAAGGTGACAAGCCTTTTTTAAATTTGAGATTGGGCAGCTAAAAAAAAAGCAGGCAACTCTTATTTTTCCCCCCTCATTCCCATATTCAAGTTTCAGGGCAATCGGAGGGTGCCCTGTGAAAGACCTTCCTTGTAAGCCAAAAGCAAATAATACCCAATGATACAAAATCTAACTTTTCGAATCGGGATTGGATGACACCAAAAGCAAATGAATAGAGTGGGCAAAGGGTAAATATCTAAATGGTAAATACCCGGTAAACTAGGTAAATTAGGTAAAAATTGGTAAATATCCGGGTATTTTTCAAAAAGGTGGGTATAATATAAACTATGTTGTAGAAAATTTGGTGAACAAAAACATTTTGCAGCAAAATTTAATGAACTTTATACTTAGGGTGACCATTTTTTTCTAAACTCAAATCAGTACGCCCAATTTTTTATGTGTGTTTTTTTTTCTAGAAAAAAACTCTCTGAAAACTCTTTTCTATGGGAAATCACTGATGGTGTTTTCAACATTAAAAAAAGTGGGTTAAACTAACAAACTTATTTAGTATTTCAAAAAAACAACTGTTAAAAAACAGCTGCCATGAACTGTTGTCGTTATTTTGCATGCAATTTAGTTGACTTTAAACGGCTTCATTTCAGTGTATTAAATATAACAAACCCCACAGGTTTTAAGAATAAGAAAATCCCTTAGAATCTGAGGACTTTTTATCTAAAATTTTGATAACTCTTCCTTTTCAGAAAACTTTCCAGATAATAAGCACATGTTTTGAGCACCTTTTCCAATAAAATCTGATGAAATTCCCTATTCGAATATCTTAGAATCGTTTGGATAAAAGATAGAAAATTCATTATCTCGTGAACTTTTCGTTGTAGAAAACCTCAAAGATTCTGTGCGCTTTTTTATATAAATTTATGAAGATCAAAATAATCTCATGCTCTGATTCATTTCTGCGTTAAGGAACCTCTTGATTTACGAACTCTACGCTCCTTATAGTTAATTCAAATTTTCTAATTCGCAGACTTAAGTTATAAAAAACTACTCTGAAGCCGTATTATATGGAAATTCAAGTTTTTATATAGAATTTTTGAATGAAAATATTTTATATTCAGTACATATTTCAAAAAATCAGAACAACGTTTTTTGATCAGTACACGTGATCAAAAATCAGTACATGTACTGATCAAATCAGTACGAATGGTCAGCATATTTATACTAAAAAATAGTACTTTCTAAGCAAAAATAGTAATTTTTTCGAGAAATAGTGCTATTTTAGGAAAAATAGAAAAAAGTATTTTATTAGAATAAAGTGTTTTTTTAGAAAAGGTACCGCTTTTCTTTTTTTAAGACAAAAACGTAGTTTTTCTGGAAAAAAGTACTTATATAGAAAAATGTGCTTTTTAGAAAATAAAAAATACTTTTTTTTGTCTAAAAAGCAAATTTTTTTCTAAAAAGTACTTTATTCCAAAAAGTACTTTTTTTCGAAAAGATTACTATATTTTCTTTAACACTCTTTAGGAAAAAAGTAAAATTTTTTCTAAATAAATACTTTTTTTCTTAAAAATTACGTTATTTACTTTTTAAAAATAAATATGTATATGGGGCATTCCATGTCAAATCGGACACTTTAATCGGCACCTTGATTATAGTGTCGGATTTGACATGGAATTCATACATATTCATTTTTGAAAAAATAAATCAAATTACTCATTTCAAATGACGATTCCGCTTATTGACAACCAGAGCTTGCCATATGTTTGATTTCAAATGCTTTTTATAAATATCCAATATAAATATCCAAATAAATTCCCAAAAAAGTATTTATCTTTTGCTTACCCGGTATTTACCCCTGCATCGGGTAAATAAACACAATTGGACATGTGGGGTCAAGCGTACAAACATAAGCTCCAAATTACGTTAGCTATGACTAGTATGAGTTTCGCTGCAATCGGTCTAGTACCTACTTATTGAATAGCCAAACTATTAAAAATAAACCACTGTGCACCTTTGCATATGATTATTATTTAAAGGCAATTACAAAATTAAGCATACGCCAATTATACAGTTTTTAAGCAATTATTATTATAAATAGAATAAAATTTCACCAACTTTACACGCATAAAAAAATATAGCCCTGAACTGAAAAAAAAAACCTTGAGGATTTTGTTATGGAATATGTCAACTTTCATATGATTTTATTTTCATCCAATTCCGATTTGGGTTGTTGCACTTTGTTATTAATAAAATCACCATAAGCGAAAATTATCAAAAATTTACCCATAAAAAATATTTTTTCTTTACAAAATTTTGTTACTAAAAGAATTTTAACTAAAAGAATGATAACTAAAAGAATTTTATCGGAATTAGTTTTTGCCTTCTCATACTTATAATACTAGTTTTATAATATAAATTTAACTTTTCAATGACTTTATTTATATTTCATGCAACCATCTTCTATTACAGTTTAAAAGTAAAGAAAAAACTAAAGTCTCGACATAAGCAGCACGTAAAGAATTTTGATGAAGTTAAACTATAAAGAAAACTGCCAAAGGCTTTAGTGAAAAATGAAAAATTCCGATTTAAATAATGGGATCCACCACGCATTATTTTATCCTACAAATGTTCTGCTTATAATTTAAGAATCGATGATTTTTATTTGAAATTGTTCGAAAAGCAATCGTTTTTAAAAAAAACTTTTTTTTTTTAAATAACGCTACTAAGAATCGAAAATCCGGTTGGGACGCGACATTACACACTTAATTACAAAAGTTCTGATGGTCAAAAATCCGGTCTCCAATATTTTCCATAACATCAGGTTTTGGAAAAAATTGAAGTCAAAGTTCAAAAAAATTGCCGTTTTGTGCAATTTTGGAAACTCATAGCGGAAAAACCCAATGTGATGGCGACTTTAAAATAGTAGAGGGTAAAGATTAAATATTGCCCTTTAATATACAGAACTCCTTTGATCAGTCGCCTTAACCGTTTGGGCATTAATTGTCTTTGAATGATACGATGAGCTATCAAAAATGCTCAAAACGGCGATTTTTTTTTTAACTTTGACCTCAATTTTTCTCAAAAAATGATTTGATGGAAAAAGTTTGGAGACCAGATTTGTGGTCGCGTCCTAGTCACATGAATTTTTTTTTAAATGTTCAGTAGTGTAATTTTACATTGAAAATTTTGTTGTGATTATTTGAGAAAATATTCTTATTTTATAGTATTTATTATTTTATAGTATTTACTATAAAATAATACATTCATACTATAAAATCATAAAGAAAATTTCTATTGGAATAATAAACAAGTAGAAAAATTAAATTCGACTTGGTCGAATCTATGAATACCCTCCACAATGTTATCTGATAATAATTTTCTAAAAAAAATGCATTAAAAATTTTTATTAGAAATATATTATTTTGAGTAAAATTTTTTTGTGAGTGTAAAATTTTTTTGACTGTCAAAATTTTTTTGAGTGTGAATTTCATAAAAAAAAATAATTAAATTAAAAATTAAAAAAAAAAAAATTTTTTTTTGAGTGTAAAATTTTTTTGAGTGTAAATATTTATTAGAAATATATTATTTTGAGTAAAATTTTTTTTGTGAGTGTAAAGTTTTTTTGACTGTCAACATTTTTTTGAGTGTGAATTTCATTAAAAAAAAAATAATTAAATTAAAAATTTTAAAAAAACATTTTTTTTAAGTGTAAATTTTTTTTGAGTGTAAATATTTTTTTTAGTGTACTATTTGTTTGAGTAACAAAATTACTTTGTAAAATATTTTTGTTGTTTTATACCTATACGTTAGAGTGTCCCTTATTTTGGAAATGTTGGAAATCTTGAGACGGTACCCGCTCATTTTTTTCCTTTTGACTTAAAAATAACTCAGGAAAAATTTTACGCCCCTAGGACCACGCCTTCCCTACGCGACGGGGCCTTAAAGAGCGGGGCCTTAAAAATCATTTTTCCATACAAACCAAAAAAATTTTTTTTTGATTTTTAATTTTTTTGTTATTATTTATTATATTACTTGGTTTGCTTATTCACGACAAAAAATTTGATATTGGTGGGATAAGTCTTTCAGCCCTAAAAAATTTTTCGCAAAAAAAAATTTTGAGCCGCCGGGGTCCTACAGTAAAAAATTTTTAAAAAATATTTTTTTTTAGTTTTGACCAGCAACGGGTTTAGCTGCTATGTTGCTTTAAATGATATATATTCATAAAAAAATATTTTTTGTATCTGTGACATCTTTATCGTGTTCTAAAAAAGGGTAAAAAATGCATTGTTGATTTATTTCGATACACGATAAAGATGTCACAAATATGAAAAATATTTTTTTTGGAATATATATCATTAAAAACAACATAACAACTAAAACCGTTACTTTTCAAAACTAAAAAAAAATATTTTTTAAAAATTTTTTACCGTAGGATCCCTACGGCTCAAAATTTTTTTTTCGAAAAAGATAAAGATGTCACAGATATGAATAATTTTTTTTTTGGAATATATATCATTTAAAGCAACATAGCAGCTAAAACCGTTGCTGGTCAAAACTAAAAAAAAATATTTTTTAAAAATTTTTTACTGTAGGACCCCGGCGGCTCAAAATTTTTTTTTGCTAAAAATTTTTTAGCGCTGAAAGACTTATCCCACCAAAATCAAATTTTTTGTCGTGAATAAGCAAACCAAGTAATATAATAAATAATAACAAAAAAATTAAAAATCAAAAAAAAATTTTTTTGGTTTGTATGGAAAAATGATTTTTAAGGCCCCGCTCTTTAAGGCCCCGTCGCGTAGGGAAGGCGTGGTCCTAGGGGCGTAAAATTTTTCCTGAGTTATTTTTAAGTCAAAAGGAAAAAAATGAGCGGGTACCGTCTCAACATTTCGAACATTTCCAAAATAAGGGACACTCTACTATACGTATATGTTAAAAAAATATATTTCACATATTTCCCTCATTTTATTTTACCATCCTAGTCTTTAAAAACCAAAAACAAACTAATATTTGATTTTTTTCCAAAAATACTTACTATACACCGTTACATACAGTTACAAAAACAAAAACAATAACAAATATTTACTTGTCTAACAACTAAACTGCACCCCACGGCAGGAAAACAAACAACAAGTTAAAAAAAAAACTGGTATTTCACCATGCTTGTTAAAACTTGTTTAACGAGTTTTCAACTGTTTAAGGTGAAAAAATCTGAAATTCAGAGCCTTGCTTATAACTTTTGAACCACTGAACCGATTTTGCTGAAATTCAAAACCAAATAGACTTGGGGAACGACAAAGATATGTAACACGTTTCAGCACCCTCAGAATTGTCTTTCGAAAGTTAGAGTGGTTTTAATCTCGAAAGTTCGCAAAATTCCCTTCCCGAAATTTACTCTTTTGCTCATAACTTTTGAACCACTGGACCGATTTGGCTGGATTGCAACACCAACCTGACCCGGTAAATACCCAACATATATGTCAAACTTCAGGAGCCTCCATAAAGTCTTTCAAAAGGTAGCGTGTTTTCAACGGACAGACAGACAGACAGACGGACGGACGGACGGACGGACGGACGGACATCGCTAGATCGACTTAAAATCGATCAAGGATCATGAATATATATACTTTATGGGGTCCTAGACCAATATTTCGATGTGTTACAAACGGAATGACAAACTTATATATACCCTCTATCACTAGAGTGGAGGGTATAAAAATGGGCCTAAAAACTCTAGGTAAATATTTATAAAATTGGGTTATAAAAATGACTATTAAACTCGTAAATCCTAAAAGAACTCTGCTTATATCTAAGCAAATAAACAAAAAATATTTTATTACTTTTAAAGGATTTAGAAAAATCTGTGTACTACTTAGTATGTACTTTACGACCAGATACATACGTTCAGTGTATTTGTGTGTAAGTGTTAGTATGTTTAAATTGTATGTGTGTGACAATAAAATCCAACATTATTGGCGAAAGTAAAACTATTTATTTAATGATGTTTATATGTTATTTCCCTTTTCTGTTATTTCGTATTACCCCAATACATACAACTTGTGTAGTTACTTTTTTTACAACATATGTGTCTTAGGGATTTTGAGACATATTTGAAAAATAAAATGGCAAATATTAACAACATTTTTATGAAAAAAAAAGGGATAATACTGTGAGAGAATAAAATACAAGTAATAAAAAAGTTGTAAAAACTTTTTTTGACATAAGTTAGATTTTTATTTATATTTTGTAAAAAAAGACATTTTTGCTAAAATTTTTTGAGAGAACAAACAATGAGAAGAATTTAAAATGTTATAATTTTTTATTATGTTTTTTTTTTAATAAATTAAGTAACTAAGGACTTTTAAAAAACAATTAAGTATTAAACAGTTTATTTATGCATAATAAATTAATTTCATTAAAATTTACAGAAAATATCAAGGTCGTTGAGAAAAAGTTCGGAAAATCGACAGGAAATTAAAAATAAAATCACAAGAGTACAATATTTTAAGATCTGAAGAGATTTTTGATAATTAAGAAAAAATCGGAAAATGCGAGAAAGACTTCCGGGAAATTAAGAGCTAAAAAAAATAAAACTGCAAAAAAAATATGAGAAAATCTAACAAAAAAATATAAGTTCATAAGTTTATATATTACACTGTGCTCAGGCATGGATCCAGGAATTCCATTTGGGGGGTGGGTAGATTTTTTTAAATTTTTTTCTCAGATCGTATTTTCTGTAGAAAAGCTCTCAGAAAATTTTGAATCTGTGAATTTTTTTTCAATAGAAATAATCTGAGATTCCGAGACATTCTTTCAAATTTTTCCAAATTTTGATATACTTTTCTTATAAAAAATCTCTAATATAATTCTCATATTTTAAAATAGTTTTCAGATTCTAAAATCTTTTTCGAAAACAAAAATCCTCAGATTCTGGAATATATTTCGTTAAAGAAAATTGTCAGATTCTAATAAATTATCAGTTTCTAAAATATTTTATTAAGAAATTTTGATGCACTTTTCTAAAATTAAAATCTTAAATTTTATACCATTTTTCGATAGAAAAATTTTACGGTTTTATTACCATCTAATGCAACACAAATTCTTAGATTCTGAAATATTTTTCATATAGAAAAATTATTAGGTTCTTACACATTTTTTAAAGGAAAATTCTTAGGCACTATTTCAGAAACACATTTCCTATAGAAAAATTCTCAGAATCTTCCAACAGAAAAATTTTCAGATTCTGAGAGATTTTTCATGCTAAAAAATCTCAGTTTCTGACATAGATTTTGAAAAACTTTTCCTACAGAAAAATTCACGTATTCTCAAAATTTTTTCAAACAGAGAAATTTTCATATTATATTAAATATTCAAAGATTAGGATATATATTTCTCCATAGAAAAAGTCAGATTAGAATACGTTTTTCACGTAGAAATGTGATCCGATTCTAAGATTTTTTTTGCAGAAAATTTTTTTGCCGGATTCTAAAACATTTTTTCTAAAAAAAAATTCTTAATTGCTGAGGAATTTTTTTCTATAGAAAGTTTTAAGGCATTTTTCCTAAAATTTGAGGTAATTTTTAAATCAAAAAGTTCCTACATTCAAAGTCAAATAAATATCAAATTTTTTTCTAAACAGGCATTTTTCTATAAAAAATATTTGAGATAATACTTATCCCTTAGAAAATGGTAAGTTATTCGGTTAGAAAATGTCCAAGACTCTGTTGCCATTTACACTGATCCCAAGGATTTTTTACATCCTGGTCATTTTCTTTCTATCTTTGTTCCTTTCCTTTCCGTTTTTTCTCCTTTGCCTTCATTTTTTCCTTTCCCTTCCTTTTTTATACCCTGCACCACACTGTGGTACAGGATATAATGAGTTTGTGCTGATGTTTGTAACTACCCGAATTATTGATCCTAGACCCACCTTTAAGTATACCGATCGACTCAGAATCACTTTTTGAGTCGATTTAGCGATGTCCGTCCGTCCGTCCATCTGTCTGTCTGTCCATGTAAACGGTTAAAACACGATACAGGTCGCAATTTTTAATCAATTGACTTAAAATTTAAAACTTAAGTATCTCTTGGCCCAAGGACGAAGCCATATTTAGACCTAGCCCCCATACAAATGTCCTCTTTAGTTTTGGCAGGTAAGAGTGTTTTGTATTCACATTTCACCATTCCGAATTTTAAAGGAATCGGACCAGTTCTTCTTGTAGCCCCCATACAAACCACCTTCCCGACTTTCAAATAAATCTCTCAAATTTCATGAAAATTTAGAATATTTAATTAAAATTGTGTATGTTAAATGCGTACTTAAATAACCTTATCAAATCTGATCTGGCCCCATGTGCAAAATTTCGCCCGATATTTAAAAAATATTGATGAAAAAAAATATTGCTGGAACAAAATATTGATGAAAAAAAATATTGATGAAAAAATATTTATGAAAAAAAAATTTGTGAAAAAAATATTGATGAAAAAAAAAAAAAATTGCGAAAAAAAAATTGATAAAAAAAAAAAAATATTGATGAAAAAAATGTTGATGAAAAAAAATATTGATGAAAAAAAATATTGATGAAAAAAATATTGATGAACAAAAAATTGTGATGAAAAAAATTTGTGAAAAAAATATTGATGAAAAAAATATTGATGAAAAAAATATTGATGAAAAAAAAAATATTTATGAAAGAAAAATATTCATGAAAAAAATGTAGATGAAAAGAAAATATTGATGAAAAATAATTATGTTAAGTTTTATTCACCAGCTGGTGAATATTTTTGTATTCACCACGAGGTGAATACAAAAATATTCAAAATATATTAAGAAAATGAAAACAGTGATTCTTGGTTTCTTTTTTGTTAATCGTTGGCTACGATTAACGCTACTGAGGTAGCGTCATGCAACTATGAGTATTTCCGTACTCAATGGACTCTAACCAACCCTATTTTTTATATGGGAACCTCGGCATATTTTTTTGTTCAATTTTGTAGCACTGTGTTATTAAACAAAATTAGATTAGCCCAAAATAAATTGTTTTCTAGTCAAAAAACTACGATCAAAAAATAGAGAAAATGTGTTTTCACTTAAATTGATCGACTAGACCTACAACCAACACTAATTCATATGAAATGCATATTTAAATTTTATTTAATTTTTTGTAGGACAGTGTAACTACACAAAGCTTAAATATGTTTTTTAAAATAATTAAATTTCAGAATACACTTGTATATTTACTTCTGACATCTTTTATCTTACAAATAGTACTATTAACTAATTGATTATAAAAATTTAATGTATAAAAACATGAAAATCTACTTAAAAATTTATGAGAACTTAACAAGAAGTAAATTTAAAAGAGAACCAGGAATAAAAATACTGGAGCAAATGAATTTTTAATATTTTTTTTTTTTATCATTATTATCACTGAATTTATATTTTTTTTTTTTCAATTGTTCTATTCTTCAATATATAAACGCAAAAAACTTGACCAGCATTTATAATTATCTTTTATTCACTTTAATTGAATATTTTCCACTCTACATTTTTAGTGTATATTTCCACATAAAAAATAATTTCAATTATTTTTATATTTTCTTGTGCATTTTAAATATCTTTAATATCATTTATTTATGTGAAAATTGTTTCATTCCCTTTTGTTCTAAATAAAAAAAGAAAAAAAAAATATTATAAACTCCTGCCCACCTTCCTTCCCATTATACAATGATATTTTTTTAGCCTCAAACATTGTATAAGAGAAAATTAAAGTTGCCAAGCACGTTGCAAGACAAACATACGTACGATTCGTGATGGTATTGTACTTACTATGTGTGTGTGAGTAAATGTACTCTACTGGTATATACAGTGCTGGAAAAAAATATTCATACAGTGCTAGAATAGATGCAATTTGTTAAAGACAAAGTTAACAATGCCGAACATTTTTCTTATAAAACTACCCTGCAAAAAAAGTCATTACCACTTCTTAGTGGAGTGCTTTAAAACTATAACAAATGTAATGAAATACAACAAAAATAACAAAAAACACAAGACAAAAACACACAATCAGTTTTTTCTACTACAGAATACATAGATATTCAGCACTTAACTCATTACCTATCGCGACACCTCCATACAAATGTAAGTAGATATTCAGTAGATAAGAACTACTCCGTGGAAGTAGTTTGAAAGCTCGGAGTACTTCTTATCTACTGAATATCTACTTACTTTTGTATGGGAGTGTCGCGGAAGGTAATGAGTTAAGTGCTGAATAACAACTTTTTATGGAGTAGAAAAAACTGTTTGTGTGTTTTTTTCTTGTGTTTTTTGTTATTTTTGTTGTATTTCATTACATTTGTTATAGTTTTAAAGCACTCCAAATAGAAGTACTTCTCACTTTTTTTGCTGGGTAGTGTTACACTGTGGAACAAATTCAGGTTAGCAAAAGTTAGGTCGACCTTCGAACTTTGCAGTCAAAAGCCGATTTTCAGCATATTGTTTATATGGTTTTTTGGCTATAACTCGTCGACTAATTGATATTTTTTCAATCTGAAAAAGCTAAATTGTTGCTAGAGACCTGTTTAAAAAAATTGATTTAGAAAATTTTTGTGTTGCTTATGAAGCAAAATGTTGGAAAAAATATTTTTTTTCAACAATTTTTCCAACATATATTTTTTTTCCAACAATTTTTCCAACATTTTCCTTCGAAAGCACCATAGAAATTTTTTGGAGAGGTTTCTAGCAATAAATTGGCTTTTACAGATTGAAAAAATATCAGTTAGTCGACGAGTTATAGCCAAAAAACCATATACACAATATGCTGAAAATTGGCATTTGACTGCAAAGTTCAAAGTTCGATTAAAAAACTATTCGAACTAACATAAACAAACGCCGCGATACGGGTCTTCTAATTTAGCCTCTATTTTCACCCCTCACTCTCAGAATCGACCTAATTTTTGCTATTCTGAATTTCTTCCACAGTAATATTTTAAGAAGTGTTTTGTAAAAGATTTATTAAGCTTTAATTTAAGCTTTATAGCGTGCAGATTGAGTAATAAATGTGCTTCTAGGGTCGAACTGAAAATGAAATTATTTGTATACATTTTGATTTTTTTTTTGTAAATATTTCTAAAGCTGGATTACTCAATGTTCGGTTATAAAAAGCTCTCCGTTAAATTTAACTTTTTCATACAAATTTTGACACAAGGCTCCGTTAAATCGGCAGTTAGCAGCTAACTTTTCATTGTGTAATCCGCCCTAAGTCGATTTTCTTATCAGTTGAAATATTAAAAATTTTAAAAATGGTTCACTGAATGATATTCTGCTATCAATAAAATTTTTTTTTAACGACCCAAAAAAAAAATTGTGGTCAAAAGAATTGAAGGTCATAAAACTCGGATTTCTCTACTGCTAAAAGTTGATAACTGAATATAAATAAGTGGACAATTTCTTAAATTTTTATTGTTTGAACTTGGAAAAAATCGACTGGTAAATTTTTTTAAAAAAATTTATTATAATTATCTATAAAGAATTTTATTTTCCAGTTCGACCTTCTTACACGCAGATAAGAAACATGATAACGACAACCATTGTGAAAGGTCAACATAGTATGATTGATAACTTTATTGTAACATGATCGTAGCGATCATGTTATGATCTTCGCTGATCATAGTATGAAAAAAATTGTCATTTTATAATAGTTCGTGATCATAGAATGATTGTCACAATCATGTTTATGATAAAATGGATCAAAACTAGAGATGATGAACATTTTATAATTGTCACAATCATTATATGATCAAATGGATCAAAAATACTACGTGAGCCCTCGATTATGGGTGATTTGGTGTGCTGCAATCACGTTCCAAACATCTCCTTTTTCTGTGTGCTTAGCACATTTATTATTAACTTAATCTGGACACTATAAGGCTTAAATTAAAGCTTAAATTACCTACAAAACACCTTTTAAAATAGCCTCGTTTGATAAAAAAACGATTTAGTATTTTCAACATTGTTTCTAACAAGTTGCGTCTCTTCTTGCTGTGGGTGAATACTTTTTTCCATCACTGTTTGTACACTCATAAAAATTTGTTAGTATTCCTTACAAAAAAGTCTGTTACCATTACTAATAAAGTTTTCAATTTGTGCCCGATAACTTTTTCAGTTACCATTACAAACTTTGGTTATCAAAAATTAGTAATCTTAAAAAAAACTAAAAAAATTAGTATTACTAAATTTTTTTGTAAAAAACTTGTAAATTGTGTATTTTAAATTTTTGTTTTTTTTTTACTATATGTAAACTGCGTATTGCGCTTGTTGTCGCCATTACTATTCAGATTTTGTTTGAATTTTTGATCTGAAATATGTAAGAGAAAATATTGAATACATTTTTTTTAATACAAAATATAAATTACATACCACATAAAATAAATGCTTTGAAAATTGTGTTGAATAAATTGGTGTTCTAGAATAAAAAATACATTATATTGATATTATTTATATGGAACACATAAATATACAGTTGTTACCTGCTTTCATCATTTTCTATTTTGTTTTATTTATTGTCCTAAAAAAAAGAGTTAATTTTAAACAAAAAATACTTTAACATTTGGTTACCTGTATTTTGTTGTTTGTACATTTTTTTATTTCTTCCGCTCGCGACGTTGTCAATTCAAATGCTATTTTCCAACTGAATAATAGAAAGAAAGGCATGCAGAAAAGTACACAAAATTATACCAATACTATTCTGAGTATTAAGAAATCAACCCTTTGTGTACACTGTACACAAGAAAAAAAAATCGCAGATAGCGTAAAACAAAAAAGGACCGCAATTGGAGAAGAAAGAAAAAAGAATTGAAAAAGGTCGGTGTTTTTTTGAATTTTGTATATCTTCTCTTTACTGCACTTTGTTCCCTTTTGTATATATGTTTTTATTTGAAAGAAAACAAAGTAGTTACAATGAAGCAGACAAATAAGTGTAATTCAATATTGAAAATAATAAACATATTCATACTCATCAAAGCGCAGTTTTACCATTAAAATAAAAAAATAACTAACTATATATTTTTTTTTAAATGCTCTTTTTAATTTCCAAATATTTTAATAACATTTTCTTTTTTCACTATTTCATTAGTGCATTACTTTTCTAGAAAAGAAAACCGAAAAGTTAATACGAAATTTTTAAAAAATCAACTGAAAAAATTATTAAAAAATCAGTAAAAAATTAATAGTTTGTAACGCAAGTTTACTAAAACGAATTACAAAAAACTATTTTTTTAGTACAATTTAGTAAAAAAGTTGTAAAGTTGGGATACAAACAATTTTACAAACTTTTTTACTGACGTATTTTTTTGAGTGTATAGTCAAACTTCGAAGAGTATAGAATAAAGTAACTAATTATTAAGCAGGATTAAAATGTTATACAATATACTACTACCACTACGTCTGCTACTGCTCCTAGTTATGAAAACTGTTCCTTCATAAACACATACACCACCTCTAAAGCAGTTGAAAAATATGAAGAAATTTATATTGAGGACATGATAAGTGAAAACATATGGTAGAAAATTTAATTTATATTTTGTGGTTTAGAACAAAAAAGAAATTAATTTATTAAATATGTTTCTGCTCTATGATGAAGTATTAAATATGTTTCTGCTCTATGATACATTATAAAAATTAAATACATATTTGTTTAGAAAATAGAGCAAAAATTAAATAGAATTATTTATAAATTATTTTGTGAACAACTAAACGTATGATTGTTGATTAAAAACATATCGAGGGCGAATATACAAAACTTGCTATCTGCATAATGAACACAGAAAGAATTGAAAACGAATTTAAATCAACAAAAACGCGGATTCAATTGATTTTTTAATTGAAACTCTTCCGATTAAGAAAATTGTTATATCAATCATCAAATTGTTTTTTTTTTTCAATCAATCACTTTTTTGATTTTGATCAAAACTTTTATCAATTTTTTATTTAAATTCAATTAAAATAATGATTGATTTAACAAATTAATTTTAAGCTTATGACAAAATTATGAAGAAATTCATAATTTTTGCTTTCCAAAAAAAGGAAAACCTAAGTAAAAAGTATATTTTTAAATTAATGTATTCAAATAAATTGAAGTAAAAAAAATCTACTATGTTGAAAATTTGTAATTTGATAGTTACAAGAAAATAACATAAATGTTGATCAAAACAATACTTGACTCATTTAAATTTTGTTGATCAATAGATTTTATTGAATTTTTTTAGCCAATAATTTTGTGTGTGAACATTTTATAGGAGATCAAAAAGAACTGTTATTTTAAGGAAATTCTAAAGTAATTATTAATATTTTTTTTTTACAATATATATTAAACAATTGTTTTTTAAACAATATTTCAAAAAATAAAATCAATTTGTTAGATGACAATTAATTCAGTGAACACTATTCTATAGAAAACTCTCTTTCCCAAATATTGTAGATAGCAAGTTTTGAATATTCGCCATCGATTTGTATTTTGGTTTTTAAAATAATTTTGTGGTTTTTAAGAATTACCTTAAAACATATATTTGAATTTAGCACATAAGAATTAAACCACATTTTACAAATGACAGTACGACACTATTTCAGTAATATTGTAGTTTAAGTATAATGTACAAGACTTTAGACTTCTAGAGAAAGATATGAATCTTATTAGAAACAAATAATTTTTCTGCTAAAAGAATTCATCAGCATCTCAAAATTTGTCTTATCGAAAAATATATTTGAAATCAAACACTTTCCAATGGAGAACCATACACTCAAAATAATAACTCTGTTAAATTACAGAAAAACTCTGCTAATTTAACAGAGTACACCATACTTTTCCAGCTAACAACATTTCTTGATAATTTTACTAAAAACCTCTGTAAAATGATTTTGACAAAAAAAACTGTAAATTTACAAAGTTTATAGTAAAATATTGGTTAAATATGGAAGCTTTTTGACAGAGAAAACTCTGTAATTTTACTTTAAAACTCTGTAAAATGATTTGGACAAAAAAAATTGTTAATTTACAGAGTTTCTAGTAAAATATTGGTTAAATAAACCACCATTTAGCAAAGAAAACTATGTAAATTTACATATATTTCTAAAGTGCATTTGATGCAAAAAATAAAAAATAAAAAAAAACTCTGTAAATTTACAGAGTTTAGTAAAATGCATGTTATTTTGTAAAGTTTTTATAAGATTTCTGAAAAGATTTTTTTGATAACTTTTTTTGCAACTTTTTCCACTACTCTTTGCTACTTTTTCAAAATTTTGATGTTTGGTAACAAAAATAAAAACTACTTAAAACTGAAAAGTATTTGGCTTACATCTGTATTTTAGCAGAAAACTCTGTTAATTATCTGTAAAATTAAGATTACAAAGTAAAAAGTAATTTAACAGATGAAACTTAGTTTTTTTTTTGTCACAACAAAATACAAAGTATTTTCTTTAAATCTGTATTTTGACAGAAAACTCTATCAAATATCTCTTGAATTTAGATAACAGTCATTTTACAGAGTATTTTACAGAGTTATTATTTTGAGTGTAATTTTTATTTTTTAATAAAAATTCAACAAACTTCATAGCCCTACTCTTACAAGGGACCCTTATGAACCGGTGTGTCTGAAGGGACCTGTAGCGTGTATAATGTTCGGTATTATTTACATACTCCACGTACCAACGTTTTTATGTGAATTCTGCCCAGACGACATTTGATACGTCTTTAGACTTTTATACGTCTACATAAAATTTCCCACAGTAATTGTCCACACAATTACTGCATGGCCTAGTCAGGTAAACTGCTGACTACGAGTATTCACACGGTACGTAGAATACATGTACACGTTACGCTCTCTTAAAGTATAATTGTATTAGTGAGTAAGATAGTTTAAGTTAGGGTAGATTATAGAATAATAAAATAAATAAAGATTAATTATTAAAAACTCATAAAAGGTGTATCAACGTTTAACAGACCCTTATGAACCGATGTGCCTGAAACTTAAATATATATAAAAGAGACAATTCTAAGGTTGTGGTGTCTCGGCTTATCGGCCATATCGGGGACTTAGTGGTTCAAAAAGTGGGTCAAAAAATGGACAAAAAATATTTTTTTTGGATTTCCAGCCATTTCTTTTTAAGAAACTATACGATGTTGTATAAATTTTGTGGGGTATATGTGTGAAGATATAGACCTACAATATTCATATGAATACGAAATAATCTTTATTAAATTTAATTCTACACGTATTTTTTTTTTTTCTAGACGATATTCCTAGAGTTATCGAAATTTTCCCGGAGGTCCACATTGTTTCATAAGGGGACAACGAAATTTTGAAACACCGATATGGCCAAAAAGCCAAGACACCCCAACCCTACACTCAGAAAATTAAGTAAGTTACTACATGTTAGTTATTTGTATATTTAACAGTAGTTAGTTGTTTTCAACTACAAAGTCAGTTGTTTCTGTATGAAAAATATCAAACAATTATTTCTGTTAGTTATTTTAAGTCGTTTTTTTGAACAACTAACAAAAAAGTACTGTGATGTAGTAACAGTTATTTAAAGTAGTTAATTTTATTTTATTTATCTCTGAAGAATTTTCAAAGTTTTTTTCCAAAAAATAAAAAAGAAATTTCGGTTTTTTATTTTTCACAACTTAAAAAAAAAAAAAAAAAAAACTTGGAAAAAATCTGGTTTTCAATTTTTTTTCTGAAAAATTTATTGAAAAAAAATTATATATCGATTATTTAATTTTTACTACATTTTACTTGTTTTAACTACAAATGTAAGTAGTTTTTACAACATAAGTCAGTTGTTTTTTGTCAGTTAAAATAACTAACATTGTTAGTTCATTTAACTGAAAAAGTATTTGACCCCAAAACAACTTACAAAGTAGTTATTTTAACGGACATTTTCAGTTGATTTTACTAACATAATTTTTTGAGTGTAAAATTGTCTCTTTTATATATATTTTAAATTTTAGGCGAATCGGGTAATAAGGGTTGAGAAACTTCCCTTGTTATTAGGAAAGAATTTGTCTTTTTTTAGAAGCAAATTCTGCGAATTTTGATCTCTTGCCCAAAACATTAAATGATGATAGTGTTTTGATGATGATTTGGTTGTACTTGACAAGGCAATTTTTTTTTTTTTAATATTGAAATTTAAATTTTTAATACATGATGGTTAAGACATTCTAGCGATATCAACCCGTCCGTCTTTAAGTAGAACGCAATATGCAGTTTAAACCAAAAGAGCTGTAAATATTGCCAATGATCAAATTGGATCAGTGTGTTTGCGAAAAGAAAGTAAAAGTAACTAAAAGTACTGTAAATTTGGTAAATTAGCAAAATCGAATCTAAGACATTTTAGTAACATTCGTCTGTCGGTAAACTCAAAAAAAAAGCTTCTTCAGAATCATATAAAGCTACATCAATATGATTAAATGATGCATAAATTTTCATTAAATGGAACGTGTCATCAATATGATGAAGCGGTACATCAATGTGATGAAGCATGTCGTCAACAATAAGAAAACTATATTTTTTTTTTAAATAAGAAGTAACAATTCAATTTTATTTTGATTTAGGCGCCCCAGTAGGCTAGTTGGTAGCGTGCTAGCCTATGAGTCTGGGGGTCGTGGGTTGGATTCCCACCAGAGGCCTTGGTCTGATTCGCTACAACGAGACGAAGGTCATTGTTACCATTTCTCGGTTAGGTAAAATTAGTATATAATTTGTAATTATATGGTAATTCTTAATAAAATAAAAAAAAAAATAAAATATTTTGATTTAGGGCGGATTACTCATTGAAAAGTTAGCTGCTAACTACCGATTTAACGGAGCCTTATGTCAAAATATGAATGAAAAAGGTAAATTTAAGGGATAGTTATTTTTTAACGGAGCATTCAGTAATCCGGCCTTAGTATTTTAATAAATTTTTGTATATTTTGTATTTAAACAGCGGACCCCTCGTTAGTTAGGCTTTGCCTCTAGTCTCTTACCTTAAGCATTTCAACAAAAAATACGCTTAAATCCATTTTGTTTATTGTGTGCTTTAACATTCAAAGTGTGTATGTTAATGTGCTCTGCTAAAAGTTGTGACAGAAAAAATGAGAGATATACAACTAAAATATTTTAGCCAGAACACAAATTCTGATCATGAAAAACTAAAGATTGTTGCTGAAAAAAATAACTTTTAAAGAAAACATTTTTTTTTTTAATGAAAAAATTTGTTCATAAAAAAAATTAATTAAAAAAAATTTTTTTTTATGAAAAAAGATTTTAGGAAAAAACTTTTTTTTGACGAAAAAAAGTTTTCGATGAAAAAAAAATTTATATAAAAAACAAATTTTTGATGCAAAAAACAAAAATTGATTAAAAAAAGTTTTAGATAAAAAAAAAATTTTTGTTGTTGACAAAAAATTTTTTTTAAAAAAAAAAATTTAAATCGCTCGATTGGTTTTCAAGATATCGCCATTTCAAATTTGTAAGAAATGGCGTTTTTTCCTGCGTTCAAGAAATTTAAAAAAAAACGTCTGAAAGTTTCTTTGCGTTGACCCTTTTATTAAGCTTAAGACAGTCTTTCATTTAAACTTAATTTAAACCAACCCCGACCATTTTAATCCATGACGCCCACCGATCAAAATTTTGGCCTTTTGGAAACTTTTTACCAAAAACTCTAAACTTGATCGAAGCGCGCCACTGGTTAAAATGATCGGATTTGGCTCAAATTAGGCTTAAATTAAAGATTGTATCAAGCTTCTACGAATATAAGACTTTATGTTTTGCCACAAACGATTGTCAATTTGCTAAATACTTTTGATAATGGAATTTGGCGAATTCCGAAACACGTGTCGAGTAAGTCTTGCAAAATTGACCAAACCAATCAATTAAAAACAAACAACTTTATAAAAAGTTTCTTGAAAATTGTTACTTTGACAATGTCATCGTAATGATTAGTAAAAGAAATATGAACTTGAGCTAGAATAATCTTTCTCAAAAATTGTATCAAGCTCTATGAAAGGGTTAAAGTAAATAAATTTTGAGATTTTTAAAAAAAAAATCTTAAATGGGAAAAACTGCCCATTTTGCAATTTTTTTGACAAATTTTTATTGGCGATATCTCGAAAACCGCTGGACCGATTTTTGATATTTGTATTCAGCATGCTAAAATTAATAAAAGTAGTGTATCGCAAGATATTTGTTTTTTATTTTTTCATTTTCAAAAATCCAAAATTTTGGTGGATTCGATTTTCGATTATTTTACGCCGTGGCTCAAATTTGTTTTAAATGAAAGATTGTGTCAAGCTCTACAAAAGGGTCGGCGGAATGAAATTTTGACATATTTTTTTTTTAATTTCTTGAAAGTAGGAAAAAAACCGAAATTTTTTCGAATTCCCTAGGATCTGACATAAAAATGGTTCATTACCAAAGTAACCTTTTCCAAAGTAACAAAAACCATATATAAAACATTTCGTTTATTTATTTTTTGTTTTTTTGGTCCCTCAGGACCGATTTTGATCATTTACGAATTTAAATAGCCTATAATCGTAAGACATATTGTCCTAAAACGTTTTTTATATGGCACCTTATTATTAATTTTGGCAATCTGACTTTCGTGTATATATGTATCACATTTCATAATAGGCATAAACGCTTTTAAATATTATTTAAAAACTTAGGAAATAACTTTTTGCTTAATCCATTATAGAATAATACAGAAATAAAATACATAGGTTGGCATGTTGTGGTCTAATCAATCACTTGATAAACAGCAGACATCCTTGTTTTCGCTTCCATTACCTAATAAACTCATACATAGACTAATAGATATGTGATATTCACATATCGTTGGCAGATGTGCAAAAAGTTTTAAGAGTTTTTGAAATTAATTTCAAAAAAAAAGGCCATCAAAGTGTTTAAGTTTTTTATGTAGCAGATAAACTTGATCTTTTGACATTCGAAAAATTGAAAAGATTTTTTTACCTAATTGCATTAACAAAATGAAATTAAAACTTTTAATTAAACAGAGTAAGCGAAACACGTAATTTCGACGATCTATCCAATTGCCTATTTCCGAACGTTCACGAAAATTACAATATTGGGTCTTTCGGTCGTATACACAGATGGATCGAAGCTATATCGGAAACTGAATCTCTTCTATAGTACACAAAAAAAAAAATAGTAAATTTGTAATACTACTGAGTAAAAAATTACTCAATTTTGCACTAGTAAACAATTTAGTAGTATAGAGTAAACTTTTAATAAAAAAAAATTAAATGCTTACTAAAAACTTTGAGTAAATTTTTAATTGACACAATTAAAACTTTACTTGCAATTTTTAAATTTTTTTAGGTAACTTTTTAAGAGTGTCAAGTAAAAATTTATTAAAAATTTATCAATTTATTTTTTTAAAAAGTTTAAAAAAGTTTCACATTTTTTCTTATAAAAAAATGTTTTTTTCAAACTTTACCAAATATATTTATGTCTTAAAAACATAGGAATATTTTATAAAGCTGATTTCAAACTTTTATATACAAAAAACTATTAACTAAATGAGAATTCAAAACACAAAGAGAATAAAAAAAAAATAAAAATATTAAATTTGAATTAAATTATTTACTCAATTTTTTTTTTTTTAATTTTTGAGTAAATTTTTAATTGCGTCAAAAATACTCATTTTTTTAATTAAGAATTTAAACAAAAATGCCTGCGAATTTTGTACTCTTGTCCAAAACATTAAATCATGATAATGTTTTGCGGAAGATTTGGGTGTACTTGCCAAAGCAAAGTTTTTTTAGAAAAAATAATGTTATATTACTTTGCTATTCCATGCAAAACGAATTGAATTATCATGCGAGGACCCCATTAATAAACGAAAAGAGCTGTACATTTCGTAAGTGAGTGCAAAAATATGTGCCTAAAAGTGTTTTTACATTTTGGAGAGTATAAAAGATTCGGCACCAAAGAATATAACACTCTCACTTGTTTTATCTACATTTGATAAACAAATGGAAAATTTTTTTGCGAAAAGCGTAGACTTGGTGAAAAAGTAGTTTTGGTAAAAAAAGATGATTTTTTTTCACGAAAAACAAAATTTTGTTAAAAAAAATTTAATGAACCCAACATTTTTGGTGAAAAAAAATTTTGATGAAAAAAAGTTTTTGATAAAAAGAAAAATTTTTTGATGTAAAAAAAAATTGATGAAAAATAAATATAAAAAAAAAAATTTTGGTGAGAAAAAAATTGATAAAAAAAAATTTGATGAAAAAAACAAATTTGATGAAAAAAAAAAATTTATGAAAAAAAAAAAATTGATGAAAAAAAAATTGATAAAAAAAAAAAATATTATAAAAAAAATGATGAAAAAAAATTTTATGAAAATTTAATGAAAAAAAAAAATTGATGAAAAAAAAAATTGATGAAAAAAAAATTTGATGAAAAAAAAAAAAAAAATTGATGAAAAAAAAAATTTGATGGAAAAAAAATTGATGAAAAAAAAAAAATTATGAAAAAAAAAAAAAAATTTATGAAAAACGGCTTTATTGACCACGAGGTGAATTATTATGCAAGTTACAAACCCAAGTTATTAAAATTTTTGGTTTTAGGAAAATTAAAATAGTAATTCTTGTTTTCTTTTTCGTTAATTGTTAGCTTATATAGTCAAACTGCGGTGGCGTCCTGCAACTTTTTTAAAATTAGACACCAGCTTAAAAACATTATCATGATAAAATTTACTCAAATTGTTTTTCTCAATATTACTTTCTGCGTATGACAAAAAATATTGACCAATTTTCTAAAAATTTGGCATTAAGTTACAAAAATTATAAAAATTTAAACATAAGACTTAATACATGCCTGCCGGCGATATATTGGTAACATCTTCATTTATGTATGTTGTTACATAAATGAATGTTTGGAAGTATTTTTTTTTTAACCTCATTCATAAATTAATTGTTATTAATGACAGAGAAATATGAGTTTCCACAACAGCAACAACAGCCAAAGTTAATAGTCTTCTTAAGGTTGTGGAGGGAGTAACAACTTTATAAAGAATCAAACAAAAAAAATTGTGCTTTATTTAAAAGTAAATAATATGAAATAATTGCAGGTAATAAAATTAATGTAGCAAACTTTATGATGTTATGCTTTTTGACTTTTAAAATATCATATTTTTTGCATTTATTTTTTTCGCTTTCTTTCCATTATATTTGGTTCCTTGAACTTGTTCCTTTTGGTATTGGTCTTGTGTTCATTTTTTGATTTTGTTACAAACTTGAATTTGTTTAAATTACTTTCAATAAATCAAACAAAAAAACGAAATAATAAATTTACTTTTCAAACTGTTAGACGTCTCGGTGCATTTGTCACTTTCGAATATTGAAGTTATGGTGAGTTAGTGTTGTTTTATTGAATTGTTTTCGTCTGACGACCATTGAGTTTTTTTTTTGAGGTTCTTTTGAAGTTTTTCTTTAGATTTATAACCATTACATCTATCGATAATGCGTTTTCAATTGGTCGTTAAGACAAGAAAAATGAACGAGTGAAATCAAGAAATGTTGTGGTTGGTTAAACAAAAGAAATTGAAAGTTTAATTCATTCAGGAAGAAATAAATTTATTTTAAAACATTTTTTTTTTCTTTTTAAAATGCAGTAATATCTAGAAAATTGTTTAAAATTTTTTAAAAACTGTACAAGAAACTTAAAAAAAATTAAATCTGATATCAAAAGTAATTATATATTCAGTGGCCAAATTTTCACTCCTCCTTAGAAATATCTGGCATTAAGTTTAATTCCCTTAAAATGCGTTCTACATTACCATCTTATTCTTAATTACACGTCATCAGTAGTAAAAGGAAAAAAAAGTTAAAACCTTCCTTTTGTTTATGACTTTAATTTCATACTGGTTTTTTATTGCATTTTAAATGCACACAACAGGAAACGGAAGAAATGTGAAATTTTTCTGTGTGCATTAGATTGGACCGAAAAACATATTTTCAAAAACAAAAAAACATTGTGAAAAAAAATTTATTAAAAAAAAAAATTATAAACAAAAATGTTGATGAAAAAAATTTTAATAAAAACAAGTAGAAAAGTTAAATTCGACTTGGCCGATTCTATGAATAGCCTCCACAATGCCCTTTTTAAGTTATAGTAAATTTTCTAACGTGAAAAAATAACATTTTTGATTAGAAATATATATATTTTTTTTTTAGAGTAAAAATATTTTTGAGTGACAAAAATACGTTGTAAAATATTTTTGTGACTTACCAATCTTTTTAAAACATGTTTAACCTTTATGTGCTCGGTAGTCTACATTTGTAGCATTTTTGCAGAAAAAGTTGAATAAAAAAAACTGTCCACATATTTTCAGTAGCTTCCTAAAAATCAATTCTAAGCAGTTTTAGCCACTAACACTTTAAAAAAATAATTTACAGCAACTCCCAGACCCTACTTTTCAAAATGACCATCTCCTGGCGGGTAGTCTACAAATGTAGACATCATATAAAATGTACACAGAAAAAAATATTGTGAAATCAAAAGTAACAAAACAAATTGTTAGCAACTAACTTCCAGTTCAACAACGTTTTTAATTGTATCAACAATGTATATAGTTAATGTGACAAAAATCCAATTTAATTTCCAATTAAATGCATCAATTAAAACCATTGTTTAAAAACGCACAAAATGCTCATTGATAACACAGACACCTTGTAAATTCATTTAATGAAGCTCAAATTTATGTGACGATAGCTCGGTGGTAGTGTGCTAGACTCAAATCATGAACATTGCGGGTTCGCTGCCAGTTGGCGGAAACATTTTTTTATTTTTATTTTAAATTATTTTTGTTTTGCTATTCTGCAAAACCTTTTATACGCGTTAAGTCAAGTAAAAAATATATGAGAAATAACACGGTGGTAGTGTGCTAGACTCGTACCATGTTCGTTGCCGGTTCGATTCCAGTTGCCGCTAGATGTTTTTTTTAGTTTTTATATATTTTTTTTAAATAAAATGACATTAAAACCGGTTTATTTCCTTTAATATACGCGTATAGTCCACTACAAATATATACAAGGAATAGCACGGTGGTAGTGTGCTAGACTCGTATCATGTTCGTTGCGGGTTCGATTCCAGCTGCCGGCTAATGTTTTTTTTTTTTTTTTTTTAATTTTTTTTATTTTTTTTTGTTCTATTTTTAGATTTTTTTTCATAAAATGACAGTAAAGCATGCTTATTTCCGTTAATATAATTTATTACAAACTTTTCAATTAATTTCATTGTTGATACAACAATGAATTTAATTGACAAAAATGAGTTGATATTTTTTTTAAAAGTTACAAAAGTCAATGTTGTATTGACAAAATCCAATGTAGGCTCAGTTTCGATTAAATGTTTAATTGTATTAACAATGAAATTAATTGTATTGACAAATTTTTTTTTCTGTGTATGGAAATTCACATCACTTTGAGCTTTTATTTTTCGCTGGCGTTAATAAATTAAACGATGAAGATACACATGCATTGTGGAGTACAGAAGCAGTTTGTTATTACCGTGCAATAATGCCGAAATCTCGGTTCAAGAACATTTTGCGGTTTATTTGGTTTGATAGAGTTGCTGGACATGTTAACGATAAGGTTGATCTAATTTCTGCGTTGTGTTATGAGCAACAGTCTTCGCCGGTATTATCAACCATCGGGAGAAATTACAGTTGACAAACAACTATTTGCATATCACGGATTTACGAATCCCACCCAAGCCTGCAAAGTATGGCATATAAGTCTGGTTCACATGCGATGTAAAGTAATTTTTTCCTCTCAACAGCGATATTCTTGTATAAATCTCGCTGTTGAGAGTAAAGAAGAGCTCACATGCAAGCCGTGCAACAAATGTTGGAGAGAGTGTCCTATGTGACAATTTTTTCACATCATTGAATCTGGGTAGGCATTTGGTGTCAAAAAATCCAACTTTTAAAAAGTCAAAACTCAAAACTTTGCTCTGGTCTTTGGCAATATTTTTGAACATGCTAGATATATGCGCTCTATCTAGCCGCATTCATTATATTTTCGGAAAATAACGACCATATCTACCAAACAGTCAATCGACGAAAGTTCCTGCGAAGCCTTGCAAAGTAGCCCTTCATGCCAGCAACTGTACAGCGCTCTGAAAATGCAAGGGTATAAGGATATGCTCTAACACACCTGACCATTGAAGTGCCGCTTGATAGTTTTCCTGTTTCTGGCACTAATATGAACCACCCGCCTGATATTTCTAACAACATACAGCCTGATCGTTGTCTATTTTGTGAAGTTTAAATTTAAACATTTTCACCTTAACTTTGTATCTAAAAATCATATATTTCTTAATAATTATTTATTTAAGTAGATCACTCTGCGTGCTAGTGTTTTTTTCATATGTTTTCTATAAAACATATTTGCTACAAATGTAGACTTCCGACCGCCAACGTAAGTTTACAATCCCGAGCACATAAAGGTTAACGTTGTTGAAAACACGTGGATTTAAGGTGAAGCGAATTGCCTTTAGAAAGTTATCGTGTTTTTATCTCGTAAATTCGCGAAAAACCCTTGCCGAAATTTACCCTTTTGCTCATAGCTTTTGAACCACTGGACCGATTTGGCTTGATTGCAACACCAACCTGACCAGGTAAATGACCAACATATATGCCAAACTTCAGTAGCCTATGTAAAGTCTTTCAAAAGTTAGCGTGTTTTCTACGGACGGACAGACAGACAGACAGACAGACAGACAGACAGACAGACAGACAGACAGACAGACAGACAGACAGACAGACAGACAGACAGACAGACAGACAGACAGACAGACAGACAGACAGACAGACAGACAGACAGACAGACAGACAGACAGACAGACAGACAGACAGACAGACAGACAGACAGACAGACAGACAGACAGACAGACAGACAGACAGACAGACAGACAGACAGACAGACAGACAGACAGACAGACAGACAGACGGACGGACGGACATTGCTAGATCGACTTAAAATCGATCGAGGATCATGAATATATATACTTTATGGGGTCCTAGACCAATATTTCGATGTGTTACAAACGGATTGATAAACTTATATATACCCTCTATCACTAGAGTGGAGGGTAAAAAAATTTATTCGCGAAAATTTTTTTCCAATTTTTTTTTATTTTGCCATTAACTTATGAAAATGAGCAGAATAAGATACATCACAGACACAAAATTTTTCGAAAACAAAAAAAAAAAATTTCGCTTTTTTTTTTTTTTTGCGCAAAATACCTTTAAAAATAGTACACATGACCTCTTATGATGATTTTTTTTGTGCCTGGATAATCCGAACACCGATTTCCAGAAAAATCTTAATTTTCTTTTTTAAGAAAAATTATCACAACTCTGTCAATTTTTTTTCTATAGAGCTCATCGTATTAAGAATTAAGGTTATCGAACAAACTATAGCAGAAAAAATCTGATAGCTCGAAAAATTTTTAAAAAATAACAAAACGAATTAGATATTATTGATAAGATCAATAGATATATTTCTCTTATGAATAGACCAATTCAAACACATAAAAATTCCTATTCTTCTTCTATCCAAATCAGTTACAAAATTTAAAATTGATTGAAAATGGCAATTTTTTCGAAAGTTCAAGAAATTAAAAAAACTAAAAATTTGTATCCCTTGACCTTTTTAAATAACTTGAGACAAAATTTTATTTCAATCAAAGTTTTATTTTTTTTTTCAGAAAATTTTCACCAAAAACTTTAAATTTTGATAGAAGTAGAAAAAATATGAAATTCCAAATGGCTATGTCTCGAAACCCGGAGTTCAGAATGTATCGCAAGATTTTTATACCCTCCAACTACAATATGGGGGTATACTCACTTTGTCATTCCGTGTGTAACGCATCAAAATATCGGTCTAGGACCCCATAAAGTATATATATTCATGATCAGTGATCGATTCTAAGACATTCTAGCGATGTCCGTCCGTCCGTCCGTCCGTCTGTCCGTCTGTAGTTAACACGATGCAGTCCAAAATAAAAGAGCTAGACTCCCGACATTTGGCACGAATATGTCTTATGTTCATAGGCAGGTTAAGTTCGTAAATGAGCAAAATCGGACCAGGGGGAAAAAAGTTCCCCCTTGAAGAACTAAACCAACCTCTGAAAAATACCATATTTTTACATGATTTTTTGTGTTTTTGTTAAACAAATGCAACATTTTTATGGCACAAAAAGTTCAAAGTCCTGCATTTGGACCCAGAGAATTAGAAAATGTCGTTTTTTCGTCCCGCCCCCCTTTTATGGGCGTGGAATAAAACATTTTTTTTAAATAATGATAATCTTGTATTTCTGTAGTGCAAAAAGCATAAGAATGAATTTTTAAACACATATTCGAGGGAAAATTTGCCCCCCCTCAATTACTACTAGCGACATACCGCCCCCCCCCCCAAAAAAAAAAAAATAAAACACCCCTGCATTTTTTTTTTTTTTTTTTGCATGTTGGAGGGTATAAAAGATTCGGCACAGCCGAATTTAACACTCTTACTTGTTTTTTATATATTCATTTTTTAAAAAAGCCCAAAATTTTAGTTGGAAATTTTTCCAAAAATCGAAAACTTTGATCGATTGGCGCCACAGGTTAAATGATCGAATTTGGCTCAAATATCGTTTAAATCAGCGGTTACCAACCTTTTTGGCTCGCGTACCCCTAATTTTAAATTTTATCAGCCGCGTACCCCCTAGCGAGTTTTTTGTTTTCTTTAAAAAATTTCTCTTAATTTTGAAATTTTTGATCTGCGGGTATTATCATTTTTTTGAAGGCTTTTTGGAAGAACAAAACAACGGTGGTACTGAAAACGCGGATTTTGAGCTGATTTTTCTGCAGAGCAATAACAGCTGAAAATATTGCATCAGTCGATTCTACACAAAAATTTATAACAACGGAAGTTTTTGAACTCTTACACATCACAGAGGGCGGAAATAAAATGTTTTTGATTTTTTTTTTTAAATGTTTTTTTTTTTTTAATACAAGGGCAGATCAACAATTCCGTGACTTTTAGAATGAAACACCCCCGTATATATGTACAATGAAAGGACATTTTGAGCTTAACAAAATGTTACAAAAATTTCCACTCTATCAGAAACCATCCCAAAAATGCCCAAAAACATGTTTTTTGAGAACTTTGACTTACATTTTCTCAAAAACCTGATATCTTAGAAAATTTTGGGAACCATATTCGGAATCAGCATCGAAAGGTTAATCGAACGCAAGTAGTCAGATTTCAAATATCGCAAAAAATGCTCTCTAAATTGCACAAAAATACGTTTTTTGTAAATATTGAAAGGTTAATCTAAAACAAATGTCCAAATTACTAAAATTTTGCGTACCCCCGCGGACAGTTTCGCGTACCCCCTAGTGGTACGCGTACCATAGGTTGGTAACCGCTGGTTTAAATGGAAGACTGTCTCACAATCTATGAAATGGTCAAGGGAATCAAATTTTGAGATTTTTTTTTTTAAATTTCTTGAAGAAAAAAGTCGACGTTTTTTGCAAATTTTAAATAGCAATATCTCAAAAACCATTACACCTACGTATTTTTTTTATTTTTGCGTTCAGCGCACTTTTTAAATTATTAATAATGATGTGTCGCAAGTAGAGTTTTTCTTTCCACGAACTTTTTTATTTCCCGAGAAAGCGGAATTCATTTTGATTTTCCCGGGATTTTGGGACTTTCCGTAAAAATTAAAACCCCAATTTTTTAGTAAAAAAGCATACATAAAAACCTTATTATTGAGATTTCGCTATTTACAATGTTTTACAATTGCTTCTCAATTTATTGTTTCCTAAACACAATGCACAGAAAAGAGATTCCGAAAATGTTCTCAATCATCTGTCTCTATAACTGAATGTTACTGATTAAGAAAAACCAACTTCTTAGAAAATTTTCCCCTAAAAATCATTTTTTTTTTTTTTTAAACTTTATTTATATACAAGCTTAAATCTATACTACACCTAGTCCTTAGAGACTAACTAGCAGTTTGTTGTTAGATATATTGTTAATTTGATAAATAGCAGGGTTAGAAGTTTATTGAAAGAACCTCCTCCTGAGTAAAGCGCACGAGCAAGTCGTGGGGCTTAAAACGGTTTAGTCTCCTCGTCAAGCTAGAGGTATTTAAAAGAGTTGGAATTTCCATGTTTGTGTGGCTCATTAATTTGTTTCTATGCGCCTCTGCAAACCGTTTTATTTCTTCGGTGACGGTGCTAATTCGTAGATCACGGTGAATATCACTATTTCGAACATACCATGGGGCATTAACTATGTTTCGCAGAACTTTATTTTGAAATTTTTGAATAATGTTAATGGAGTTATTTTTCGCGCATCCCCAGATCTGGATTCCATAGATCCAGATAGGTTTTAGAACCTGCTTGTAAAGCATTATTTTGTTGTGTACAGAAAGCTTAGATTGACGACCAATAAGCCAATCCATTTTTTTGTATTTCAGTTCCAGCTCTTGTTTTTTCTTTTTTATATGTTCCTTCCAATGAAGTTTTGCGTCTAAATTCATGCCAAGATATTTGGCAGAGTTGCTATATGGGATTTGTAGTTGATCAATAAATATTGGTTTATAATCGATTTTTTTATTTGTAAAGTTGATGTGTATGGATGTGGTGTTGTTCAGCTTTATACACCATTTGTTTGTCCATTCTTCTATTTCTTCCAATGCCGTTTGTAATTTTACTGTTGCAATTTCGTTGGTATCTCCAGTTGATAATATTACCATATCATCGGCAAAAGTACCCACAACACAATTTCTATTTGTTGGAAGATCATGAGTATATAAAAGGTACAACACAGGGCCCAATATGCTACCCTGTGGAACGCCTGATTTAATTGGATGTAAACCAGAATACTCGTCTTCATATTTCACTCTAAACGCTCTATCTTCTAAGTAAGATTTAAAAATTTGGTAGTAATGTTCTGGTAACAATATATTAAGTTTATGCAGAAGTCCATCATGCCATACACCATCAAATGCTTTCGAAGCATCAAGGAAAACAGCTGAGCAAACTTTTTTTTTCTCCAGTGCAATTTCAATTGAATGAGTAATTCGGTGTATCTGTTCTATAGTAGAATGCTGTTCTCTAAACCCGAACTGATGATTGGGGATTAAACCCTTTGTTTGGATAAATGATTTCAGTCTTTTACTTAAGAGTCTTTCGAATAATTTTCCAATAACTGGAAGTAAGGAAATAGGTCTATAAGAACCCACATCGTCTGGCTGTTTACCTGGTTTCAGAACCATTATGATTTCTGCTACTTTCCATATGCTTGGAATGTGTTTTAGAAAAATAGAGGTATTGAAAAATGATGTTAGTTTAACTACACCTTTATGCGGTAGGTGTTTTAACAGATCACCTGTTATAAGGTCATATCCAGGTGACTTTTTTGCATTCAAGAACTTAATTTCTCTTTTAACTTCACTTATTGTTACATCTGGAATTGTTTCCTTATCATTGTTTTCTATGTTTTCAAGGTTACGTGTATTTGAGAGATCGGTAGTGAAGACTGAAGTTAGGTATTCTGCGAACAGATTTGCTTTTGCCAAATTTGTCCTTGCCCAATTTCCTTCGTTATTTTTTATAGCAGAGTTTGATAAAACTGGCCTCTTAAGTTGTTTCGTTGCCTTCCATAGAGAATAATCTGTTTTACTGTCATAAGTAAGCTGAGATAAATACAGATTTATGTTGTTATTTTTAAACTTTGCAATTTCTCTCCTTAGTTTTTGGGTGGTATTATTTAAAACATTTTTTACACGTGGACATCTGCTTTGTTGCCATTTTTTACGAAGTTTACGTTTAATGAAAATAAGATTTCTGATATTTTGGGGGTAAGAGACTTGGTTTTTGTTTCTTTTTATTTCAGGTGTACTTTTCCAGGCAGATTGCTGTAATAGAGTAACAAATTCTTGAACTTCTATTTCTAAGTCTTCAATCGTAGTTATTTCAGTTTGGCAATCTATATTTTCACTTAGTAACCATTTGTAGTAATTCCAGTCAGTAAGTTTGCTTGAAAGTTTTGGAGGTATAGTTTTTATACACACTCCAGAATAGTTGTATGTTAGAAAGATTGGAGAATGGTCAGAGCTTAAGTCAAATGATTTTGGAATTTTTCTTGTAATAAAGAAATCTAATAAATCAGGCCTTTTTGTACGGTCGGATGGCCAGTAAGTTGCAGAGCCGGTTGAGATTGTATCACAGCCAGATATCTGCAACGCTTTATAAAGTTCTCTACCTTTTGTTGTTTTTAACCGAGACCCCCAATGAGTATGTTTGGCGTTGAAATCTCCTCCCATTATAAATTTAAATTTGTGTTTGTTTATGAGTTCCAAATATTGATCACACTTAATTTTAGGCTTAGGAGGGCTATAAACGGACGTGAAAGATGTGTTCGTATTGTTTGATATTACCGTAATAGTTGTAGCTTGAAATTCTTCATTGCTTGTTTTTTCTTCCTCATAATGAGCAATATTTGATTTTATTAAAATCGCACTACCTCCTCTAGCGTTGTTGTTTGGGTGGACAGTATGATATAACGTATAGTTATCAAATATTACATTTGATTCCTTTGTAAAATGTGTCTCACAAAGTAAACAAATATCAATATTTTCTGTTATAAGTATGGATAAAAGTTCCGCTTTATGTTTCTGAAGGCCATTGGCATTCCATTCCATTATCTTAATTGTTGTTTCCATCTAAAAAGCTGTTAAAGTTTTCTTCTAAGTTTAATAAACGTTGTTCTAGTGTTGCATTAAATATTTCAATATTTTCCAGTTTAAAAAGTATTTTTGCAAGTAAATTTTCATTATTTTCTGTAGCAATTTTTTTTGGTATGTCTTTTTTTCTAGTGTTCTCTTTAGGAACAATATGTTCTTTAAACAAAATCAAAACTTAAACAAAAATCAAAATTTTGATTTCTAGAAAAAAACGTTAATTTCAGAGTAATGTTTAACAAAGATTTTAAGTCGAATTATCCTCCGAAAAATGAACATATGCAGACCCATATTTTCTATAGAAAAAAATTTGTTTGGCAACTTTTTCTAATGCAGGTTTCAGAATAAACATTTTTCAGCTTCCGAAAAAAATGTATCAAGTTCTGATTATTATTTCCTAAAAGAGTTGTAGATTGTGAGATAATTTTTATATTGTAAAGTTTTTAGATTTTGAAACATTTTTTCAATCAAAAAGTCTCTCTTGAAAAAACTTTTTGGGTACTCCTGCCTCCTGAGTAGGTCGCTGCCATTAGTTATCAAGTATTTCAATAAAATCTCTAAAATATCACATAAAAAATAGCCAACAGATGTCAAAACATGATAAACTAAAACGAAAATAAAATTTTCGCTCTATTGTGATAACAAAATAAGCTATCAATAGCAAAGTTATTGAAAATTGAAAATTCTCCGCAGAAATTGTAGTTTTTGATAAACCAATAAACTAAATTTCTATAGAAAAAACTTTAGTATCGAAACATCGATTACTAATTTTTTGTAAAAACAAATATCGATATATCGATAAATAATATTTTTGAAATCGTTAATAAATTTTCTATAGAAAAAACATATAAATAAAAACAAATAAAAAATATTCTATAGAAAATTTTGCATCCATGACAAACAGATTAGTTATCGATAGCAAATTTTTTGACAGAAAATTAATAACCTGTGTTATGATACTAGATTATTTTATAGAAATTTAGTTATCGATTTATCGAAAGCAACAATTTCGGCGGAGAGTTTGTCAATAGTAATTTTTGTATCCATACCTAATTTTTTTTTATCACCACTTATAATTTAAATCGATTATAAAATTTTTCAAAAAAATAATTTTATACCAAAATTTTTTATATAAAATTAGTTATCGATAACAACATTTTCTAACATCGATGTATCAATACAAATCTTTTATCGAAAAATATTTATCTGTTCATTGAAAGCAAAATCTTCTACATAAATTAAGTAATCGATGAATGGATAGCTAAATTATCTTTAAAACATAAGTTATCGATAAGTGAAACATAATTCACTTTTTACCCACTCTAATGTGCAGTCATGCACACTCTCCCATAATAAAAGAAATAATAACATAACCATTGAAGAAACATGTTCTATAACATAGAAGTTATTGTTGAATGTGCATTGTGGCCATAATAAAATCATGAACTTAAATGGTCAAAACAATGCTATTTTGCATTTAACAATTGTTAATAAAATGCATTTTAAAAGTTTATATTGCATTTATTTACAGAAAGAATGAAAGATAAGAAAATGTTGGAAAAAAAAATATAACATCCATAAAAGAAAAACTTATAAAACTCTTTTTTTTTAGTTTAAGTTTCGTGCACACAAAAATAACTGGCAGGTAGTTTTTTCAACAAAAAAAAATCTTACTCATGGCACTATGGGGCAATGGAAAATTTTCCACAGTAAACCAGAATTGAAAATTATATAAAATTTTATTTATATAACATGTAAGGGAACGATGACTTTTGTGAAAATGGTGTTCTAGTCCAGTGGTCGGCAGAAATAGAGATTATGAATGCATTGGTATATGAAAATAAACATGCATGTGTTAGTGTATTTCTCAAACAAAGCGACATCAACCTCCTTGTTGTTGTATTTTTATGCTCTTAATTGTGAATTTTGTTGATATTCGTGTTGAATACATGTAAACAGCCGAATGTGTTCGGGATCCATATGCAATTGATGCCGACCACTGTTCTAGTCTCATGCATAAAACATTTCCGACTCTAAGAACTTTTGTAAATCTGTTGCAATTGCACAAGAAAATTTCCTTGTTGTAGGAAAAAAAAACATGGCTTATATTTGTATAAAACCTTGTCTCATAGTGCATGACTATAAAAAAAAAAAAAAAAAAATAAAATTTTTCTGTACTTTATATAACTTTGGTACCATAAAAATCTACGCCAAGTGTCATCAAAAAGTCATCTTGATGCTACACAAGGGGTATAATATTTATAACAACTAGAGGAACTCACACAAACACAGACAACAATATTTGTATGTGTTGTTTAAACTCATACAAATATTATTAGTAGCATGCTTTAAGGAGCATAACTTTTTTTGTGAAGAAAATGAAAAAAGAAATTTTGGAAAATATTAGAACTCTACCATTCATACACAAATACATAGAACACAAGTATATTCTATATATAAACTTGGTTTGCGTATATGTCGTTTACGTTGTTTTCTCTTAAATGAAATGCTTTGATTTTTATGATTTTTACGTGTGCCTAAGTTTTGATGAGATTTCTTTACTTTCAGTGGTTTGTTTTAAGTTTTTCGTTTAAGAGATTTTGTTACTTTTTGTTTGAAAAAGTTGTAAAAAAGTATTTCGAAGATTTTTGAATATTGAGAAAAAAAAAATAAAAATTTAAGTAATTTTAAAAATAAGCAAGATGTTTAGATTTTAAAAACAATATTTTGTATGCCAAACACGCGTTTAATAAAATTTTAAAATAACAATGTATTTGTTAAAATAAAATTGCAAAAATAATTTTGTATGGAATATTGATTTAATGACAGTTACTTTGTTTTCATAATGCAAACAAAAAATATATTTAATTTGACATTAATGCAAGTATATACACGAAGATTTTGTAATATACAAAATTTTAAAAATCAAAGAAATATTTAAGCATATTTTTTTAAAAACCATTTACTTAGAGGATTAACACCATAGATTGGCAATATTAGGATTGTGTATTTTCTAAATATTTTATGACTTACCGGTATTTAGAAAAAAAAAATCTGATGTTAGTATGTAATACTTGTTCTTAAAAAAAAATGAGTACAAATACTTCCCTTCCATCCAACGTTTCCCTTCCATAGAGTAATCTGTGTGTCCGTGACTGTGTTTTGTAGGGCATTAGGAATTGATGATATATTGACATTGTTAAAAGAACCTTCCCCGTCCAGAAATAATGCCAAAACATGCACTTTTTTGTAAAGTGTATCCTAAGTTAACTCGACATGTTGGGCTTAGCTAAAATTGATGTGAGGGTACTTCTCATATAGACATCTACCACACGGTTGGTCCGAGACAGTTTTAACCTAAAAGTGCGAATATCATTTTTTTTTTTAACATGTATTTGGAATATCAAAGAATTTAGCAACAAAAACCAAAATCTTCGATCGTGCACTTTTTGCTAAAATTGCTGTTGGATTGGAAAATATTACAACATTCGAATTTTCTCGAAAACTATGAGAGATATAAAAAAAAAATATAATACATATAAGGAGTGAGATCATAAAAATGTTAACACACATTTTTGCCTACAACTTTGGTGTAAAGCTTCCAAATTTTTTTTTTTCTGCAGTTTACATTTTAAAAATATGTCAGTTAATAAATTCATTTGCATCATGAGTTTTAATTTGCAATTTTTTACACAATGGACGATGAAAGAAAAGTGCGTTCAAAAATAATTAAATATTTTCAACAAAACCAAACATGGACATACAAAAAAATTGCCAAAGAAACTAATGTATGCCGCCAAACAGTTTCAAAAGTGGTAAAAAGGTATCTGGAACACCTAACAATTGAAAGGAAGCCGGGAACAGGAACAACGACTGGTTATCGTAACATTGGTAAGGCATATAAAGTTAAAAGCATCCTTAAGAGAGCTCCTAACACATCTGGCAGAAAAACAGCTCGGTTAGCCCAATGCTCAGACTTTTTTGTACGTAAAGTGAAACGTAAGGCGGGACTAAAGTCCTACAAAGTTCAAAAAGTTCCCGATAGAAACGCTTTTAAAAATTTGGAGGCCAAAACCAGAGCTAGAAAATTGAAATCAAATTTTATAAAAAAATACAACTGTTGTGTAATGGACGACGAAACTTATGTCCTGGCTGATTTTGCGCAGCTCCCTGGTCAAGAATTTTATGTTTCCGATGTTCGAGGAAATGTTGCGGAAAAATTTCGGTCAAAAAAGCAAACGAAATTCCCCAAAAAAATCCTAGTATGGAAAGCCATATGTAGCTGCGGCCAAAGAAGCCAGTCATTTGTGACATCTGGCTCTATAAACAGCGAAATTTATATCAAGGAGTGTTTGCAGAAGAGACTTTTTCCGTTCTTGAGTCAGCACAATGTATCCACTTACTTTTGGCCCGATTTAGCATCTTGTCACTACAGCAAGAAAGCGCTGGAGTGGTATAATGATAATAATGTGGTTTTTGTACCAAGAGAGGCAAATCCACCAAACTGCCCGGAGCTCAGGCCAGTGGAGAGATATTGGGCTCTTGTTAAAAAAGAATTAAAGGGCACAAAAAAGGTCTCCCAGGACATGCAAGATTTCAAACGTAGATGGACCACCTGCTCTAAAAAGGTGACAGAAACTACCATAAAAGCCTTAATGGGAGGGTTTCCGGAAAAAGTGGATAACTTTGTTCGTAGTGCGGTTTTTTTGTTATGATTTTGTATTAAATTTTATTTAATAAAAATTTGGTTTGAAGTCTTAAAATTCAGTAGTCTGTTTTTTATTTAACTTTATGTGTGTTAACATTTTTATGATCTCACTCCTTATAACAGTGAAGCCACAAAAACGCTTATTAATCGCATTTTTCAAATTCCAATCGCGAGTATCTCGAAAACGAAAAATTAAAGACAAATTTGGACTGCGGATCTAGAATCACAAGGTCTATTTTATGTAATATCATGTCCCATTAATACCGCAAAAGTCGCTTTTTTTAGTAATTATACGCGAATACAATTCGTTACCTTTTCAATACCGTTATCCGTTTCAAAACCCTTTAAATTGAATACCGGTACCGATACCATTACCGAAACCCAGTTTAGGTATCAGATACCGGTATCTAAAAACCTTTTCCTTCGGTACCGGTTCGTACCGGTATTACAATAGATTTTCCGAAATAACCATGTTTAAAAAAAAAATATTTTTTAATAAAAATTTGTAAATTGTGGTCTTAAAAAGTGCTTTTCTACTCAAATTAATTTTGGGTGTTCATAGATTCGACAAAGTCTAACTTTACTATTCTACTTTTTTTATACCCACCACTCTAGTGATACACAGAAAAAATTATGGAGGAAACAAATTTGAGTAATCACTTGTTTAAATTTAAAAACAAAAATTGAGTAATTTTTTAATTGACGCAATTAAAAATTTACTTAAAAACTTAAAAAAAAACAATTTAAGTAAATTATTTAATAAAAATTAAATTTTTTTTTTTTAATTTTTTTTTATTCTCATTGTTTTTTGAATTCTCGTTTAGTTTATAGTTTTTTGTATATGTATATGAAAGCTTGTAATCGTCTTTAACAAATTTTCCTATGTCTTTGAGACATAAATATGTTTGGCAAAGTTTGAAAAAACAAGTTTTTTGTTTTTTTTTTTGCAAAAAAATTTAAAACTTTTTTAAACTTATTAAAAAAATAAATTGATAAATTTTGAGTAAATTTTTAATTGTGTCAATTAAAAATTTACTCAATTTTTTTGGCAAACATTTAATAAATTTTTATTTAAAACTTACTCAATACTATTAAATCGTTAACTGGTGCAAAATTGAGTAATTTTTTACTCAATAGTATTAAAAATTTACTCAAATATTTTTTTTATTTTTTTCTGTGTATATACACCTACATATAAACTACTACAACGATTATACATTTTTGACAATGACGAACATAACAAGGCCGATATTGAACACGACCAAAACACCATTGATAGACCTTCAAAAACCCTTTCGACCAGTATAAAATGTTCATATAGTTTCATTTGAAGAAATTTGAAAAATCCTCTAAAAACAAAAAAAAAACTTTTTTCCCCTCCACTTTGACCCGCTAAATGTGAGATTGAGCAGCTATAAAAAACAGGTAACTCTATTTTTGCTCCCCTCCTTCCTATATGCAAGTTTCAGGAATATCGGTGGGTGCCCTGTGAACATGAACACTATGAAGCTATTAAAATAAATCAGTTGTTAGTTCCGAGAAAATCCGTGAATTCGCGAATATATTCGAGTTCGCGAATTCGTGGATTTTCGCGAAACTAAAAACGAATTTATTTTAATTGCTCCATAGTGTACCTGTGTGCGAAATTTCAAATAAATTAAAGAACATTTGATTAGATGCTGGGAGACATCTCATGGAATGAGCGATATTTAATTTTTAATTTTTTTGTCTGAAATTATTAATATTTTATCATATTAATCATATTTAACAATTTAAAATAATAAAAAACTAAAAAAAAATAAATCGTTATAAAACGCGAGATCGCGACCTCTAGATATTATTTTAAAAATCCCAAAAAAAAACCGAAATTTTTTTGCACAAAAAGGAACAAAATTCGCAGGTATCCCCCAAGAAAATAACAACTTTGTTTTTTTCTGGGCAGTCTAATATACATACACATAAAACTATAAACAAAATGAGAATTCAAATAACTTTATAAGAAACACAAAAAAAAAAACGTTCAGCAAACTGTGTATACTTACGTATTTTTTTGTATGTAATACAATGCAAGAAAAAAAACACGCACACACGAAAAACAAAAAAAAAAAAAAAAAACTAACTGAAGATAAAAATTAAATTAAACAATTAATTATATTAATTAAATATTTAATTAATTTTAAATTTAAAAACAATTAAAATGTTAATTAAAATAAAGTTAAAAATTTAATTAAACAATTGATTATATTAATTAAAAATTTAATTAATATTAAATTAAAAAACAATTAAAATTTTAATTAAAATAAAATATACGATATTATTTTCTGTGTGGTGTCTTATTTTAAAAATGATGCGCGACGCTATCTCTCTTTGAATATACAGGGTGGTCCAATAACAAGTATCTTTCTAAAACATGCAATGAAGTGAACAATACTCAATAGTTTTGGAAGCTTATGGCTTTATTTGAAAGAGCAAATATTCCCATTATTTATGGCAAACGACTTCATTCATGCGGCTGCCTGGGTTAGCTCCGAAGTAGCTCATCCTCGGCACCCATTTTTCTAATGTTTCTCGTTCTATCTCACGAATGGCTTGAACGATATTCGTCGAAAGGGCCTAGAACATTTCTGGATTTCCCATGTTGCATGAATCTTTAACGAGACCCCTCAAAAAAATATCTAAAGGTTTTAATCGGCAGCTCTGAAGTGATCAATTGTCACCGCGAATATGGCTAAAAACACGATTTCCGACCTAAGGGCGAAAAATATCGATTGTTTGATGGACTGTGGGACATATTGCGACATCCTTCTGAAAATAAATGTCATCCAAGTTGATATATTCTATTACGGCCAACAAAAAGTCGGTATTCATGGCTCTGTAGCGCTCATCTTTGACGAAAATGGGGTTTTCAGCTGTATTTTTGAAAATATTGTGTAATGATTCTGATACTCAAATCTGTTGCTTCCTATAGATGAATTGGATTCTTTACAATACCGTGCGAGTTTAACGATCCCAAGATGTAGCAATTTGTTTGTTAACATAACTTCATTTAAGTGCCTTATTTCGGTTAGAAACTTTTTTTCGAAAAACGTGCAGTTTGGCAGCGCAGTACTGCGCTACAACGCGATACAGCGGAGCAAGCCGAGGACGAATCAATGAAGTCGTTTGCCATAAAAATCGGGAATGTTTGCTCTTTCAAATAAAGCCATAACATTCCAAAAAAAGTTGAGTATTGATCATTTTATTGCATTTTTAAAAAGATACTTGTTTTTAGACCACACCTTATGAGCTAACTAAAAAAAAAATTACTGTTTTCATTTTCTTAAAACCAAAAAGGTTTGTAAATTCGATTTGTAACTCTAATCATAATTCACCTGTTGGTGTATAAAACCGTTTTTCACTAGCTAGTGAATATTTTTTCATCAATTTTTTTTTTCAATCAAATTTTTTTTTCTATCAATTTTTTTTTTCATCAATTATTTTGTTTTCATAAAATTTTTTTTTCATAATTTTTTTTCATCAGTTTTTTTTTCATCAATTTTTTTTTCATTATTTTTTTTTTTTTCATAAAACTTTTTTGTTCAATTTTTTTTTTTTTATCAATTTTTTTTTTGATACAATTTTTTTTGATCAAATTTTTTTTATCAATTTCACCGCTCAACAAATCGAAGGTTTTTGGCTCATGTTTAAAGTATCATATAAAATTTTTAAAGATTTTGACTCGCTGATTCCAAATCCGTGCTCTAAATTTTTCCATCACGTCTAGAATTTTAATTATTCGCGGTTGAAAATGCGAAAAAAACCACAGCAGCCGCTGGGTGGAATAAAAATCTGGTATAAAGCGTGAGAGTAAAATTTAACTATGATCTCAAAAATATGATCAAAAAAATTTTAAGTTGTTGCACTATTATTGGTCAAACATGCATTTTAAAAAACACTGTCAAAAAAATTAGAAAAAACACCATTTTTAAAAGGCTCTAAAACAAAAACCGATGATCAATCTTTACTGCGATGATCTCAAAATTTAGGCAAAAGTTCATTCTTACTTATACACTTTTAAACCCATTCAATATACATATCTTCCGGTTTATACAAAAAATAACACAGAAAGCCTAATTTTTTAAAATATTTATTTTTTTTGAATTTTTCTTTAAAAAATATCAAAAAACTAAGGTAAATTTTACAAAACTGGTAATTTTAGCAGTATCATTTTAAAACGCACGTAAAGTCCAACCAAATGTAATAATTTAAAAAAAATGTGTTTTATGTTGGAGACCATATACAAATTATACTTTTGCGCTTTATACCAGATTTGTATTCCACTGTATGGCTGCTGTGCAGGCTTTCAAATAATGCAAAAATCTTAATTTTTCGCATTTTCAACCGTAAATAACTAAAAATCTGGACGTGATGGGAAAATTTGGAGAACAGATTTGGAATCAGAATCTCAAAGTCTACTAAAATTGATCATCAGAATTCAAACCGGAAAATGAGTGTTGAGCGGTGTTTTTTTCATAAAATTTTTTTTTTGAAAAAAAAAAATTTAATTTGTCAGATCAACAAATTGTGTTTATTGGATTTCTTTGTTGAAAAAAAATAAAGATTTTTTACTTTTGTCAGATTAAGTAATTGTGTTTGTGTGTGTTGAATTTCTTTGCTGAAAAAAACGAAATTCTTTTTTCAACAATCAAAATTTACAAACCTTTGTTGATATTACAAATTTCCGTATAGGAGAACTTTCAGTGAAAAAATTTATTGTATTGACATAAAAATTTTCCATGTACAAAAAACAAGTGAGAGTGGTAAATTCTTCTGTGCCGAATCCAAAATACTCTCCAAAATCTAAAAACGCTTTTTTGCACTTAAGTAATACACTCATTTATTTCGATTTTTTTTTGCATGAAATGGCAGATGAATATGACATTATTTTTTCTACACTCAAAAAAACAAAACTGTAATGTTTGCAAAAAAAGCTTGTAAACCTGCAAGAAAATTTTCTGATTTTGAACCCACAATTTTTTAGCTAAAGTTAGCAAAAATGTTTTGCCAATAATTAGTTAACAAAATTTTTATTTTTTTTAACTTAGTTCATACACATTTGAGGACCCCATTGGGTTCGGACCCGATAGGTCCAGACCCCGATGGGCCTAGACCTAGTTGGGCTCCTAAAAAATCGTCATAGTTTTTGATCCAACATTTGTGTCCGTTTCGCTCTACCTTGCTTAGTTTTTGAGATACGTGATTATAGGGGACCACTGAGGTCTTGAAAAATAAAAAAACTCCAAAAATATTACTCGGAGAGCTTTTGACGAATTTGCGGTCTTGTTCTACGTGTTGAGAGCTACAAAAATTCTTTTGGACTTTTTATAGGGGACCACTGAGGTCTTGAGAATTAAAAAACTCGATAACTTCAAAAATATTACTCGGAGGGCTTTTGACTATTTTGCGGTCTTGTTCTACGTGTAGAGAGCTACAAAAATTCTTTTGGACTTTTTGTTATGTCGGCAATATTTACCGAGATATGAGCATTTTAAAATTTTCGGAAATGCTAACTTTTTTGGATCCAAAGTTAGAACCCATTAGGGTCCACACATGTGAAGAGGACTGGCGAGAACCAAAAATGGCCTCCATTTTGCTCTATCTGGCTTAGTTTCCGGGATAGCGCCATTTTAAGTTTTCTGAAAATAAAAAAAAAATTACCATTTATTTTGCTAATATTAGCAAAAAATCTTGTAAAAATGTTGTCAACTCAATTTCAAATTTAGCAAAAGAAATTAGTTCAAAGTTTGTTTAAAATTGCTAATGTGCTAAATGAAGTTTACAAGATTTTTTTTGCTAACATGCTAATCTCAACTAAAAATTTGCTAAAAGTTAGCTAACCAGCATAAGCAAAAAAAATTAGTAAATCTACTAATGTATTATTTTGAGTGTAGCGTTCTCAAGAGCTGAACTGCGTTCTCAAGAGCTGGGTCATGTCCATTCTGTCAATGACATGGTCCATGGAATTTCCTTGTCTGACTTTCTCAGGATTGTGAAAGCATTTGAGAATTTCCAATCAAGCACCTTTCACTGTCTTGAAACTTTCTATCATCCTTCACTAATTTTCCTTTCCTTTGTTTCTTTAAGGCTTGTACAACCCACCTTTAACTCAATTTTCCAAATCGTGAAATATTAAAATTTTCCTTAAAGAAAAAATCTTGGTTCATATGGATTGATTAACAAAATATCCATAGACATTTGCCTCTTATTGTTCTTAATTTAAAGTTGTGCAAATAAGCATCATCATCATAATAATCATCTGCTATCCCATCCTTATCATTATTCTCATCATCTCAGCTTCATGATAATAACAGTAATAATAATAACCTTAAATTCGGTACATCAAGGTATTTGTGTATCTCAATAATAACAAAAGGAAGAAAAAATAATATGAACAACCAACAAGAAGAAGTCCTTGGTATTCGATTACTTTTTATAGTGTGGCGGAGTGATGGGCACCACAGAGAAGAATAAAACAGAAACCAAACGAAGAATATCAGAAGATGAAGCAAATATAACGAACAAATATTTTAACAACACCAAAGTGTGGTGTACAAAATGAACTGATACACCAACTCATACATATGAAGAAGAAAGGACATGTAAACAGTTTCCCAGTTGATTGTGTGTCAGTATTGAGTTTATATATGAGGCATTCCACACCAAATGTACAGCGAAAAAAAACATGTGTACCGTAAACTTCTGAATAGGTGATATGGATAACCCTATATGGAACTTAGAAAATTGCGTTTTTGGTTTTTCAATTTTTCAAAAACTGGTCTTAGGAGGCGTGGTCAAATATTGGAAAAATGGTCAAATTTGTGGCGAGTTGCCTTGATTAAATATTTATCACATTAAAACGGAATGCACCACAATGTCAAAAATTTACGTTCTTATATAGTTTTGTATGGGCTATCGATTAATTTATTTTTTTTTGGAAAATTTTCAGAACCCGTTCTGAAATTTTCCATTTTTTAAAAAAGTCAATTTATCAAAAATCCGGCAACTTTTTTTTTTCTTTTTTATTTATTTTTTTAAAAGTTTAGATGTTTGTCCATCCACACAAAAAAAAATCAGAAACACGTTCATCTTTTTTTTTCGAGAAAATCGCATTTGAACTTTAAATTTCATAACAATTTAGTAATTTGCTTGTATTTTCATGTGTCAACAGAGCGTATGACGAATATTTATGCAATTAATATTACTTACTCGCAACTTTAAAACAAAGAAATACAAGTAAATAACAAAATTGTTATGAAATTTAAAGTTCAAATGCGATTTTCTCGAAAAAAAAGATGAACGTGTTTCTGATTTTTTTTGTGTGGATGGACAAACATCTAAACTTTTAAAAAAATAAATAAAAAAGAAAAAAAAAGTGGCCGGATTTTTGATAAATTGACTTTTTTAAAAAATGGAAAATTTCAGAACGGGTTCTGAAAATTTTCCAAAAAAAAAATTTTAATCGATAGCCCATACAAAACTATATAAGAACGTAAATTTTTGACATTGTGGTGCATTCCGTTTTAATGTGATAAATATTTAATCAAGGCAACTCGCCACAAATTTTACCATTTTTCCAATATTTGACCACGCCTCCTAAGCCCAGTTTTCGAAAATTTGAAAAACAAAAAACGCAATTTTCTTAGTTACATATAGGGCTATCCAAACAACCTATTCAGAAATTTACGGGACACATGTTTTTCTGTAGCGGGACATTTGGTGTGGAATGCCTCATATGTGTGTGTATGTGTGTAGTTGTTTTGTTCTTGTTATAAACGTGACTTTGTTGCTTTATTAATATCATCATAAAAATTGTTTAACACTTTTGACGTGTTGGTATTTATTATTAATAATATACAAAAACAACAACAAAAAAGTAGGCTTTCTTTCTTGTTTTGTATTGCATTGTACATATAAAACAAGTATATAAGTATGTATTGATATTCGGACGTGTGTATGTTGAAGTAAATGTATCTGTGTAGGGGGATACATTTAATACAACATGTGTTTTTAGTATGTGTGAGTGTAGTGTTATTTTTGCTGTCGCTATAAAAAATAATGTTGCTATTTTATTTTGTTGTTAAATGTTAGCACGTGTTTTAAGCATAAATCAACCAAATTGTTGTATGTTACTCATACTCACTCACAGTACCAACACTCACATCTTCACATCCTCCACATCATACATACATATTAATAATTTCAAGGTGGTTTAAATTTTATATGATAAAATTTATGTTTTGGCATCAATGCGTGATGGCTTTAATGATTTTTATAGAAATTCAATAATATAACAGTAAATCATGTTCATGTTCTAGGAAAAAGAATTTCAATTGAAAACACACTTTTCGTGTGCGGAATACTGAAATACATAAAAAAACTGTAAAAATAAAAAAATAATCTGGTTAATAACAATTTAATTGCAAAATAAAGCAATTTTTTTTACCAAAAATGAGGTCAGATATTTTTCAATATTTAGTAAAATGCATTTAAAAATCGATTTGCTGAAATTTAGGCAAATTTTTATCAATTTTGAGGAAAAAATACTCTAGCTCGAGGTCATATTTCTTTACAAATCATTACGATGATATGGACGAAATAACAATTTTCAAGAAATAATTTATTTGTTACATAAAGGTTATTACTAGGTATTAGATTTTCATGTACTAAAAAATCAAAAATATGAGCTTAAATTATGCGCAGTAAAATTCAAAATATGCACTTAAAAACCTAAAAATTTGCACTTAGCAATTGAATGCAATAAAAATTAAATGTGTTCAATAAAAGTCTTGTTTTCGTAGGAAAAAATACATCTTAAAACATAAAAAATTAGAGTTGTCAAAACCGATTTCCGAAGTATTCGAAAAATCGATTTTTTTCTATTTTTCCGGTTTTTTAAAACCAGTTTTTTAAAAAGGCCGGTTTTCGAAGTATTCGAGAAACCGATTTTTTGGTCTCGAATAATCGACTTTTTCATAATTTTTTTTTTTCGTTATTTTGCATTCAATGACATTTTTTAGTAAACATCTCTAAGTTGAGAAATCGGATGTCCCCAAATCATTAGAAATGTTGCCTTACGAGCATATTTTTTTCTACTCACAATCACGTGAGTAAATTTATGATAACTCACACTCACGTTCATTCACACTCACGTTCATTCACACTCACGTTCACTCACACTCACGAAACTTCTTTTAAAAAAAAAACTTAAAAATTAAGATCCCGAGTAAAAAAGTTTATATATAATTATATATAATTTTATAAAATTATATGTAATTATATATATTTGATAAAATTAGATAAAATTATATATAATTTGATAAAATTATATATAATTATATCCGAATTTTTTTTAGATAAAATTTTATAAAATTATATCTAATTATATATAATTTGATAAAATTTTATAAAATTAGATAAAAGTATATATAATTTTATCAAATTATATATAATTATATCAAAATTTGTTTTATATAAAATTTTATAAAATCATATCAAATTATATATAATTTGATAAAATATTATAAAATTATATAAAATTATATAAGATTTGATAAAATTTTATATAAAAAAAATTCGGATATAATTTCATATTATTTTATCAAATTATATATAATTTTATATAATTTGATCAAATTTTTTGAAAACAAAAACTTCTTTATATAATTTTATATAATTATATATAATTTTATCAAATTTTATATAATTATATAAAATTATATAAAAAACTTTTTTACTCGGGATTTCAAAAATGTAAGAAAATTTTTAGCAAAATTTAAATTTTAGCCAAATTCTAAAATTTTTTTTGCCTTTTTCGGGATTTTTAAATTTGTTTGCTTTTTTGGGACGAAAGGAAATATGAAGAACAAATAAATCACGCAAGCTCACGCCAAAAAATCGTCTCATGCATACTCACTCACGCAAAAATCTTGCTCACACACACACACTCACTCACGCAATTTTTTTCCTCTAACACCCACTTACAATCACGTGAGTTACTTAAATTTCAGTCACACTCACGCGTGAATCACGCACTAAACTGCTCATGTGCCAATCTCTGTTCTGAAGTATGTACAAATAGCTTCCCGAGTAAAAATAATTTAATATAATCTTATATACTTTTATATAGTCATATTATTTCATAAATGATCATGTGTGACATTATGTCTTGCGAGATAAATTTATATAATAAATTTTGATGTGCGATTTTTTTAAGATATCGCCATACATAACTTTATGTTGTAACATCTGGTCCCATGCATCATTGCAAATTTCTAAGTGTTTTATATAAAATTTTATATGCCTTTATTATTTTTTTAAGTTTTTTGCAAGAACATATTTTTATCGCAAATATTTTCAAAGTGTTTTATATAAAATTTCATGACTTAATTTTTTTTTTTCTAAGTTTTTCCAAGCACCACTTTTTTATCGCGAATATTTTCTAAGTGTTTTATATAAAATTTTATATGACTCCATCTTTAAAATTTTTTCTAAGTTTTTTTAAGAAACATTTTTTTTATCGCAAATATTTTCTAAGTGTTTTATATAAAATTTTATATGACTCCATTTTTTAAAATTTTTCAAAATTTTTCAAAGGACAAATTTTTTTGAAAATATTTTCTAAGTGTTTTATATAAAATTTAACATGACTCCATTTTTTGAAATTTTTCTAAGTTTTTTCAAGAACAACTTATTTTTATTATTTTAATTTTTCAACTTTTTATTTAAAACCAAAAAAAATATCCGATTTATAAAATTGTATAAATTTTAATATAATTGGATATAATTTTATATCATTGGATTAGACCAAAACTCATATCAAAGTCGATATAAAGTTATGTAAACTGATATTATTATATAATATAAGATCAAATCTTATGAAACCATTTTTCGTATAAGATTATATCAAAATAGACACGAACCCATATTAAATTATATATTGTGTCATATCATTTTTTTTGGTTGTTTTGTTTTCCTTTTTTATTGTTTTGTTTTACTTTTTTATCAAATAAATAATTAAAAAACAAAAACCGAAAAACCGATTATTCGAAACCGGTTTTTAGTTACAAAACCGAAAAATCGATTTTTTTAAAAGGCGGTTTTTCGAAGTATTCGAAAATCGGTTTTAAAAATTGACGAATATTTGACAACTCTAATAAAAAATAACGACGAGTTTATATAGTAACGTATAAAACTTTATATAAGCAAAAGTTTTAGCATGATAATGTTTTTAGGCCGGTGTCTAATTTTAAAAAAATTGCAGGACGCCACCTTGGTTTGACTTTTAAAGCTAACGATTAACAAAAAATAAAATAGGAATTACTGTTTTCATTTTCTTAAAACCAAAAAGGTTTGCAACTTCAATTTGTAACTTGGATAATAACTCACCTGCTGGTGAGTAAAAGCGTTTTTCACTAGATGGTGAATAAACGTAACATAATTATTTTTCAACAAATAATTTTTTTAAGCTATTTTTTTGTGCCATCAAATATTTTTTTTTCATCAGTTTTATTTTCATCAAATTTTTTTTCATCAATTTTTTTTTTCATCAATTTTTTTATCAAAAATTTTTTTTTTATATCAAAAATTTTTTTTTATCAAAATTTTTTTTTTCATCAAATTTTACTTTTCTCATATTTTTTTTTTAAAAAGAAAATGTTTTTAGACTGGTGTCTTATTTTAAAAAAAAAAATTCCAAGACGCCACCTCAGTTTGACTATATAAGCTAACAGTTAACGAAAAAGAAAATAAGAACCCGAGTAATAAAATTGATATGACACAATATATAATTTAATATGGGTTCGTGTCTATTTTGATATAATCTTATACGAAAAATGGTTTCATAAGATTTGATCGAATAATATCTAATAATATCAGTTTATATAACTTTATATCGACTTTGATAAGAGTTTTGTTCTAATCCAATGATATAAAATTATATCCAATTATATTAAAATTTATATAATTTTATAATTCGGATGTTTTTTTTAGTTTTTAATAAAAAGTTGAAAAATTAAAATAATAAAAGTAAGTTGTTCTTTGAAAAAAACTTAGAAAAATTTCAAAAAATGGAATCATGTTAAATTTTATATAAAACACTTACAAAATATTTTCAAAAAAATTTGTCCTTGGAAAAAACTTAGAAAAATTTGTAAAAATGGAGTTATATAAAATTTTATAAAAAACACTTAGAAAATATTTGCGATAAAAAAATGTTCCTTGAAAAAAACTAAAAGATGGAGTCATATAAAATTTTATATAAAACACTTAGAAAATATTCGTGATAAAAAAGTGGTGCTTGGAAAAATCTTAGAAAAATAAAAAAATATGAAGTCATATGAAATTTTATATAAAACACTTTGAAAATATTTACGACAAAAATATGTTCTTGGAAAACCTTTAAAAAAATTAAAAAATAATGGAGGCATATAAAATTTTATATAAAACAGGGTTTGTTTTGCTACTGGCAGTAGTCAAAAATTGCATAGAATATAATAATTTTCTAGTATTACTACAGAAAATATTAGAATACGAAAGCAATTTTTTTAAATTGCTAATTTATAAATTCAAACTTGAACATATTTTCAAAATGAATATATTCAAATTTTAAAATTTCTGAAGAAAATATTTTAGCAAATTTAAAAATTTTAAAATGAAAAAAAAAACTGGTGACAGCAAATTTAAAAATTTTAAAATTAAAAAAAAAAACTGGCCACAGCAAATTTTAAAATTTTAAAATTGCAATTTTAGCAAATTTCAAAACATTTAAAATGCTAAAATTGTAAATTTCAAATTCCGAAAATTGCAATTTGGTAAATTTGAAAATATTTAACATGCTTGTTTAGAAAACTTAAAAACTGAATGTATTACAATTTGAAAACAATACAAATTGAATACACATACATACGTATGTGTGTATGGAAAAAAAAATTATGAACGATATTTATTAAACGAATACATAAATATTAAAAGATAAAAATGTTACACGGTTTTTGTGCAGACTTCTAGAATACATTTTCTAAAGTATTTTTGCCTCCTAAACATAAATCTGTCATCAGAAAAAATTGTATCGCCTTCTCGAGATATAGGCATTTTAGTTTTTTGTGGACCAATACCTCAAAACCAACAATTCTTTTAGTATTGTAAAAATGTATGTTAAATTTTTATATGAGGGTTTCTGCGTCAACCGAGCCACCCCTCTCTCCAAAATTGGTATGAGTTTAAAATTTTTTAAAAAATTTTGAAATTACTTAAAAATATTTACATTTGAATGCCGAGTGACGCCTTTTAAATTTCTATTGGCGGATCCAATGTGGCGCCCAATTTGTTAAAAATATTACAGATTCGCTTAAAACTCTTTATATATGGGTTCTTGTGGTCGCTTAAAAAGAACAGTTGGATTTTTAAAATTCAAAATGGCGGACCCAACATGGCGACCAATATTTTTAAAAATAAACCGATTTGCTTGAAATATTGTATGCACTGATTTTTTGGGTCGCTAAAGAAGAATCTGAAGTTAGATTTTCTAAGTTCAAAATGGAGGATCCAACATGGCGATACTTTTTAAAAATAATTGACTTTAAACTTTTTACGCATTTTGGGTTGCTAAATTAAAATCTGAAGTAGAATTTCCCAAATTTAAAATGACGGATCCAACATGGCGACCATTTTTTTTTATGTAACCTGATTTGCTTGAAATTTTTTCATAAACGAGTTTGGTGCATTTTTCAACACGTGACTACAATATCTTATAATTATTCTTTATTCGGCCAAAAATGTGGCAGAATATTCGCCTCAGCTTTTTAGCCGAACCGAATATTAGGTCGGATCAGGGGCGTATCCAGGATTTTATTTCGGTGGGGGCCCAAAATTTTTTGTCAATTTTTTTCTTACAAAAAATTTTTATAACAGCACGTGTTTTAGAATTTGTCTCGATCTTTTCCTTGAACTGAATCACAGAGTAAAGAAGAATAAGAGATATTACGGATGAAACAGCACTTCTTTTGTTAATTTTTTTTAGCCGTGAACTCCGATTATCTCGGGCTAGAACCCAGAATACTTACAAAAGGAAATTGAAAAAAAGAGAAACCCCAAATACCTTTCAAAAGGAAATCGAAGAAAAAAGTGAAACCCTAAATACATTTCAAAAGGAAATAAAGAAAAAAAAAACGAATGCATTTAAAAGGAAAATGAAAAGAAAACAAAACAATTTATCTATTCTATTATCTAAAAGAGCCCGCCTTGAGATAATCGTAGTTCTCAATTTGGGTTCCACGAAGTTTTCACTAATCGTACCTCTGTTCCTTTCTTTACTCTATGACTGAATGTAACACAATCAGATTCTTAATTTTTTTGTAAGTTTAAAACTGTTGGGGAAAAAATTAAAATTTTTTAATATTTTAAAATTTTTTGAGAGACTTAAGTCTTTTTTTAATGTGTGAATTGTATCAGATGCTGATACATTTTTCCAATGAAGATTATCAGAATCTGAATTTTTTTTTCAAAGAAAAGTCTAAGATTCTATGACAATTTCCAGTTAAGACAGTTTTTGTTATAGAAAAAGTGAAAGACTCTAAATCATATTTCCAATGAAAAACGTTTCTCGGGAAAAATTCACTTTAGAAAATGATTCTATAAATATATTCATAAAATACTTTTCTAAAAGAAAAGACTCCGATTATAAGACATTTTCCCAGAATCTGAGATATTTCTAGTCTAGCACATTTTCTTAGATTCTGAAACATTCTACACAAAAAGTTTTAGATTCTGAGAAAATCTTCACCTTTTCTTTAAGAAAAATTATTCAGATTCTGAGACCTTTTTAAAAAGAAAACAGTATACAAAAAGTCTTACATTCTAAAACATTTTTCCTAAAGAAAAACTCTCGGATTCTGAGAAAATTTTCCTATAGAAAAAGTCTAAGATTTTTAGACATTTTTCCTATAGAAAAAGTTTCTAATTATGAGATAATTTTCCTATAGAAAGTCTCAGATTCTTATAAAAAAGTCTCAGATTCTTCGATATTTTTCCTATAGAAAATGTCTCAGATTCTCAAAAAAAAAATTCTTACGACATTTTCTTATAAAACAAGTCTCAGATTCTCAGACATTTTGCCAGTAGGAAATTGTCAGATTCTGAAACATTTTTAATATAGAAAAAGACTCAGATTCTGAGACATTTTTCATAAAGAGAAAGTCTCAGATTCTGAATTATTTTTCCCATAGAAAAAGATATTTTTACAATTGAAAAGTCTCAGATTTTTAGCGTTTTTCTACACAAAAAGTCCCAGCTTGTGTGTCTGAAACATTTTTTTTAAAACATTTTTCATATAGAAAAGCCTTAGATTCTTAGATTTTTTTATAGAAAAAATTTCAGATTTTGAGACATTTTTCAGATTCAGAGACATTATTCCTATAGAAAGTTCTCAGATTCTGAAACATTTTTCATGTAGAAAATCCTCAGATTCTGAGAATTTTTTATAGAAATAGTCTCAGATTCTGAGACATTTTTCCTATAGAAAAAGTCTTAGATTCTGAGAAAAAGGCTAATATTTTAAGACATTATTCCTATAAAAAAAAGTCTTAGATTCTCAGACATTTTTCTTATAGAAAGTTTTAGATTCTGAGACATTTTTCCCGGGCCTACGGCCCCCCCCCTGTATACGCCACTGGGTCGGATCATTTATCGCAATGTTGGATCCACCATCTTGAACTTAGAAAATCTATCTTCAGATTCTTCTTTAGCGACCCCGAAACCCCGAGCATATAAAGTTTCAAGCAAATCGGTTTATTTTTTAAAAATATTGGTCCCCATGTTGAGTCCGCCATACTGAATTTTAAAAATCCAACTGCAGGTTCTTCTTAAGCGACCCCAAGAACCCATATATAAAACGTTTTAAGCGAATCTGTAATATTTTTAAAAAATTGGGCTCCATATTGGATCAGCCGTATAGAAATTCAAAGGGCGTCACTCGGCATTTAAAAGTAAATATTTTTAAGTAATTTTAAAATTTTTTAAAAATTTTAAATTCATGCCAATTTTGGAGAGACGGGTGGCTCGGTTGACGCAGAAACCCTCATATAAAAATTTAACATACATTTTTCCAATACTAAAAGAATTGTTGGTTTTGAGGTATTGGTCCACAAAAAACTAAAATGCCTATATCTCGAGAAGGCGATACAACTTTTTCTGATGACAGATTTATGTTTAGGAGGCAAAAATACTTTAGAAAATGTATTCTAGAAGTCTGCACAAAAACCGTGTAACATTTTTATCTTTTAATATTTATGTATTCGTTTAATAAATATCGTTCATAATTTTTTTTTTCCATACACACATACGTATGTATGTGTATTCAATTTGTATTGTTTTCAAATTGTAATATATTCAGTTTGTAAGTTTTCTAAACAACCATGTTAAATATTTTCAAATTTACCAAATTGCAATTTTCGGAATTTGAAATTTACAATTTTAGCATTTTAAATATTTTGAAATTTGCTAAAATTGCAATTTTAAAATTTTAAAATTTGCTGTGGCCAGTTTTTTTTTTTAATTTTAAAATTTTTAAATTTGCTGTCACCAGTTTTTTTTTCATTTTAAAATTTTTAAATTTGCTAAAATATTTTCTTTAGAAATTTTAAAATTTGAATATATTCATTTTGAAAATATGTTCAAGTTTGAATTTATAAATTAGCAATTTAAAAAAATTGCTTTCGTATTCTAATTTTGAAATTAGCAATAAAGAAAAATATTGAAGGCGTGAAATATTTGTAGTATTATATTGTTTAAAAAATTTTTTGTGTATGCTAATTGTAAACCCTGATATAAAACACTTAGAAATTTAAAATGATGCATGGGACCAGATGTTACAACATATAGTTATGTATGGCGATATCAGAGATCAGAGACTTGCTTCACTGGGATCTAGGGAGCTGTACGATCTTTCTGATTTGTCGGATGTCAAAATTCAACATCTAAGGAGTTTCATAAGAAGCTCAAACTAGTTTAACGACAGGGACTAGTAGGGAAACCTATTACGGTCACGTGGTATCACAATGGACCTCAGAGTCTACGTGTGTTGACGTAAAACGTCAGCAGCCACTTACAACCTAACCTAACCTATGGCGATATCTTTAAAAAATCCCACATCAAAATTTATTATATAAATTTATCTTGCAATACATGGTGTCACACATGATCATATATCAAATAATATGACTATATAAAAGTATATAAGATCATATTAAATTATTTTTACTCGGGAACTACTATTTTCATTTTCTTAAAACCAAACATTTTAGTAACTTGAATAATAATTCACCTCGTGGTGAATAAAACCGTTTTGCACCAGCTGGTGAAGAAAAAGTAACATAATAATTTTTTAACAAAAACAATTTTTTCATCAAATTTTTTTTTCATCAATTATTGTTTTCATCAAATTTTTTTTTGATCAATTTTTTTTTCCATCAAATTTTTTTTTATTAATTTTTTTTTCATAATTTTTTTTTTTGCTACCAATTTTTTTCATTAAATTTTTTTAACATGATAATGTTTTTAGGCAGGTGTCTAATTTTAAAAGTTGGAGGACGCCACATCAGTTTGACTATATAAGCTAACAATTAACGAAAAAGAAACCAAGAATTACTATTTTCATTTTCTTAAAACCAAAAATTTTAACAACTTGGGTTTTTAACTTGGATAATAATTCACGTCTTAGTGAATAAAACAGTTTTTCACCAGATGGTGAATAAAAATTACCATAATTATTTTTCAAAAAAAAAAATTTTTTTTCATCAAATTTTTTTTTTCATCAATTTTTTTTTCCATCAATTTTTTTTTTTTTATTAAACTTTTTTTTTCATTAATTTTTCTTTTTCATAAATTTTTTTTTTCATCAAACTTTTTTTTTCATAAATTTTTTTTTTCATCAAACTTTTTTTTCCAGCAATTTTTTTTTTCAAATTTAATTTTACATCAAATTTTTTTTTTCATCAATTTTTTTTTCATTAATTTTTTTTTCATAATTTTTTTTTTTTTCAAATTTTTTATTATCAATTTGTTGTTTCACCATAAAATTTTTTTTTTTCATATTTTTTTGCCTCAATTTTTTTACATCAAAAAATATTTCTTTTCATCAAAAACTTTTTTTCATGAAAATTTTTTTCACCAAAAATTTTGGGTTCATTAAATTTTTTTTAACATGACTTTTTTTTTGTAAAAAAAATATTTTTTTTTACCAAAACTACTTTTTCACCAAGTTTAAGCTTTTCGCATAAAAATTTTCCATTTGTTTATCAAATGTACATAAAACAAGTGAGAGTTTTATATTCATTGGTGCAAAATCTTTTATACTCTCCAAAATGTGAAAATACTTTTTTACACTTAGTTTTGCACTCGCTAACGAAATGTACAGCTCTTTTGGTTTTTTAATGGGGTCCTCGACTGATATTTCAATTCGTTTTGCATGGAATAGCAAAGTAATATAAAAATTTTTTTTCTAAAAAAAACTTTGCTTTGGCAAGTACACCCAAATCTTCCGCAAAACATTATCATGATTTAATGTTTTGGACAAGAGTACAAAATTCGCAGCCATTTTTTAGTTTTTTTTCATAATTTTTTTTTTTTCATCAATTTAATTTTTTCTTCAATTTTTTTTATGAAATTTTTTATTACATCAAATTTTTTTATCAATATTTTTTCTCATCAAAAATTTTTTTTTTCTTTCATCAATTATTTGTACATCAAAAAATTTTTCTTTTAATCAAAAAAATTGTTTGTCATCAAAAATTTTTTTTTTTCATTAAATTTTTTTTTTCATGAATTTTTTTTTCTCTCAAATTTAAAAAAAAAATTTTGTTTTCATAAAAATTTTTTTTTTATATAAAAAATGTTTTTTCTTTTTCAAAAACTTTTTTTAAAAAATTTTTTTCACCAAAAATTATGTTTTCCTTTTTATTTACCACAACCATTTTTTCAACAAGTCTAAACTTTTCAAATAAAAATGTTCCATTTGTTTGTCAAATGTAAATAAAACAAGTGAGAGTGTTAAATTTTTCGGTGCCGAATCTTTTATACTCTAAAAAATGTAAAAACACTTTTTTGCACTTATTTTTGGACTCATTTACCAAATGTACAGCACTTTTGGTTTGGACTGCATCTTGCTTTCCATAGACAGATGGACGGATATATATAGCTAGAGTGTCTTAGAAATGGATTAGAGTTGTCAAAACCGATTTCCGAAGTATTCGAAAAATCGATTTTTTTCTATTTTTCCGGTTTTTTAAAACCGGTTTTTTAAAAAGGCCGGTTTTCGAATTATTCGAGAAACCGATTTTTTGATCTCGAATAATTGATTTTTTTCTTATAGTTTTTTTGAAATACTGTTTAATAAAAAAAAATAATAGCTTTATATTTTTATTAAAATTGATGTTACTAAAATCTCCCAGGCAGAATAATACAAACGGGCCAGTACAGCTAAAGTACTTTGCACGGTAGTACAAGTACTTCCAGCTTTCTTATATAAGTACTGCGTAAGTACGAGATATATAACACCGTTGCAATATAGTGCCGTAGGTTCTCAAAGCTCTGGCAAAGTACCTTAAAACCAAAAATATATTGCTGTGTCAGCGCTTCAAAAACAAAAATTGGGGTGGTTTCCCAGCATTTAAAAAAAAATTCTAGAGAGTTTTTAGAAGAATTTGTGGTGGAATCCAATGTTTTCTTTAGAGAAGGTATTAATCTATGAACTTGAAATATATTTTTTTTTAAGTTATACCATTGAATGGGAAACCTTTTCAATTTAATGTGTTGGCTATTTGCTGCGATATGCCAGCCCTAGTTTATATTAAATGTTGATGAAACAATTGCTATTGCACTGTTACATAAATAATTGTAATAAAAGAATTTAATAAATAGTAAAAATATAAACAAAAATTGTACAAAAGTAATGACCAAGTACTTTTAAGGTTGTTATTTGAAACGTTGGCAAAGCGCTTCATTTTACAAAAAATAAGTGTTTTGGCAGTACTTTATTTTTTGTACCGCTGGCAATTTCTGCGTGGGCTATTTTAAATTTTATGTAGTTAAATAATATGTATTATTAGTTCTGAAGTAGAGATGGAATCGGAGTGACTTGACTCACACTTATTCACGCTCATGACAAGAATTTTCCAATCACGCACACTCACTCACGAGCACATTTTTTTTCTACTCACACTTACTCAGAATAACGCGAGTAAAATTAATACAACTCACACTCACGTGCACTTACACAAGCTTCATTGACACTCACATTCATTTCGCCCTCGAAACTCTTGTTTATACAAAAAAAAACTTTTAAATATTAAAATTTCAAAAATCTAACAAAATGTTAAGCAAAAGTTAAAGTTTAGACAAATTTTAGAAAATTGGGACGAAAGGAAATACGGAAAAATCTTGCTAACGCAGACTCACGCAAATTTTTTTTCACTCACACTCACTCACAATCACGTGAGTAACATAATACAATCACGTGAGTAACTTAACACAATCACGTGAGTAACTTATGGGCACATGAGTATGCTCATGTGCCCATCTCTATTCTAAAGTATGTAAAAATTGCTTTTTTTGTTTAACTTTTTTATCAAATAAATAATTTAAAAAAACCGAAAAACCGATTATTCGAAACCGGTTTTTAGTTACAAAACCGAAAAACCGATTTTTTTAAAAGGCGGTTTTTCAAAGTATTCGAAAATCGGTTTTTGAAATAGACGAATATTTGACAACTCTAGAAATGGATCAATAATATATAAACTTAATGGGTTCCTCGACTGATATTTCAATTCGGTTTGCATGGAATAGCAAAATAAAATAACATTATTTTTTCTAAAAAAAACTTTGCTTTGGCAAGTACACCAAAATCTTCCGCAGAATATTATCATGATTTAATGTTATGGGCAAGAGTACAAAATTCGCAGGCATTTTCATCAACATTTTTTTCTTTATAAATTTTTTTCATAAAATTTTTTTTTCATCAAAAACTTTTTTCGTCAATTTTTTTTTTCATTAAAACTTTTTTTTTCATCAAATTTTTTATTTTTCATCAATTTTTTTATTTTTCATCAAACATTTTTTTCATCAAATACTTTTGTTATCAAATTTCTTTTCATAAATTTTTTTTCTTCATCAAAACTTTTTTTTCCATTAATTTTTTTTTTTTCATGAATTTTTTTTTGCATCAATATATTTTTTTTCATCAAATTTTCTTTTATAATTTTTTTTTTCTAAAGCTAAGTACTCTGTTTTTTGAAAATGTTCGGTGAAAATTTCACTTAAACTTTAAACATCCCAAATCGTAATAAAACTCTTAAAAATTAACAACTTTTGACAATTATAAGAAAAAAATTATCATAACAAAACTGAAATGTATGTAACCTTTTCACAGCAATTTTTTTTTTAGACGAAAAAACGACATTTTCTAATGCTCTGGGTCCAAATGCAGGACTTTGAACTTCTAGTATCAGTTAAAAAAATCGTTAAAAAAAATTAGTCAAAAAATGGTATTTTTAGAACCCTGTGGCCACTGCCGAATCCTAAGAGGACAAAAAGTCTTTTTACTTTTGGCAAACGGACGGTTAGCCTATTAGTAGGAGTATATACAGGACACTGTATGATTGGCCAAATGGCCGTGCGTATGGGAATTTCTGATAGGGACTATTGTAGAAGCTGCGTGGAAGTGGAGGAAGAGGAGTCAGTAAAGCACTTGCTATGCGAATGTCCGGGCCTAATGAGGAGCCGCCTTAAGCATTTGGGGCAAAGATTTTTCGATGACCTGGATTGCAAAAGCGGTGTCTCATTGATATCTATAGCGGAATACCTCAGGGAAACGGGATGGTTTAAAAAGTAAAACTTTGTATCAGAGGGGGAGTAGGGAAATATGATTAAGGGAATCACAATGGCCTTATGGCCTCTGAGTGAATTCGCCAAATGGCGAACGCCTATCCAGCCTAACCTGGAGTTTAGTTTAGTTTTTCAAGAGGAACATTTTTCCCGCTTGTCCGATTTGTCTCATTTACGAAGTTATCCTGCCTAGCAACAAAAGACATATTTGTGTCAAATTTCGGGAGTTTAGCTCTTTTATTTTGGACTGCATCGTGTTAACTACAGACGGACGGACATCGCTAGGATGTCTTAGAATTAATTTATTTATCATAAATTTCACTTATCATAAATATATATAGGTTCATAGACCAATATTTTGATGCGTTACACACGGAATGACAAACTGAGTATACCCCCATGCTATAGTTGGAGGGTATAAAAAAAATTGGCAACGCGAGGAATTATAGGGAAATTGTAAAAAAAGATTTACTCATTTTTATTAAACAAGACAATTTAAATTGCTGTGAAAAAGTGATATTTCAGTTTTGTTATGATAGTATCTGTCGTAGAATTGTCAAAAGTTGTTGATTTACATATATTTTTATATTACGATTTGAGGCTTTTAAAGTTTAAGTGAAATTTTCGCCGTAAAAAACAGAGTACAATGACTAAAATTCTAAAATTCTGACATAAAAATTATCCATTTGTTTACCAAATGTGCAAAAAACAAGTCTGTGCTTAACACGGTTAGGAAATGTGGCATAACAGTGCCATTTTTGACACTATATAAACGTAATGCGGTCCTTACCGATATTTTAATTCGTTTTGCATGGAATGTCAAATCACATTATTCTTTTTGAAAAAAAAAAATTTGCTTTGGCAAGAACACACAAAAAAAAACCATGTCAAATTCCATTTTACCAATATTTGACAGTTTTCCTTGTTTTTTAACAAAAAGTTTTCGATCGAAATTTAAACTTTTTTTTTTGTAATTTTATAAATTTCTAACTTTGTGTTACAAAAAAATATAGTGAGTTTACTAGAATTCCTTGTAAGTTCTATTTTGCCAAAAAAGTTGTAAATTTAAAATTTTATTGGTAAAAAGCTTGTAAAGTTACAAAAAAGCTCGTAATTTTTATTAGGAATTCTTGTAAAATAGGAGGTAGCAGACATTTTTAGTGTACAGCTGTGATGTGTTTCTTAGGGAAAACAAGTAAGTAAAGCTATAGTCGGTCAAGACCGACCATATAATACATCAGTGTTTCCCGAAAATTGGTCCCGAGTCCAAACATGGACCAATTGGATCAATATTTTCTTACATCTTTAATTAGTGTAGAAAACACACACTGAAAAAAAATTTAGTGGAATTGGCTTATTTTGTTGCCAATAGACCGATTTAACTGAATATCGGTCGAAATTTCTATATCCAAAAATGATCTGAATATATTCAGATAAAAGTAAGTTACCAAAGTACAACTTTGACACTTACAAACAAAATTTTAATCCAATATTTCCAACTTTCATGAATTTTAAGAGATTTTTGTAAATATCGGAAGGTTGTTTATATGGGGACTGCAAGAGAAACTGCTCCGATTCCTTTAAAATTTGGATAATTTGTGAATACAAAAAACGATTATCTGCCAAATTTCGAAAGGATACATTTTATAATACGGTAATAAGAGTCACTTGAGTCAAATTAAAGGGGACGTATGTATGGGGGCTAGGTCTACACATGAACCCATATTTTCCAATTTCAATAGGTTTCGTCTTTGGGACAAAAAAAGCTTAAGTTTCAAATGTCAGACAAATCGGTTGATAATTGCGACCTGTATCGTGTTAACAACGTTTACATCGCTAAATCGACTCAAAAAGTTATTCTGACTAATATTTCAGATAGTTACAAAGATCAGCACAAACTCATTATACCCTGTACCACAGAGTGGTGTAGGGTAAAATTACAAAGTTAATTAAAATTTCGATCGGAATTTTTTTTTGTTAAAAAACAAGGAAAACTGTCAAATATTGGTAAAATGAAATTACGGAAGTTTTTCTAGCAATTTGACAAGGTGTTTTTTGAGTGTATAGCTGAAATGTGTTCTCACTGGTGATATATCCGGGGCTGAGACATTCCCTTTAGTTAGGGATAGGTATTTATACCCTACAACACACTGTGGTACAGGGTATAATGAGTTTGTGCTGATGTTTGTAACTACCCGAAATATTGTTCCTAGACCCACTTTTAAGTTTACCGATCGACTCAGAATTACTTTTTGAGTCGATTTAGCGATGTCCGTTCGTCCGTCTGTCTATCTGTCCGTCTGTCCATGTAAACGGATAAACACGATACAGGTCGCAATTCTTAATCAATTGACTTGCAATTTGAAACTTAAGCCACTTTTGGCCCAAGGATGAAGCCTATTGAAATTGGAAAAAAATCTCCATATTTAGACCTAGCCCCCATACAAAGGTCCTCTTTTTAATAGGTATATTTTCAGAATTTGGCAGGTAATCATGTTTTATCCATACAAATCACCATTCCGAATTTTAAAGAAATCGGACCAGTTCTTCTTGTAGCCCCCATACAAACCACCTTCCCGATTTTCACATAAATCTCTAAAATTTCATGAAAATATGAAATATTTATTTAAAATTCTGTTTGTGTATGTTAAACGCGTATTTTAATAACCTTATCAAATCTGATTATCATGGGACCATTTTTGGACTAAGGTCCCATGTGGAAATTTCGCCCGATATTCAGTTGAAGCGATTTATTGTCCACAAAAAGAAGCCTATTCCACTCAAATTTGATTAGTGAGTGCTGTTTACACTTATTAAAGATTTGACAAAATATAGATCTAAACAGTCCATGTTTGAACTTGGTACCCATTTTCCGGGAAACTCCGGTGTAGTGTATTATATAGTTGGTCGTCACCGACTATAATTTTCTTACTTGTTTAATATGAAAGGTGACAACTTTGTAATGAGGTGTTTTGAGTCCGGGTGATAGGTCACGTAACCTATTATGGACTTATCACTTCTCCTGCAGGGTAATTACTATAAATGTAATAATTAAGTTAAAGTTTTCCCATCGTTCATTACTGAAGAACAAATGGAAGTAAAAATCTAGTACTATTTCCAAAATAGGATATAAAAATCTTGTACAAACCTTCTAAGGGCAAAATACTCCTTTTGAACACTTGTAACTAAAATCAATATTTCAATTTTGTAACCTTTTTTTTTCTTAAAAAAAAAATTGCCTAGCTATTTTAAATTTGTCAAGTTTGTTGCCTAAAAAAAGCCAACTCAAATATGTAAGGAAAGAAAATTTTTGCAAAGAAAAAGTTAAGAAAAATTTCTTTATTTTTAAAAAAACTCCTTGAACAGTTTTTGTCAACAAAAGTTGATAAGAAAAAAAAAACGACAACAACTTTATAATCTACGTGCATGGAAAATTCGAAAGGCAGTATATGAGAAAAAAACAGCAGAAAATTAGGATAAGCAGCAAGTTCTTTAGACTCTTATCCCTGTAATACCCGGTAGGATACTGTAGGCTAAACAAGAAAAAAATGCCAGCCAACCAACCTACTCTACGTTTGGAGGAACCTAATCAACACACACGAACAAAGTTGTTTTAAACTTTTTTTGACTTTTTTTTCTTTCTACTACTTGTTTGTATTTGTATTGAAGTAATAGGGTGGCACATAGATATTTATCAATATTTTTTCAAAATCTATATTTTTAAACAAAACTATTTATTTCAATTTATATCCTGATTTTTTTTTTTAATTGAAATTTTTTTTACTAGGAATTTTTTTTTATTTATAAAAAATTCTGTCTTCAGATTTGAAATGTTGAAAACATTTATGTCCCCCTATTGCCCAATGTGTTATGCATAGCACGTACGAGACAAGCAAATTTAGTTTTAAAAAGAAAAATGAAGAACCAGCGCAGCAAAAAAATTTTATAAAGGATCAACAAAGGTCATTATAAAGTTGAGAGAGGGAGAGAGAATACAAGAAGGAAACCTTAAATTATATTATTAACAATTTCAATTTTTTTTTATTCTTCTACAATATTTACTTTATTTTTTTTTGTACATTTTATTAAATAAATCAAGATTTCATGCAATATTTTCAATTCTGTTAAAATATTTTCACTCACACTGCCAATTTTGGAATTACAAACACACACACACACATACACTCTAACATAGAATCGATATTTTGCTTTTGGCTGGCAATTGTGTTGTGCAATGTTGTTGTTGCTGTATTGAACGTCATGTTATGCGCGAAATTAAAATGTCATTTTGTCGGGTAAAATCAGGCTTATGCTCGGCTAGAGTAAATCTTGCTTTAAGGCATAATGTCTGTTTCATATTTACCTACACACATTTAATGTGTGAGATTGTGTGTGTGTGTTTGCAAGTTCAACAGTGTGTGTGTTTGCAAGTTCAACTGTGTGTGTATGGCTGCGGGTTGTCTGTGTGCTCGCGTATTATAGTTTGTTTTCTGTTGGTTTACAAATTTTGAGGTTATATTGCATACGCATTAATAACCCATTTAAAGTTCAATTTAATAATACTTATGTTTATTTTTTGTCCGCCACATATCGTTTTCGCTGTTTAACGCTTGAAACATTTTCATTTTCGGTAAATTTGTCAAAAATTAAAACTAATTTTGTGCAGTATAAAACGAACGGAGGCAATATGATAATTAAATTGTTTGTAAAGTCAATGGTTCCCAACCTTTTTTGCGCCGTGCCCCACTTTTAAGTGAAAAAATCTACAATGTCCCCCCTACACTTAAGAAAAATTTGTGAATTTTTCAAATTTGTTTTAAAATTCAAAATTTACTTGTGGTTAAGCAAACTTTCTGTTAAAATCCTCATTTAAACAAAGTTTTTAGAAAAACTTAATAACTTAACTAAAATTATGTTTTTTTTAGTTTATTTCACAAAAAAAAATCTTTAAAATTTGCTCGTTGCCCCCCTGAAGCATTCAAATTGCCCCCCAGTGGGGCGAGAATCAAAGGTTGGGAACCTTTGGTATAGTGAACGGTGTTTAAGGGCACTAAAAAACAAATACGTACATGCATGCAGTGGTTGAATAAAGCTATATAGAATTTCATGAAAGAGTTGATTTCAAAAATATAAAACAGACTGATTTTATACATTCTGGATAGCTGGAGTGAAGGTCAGTCATATAATTTCTAGTAATGGAAGTCAGACTGAGGCAATTGGTAGACGGACTACGTCTGCAAATCCAAGCATTTTTTATTTACACCAGAAAAAGGATGTCGATCGACCCGAAATCACTTATCAAGTAATTATGAAGGTCCAAAATCTATTTTCCAACAATAATAACACTTTATACGCAAAAATTATATATACTTATCCTCCACCGCTGAATAATAATATATGTGTTTCTGTTATTTTGCAATAACAACAGTACCTAACCAACACTATAGTTTTTTATTTTTTTTTATTCACTTAGTTTTTATAATTCTTATTTAGTTTATATTTTTTCGTATATAAAAGATTGAAACCACCTTTATAAAATTTTTCTATGTTAAGGCATACAAATTTTTGTAAAAAAAAGTGTGAAACTTTTATAAAAATTAATTGATAAATTTTTAGTAAATTTTTACTTGACACAATTAAAAACTTATTTCAAAAAACAAGAAAAATTTTGAGTAAAGTTTTAATTGTGTCAATTAAAAGTTTACTCAAATTTGTTGGCATACATTTAATTAACTTTTATTAAAAGTTTACTCAATACTATTAAATCTTTTACTAAAAAAATGGAGTAATTTTTACTCAATAGTATTAAAAATTTATTCAATTTTTTTTTTCTGTTTAAGTCCAGAGAAAAACGTCCAGTGTCATTTCACAAGTGATGTATCAAAGCTTCGTACATTTCCTTGCTACACGTTTTATATATTAATTTTGATGCGCTGAACACAAATATCAACAAAGAATTAAAATCAGTGGAACGGTTTTCAAGATATCGCTATTTGAAAATTGCAAAAAATGCTAATTCTACTTTCAACAATTTTTTTATAAAAAAAAAGGAAATATTTTTCTCTTGACCTTTTCATAGAGCTAGAAACAAACTTTCATTTAAAATTAATTTGAGCCAAATCCGATCATTTGAGCTCCCTTTAATCAAAGTTTTGGATTTTTACAAACTTTTTACCACAAACTCTATAATTTGATCGAAGCTGCATGGGTTAAAAAGTTTTGATTTAGTTCAAATTAAGTTTAAATGAAAATTTGTCTCAAGCTCTTTCAAATAGTTCGTGGAAAAAAAATATAAATTTTTCTTAAACGTTGGATTCCAAATTATTGGAAATTTTTGACAAATTTTCAAGTGCGATATCGCGAAAACCTCTCAGAAATTTTTTGATATTCACATTTACCATGTCAAAACAAAAATATCGTCTTTTAAAAATCCAACATTTTGGGAGATATTTTCCAAGAATCTAAAACTGTAGAATTATCGGTTTATGCTCAAATTAAGATTGAATGGAAGACTGACTCAATCTCTGTGAAGGGGTCAAGGGAAATAAATTTTGAGATTTTGTTTTTAATTTCTTGAACGTAACCAAAAACTCCTATTTTTTGCAAATTTAAAATAGGGGTATCTCGAAAACAGTTGGGCCATTCCAGAAAATTTAGCTCAAATTTTAGTCATTTTCGGAAATGGAGTCTCAGATTAATTTGAACCTTGACACATAGATTGCCCTAAATAAATATGCATAAATATGATAAGTATATGTACCATATATCGTTTTTTTACATTTGGTGTATTTAGCGAATTATGGCGGGTCAAAGATTGACTTTTTAACCAAAAGTAAGAAAAATACATCACGTTTAAAGAGCTGTAACTTCTTAACCAATGACCCGATTTTCACAAATTTAGGCTCATGTGAAAGCTGGGGTTCTTCTTTTAGAAAATATTTCTAAAATAACACAGTTTTTTTTTACAGAAATGATGCAAAAATGCAAAAACATTTTTTTTTTCGAATATTTAAAAAAACACATCTTCGATTTTTTTAAAAAAAAATCTGGTGAAAAATAACAATGTTTTGTATAACATATTCAAAATTCAGAGTGGGATCTCCATGGGATCAAAAACTATTCTGTTTTAAGTACGAGGTTCTCATATTTTTCCCTTAGAAAATTTAAATTTCTAATGTTTTGAATGTTTTTCAAAATTTTAATAGTATAATTTTCTTTGAAAATTTAAATTTTTATATTGAAGAAATATAAAATTTTAATTTTCTAAGGTAAAATTTAAGAACTTCGTACTAAAACCAGAATATTTTTTGATCCCATTGGGATCCCACTCTGAATTTTGGATATGTTGTACAAAACAGTATTGTTTATCACCAAACTTTTTTTTAAAAAAATCGAAGATGTGTTTTTTTAAATATTCACAAAAAAAAAATGTTTTTGAGTTTTTGCAACACTTCTGAAAAAAACCGTATGTTTTTGAAAATATTTCGTAAAAGAAGAAGAATTAAGCTTTCATATGAGACATTACTTGTGATAGTCGGATTAATAGTTAAAAAGTTAGAGCACGTTAAACGTCATGTATTTTTCTGACTTTTGCTAAAAAAGTCGAACTTTGACCCGCGATAATTTGAAAACTACAGCAAATTTTGAAAATCCAAAAATTCAACATATCTCATATAAACGTGGATATCTATGAGCCAAATTCTCAGTGGCGTCCAAAGGCATGTTTCCGAACAGTGGGGCGAAAATTTTTGGAATTGCCCAGTTCGACCGATTTAAATTTTTTTTGATATTTGTGTTCAGCGCATCAAAACAATAAATATGATGCATCGCAAGACAAATACTTTTTTTTAATTTTCAAAAAACCAATACTTTGATAGTCGGGTGCCACTGGTTAATTTAATTCGATTTTTGTGGGGCTGTGTTATTAAATTGAAAAAATTAAAAATTTTATTACAATAGTGGTATTAATAGTCTTACTTGCCAGCCCTGGCACTGGTGGTAAAAGAGCACTTTTAAAAATTATTTTCCAAAACACATGTATTTTTTGAAGGAAGTTTTTGTTGGTACTTTTACACATAACTGAATTAACTGATAATATTTGTAATATTCTGTGTTTAAGAGCTTTAAAATTATAATATGCATTTTGTGTTTGTATACCATCAATTCCTCGAGAAACCGAAAAAAATCTGACTAAGAGTCTTTGAAATGTTCCAATATTTTGTACACACAGGCTCTATGGAAACATTTAAAGAAAGATATCCTTTATCGTATCCAAATTTTAAAAATTCGCAATTTTATTCGCGATTTGCGTTTTTTAAAAAGTCAAAATCTGCAAAATATCTGTAGCTTTGAAGGCTATATATTTCTAAGTACTTATTGTATATTTATAAAATAAAGAGCAAAATGCTGGTAAGTAAGTTCATTTAAAAATTTGGAAAAAGTTGGTGGTTTAAAAGTGCAATTAATGTGCATTTTGCAAAACTTTTATCCATTTTGTTTTTTTTTTTAGCAACATAATTTATTTCTTCAAAAAATGTTCTTCCAAACTTTGCACACGATAAGTACACTATTTTTAATAATTTTTTTAAAAGAGGGTTACCTAATTTTTCCATATGAAACTTTACATTCTTAAAATTATACGAATAACATGTTAAGTCGGTGTAAATTTTAAGAGTTATATATATTTTCTTAAGTACTTGTCGTATCTCAAAGATCAGATTCAAGTGGTACAATTATCTTTTTTCTTTTTTAATAAGCGCAAAAATATTGGTTATTCAAAAGTGCACTTTAAATGCTAATGCAGTTTTAAAATGCAATTTTGAAAACTTTCTTTCTAAGTTTTTTTTTTTCGCAATTACGATATTTGCAAAATATTTAATTTTTTATATGCAGTTCTCGACTTAGTGACCTGATTCGAAAAAGTTATTTCCATTTTTTTTATATTTTTTTGATTTTTTAAAAAAAATATTTAAATAGATGCACATGACCTGTTCTTTAAATGGTTCCATAGAGCTTCGGTGTGCCAAATATTACAAAAGTCCGAAACCCTGGTTAGAAAATGCGCATTTTTCATGGAATTGATGATACGCGAAAAATTAGTGTTATTAAGGTGCGTATGATACTTGCTTTTCTCACGTTACTTCTTGCAGCATTTATAAGGGGTTTCCTATAAAAATTTCGATAACTTTAATTACAAATTTTGAATTTATCGTAATTCCCATATAAAACCCCTAATAAATACAGCAACAAGTAACATGATAAAAGCAAGTATCATAAAGACATAAACAAAAATTTGCCGAACTTAAAGTAGTAAATTTTCAATCATTTTTTTTTAGTGTTTTCTAAGCAGTAGTTTATTAAATAAAGTAAAGATTCTGCAGATCAGAATTTTCGAAATGTAGACTCCTTCTTTTATCCGGTATAAAAAATTAAAGGAAAAAGGCCTCGACCTCAAATATTTTATTTTCTAAGTTTGAAAATAAAAAGGTCGAATAAAATAATAAAATAAATTTAATATGGATACTATTTAATTTTTTGTAGGAGCGTAAGCATTTTTTGTAAATTTCATCTGGCATCACTAGTTACAATCTGAAAATAATTTCTTTGATATAACATAATGTAAAATTCATATTCTTGTTTTATTTTATAAACCAAAAAATAACAACTAACAATTATTTTTCACAAATCATTCCCACACTCAAAGTAATTCTACAGTAAAAGGTTTAGTAAGTGATATTGTACCAAAATCTACTAATTCGTTACTAATTTTAGTATATTAAAAGTACTAACATTAGTAATTTTTACTGGATTTGACTAATATTAGTTAAAAATTTTAGTATTGGTTACCAATTTCTGCACTAGGTCCTTTTGGACTAAAATTAGTTAAATTTTTAGTATTGAATACCCACGTTTTTTTTTGGGTGCATATAAAAAAAGCAACATTAAATTTTCCTAGTATGTTGACTTTCTTATTTGGTCTTTCACTAACAGCTGTTAGTTTCGTTAAAAGATTTTTTCCAAAACGAAAAAAAAACCCACATCACATAAAAACAAAACTTGGCATTGGTCTTATTTCTTTACTAAGACTTGAGAATAAAAAACAGTATTTCAAGTGGAAAATTACTTTCACAGCTTTATGATGCGGAAATTATATGAAAAGTCATGATGCAACCACGAAAAAAAAAAAACGGTTACTGAAAATATTCCAAAAAAATGTATATGAAAACGAAGCAAAGTATAAAGAAGCCCAAAACCACAGTTGAAGGGAAACCAAAACCATAATACTACCAGTTTTCCCATACTCACTCCTTCACAAATATTCTTTAAAAAAAAAGAAGGAGTCCTATTTAAAAGAATCTTTTTATTCCAAGTTTTTCAACATGTTTCTATTTGTTTGACAACAAGTGAGAATATTTACGCTTTTCATATAAAGAGTAACAAAAAAAAAAAAAAAACTGGTAGTTTTTTTAGTCAACAAAGTATTAGTGGTAACACTGAAAGAAATATTTTGTAAATATTTATTAAATTTTTCAAAAAAAAATCTTCCAAAAAAAACAAAGGAGTTTTTATACATTATTCGGAAGAATTGATATTGAAAACATAGGCCCGTACCATAGAAAAATAAAAAGTCTATTTTAACAAAAGTTTTATTTTAAATTTCAAATTTTCTATACACATTTTGAAAGTCGATTTTAAAAACAAAAACAGTTTGTATGGAAATAAAATTAAAAGCTCATTTTTAATTTATTTTGTTTTCTTGTGGTAAGGCTGATAATTTTATTAAAAAACAAGTAAAAAAGTTAAATTTGGCCTTGCCGAATGTAGTGATACCCTCCACAATTTCAAAAAGATTATTGCAAAAAACTTCATTTAAAAGGAAATTACTTTTGAAAAAAGAAAAATTTTTTTTGAAAAAAAATTTCCGCGAAAAAAAATTTTGGTAAAAAAAAATCCGCGATTTTTTTTTTTTTTTGTCAAAAAATATGTTCGTACTTGTTTAAATACCATTTGGTGTTCAATTATGTTCACATATGTCAACCAGAAGCCGAATTAAAGCATTTTGTATTTTTAGGTTATGTTGAATGTACTGAAATTTTTGAGGTGTGCTTACATTTTCGTTCATAACTTTTGAACCGCTGAACCGATATCGCTCAAATGCAATACAAAACTTCTCGGGAGAACTTCCAATAAATATGTTAAGTTTCAGTCATCTCTGTGTAATATTTTGTCCGCGACAGCATTTTCCACAGACAGACAGACAGGCGGACAGACGGACAGACGGACAGACGGACATCGCTAGAATGTTTTAGAATCGATCGGGCATCATGAATATATATACTATATGGGGTCCCAGACCGATATTTCGATGAGTTACAAACGGAATGACAAACTTATATATACCCTCTATCACTAAGTGGAGGGTATAAAAAACAAATTTTATTGAAACAAACATAAAAATATCAAGGTTCATAGTGTAAAAGATGATTAATAAATACACATTTGACTCATTTGTCACAATTTTTTTAGTTAAAGAGATAAGTGGGAGTTTCGATTGTACCCACTGGCGAATGTTCCCCTCTCTACCCTATAATTCGTAAGAGATAAATTAAAACTCTTAGATTTAATGCGTAATCCGAAAATTCTTTTTGAAAATCAAGCACACCTTTTAAAAAACGTAAATTTGAATAAAAGTTCGAAAGATCCATTTTAAATTCGTTGGATCTAAAATGATCGTTAACGAATCAGAATTGTTCTCTTACGAGTTTCAATTGATCTGATGTCAATCTATCTATTTTGAATCGTTCTCGAATTTCAATTGACCTTTAACGAAATACAAAATATATTTAACAAATCAATTCAAATGATCTGTTACTTCTACCTCCTATTTAACAAAAATTCCTAGTAATTCTACAAGCTTATTACCAAGGAGAGGACTTTCATGCAAATGCATGTTTTTTTCCTTTTGGTCATAGAACAGCATAAGCAAAATATCTTTGCGAATAAAAGAATTCGCTTTAAAATGGCATCGATTCGTTAGTGCATATTTTTGCATATTTTGCTTAAAATGAATATTTTTGCATATTTTGCTATTATTTCGCTATAAATGCATATTTTTAGGTCATATTTTGTACAAATTTTAGTTGTTTAGCTATTTTTTAGTATTTTTAGCTATTTTTAAAAATTTTATGATATTTATTTTTGTATTAAAGGCTTTAATTTAAAGAAATTATTAAATTTTTTTAAAACATTTTTATTTTTTTAAAAACATTTTATACACACTGCATATATGAGGCATTCCACACCAAATGTTCAGAAAAAAAGTGATGTCGTGTATATATGAAATCAATTGCAGAGTATTCGCCCTTAGGTCACTATTAAATAACACAAATAAAATTTAAGTTTTTTCAAAAAGTGGGCTTTGTAGGCATGGTCAAATATTGAAAATATCTGAATTTTTTGCATTAGTACCTTTATTTAAATATTTATGCAAAATTAGTGAAACACAGTGAAATGTTTAAAAATTAGTTAAGGTGTATATCTATCCGTTCTGAAATTTTCAGAGATGTTTTTTTCCTTGTTTTCGAGAAAAAAAAAATGTTGAACATTGCACTATGCTTATAATTTACAATAATGGGGTATATAACGTATGCGAATGAGTAATATTAACTCTTAAAAACATTTAAAATAGAGATGTTTTCGTGGGTGAGTTTTTTTTGACGATCACGTACGGTCACGAAGGAAAAGTTTTAGTCACGCACGATTTTTCAATTTCCTCACGTTCACGTACGCTCACGTGAGTAGAAAAAATTTTGTCACGGGCACGATACTCACGTAAGCGTGAGCAAAATTAATGATCATGCGTGATTAAAATAATTTCCTTGGTGAGAGTTCGTGATGGTAAAAAAAAACTTACCCACGATCACATCTCTATTTTAAAAGTTCTTTAAGAGTTAATATTACTCATTCGCATAAGTAATATACCCCATTATTATAAATTATAAGCATAGTGCAATGTTCAACATTTTTTTCTCGAAAACAAGGCAAAAAACCTCTCTGAAAATTTCAGATATACAATTTAACTATTTTTTGAACATGTTAAAAAAAAAATTGTGGCATGTTTTTTGATATAAAAAGTTTAAATTTTAATTTTAAATATTCAGAACTTCTTCTGAAAATTTTCCAATTTTTATTCTTTAATCGATAGCCCATACAAAAATCTATAAAAAACTTTTATTTTAAAGACATCACTGTATTTCATTTCATTGGCATAAATATTGAAATAAAGATACTTAGGCAAAAAATGCTGAAATTTTCAATTTTTGACCATGCCTCTAAGGCCCACTTTTTTAAAAATCTTAAATTTTATTTTTGTTATTTAATAGTACCCTAAGGGCGAATACTTTGCAAATGAGAGCCCATTGAAACCACTATGGTTTTTCTGTAGTGTAACAGTTGGTGTGGAATGCCTCATATGCCAGACTGAATTCAAATTTATGTTTTTTTTTTAATAAAAGTTAAAAAACAATTGTACATTTATGATTTTTAGTCCATATTTTTAGTGAATATTTCAAGACTTTTTAGTGCATATTTTAGGCGCCTAAAACATAGTTTTTTAGTGCACGAAGGTCCCTACTTATTACCAATAATTTTGTAATTTTATAATGTTTTTACCAATAAAATTGTAAATTTACATTTTTTTTGACGCGATAAAACTTAAAAGAAATTCTCGTGAATTTAATAGATTTTTTTTTTAATTACCCTCGAAATTTGTAAATCTTAAAAAAAATGGTAAAATTACAAAAAGAAAAATTTTCGATCAAAAAATTTTTGTTAAAAAACAAGGACAATATTGGTAGAATGGGATTAGTAATTTCACAAGGTTTTAACATGATAAAGTTTTTAGGCTGGTGTATAATTTTAAAAAAGTTGGAGGACGCCACCGCAGTTTGACTATATAAGCTAACGATTAACAAAAAAGAAAATTGGAATTACTGTTTTCATTTTCTTAAAACCAAAAATATTCACCAGCTGGTGAATAAAACGTAACATAATTATTTTACATCAATATTTTTTTTTCTCATTAATATTTTTATACCCTCCAACCACAGTATGGGGGTATACTCACTTTGTCATTTCGTGTGTAATTGATCAGTGATCGATTCTAAGACATTCTAGCGATGTCCGTGCGTCCGTCCGTTCGTCCGTCCGTCTGTTGGTCCGTCCGTCTGTCCGTCTGTAGAAGACACGATACAGTCCAAAATAAAAGAGCTAGACTTCCGAAGTTTGACACGAATATGTCTTATATTCCTAGGCAGGTTAAGTTCGGAAATGGGCAAAATCGGACTAAGGGGAAAAAAGTTCCCCCTTGGAGAACTAAACCAACCTAAGAAAAACTGCATTTTTTTTAAGGGTTTTTTGTACTTTTGCTGATCAAATGCAACATTCTTATCTCAAAAGAAGTTCAAAATCGCAAGGGGAAGGTGCCTCTAACGTCTCCCACCAACCCCCCCCCCCCCTCCAAAAAAAAGACGCCCCTGGATTTTTTTAATATTGTTTTTTTACATTTTGGAGGGTATAAGAGATTCGGCATAGCCGAATGTAACACTCGCACTTGTTTTTTTTTTCATCAATATTTTTTTTTCCTCAATATTTTTTTTCATCAATATTTTTTTTTTTTCATCAATATTTTTTATTCACATTTTTTTTTTTCATCAATATTTTGTTTTTCATCATAATTTTTTTTTCATCAATATTTTTTTCATAATTTTTTTTTTTTTGCATTAATTTTTTTTTCATCATTTTTATTTTTTTTTTTTTGTTTATTAAATTTTTTTTTTAAATGTTTTTTTTTTCATCAATATTTTTTTTCCTCAATATTTTTTTTTCATCAATAATTTTTTTTTCATCATTATTTTTTTTCATCAATATTTGTTTTTTTCATCAACATTTTTTTTTTATCACTATTTTTTTTTTTTTTTCATCAATATTTTTTTTTGTCATCAATATTTTTTTTTTCTTCATAACTTTTTTTTTCATCAATATTTGTTTTTTTCATCACTTTTTTTTTTATCAATATTTTTTTTTTCTTCATAATCTTTTTTTTGCATCAATATTTTTTTTTCATCAATATTTTTCATCAATATTTTTTTTTCATAACTATTTTTTTTTTTTTTCGTCAATATTTTTTTTTTTTTTCATCTATTTTTATACCCTCCACTCTAGTGATAGAGGGTATATATAAGTTTGTCATTCCGTTTTTAACACCTCGAAATATTGGTCTAGGACCCCATAAAGTATATATATTCATGATCCTCGATCGATTTTAAGACGATTTAGCGATGTCCGTCCGTCCGTCCGTCTGTCCGTCTGTCTGTCTGTTGAAAACACGCTAACTTTTGAAAGACTTTACGGAGGCTCCTGAAGTTTGGCATATATGTTGGGCATTTACCTGGTCAGGTTGGTATTGCAATCCAGCAAAATCGGTGCAGTAGTTTAAAAGTTATAAACAAATGAGTGAATTTCGGCAAGGGTTTTTCTGGAATTTACGAGATAAAACACACGGTAACTTTCGAACGGCAATTCTGAGGATGCTGAAGTGTAGCATATATATTTGTCGTTTTTCTGGTCTGGTTCGTTTTAAATTTCAGCCAAATCGGTCCAGCGGTTCAAAAGTTATTAGCAAAACCGTAAATTTCACATTAGTTTCACCTTAAATTCACGTGTTGAAAACCCGTTAAACATGTTTTAAAAACATTTGTAAGTCAAAAAAATATTTTACAAGGTATTTTTGTCACACAAAAATATTTTTACACTAAAACAAAAAAAATACACTCAAAAAAAATTTTACACTCAAAAAAATTTTTACAATAAAAAAAAAAATTTTACACTCAAAAAAATTACTAATTTTTTTTTTTCAACAATTAATAAAAAAAAAGTTTTTTACACAAAATAAACTATTTCTAACCAAAAATTTTATTTTTTTCACGTTAGAAAATTTACTATCACTTAAAAAGGGCATTGTGGAGGGTATTCATAGATTCGGCCAAGTCGAATTTAACTTTTCTACTTGTTTTTATTAAAATTTTTTTTCAACAATATTTTTTTATCATAAATTCTTTTTCATTAATATTTTTTTCATGAATTTTTTGGCAAAAGTGCACTTTACGGAGCACAAACATTTTTTTTGCGGGAAATACGAAATTTAAATTTAAGGGGCTGGGCCCCAAACCCACCTGTAGCCAAAAGAGCCTTCAGGTTTGTGTGGATACTTAAATTGAAGGTAATTAAAAAAGAAAAAGAAATGTAAAGAGGTGTAGGTCACAGGGCCTTCTGGGTCCATAAAACCGTCCTGATGGTATTTTTTAAAAAAATATATAAAATTTTTCTAAATTATTAAAAAGAACATCCAGCAGGTCTTTCGGCCGGGCTGAGGGTCTACAAAACCCATAAATTAATTTAGTAGCATCGCAAAATAAAGTTTGTTTTGTGTATCAAGCCTTTTACCCGGTTAATTACTAAATCGCCAAACTATTGAACAGAAAGATACTAAAATGAATCAAAATATACATATTTGCAATCGATAGCAAATTACCTTTCATTTCATTTCAGTGGGTCTTCCCTTAAATTTGAATCGTGGCATATCTTTTTTCATCAAAAACTTTTTTTCATAAAAAAAGTTTTTTTATCGACAAACACAGACAAACAGATTGATGGATACCCCTAAAATGTCTTAGAAAACTTTACAGATCAATAATACATAAACATAATGGGGTCCTCGAACAATATTTCGATGTGTTTTGCATGGAATGACAAATTAATATCGCGTTATTTTTTCTAGAAAAATTTTGCTTTAGAAAGATCACCTATTTATATAGCAAAACATTATCATGATTCAATGATTTGGGCAAGAGTACAAACTTTGCAGACATTTTTATTATGTGTATTGCATTTATCTTATTCAAATTTCAGATGAAAACTTAAATTTGTTGATTCCTCTTAACCTTTTTATGAATTACAATTATCCTTTTACGAATTTTAAATAATATTTTAAATAATATTTTAAATCTAAATTGGAATTTATGATTTCAAGAAATATTTTTAAACATAAAAACATAATTTTTCTCAGTGTCTTTGCTGTCGTAACATGTTACAAACATTTTTAATTAGTAACATTAACAAATGAAAATAAAAAGCCGGGAAAGGTGTGGTTGACTTTGAAATACAGAGCAAAAGAAAGTCTCGTTTTTATGAGAAGGATGTTTGTGTAATTTTGTTGTTAAAAAGATTTTTATGATAGTCTTTAAAATAAATTGTTAAATCATCATTTAAACATTATTTAACAATGATGAGCAGAATAAACGAAAATATTTACTACAAAAATTTCTTTATTTTTCTTTTTGCAGCAAAAAAGGATGCTAAAGGATGCCAAGGCAAATAAGAGCAATAGCAGCAGCAACAACTAAATACAAAAACAGCAACAACAAAAAAGTGAAAGGTAACTTGTTATGACATTTACATTTACAACATGAAAGACAATGTTGTCGTTGTTCTATCTAGACTTGGCTTTTTTCTACTTTTTCTTCTTACTTTTATATTGTTTTTTTTTTTATTTTTTTATTTAGCACACTAAAGCAACTACAATTTCATTGCAGACACAATACAAATGTGTTTTAGTCATCATCATCACTAGTTTTAGCACAGTGTTTGGGATTCAAATTTTAAGGCCCTGAGGGAGAACTCAAATTTATTGGACTTCGGAACATATTTCGTGAGAAAAAAATTTTTAGATTTGAAGAAATTTTTCTTGAAGGAAGAAACATTTTTAGATACTCATACATTTTTGGCATAAAAATATTTCAAAATTCGAGATATCAGCTTTCTTGCTAAAAATTTTATAGATTTATAAAAATTTTTTGTAGAGAAAAATTCTTAAATTTTGATACATATTTCGAAGATTGAATCATTTTCTCGCAAAAGGTCAAAACCGATAGCCGTCCGCATTTGTTGATATCCTTATGAAAAGTGGTTTATCCGCATGAAACATTTCTCCCTTAATATCTAACATATAGCCACACTGTTCATCCAAGTACTTGTTAATGTTGACTAACATGTTTTTAGCATAGTAGTAGCGTGTTCTTTTCAGTAGACATTTTTCCTCTATCAACCAACACGTGATAGACTTTTTCTCTATGAACAAAAAACAAAAAAAAAAAACTATATAGAGTCTGCATAGTTTTATTTAAAGTTTCATTGTACGTTTGAAATAACGTCTGAAAAGGCTGTTTATATCAGACATGGGGGTTAATGATTACATTGTGTAATTGATTACAGTTTCAATTACAATTACATGTAATTAGTAATTGAAAATTTTCAATTACTAATTACATGTAATTGTAATTGAAAAAACTCAATTACAAATTACATGTAATTGTAATTGAAAAAACTCAATTACAAATTACATGTAATTGTAATTGAAAAAACTCAATTACTAATTACATCTAATTGAAAAATGTAATTGATTTTAATGTAATTGTAAGAAACATGTTTATAATTACATTTAGTAGTTAATTACTAATATTGTCAATTACACATACATATTTATTCAAAAATCTTTATGCATAAAATCGTTAGTGCAATGGTTTGTATCGCATGATCTCTGGAATCATAAGAGCTACCAACCTAAGACATACATATTAGATGCTGATCAAGGTTTTAAAGATTTGATTTTTTTCGACCCTGCAGGTGGCGCTGGCCTCAAGTTGTAAACAGAATTGTGGGTGCCATTTGACAGCAGTTCAAAACAGAGTTAAAATAACTAAACTGCCACTGAAATTGTTAAACTCCTCAGTTGATAGTTTTTGAAAAAAGCCAGCAGTTGAAAATAACACACAATACTGTAGGCATTCGCAACAAACTGGAAGCTAAAACTCTTAGTCAAACGAAGATAACGAGAGTTTTTGTGGTAGTCTTTAAAAAAACTTAACAATGACACAGACGACACAACCCGAGTAAAAATTTTCTGGTCTAATCATATATAATTTGATACAATCTTATATGAGTTAATATGCTTCCGTATAAATTTATATAAAATTGTATCTATCACTTTGATACGGTTGATCCACTTTATATGGTTAGATATTGCTCCATATATGATTAGATTCGTATTTTGGTTTTGCTCATCAAATTATATAAAAATTGATATTATAAGATCAATTTGATCTAATTAGATTTGACCAAATTCAGGATCAAATTGTATCAATTTTTATATTTTTTGATCTAAAGTAATACAATTAGATCCTATTTGATACAACCATTTTACGGATCAAATTAGATCTATTCAGTAAAATTAGCATAATATTTTTACTAGGGAAAAGAAATACACAAAATAGACCGTACAATGCAAGTAATAATCAACACATTAATTGGAATGCAAACATTTTAGATAAACAAATTAAATTTAACAAATATTTACCCGAGTAAAAATTTTGATATTGCACAATATCTATTTAGATCTGGATCAATATATAATCAGATCTCATTAGATCGGGAAATTGACCCGATCTAATTATATCAGTTCTGATACAAACTGATCAATTAAGATCTCGTTGGATCCGACATTTGTCCCACATATATTCTGATCTTATTGGATCTGAATTGATCAGAACTGATACTGTAGTATATGGTAATAATACTATTTTTTTTGCAAAATTTCTGTTAAGAACGAATAATAAACACATTTTTATTTAAAATAGTAATAATTAAATTTTATTTAGTATTCATAATAATGTTTTTACATACATATAATTAAAAAGATATTTTTTATAAATTTTATATTAAAATGATAACTGCTGGAAGTTAAACAAATCTTAAGTGAAACAAATCTTATTTAGTCTTGTTGTAATGTGAGGTAGACGCATTAGGAAAATTTGAGGGTTGTTCAATTAGAGTGATTATACCAAAAGTTATTTTTTTGCGTTCTCAACCCCTCATTTTATGTTTTTTGGTGAAAAAATCTTTGCCTCATTTTTTAGATTTAAAAAAAAATGTGTTAAACTGTTTCAATCAACTGTTTACAACTGATCAAGCATCATTTTGCATCCGTAGGGCATATGGGGGCAAAAAAATAAGAAAAAAAAATTCGGGCCACACTGCCATTTTGTTATTTGGTGCATAAAGCTTTTCTGATTTTTTCATCGGTAGCGCATTTCATCCCCTTAACATTTTTTTAAAAATCTGAAAAAATCACGACATGCTTTTTGCACCAAATAACATAAAATGGGGAAAGGGGTAAGACCGCAAAAGGGTTGAGACCGCAAAAACATATATGTTTTCGCCCCCCATATGCACCAAATAATATAAAAAAGAGGAAGTGAGAACGCAAAAATAATCTACATATTTTTTAAACCACTCTAATGAGTATACTTTACCTAAATTCTTGAATTACATCAAGACTAATTGACACTTTAAATTTGTTTAAACACACGTAAAATTGCATTTACATTTACCCCAAAGTCCAAGTTTTTATGGAATTTGCAGTAAATGTTAATACCATATCAACATCCGTGGGTATTTAAAATAAAACAAAAAAAAACACTTTAAACCAATTGCAATTTGGCTGATTCCATGGAACATGATGGGCATCTTATGCTACTTGGAAATCTTGTTGCATTGGCTCAATCTTCAGGCCCATAAACTTCAACATATCCAATTTAGCTCCATTTATATATTTCAAAAAATCTGAGAATTGGAAGAAATTGTTAATACCAAATTTTCGTGGTCATTGGCAAAATACTTACATCGATGTTAACATCTTAAATCTGGACTGAAATAACACATTTTTATTGAAACAATAAAAGTTTTGTTTTATTATTCCAAAATAAATATTTTTTTATTTAAATTTATGTTTTTTTTTTTGTTGACAGCAAATTCCATATTTTTTGTCTACTTTGTATCAACATACATATTTTATTTCGTTTTCAAAACAAATAAATGTAATGAAGTTTTTCAAAATAAAGGGTGTTCATTCAAAATCGAATTTTATGAAGCTTAGTTATTGGATTGAGTTTATGGATGATATGGATACAAATCTTGGTTTAGTGACAGATATGACTGAAGATATAACCAGATATGATAGAAGATATAACCAGATATGAAACAAGATATCGTTATATATAGGAACAGATCTAAAATATCTGGTTATATATAATTTGATCTCGTGTAAGATATAAATATATACCATCATATCTTATTAGATATAATTATATCTAATAATTTTTACTCGGGTAGGTAAAAAATCGTTTAACTAAATTTGAATTCATAACTGAAATAGACAAAAAATCTAAAACTGATAGGGTTTAAATAAACCCAGATCTTTTATACAATGATTTTATTCATTAAATTTTTAGTTTTGAAATAAAGTTTAAAGTATTCATTTTCAACTGAAACATGAATCAAATTAATTTTTATTATTATGCATCCGAATACCATGAAAAAGAATAGTTGTATGTTTTTTTTGTCTTTAAAAATATTATAAGTAGTTATTTATTATGATTTTTTTACATTATTAACCGTTTTTTTACAATTTGGAAAGAAAAAATTATTTTATGAAAATTTTTTTTTTCCTGTGAATTTTAATATAATTTTACCCAAGTATTTTTCAAAGCTAAACCAACATATTGTCAATGATATGTCCGTCCATCTGTAACATATTTACACAGATTAAAAAAAAAAATTAATTTTGTCGTTTTTTAGCGTCCCAAAAAAAGTGTAAATACAACAGGTGTTAATACATTAGAATATTTTTTTTAAAACAAAAAGTCACAAACAACTGTTATATTTGGTCTCTGAAGAGAAATCATAATAAAATTTATTTGTTACGATTTCTATTTTTGTCGACCATCCAAATTTTGATTTAATTGCTCAAATAACGTATTTTTGTCATAATATGACATATTATGTATGCTAATTAAACGTAATCTTATCATTTGATTGAAAATGATGTTTGAATGAATTGTTGCATGATTCTCTTTAACATGGATTTTATCGCGAGTAGATCGGATGTTAAAAACGCGATGTATAACGAAAATAGTCGAAAAATTTAAAGAAACGCTAAACAAATTTTTAATATTACTGAAACCGTGAAAAAAATTTTTGATTTTGTTTTTTTTAGTTAGCAGTCTGTAATATATAAAAAAATATAGTCACGTTTCGGGCGCAGAAATTTTTTTTTTATTTTGTAAACTATTGTTATTTATCAAGCACAACAAAAAATCTTTGAAAGAATATATATATATATATTGGCTGAAAACCACAAATTTGCTTTAAAAGATAAAATAATATTTGCAAAAGGGAAAATTTTATCAAAAAAAAAAGGTCAACATTTTTTAGGATCTGCTTTTATGGCACATATAAAAGCAGATAATAAAAAAAATTAGACCTTTTCTGTAATAATAATTTCACTTTTGGAAATATTTATTGCGATATGCAGCCGCTCCATTAAATGATAATGCAATGTCTTTAAAAGGTAGTTTCTTTACATATTTCGCGTTGCAAAAAAATAAAATACTAATGTCTTTTTTGAAATCCCGATATTTTTAACCCAACTTGATTTTTATGACCACACATATAAAAGAAGATCCTATAAATTGTAGACCTTTTCGTGCCAAAATTTTCAATTTTTCAAATATTTATTGCGATGTACAGCCACTCCATTGAATTTCAATGCAATGTCTTCACATATTTTGCGTTGTAAAAAAATAATAGTGTCTTTTAAATTCCTTTTGGAAATCCCGATTTTTTATGTCTTTATGACTTTGTAGCTGTTTCCTTTTTGTTATATGTTAAATTATGCAAGCGATCACTTATGCAGGTAGGATTTTGCTTGCTGCTGGCATGCTTTAAAAAAATCCAACAAATGTGTATTTTCTGATTTCACTGTACCTGCGAAATATTAATTATTTTTAAGATAATATAAAGTCGTTAGATTTCCTGCTAACAAATAAAATAATTTATTGACCGCTAGATGCAAATAAAAAACGCTAAATTAAGTCGAAAAAACACCAAATTACAAAATTCTTTCGAATTTATTTATTATATTAATATATTATTTTCTATTAGTACCCCTTGCTGTAACTACTTGTAAAAAAACGATATCACTACTTACCATTACAATTTTGGCAACACTATTTTTATACCCTACACCACTCTGTGGTACAGGGTATAATGAGTTTCTGCTGATGTTTGTAACTTCCCGAAATATTGGTCCTAGACCCACCTTCAAGATTGCCTCAGAATAACTTTTTGAGTCGATTTAGCGATGTCCGTCCATGTAAACGTTGTGCGCACGATACAGGTCGCAATTTTTAACCGATTTATCTGAAATTTGAGACTTAAGCTTCTTTTGACACAACGACGGACTCTATTGAAATTTGCCAAAATCGGTCCATGTTTTGACCTAGCCCCATACAAACGTCCCCTTAAAATATGAGTCAAATGACTCTAACAATAACAATTGGTATCCTTTCGAAATTTGGCAGGTAAACGTGTTTTGTATTCACAAATCACCATTCCACATTTTAAAGCAATCGGACCGGTTCTTCTTGTAGCCCCCATACAAACCCCCTCCCGATATTCACATAAATCGCTAAAATTTCATGAAAATAGGAAATGATTTATTAAAATTTTGTTTATTTTTAACACGTACACAGAAAAAAATAAAAATGAATTTCAATTACGAAATTCGTTGATTCAATTAAAAAATTAATTGATTTCGGACGTATCACGAAAATGCGCATATTAATTACTCATTTTGTTTGAAAACAGTTTTAAAACTTAATTAAATTGTTAATTGAATCAATTAAAGTTTTAATTGAAAATAAAATGGAAAACCAATTAACATTGTAATTAAATAAATATATAAAAAAAATTAATATAAAATTGAAAATCAATAATATAGATTTATTGATTCACATAAAATTTTTAATTGAAAAAAGACCAAAACTCAATTTAATTTTAAAAGTTGAACTTCAAAAAATGCCTAAAAATAAATAAACATAGAATGTTTTTGTTTTACATTATTAAGAAATTTATTTTCTTTATTAAATATAAACACTTGGTATAGTTTTGCATAGAAACATTATAGTAGTATTTTAAAATATCAATAACTATTTAAAATTACATTTTTATTTTTAAATCTTGTTATTGCATGCATTTTTGTCGCCTTAGTAAAGTTGAATCAAAAAAAAATTGTATTATATTTCAATGTGCAAAACACAACTGTACACATTTTATTATCAAAACAATTTATCCGCAACGACCGCTCGCCTTAAAGAAAACAATAAAACTAAATTTTTTTGTTGCTTTCATGTATTCATTGGCTGCTACCACCAAAATATACAAAACAATAGTTCAAAAGTTTTTTTTTGTTGTTTTTTGCATTTTATTTTTTCATTTGCTACTAACACTAAAGCATATAAAACCGGTTTTGTTTGTTTATTTTATTTTTATTTTCAGTAAAGTTAAGAATTCAATTAAAACATTAATTGAATCAATTAAAATGTTTAATTGAAGTTAAATTTAATATCAAATCCATTTTTAATTAAATAAAAAATCACGATATTATTTTCTGTGTACTTTAATTACCCAATCAAAATTTGATTATAATCACACCATTTTTGGACTTAGGTCCCATATGAAAATTTCGCCCGCTATTCACTTAAATCGGTTAATTTAAAAACAAATAGAAGACTATTTCACTCAGATTTGGTTTGTGAGTGTTTTCTACACTTATTAAAGATTTGACCTAAAATAAACCAAATCGGTCCATGTATGGACTTGGGACACATTTTCCGGAAAACACTGGTGTAGGGTATTATATGGTCGGTCTTGACCGACTATAATTTTCTTACTTGTTAAAATAAATATTATATAATTTCGGTGTTAGTTTTAAATCATGTGACATGTCACCAGTAAAAGCCATGGTAACGTAGTAGGAAAAAGAAAAGTTTAGTTTAGTTTCAAGTTTAGAATCTGCCACCATAACTATACACACAAATTATATATTTATGTCACAAATTTTATGTTATATTTTTGACTTATATTTTTTTACACTAGTTTTAAATATCATATTTAGAATCGACCGCAATCACTTAACTTGTCCAAAATGCTTCTGATGTTGAATTTCGCCAGTCACTATTAATTTGTTAAAAACAGAGCTCCCTATTACTCGAGTAGTCGAGCTACTCGAGCAGCTCGAGTAGCTCGCCAATTACTCGAGCAGCTCGAGTAGCTCGAGTAGTAAAACACACATTTTTTTAAAACTCCTGTAAAACAAAAACTATTATAGCTATTTTAAAAATTTTTACATTTTTGAAATGGTATGGTTCCAAAGAATAAACATATTAAATATCAAATTAATAGGATTATCGTAGTGGCTTTGCCACACTACTACTCGGAAAAGATCGGCGAGTTTCTATACAAATGTATAAAAATCCGACCTCCTTTGAACTTTAATGTCAAATTGTGAAAAAAATTTCAAGAAAAGACGAAAATTTTTTTACCAATTATGATCGCATATACGATAAGAATACTTCCTCGAAATTTCAACTCATTTTTACCAAAAATGTGGCATTGGTGAACTACTACTCGAAAAAGATCGGTCCATTTCCATACAAATGTATGAATATATGCAGTCTTTTGAACTTTAATGTCAATTTGTAAAAAAAATTTTAAGAAATCATAAAATTATTTTTTTACAATTATGATCGCATATATGATAAGAATACTTCCTCGAAATTTCAACTCATTTCTACCAAAAATGTGGCATTGGCGAACTACTACTCGAAAAAGATCGGCCCATTTCCATACAACTGTATTAAAATCAGCCCTCTTTTGAACTTTAACGTCACTTTTTGAACGTTTTTTCAAGAAAACATAATGTTATTTTTTTGCCAATTATGTTCGCATGTATGATAGGAATACTTCCCCAAAATTTTAATTTATTTCTACAAAAAATGTGGCATTGGCGAACTACTACTCGAAAAAAAATCGTCCCCATTCCATACTAATGTACGAAAATCTCCACTCATTCGAAGTTTAATGTTAAATTATGAAAATATTAAAAAAAAAACAATGTATTATTTTTTACCAATTATGATCGCATATAGGATAAGAATACTTCCTCGAAATTTCAACTCATTTCTACTAAAAATTTTGCATTGGCGAACTACTACTCAAAAAGTTTGGCCGCTTTCTATACAAATGTTTGAAAATCAGCACTTGTTTGAAGTTTAATATGTATTAATTTGTGAAAATCTTTTTAGACCACTAAATTTAATTTTTTACAAGTTATAATTGCAATGATAAGATCACTTCTTAAATCATTATTTTAATATTGACATAATTTACCTGTTGTGAGTTTTTTAACCCAAATGGTTTTATTACCTAAAATTTCCCATTTTAAATGCCCGTTATAAGTACCGCACATTTTTTTCTTTTTCATTTTACCTTTTAGTGCAATATTAATATGCAGTTTTTTAAAAAGGTACAGCAAAAGATTTTACAACCTAATAAAAGAACACGTGGTCTCGTCATATTTTATTGCCATGGATTTTCCAAATATTTGTTTATGACTCCTTTCATAAAAAACAATTATCTTTATTGTTTACGTAATTTATTTCAATTTTTTTCTTTTCAAATTTTATTGAAGTTATCTAGGAAAGCGACCAATTATTTTCGAGTAGTAGTTCGCCAATGCCACATTTTTTGTAGAAATGAATTGAAAATTTGAGAAAGTATTATCATATATGCGATCATAATTAAAAAAAAATAACTTTATGTTTTCTTGAATTTTTTTTACAAATTAACATTAAAGTTCAAAAGAGGGCATATTTTCATACATTTGTATGGAAGCGGGCCGATCTTTTTCGAGTAGTAGTTCCCCAATGCCACATTTTTGATAGAAATGAGTTGAAATTTCGAGGAAGTATTCTTACCATATATGCGATCATAATTGGTAATAAATTATTTCATCTTTTCTTGAAAACTTTGTCACAATTTGACATTAAAGTTCAAAGGAGGTCGTATTTTCATACATTTTTATAGAAACTCGCCGATCTTTTTCGAGTAGTAGTGTGGCAAAGCCACTACGATAATCCTATTAACTTGATATTTATTACGTTTATTCTTTGAAACCATACCACTTCAAAAATGTAAAAATTTTCAATATCGGTATAATAGTTTTTCTTTTACAGGAGTTCAAAAATAAAAACTGTGTGTTTTACTACTCAAAGAACTAATTTCTACTGATTTTCATAAATTTGTACGGAAAGCGTCCGATCTTTTTCGAGTAGTAGATCACCAATGCCACATTTTTTGTAGAAATGAGTTGAAATTTCGAGGAAGTATTCTTATCGTATATGTGATCATAACTGGTAAAAAATAATGTCATTTTTTTGGATAATATTCTCATAATTTGACGTTAAAGTTCAAAGGAGTGCGAATTTTCATACATTTGTATGGAAACTCGCCGATCTTTTTCGAGTAGTAGTTTAGCAAAGCCACTACAATAATCCTATTAAGTTGATATATATTATGTATATTCTTTGGAACCATAGCATTCCAAAAATGTAAAAATTTTGAAAATAGCTATAATAGTTTTTGTTTTACAGTAGTTTCAATATAAAAAATGTGTGTTTTACTACTCGAGCTGCTCGAGTAATTGACGAGCTACTCGAGCTGCTCGAGTAACGAGCTACTCGATTACTCGAGTAAAAGCGTAGGCTCTGGTTAAAAATAAAACTTTGTCAGTTGTCAGATTTTTTTTTGCATGTAATGGAAAACACTGTAATTTGAACGTTTTAATTACGATTACATGTAATTAGTAATTGAGTTTTTTCAATTACAATTACATGTAATTAGTAATTGAATTTTTCAATTACATTTACATGTAATTAGTAATTGAGTTTTTTCAATTACAATTACATGTAATTAGTAATTGAAAAAACTCAATTACTAATTACATGTAAATGTAATTGAAAAATTCAATTACTAATTACATGTAATTGTAATTGAAAAAACTCAATTACTAATTACATGTAATTGTAATTGAAAAAAATGTAATTGGTATCGCCCATGTCTGGTTTATATGTATGCATTTGCTCCTGTGTGTGATTGTATTTAAATGATAAATGTAATTTCTCTATTCTGTTCCTGTATACTACAACTACTTCCCATTGTATTGCAATTATCTGCTTTGTTAAATTGAGAATATGCAAGAAACATGTTCAAGTATCAAGCCTAGACTTAACTATTGTTTGTAATATTTATAAAGTAGTTGTTGCTATTCGTTGTTTGGTTGGTTGTTGGATGTTGTTTGCTGTTGTTCAAGAGTTTTACTTTATCTTCCTCAAGAGTTGTATCTGCTTAACAGTCTTATTTGCCTATTTACAGTTCAACATTTTTTTTTTTCTGATTGTTGTTGTTTTTTTGTTAGGTTTACAGTAGACTCTTCGATGAGAAATATTTGTAATCAATTAAATTTTGGTTGTTAACACGAAGAATTTTAAAATTTAGTTTTAAAGAAATGTACCCTTAGGTTGGGCGCCATTTATGAATCCTACTAATTCAGCCACAACCATTTGGCAAAATGGTAAATCTTAACAGTTTGTTAAAAAAATTCAAAAAACTTTAACATTTTTCTGAAGGCTAATGTCTCCGCAACTAAAAAAATTTTAACCGAAACTGTCTCAAAATCTGAAAAATTGCTTCTCGGAAAAAAATATTTCAAGTTTAAAAAATTGTCTCACAACCTGAGGTCTTACTTACATAAAAGTTTTATTGACTAACATCAAGAATTTTAAAAATCTGATGGAGCCCGTCGTTGAACACCACTTATGTAACGACTTCTACTCATGCAGCCAGAGGCCAAAGAAGGGGCAACCGGTTCCAAAGAATTTTTACGTTTTTAATAGAGAACGTTAAAAAACTTTCACCTAAGAACATATAAAAAAAATTTCCGAAGGAAAATGTCTGTGAATTCGAAATTTTTTCTGACAAAAACTATCGCAGAGCTTTTCAGGGTATTTTAGAAAAATTTCTATCATCAACAAAATTTTGGTTATTACCGTGAAAAATTTCACAATCTAGTCTCAGCGAAATGAAAAAGCTTTTGGTCCTACTTTGGGTCCCATATATGTAACGACCCCTTTTCCTTCAACCAAAGCGATTTAACAAATGTATGGTTTTATTATAAAATATCAAGAAAAAGAGTTTGTACAATAAACTATCTTTGAAAACATTTCAGAACTTGATATTTTTTATGAAGAAAATATTTTCAAACAGAAACTGTTCCAGAATTTTTAAACTTTCTTTCAAGAAATATTTAAATTCAAAACTGCATCTAAGATAAGTTTTTTAACGAAAAATGCTTAATAGTTTGAGGATTTATTTATATAAAAATGTTATAAAAATAACAAGAAAGAAGGAAAATGTCTTTTAATCAGAAAGTTTTTGTGTAAAAAACTGTCTTATAAACTTTCGAAAAAAAATATTTAAAATTTTGATATTTTCAAAATTAAGTCTCCAAGAATAAAAAAAGTAATGAGCCCCACGCTGGGAGCCGTGTATATAACGGCTTCTACTCCTTCAATCAGGGGCCAAAGAAGGAAATCCCGGCCAAAAAAAAATATTAAGTAGAAATTGTTAAAATTCTGGCAAAAACGCATTTGAGAAAACATCTGATCTAGCATTTTCAAACTTTCTTTAAGGAAATATTTCAAATTCAAAACCATATCTAACAAAAAAGTCTCAGATTTTTTTAATCTAAAAATTTTTTGTCAGAAACAGTTTAAGACTCTTTCGGGATATATTTTAAATTTTCCTATTCCAAAATATAGTCTCATCGTATAAAAAAGGGATGAGCCCCACACTTTGAGCCATAAAGTAATAACTCTTACACACATTAGCAAAACGGTTTGAAAAATGTTGTTTTAAATAAGAAATAGCAGCAAAAATAAATTTTCAGTGTTGTAAAAATATTTGTTTGAAAAATATTTCCAATCATTTTTCTAAAGAAAAATGTCATCGAATCTTAAAATTTGTGTGATTGAAAATGTGTTACAATCTTGGATTTAGTGAAAAATTTCAAAATTAAAAATGTCTTTTAACCAGAGGCTTAATACAAATAAAAACTTTAGTTACTACTATTAACATAGTCTTAACGAAAAATAGTGCTAAGGCCCCCGTTGGGTGCCATTTACTTAATGCCTTTTACTCCTTCAGCCAGGGCCCTTCGCAGTTACCAGGTTCCTTAGAACGATTAAATATTTTTAAGGTTTTAAATATAAAAGTAAAGGCAACCCTGTAAAATTTTCTGTTCCAAATAATTGGTTCTAGAACGCATTATATTATCGTGCATACGATTCTAGTAAAATTTTCTGTTCCAAATAATCGGTTCTAGAATGCATTATATTATCCTGCAACCGATTCTAGTAATTGGAGGTTTTGTTGTGATAACCGCAGAATGTGTTATTAAATTAATTTCAATAGGAATCTGTTCCAAAAAATGTTCCAGAGAATATTTGCATCTTGAAAAAAAAATTCTGGTAAAAACAGTTTTGGAAAAAAATTTTAAAAACAAGTGAGAGTGTAATAAAATAATGTTATACCCTCCAAAATGTAAAAAAAATTAAAAAAAGAATTGTCAGGGGTTTTTTTTTGGGAGGGGGTGATGGGGTCATTGGAGGATGTTGAGAACATACCAAATGTTTCATTTATTTAACAAAAATACAAAAAAACATGCAAACGTAGTGTATTTTTTCAGAGTTTAGTTCAGGAGGAACTTTTTTCACCCTGCCCGATTTTGCCCATTCACGAACTTAACCTGAATATGAACATGAGACATATTTGTGCCAAACTTCAGGAGTCTAGCTGTTTTATTTTGGACTGCATTGTGTTATCTACAGACAGATGGACGGACGGACAGACGGACATTCATAGAATGTCTTAGAATCGACCATGGATCAATAATATATACACTTTATGGGGTCCCCAACCGATATTTCGATGCGTTACAAACGGAATGAGATAGTGAGTATACCCCATACTGTGGTTGGAGGGTATAAAAAATGTCTTCGAATCGAAAATTCGATAAACTACCTCAGACTATGAAATACTGTCTTTCGGAAAATATTTAGGAATGGTTTCAATCAATAAAGTTTTGGTAATTACCATAAAGAGTTCGAAGACCTTGTTAAGCCCCACGTTGGGCACCATTTGAACTCATATATCTAAAACCGAAACATTTTTAAAAGTTTTTGGTTTTAAAATAACTTTACAAGGAAATAAATATCAACACTTATTTAAAAAAAAAAAACAGTTTAAAAACATTTTAAAACCAGAAAGTTTTTTTTAAAGGAAATGTCTTCAAATCTGAAAATTTTTCAGACGAAAACTGTCTCAAAATCGAAAAAAAATGTTAGCAGAATATTGGTTTCAATTAATAAAGATTAAATAATTCCTGTACCTAGTATTGACAAAATAAATAATTGTGTGTCCCATGTTGGGCGCCGTTTATATAACTTCACCTACGGCTAAACGTAGGTGATGCACGTGTTGGGGCGAAGAGTTACCGTTTGACAAATTTTTGCTGTTAATATAAAATAACAAGAAAAACAACAATCAACTACAAAAAAATCAGTTCGAAAGACATTTTGGAGTAAATAAATTTGTTAATAGTAAAGTGTCTTCGAATCTGAAAATTGTTCTGATATTTTTTAAAACATTAAATAAGTTATTGATCCATTTTTTTACCCTCTAACCACACAATGGGTGTATAGTCCGTTAGTCATTTAGTCCGTAACGCATAGAAATATCGGCCTCAGGCTCTAATTATAATTATGTATTATAATTTTTAATCATGTTATATATGGTTTGAATTGAGAAAGGTGTGAAAGAAAAATTTATTTTTCTAAAAATTTTTAAGACATCCTAGTTCGTTTTTTACTAGTTTCATATAATCCAGTTATTATAATCATCAGAAAAACTTTTAATGTCAAATTTATTCAGTTAATAGTCAATTATATTCTATATGTGAAAATTATTTACAGATCGCAGCCGCCAGGGATTGAACCCATGATCTGTAATGTTTTTGCTATTAACTGCCTCTTAGATACGATCACTCTAGACCGATACGCTAAGTTGGCTGTTAAGCAAGTATCAACTAAATCGTGGTTTTTCAATTCTTGTGTGGTTGTTGCTGTTGTTTTTCGTACAGAAGAAGGTGTAATTGCATTATGGTGAATAAATTCAATTTTTTAGTAATCATCATTCGTCCTCCTCTCCTTCATCAACTCTGATCTAAGTACTTATATTAGCTAAGATCTTTAATGGAAAAGGTGGCCTTTTGTGGGCTTGGATATAAAAACTAAATTTAAATATTGATAAAATTTAATTTTTTTAGCACTTATTATAAACGCTTGTAGAACTTTTAGGTGTCCTTGGAGTTTTTGTGGACACCTAAGAATGCAATGCAAAATAGAGTTTATTCCAATTCGATGCCATTTTTAAGTTCCCCATTTTGAATTAGCAAAACAAGTACTTATGTTTACTCTACTTGCTTTATTAGAATATTCTCCCATTAAATATTCTAAGAGGTTCTGCTTAAAAAAAAATTTGGTAATGTTCAGGAATGAATTGACAATCTTTTTTTAAGAATTTTTAACGAGGATAAGTCAGAATCTGAAACTTTTTCTAAAAAACCTTTTCAAATCGGGAACTATACTACAAAAAATTACGATAATGCTCCGCATAAAATAGGAAGGAACTTTTTGCTCTTTAGATACAGTCGCAGAAGTACTTATTAAGCGTTACGCAAATGGCGCCCAACGTGGGGCGCAGAATTTAACTTTGTTTACCCAAAGTTGTTAAGTCAAAAAATTAATCTTTATTCAAAGACAAAACAAATAACTTCGTATTAAAAGCACTTACTGTATCCATTTTTACGAGACAACAACAATTATTAGTATTTCGCACTTGAAATCTCAACTCATTTCAAAATAAAATGAAATTTCTTAATTGAAGTTGTTTTGTATAGTTGTTACGAGTATACTCCTAAAAAAGTTTTTTCTTTTTATATTGTTTTATTCGGTGAATACACACCATTCACTTTCTATTTAGAGTTTAATAAGCGAAAACTTTTATCCTTTAGTTTTAGTGGTTTAAGTTTTGTAAATGAATAAAATACATATAATTAGTTTTGAAACCCATTTAATGCAACCTTATTTTTTTTTAGATTTTATGTGTAGGGCGGAAGAAGTTTTGTTGTTTAAATGCAACAGTGGATAAATATTTAAGTTTTATTTTTAATAAGTTTAACTTAATTTATTAAGGCCTAGTTTTTTGGGAGTCAGACAATGAGTTATTAGAGACTGGCTTTCAAGAAGGAATGAATGCAAGATTTTTGCAGAGGTTATCCCTGGCTGTTGACTTAAATTAAAAAAAAAAGTGTCTTAAAATATACCATTAAATTTTCCACCAAAACCAATTTAAATTTCATCCACTCATAAAAACCAACGAATTTCTCCTCCGTGTACCATTAAAATAGTTTTTCATTATTTATGATCAGAAACATATTTCAAAAAACATATTATTCAGAAAAACAAAACTAAGAACAAAAAAAAAAATTACAAAAAACATGCGGTATGTTGTTAAATCCGCACAAATAATGTTATATATATATTCGATTTAACTAACAAACACATAGAAACGGACAACAACTACAGACGACAAAAGTGTGCATTTACACAACCAGACCAGAAACACACTATTTCTTAAGTTATATACTTTCGAGCATTTTTATTCACTTATCAAGATGGACTTCAAGTTAAGTTTCTTGTGGGAAAACATTGGGACTGAAGCGATTTTTCTAACAAAATATAAAAAAATATTTTTGACTGTCCAACTGCGCCAGTGTTTTTCAAGAGACGAAAAAAGCTTTAATTTGCTTTTGAACTTGAATAAAAAACCGTAAGTCATCCTTATTCAAATCTCTTAAATGTTTTCAATTGAATTTTATAATAACAAATTTTAAAATAAAAATCCTGCATGTTAAACCAGAAATGGTGTCCCTGACTTGTCTAGCATTTGTATATGTTGTTTTTTGTATGATAAATGTTTAAAACCACACACCATTTAACACGTGGATAATATACGACATGCATATATTGGACCAAGAAAAAGAAGAAGAATTGTAATATTAAAATAAAGGTGTGACAATTTAAAAAAGTTGTTTTTTACCACATAAACTGAAAAATACAATGAAATTGCATATTATAGTAAAATTTATGTGACTGAAGACAAAAAACTACGTAAATTGTCATTTTTATTCTGCCAATAATGATTTATATAATGTTGGAAAAACTGAAAGAACTAAAACCAAATATGACAATGTGGTTAAAGTGGTTTAGAGAACTTTAACTCTTTAATTATAGAAATAATTTTTAAAAAGTTTTTTAAACCCGTTTAAAAAATTTATTTGATCTCATACATCTAATATTTGAGCAAGCCCCCATAAATGAATCCCCGATCAAATCATGGGTGGATTTTACCTATACTGGCGGAAGATGGTTGGTTTGCAGGAACCTGCACCACCCACAGAACCTTCCACTTCACGAATGGCTCAAAACTGGACGGAGGGTGTTGGACCTGTAACCACATTACCCACAAACGAAATTTCATCATTAAATCACGTGCCACTCTGGCAGAAGAGGGTTGGTTAGCAGGATTCCCCAGCTCCTATAAGCCTTGAATTTCTTCGCAGATGGTTCAAAAATAGACGAATGTACTGGAATCGGTACCAAATTTAAGATACATACTTCCATTATCTATTATATAAAAACATTTTTGGGTTACTGACTGATTCATCACTTTAAAGCCGAAACCACTTGTAATTTGAAATGAAAAATCCTGCAGGGGAAAAAATATTTTATAAAAGAACGTTTTGGAAATTCTGATTCTATGGGGCAAAAATGGATAAAAAAGTGTACTTTGGTACTTTTTTTTATCACCTGCAATAATGGTTTTAGAAACTTGAAATTTGGCATGTAGGTTCCTCCAGCAGAAAAATCATTGTCAAAAAAGATCCTTTTGGAAATTCTGATATTATTTTTTTCTTTCGTTTGAATTAATGGTTTATATACCCAACAATTCTATCATTAGCAGAAAAAGTTGTAATGTGGTTTTGTACATAAGTAATTCTCAATGAGTCGGGAAAACTGTACAAATATAATGTCAAGGTTTCAAAAAAATTCGGAATTGAAATCAAGAACACCAAAATTTTCATTTTCACAATTTTGTATGTGAATTACTTTTTCGAAATAGCGGCCTTAAACTAATCAAGCTGGAACCTGACTCTCCTGATAGTGTTTCTTCTCGTTAGTAACTTGTAGTTAGAACCCGATACGACTAAACCCGATCTAACACGATTCAACTGATATTGTGTCCTCTCCTGAGTTACTAAGATTTATACTAATCGTATTTAGAACCCAACTCACCTGATAAAATTTCTTCCGTGTTTGTAACTTGTAGTTAGAATACTATCTGACTAAACCCGATTTTACTCGACTCACCTGATATTGTTTCCTTTCATAAGTTACTTATATTCATACTTATCGTATTAAGAACACGACTCACCTAATTTCTTCTCACCAGTTACTCGTAGTTGAAGCCGGATACGACTAAATCCGATACACCTGATATTGTTTCCTCTCGTGAATTACTAGATATCTACTAAACGTAGATTTACTCGACTCACCTGATATTGATTCTTATCTTGAGTTACTCGTAGTTAGAACCCTACTAAATTAGATTTTATCCAACTCACCTGATATTGTTTCCATTCGTTAGTTACTAATAACCCGATCCTACTAAATCCATTGTAACCCCACTCATCTGATACTGTTTTCTCTCCTGAGTCACTTAGATTATTACTAATCGTAGTTAGAATCCTATCCGAACCCGATTCGACTTAATTTAATTTAACCCGACCGGACTTACCTGATATTGTATCTTCACGTGAGCTACCGGTTGTTAGAACCCGATCCGACTAAATCCGACATACATCTTCTCACCTGATATTGTTTCCTCTTTTGAGTTAATTAGATTTATACTAATCGCAGTCAAATTTCAATCGGAAATCCAAACCGACTCAACTAATACTGTTTTCTCTCGTGAGTTAACAACAAGGAAGGTCTCCCTGGTGTCACCCTCCGGTCTTTATGGAATTGGTTTTATTTTGTAGAGCATTAAAAATAAAGGGATACGTTTTTTTTGCGGCCCAAATTCATATTTATGGGGTGAAAATTAGGGGGGAAGAAACGGTAATTTTTCAGTTTTTTGCGTTTATCTCCTATATAACACTGTACGACACGATTTTGCACCCATGATCGGGACCAAAAAATTCTGAAAGTAGAGCTAAAAAAAGATACCCGTGTCTCCCAGTTTTTCTAGATCAATTCGTTTTGGCGTTTTATAGGCAAATCAATATTTTGTATATATCTGAGTTTCAATCATCTGGGGAAGTAAGGATTACGCTCGAAACAGTCAATTGTGAAGGCTTAAATTTCGCTGAAGTACTTGAAAGTATTAACAGATAAAATCAGCGAAACATGAGGAAAATCCGTCCACGAGTTCAAAAATTATGAGCAAATTTCTCATATTTTGATGTTTTTTCACATGTTTTTATACCCTCTATTTAGTGATAGAGGGTTAAAAATACGTAAACTTTTGAAAGAAAATTTGGATGCTCTTAAAGTTTGGCAAATATATTTTTTATTTCCGTAGTCAGGTTTGCATCGAATTTTGAGGAAATCGATCTAGTGTTTCAGCAGTTGTGATCAAAACCATGAATTCGTTTCACCATGAATTCATTCTTTAAAAAAAAAAATTAAATGCTCTTTAAAAAAATATTGGTATGCCACAAAAATATTTTACAAAGTAATTTTATAGCTCAAAAAAATATTTACACTCGAAAAAAAATTTACACTCAAAAAAAGTTTTAAACTCCAAAAAAATTTTTACACTCAAAAATGTTTGGCCATCTAAATTGTTTATGATAGCAGGAAAAGGTGATGTCTGTATTGCAAAAAGATGTGGACAAGTTTCCTAGAGTTGCCACATTTTTCTGTAGAGTTGCCCCAAGCATATAAGTTAAATTCGACTTTCCCAAATCCATGATACCCTTCATAAGTCCATTTTAAGTGATAGTAATTTTTTTTAACGTCAAAGCAAAATTGTTGAACATTTTGATTACAAATAATTTATGTGGATTAAAAACTTTTTGTAGTCATTTTTGTAAAAAAAAAATTTTGAGTGTACAATTTTTTAAATTGTAAAATTTCTTTTCGACTGCAAACATTTTTTGGAGGGATAAAATTACTTTCCAAAATATTTTTGTGGTATACCAATATTTGTGAAAAAGCATTTAGAGTTGTTTTTAACGTCGGAATTCAAGGTGAAACCAATACGAAATTCACGGTTTTGATCATAACTTCTGAAACACTGGATTGATTTCTTTGAAATTCAATACCAACCTGACCAGCGAAATAACATATATATATGCCAAACTTTAGGAGCCTCCAAATTGTCGTTCAAAAGTTAGCGTATTTTTAACTTTCTTTTACTAAATACAATGTATGGAAACATGTGAAAAACCATCCAAATTTGAGAGATTTCTTCATAACTTTTAAACCCGTCGACCAAATTTCCTTATGTTTAGCATATTTTATCTGATACCATTTGAAAATGTTTTAGGGAAATATAAGCCATCAAGATTGTCTGTTGCGACCGTAATCCTTACTTCCCCAAGTGCTTGAAAACCAGGACTGTGATCATGTAAAACGATAGTTGACTATCGTCGATTTTTGGAGCCTTGTTGCTCCTAAACTAATCAAAATGTTTCCAAATTTTTTAATGATTCTGGATAAGACAACACTCTTTAATAACACTGTGCAACAAGAAAAATGAGCCTCAATGGCTTCAACGCCATATGAAAGTAGACCATCAAATGGACAAAATCACCAAAGGGTTTAGCAAAGTCAGTTCGGATTTCTTTTTTATAGCCCACTGAAGTTTTTATTTTTTTATCAAAGGAGTTTGGAAAACGTCAAAAATACTATAATATGAACACATCTGAGCTTCAAAATATGATTTGATGTCTGCAGTGAAATTTTATGGCGGTTCTTTTCTTAAAACATTTTAACCCTCTAACTACCATTTTAAGGGGTCGTTTTAGTCCTTTTTCAAAAACTAAACACAGAAGTCTAATAAAACGTCATTTTAGAGGGTTAAAATGTTCTACTAATATTTTCCTCATAAAATTTCACTAGGGGTTGTCAAATGTTCAAAGTTTGTGCGACATGCGCAAAGGTCTTAAAAAGGGTCAAGTATAAAAAATCCATGTTTGTTATTTTTTTTTACCAAAGCAGTGTTAAAAAATATCGACAAAAAACAGTGCAAATATACTTTTGAGCTAAAAGTTATGTTTGACGTGTTTTATAAAATTTTATAATGATTCTTTTCTTTGACCAAATTAACCCTCTAGCTCCCGTTTTAAAAGGTCATTTTGGTACTTTTTTAAACGAAATACAAAAAAAGTCTATAAAAAAGGCAGTTAAAGGGTTAAAATGTTTTACAAATATTTTCTGCATCAAATTTTACTAGGGCACGTCTAAGACAGTAAGTTCGTCCAGCATATAGAAAGTGCTTAAAAATTTTAAAGTATTAAAATTTTTTTTATATTTTTTTTGGGGCGAAATATAAAAAAAAACAAGTAAGAGTGTTAAATTCGGCTGTGCCGAATCTTTTATACCAACATGCAACATGCAAAAAAATAAAGAAAAAATGCAGGGGCGTTTTATTTTTTTTTTTTTTGGGGTCGTGGTGGGAGGGGGAACAAATTTCCTCTCAAATATGTATTTAAAAATGCATTCTTATGTTTTTTGCACTAAAGAAATGCAAGTTTATCATAATTATTTTTTTTTTTATTCTACGCCCATAAAAGGGGGGCGGACCAAAAAAATTACATCTTCTAATTCTCACGGTCCAAATGCAGAACTTTGAACATTTTGTAGCATAAACATGTTGAATTTGTTAAACAAAGAGCCAAAAAATCATGTAAAAAAAATATTTTTTTCAGAGGTTGGTTTAGTTCTACAAGGGGGAACTTTTTTCCCCCTGGTCCGATTTTGCCTATTTCCGAACTTAATTTAAAAAAAAATCCGCGACAAAAAATTTTTTGGTAAAAAAAAAAAATTTGACGAAATTTTTTTTTTTATATATGTTTGTACTTGTTTAAATACCATTCGGTGATCAATTCTGTTCACATGTGCCAAGCAGCAGGCGAATTAAAGCATTTTTTGTTTTTAGGTTATGTTGAATGTATTACAATTTTCGAGGTGTTCTTACATTTTCATTCATAACTTTTGAACCGCTGAACCGATTTCGCTCAAATGCAATACCAAACTACTTAGGGCAACAAAAAGTAAATATGCTAAGTCTTATTTATATCTGTTTAATACTTTGGCCGTGATCACCATTTCCACAGACGAACAGGCATCGCTAGAATGTCTTAAAATCGATCACTGATCAATAATATATATGGGGGTTTTCGTGTCAACTGACACAACTTTTGATCCCGATCTACTATCCTTGGATAGTAGTGCAGATACAATTTTTCAACGAGATCGGTCAAGGACTCTCTGAGTTAGAAAGGGTCGAAATTTGATATTTTGGCCAAAGAGGTGTTTATTCTCATCCATTCTTTGTTTTTTTTTTTTTAATCGAAAACTTTTTTGACTTTTTTGTCAAATAGGACTCTTTTTTTTTTGACTCAAAAGAAAGCTTAGGTCTTTTCCTCACCTAGTTCTTCTTTTGTCCTCAAATATATTATTGCTCCACCAACAAATTTCCGCTTGAACGGCATCACGCGACTTTTTACCAATATATCTGAAATGGTGATCACGGCCAAAGTATTAAACAGATATAACAAAGACTTAGCATATTTACTTGATGTTGCCCTAAGCAGTTTGGTATTGCATTTGAGCGAAATCGCTTCATCGGTTCAAAAGTTATGAACGAAAATGTACGAACACCTCGAAAATTGTGGTACATTCAACATAACCTAAAAACACAAAATGCTTTAATTCGGCGGCTGGTTGACACATGTGAACAGAATCGATCATCGAATGGTATTTAAACAAGTACAAACATATTTTTTTACAAAAAAAAAAAAACATTTTCGTCGAATTTTTTTTTACCAAAAAATTTTTTTCGCTGATTTTTTTTTTTTTAATTTTTGTTTTGTTTTTATTTTAGCAAATAAACTTTTTTACATCGAGGAGGGTATGAATACATTCGACAAAGTCGAATTTAACTTTGTTACTTGTTTTTTTTTTTTTTATATCGGTCCAAAAAAATATAAAAAAAAAAAATTTAATACTTTAAAATTTTTAAGCATTTTCTATATGATGGAAGAACTTTCTGTCTTAGACGTGCCCTAGTTAAATTTGATGCAAAAAATATTTGTAAAACATTTTAACCCTATAACTGCCTTTTTTAATAGAATTTTTTGTATTTCTTTTAAAAAAGGACAAAAATTACCCTTTAAAACGGGAGCTAGAGGGTTAATTTGGTCAAAGAAAAGAATCATCATAAAATTTTATAAAACACATCAGAAACGCATTTTTAGCTCAAATGTATATTTGGGCACTGTTTTTTGTCGATATTTTTTAACACTGCTTTGGTAAAAAAATAACAAACATTGATTATTTATACTTGACCATTTTTAAGCACTTTGCGCATGTCCCACAAACTTTGAACATTTGACAACCCCTAGTGAAATTTTATGAGGAAAATATTTGTAGAACATTTTAACCCTCTAAATGGACGTTTTATTAGACTTCTGTGTTTAGTTTTTGAAAAAGGACTAAAATGACCCCTTAAAATGGCAGTTAGAGGGTTAAAATGTTTTAAGAAAAGAACCGCCATAAAATTTCACTGCAGACATCAAATCATATTTAGAAGCTCAGATGTGTTCTTATTATAGTATTTTTGACGTTTTCCAAACGCCTTTGCCAAAAATATGAAAACTTCAGTGGGCTATAAAAAAGAAATCCGAACTGACTTTGCAAAACCCTTTGGTGATTTTGTCCACTTGATGGTCTATTTTCATATGGCGTTGAAGGCATTGAGGCTCAACGCGATGACCCAAAATTTGTTGCACAGTGTAATTTAATAAAGAGAAACTTTAAATTTCCCTTCAAAACGATATGTATTTTGATGTCGTTTATGTATCGTCTATCGTTTTCGTTTTACGTGATCAGCCTCCAGGAATATATACAAAATATTGATTTGCTCATAAAATGCGAAAACGACTTGATCTAGAAAAACTGGAAAACACGGGTGTCTTTATTTAAGCTCTACTGTCAGAATACTTCGGTCCCGATCATGTTACATACCTTATGAAAGGCATTTGGAAAACCTATCTTCTTGTGCAAAGAACGTGTCCAAACATGCATAACTTTTCGTCATATTGAGTACAATGCCAAAATTTTAGGACATTTTTGTTAATAAGTCGAAAAATATTTACTTTTTTGGCACATTATTAGCATTACGTGATAGGTAGTATAAATACCTTTAATCTGATACCAAATATGACCATATTAATTTTGAGTACATAGGCGCAAATCGTAAAAAAACTGAAAAAGGTAAATTTCCCCCCATACAAATCGACCCCCCTAAAAAAAAGTTTGGCAGCTACAAAAAAAATACGTGTTGAATGAATTTTCGTTCTGAACAACATATCCAAATTTCATGAAGATCGGAGGGTGACACCAGGGAGACTCCTTGTAAGTTGTGTCGATCAGGGGTTTACTAAAAAACTTAGTAGAAATGATCAGTCCCCATTTTTATACGGGTAAAAATATATTGTCAATTTCATGTCAAATATAAGTTTATTATGTGTGTGTTTTTTTATTAAAATAATTTTTATTATGTTTGATATGTAAATGATGAAAAATAAAACTAAAATTTTGACCACAACACGTCATAGTGTGGTTGACCACAAAAACCACCCTCAAAAGTCCTCTCTCTTTTTTTTATTTCCTGAACACTGACTGACTTAATGACATTTATGTTGATATATGATTTCAATTTGTATTTGCAGTTGTTGTTATTATTATGATATCCAATTCACATATTTGTAACCACCCGTTTTTTGTATAAATATTCCAGGGAATGTGGCATGTAGAAGGACAATGTTAATCATCATTTTATTGTAAATTTATGTGTAGAATAATAGTGATGAAGTGTTGTCTGTCGTCGCATGTTTATTAAAAATATTCAAACAAATATTTAGTAACACTGTCTAACACTGACTAACAGTAACTATGTAGTTATGAAATGAAATTTTGTACTGAGTATGTGTCATGAAGTTAAATTTAATTGAAACCAATAAAGTTGACAACTAAAACCAAAAAAAAATATATATAAAATAATGTTAAAACACCAATGATATAATGTCAAACAAAACTATAATGTTTATGTTAATCAAGTATTATTTACACTTAAGTAAGCAGACAGTAAGGACAGACTGATTACAGGAATATTTACATATTAAAGGAAGGTATGCTAGAACAGAAACACCGGTTGATTCTGTTTGGGGATAGATTTTATTGATCACTTGGGTTTAAGTCTTAAAAGATACTATACAAAGATACTATACAATTTCATTTGAATTTTCTCTGAAATTTGTTCTTCCCCACTTGGCTAACCTTCTACTTCAAACAAAACTCAACTTAATTACACTTGTATTTGATTTTACATTATACATATCGTTGACTTAATGTGAAAAGGCGCTAAGTACATATTTTTCCACAGAATTTTGGTGTTAAAAATTTAAAAAATTTTGGATATTTTGATTAAAGTAACAACAAAAAAGTCATTTCTACTAAAAAGTTCTTTCAAGACTATTCGATTTGTAACTTGGATAATAATTCACCTGCTAGTAAATAAGAAAATTTTTCAGCAGCTGGTGAATAAATCGTAATATATTTATTTTTCGACAAACAATTTGGATAATAATTAACCTGCTGGTGAATAAGAAAATTTTTCAGCAGTTGGGGAATAAATCGTAATATATTTATTTTTCGACAAAAAATTTTTTTATCAAATTTTTTTCATCAACATTTTTATACCCTCCACTTAGTGATAGAGGGTATATATAAGTTTGTCATTCCGTTTGTAACTCATCGAAATATCGGTCTGGGACCCCATAAAGTATATATATTCATGATGCCCGATCGATTTTAAGACATTCTAGCGATGTCCGTCTGTCCGTCTGTCTGTGGAAAATGCTGTAGCGGACAAAATATTGCACAGAGATGACTGAAACTTAACATATTTATTGGAAGTTCTCCCGAGAAGTCTTGTATTGCATTTGAGCGATATCGGTTCAGCGGTTCAAAAGTTATGAACGAAAATGTAAGCACACCTCAAAAATTTCAGTACATTCAACATAACCTAAAAATACAAAATGCTTAATTCGTCTTCTGGTTGACATATGTGAACATAATTGAACACCAAATGGTATTTAAACAAGTACGAACATATTTTTTACAAAAAAAAGAAAAAAATCGCGGATTTTTTTTTTACCAAAAATTTTTTTCGCGGAATTTTTTTTTTTTAATTTTTTTTTCAAAAGTAATTTCCTTTAAATAAAGTTTTTTGCAATAATCTTTTTGAAATTGTGGAGGGTATCACTACATTCGGCAAGGCCGAATTTAACTTTTTTACTTGTTTTATCATCAAATTTTATTTTATCAAATTTTTTTTTAAATCAAAAAAAAAAAATGTTGGTTACTTTTTTTTCATCAGTATTTTTAAAAAAATTGAAGGTTTCGGACTTTTTCAAAAAGTCGATTTTAATTTTTAAACCTTAAAAAATAAGTGATAATTACTTCGAATAATTTTTTCATATTTTTTTTCTAAAACTAAATTTAAATACCAACAAAATGTTGTCCAACTTTTTTTAAGATATCTATATTTTTTACTGGTCACAATTAATTCAAAATTTCAATTTTTTCATTTTCTTGAAAAAATCGCCATTTTGAAAAATTGATAACTCAACACCAACATGGTATAAAAATCTGAAAATTTGGGAGAAAGTTGCATTTAATACGTACTAAAACATATAAAAAAAAAATAATCGAAGGGGGTCTGGTCTAAAAGTGAGTGATTTGGCCTGTAATGCCCCATACATATTCATTATCCTCGATCAATTTTAAGACGATCTAGAGATGTCCGTCCGTCTGTCTATCTGTTGAAAACACAATAACTTTTTAAGGGATTTACAGAGGCTCCTGGAGTTTGGAAAGTAAGTTGGTCATTAACCTGGTCAGGTATGTATGGCAATCCAGCGAAATAGTGGTTCAAAAGTTATAAGCAAAGGAGTGAATTTTGGCAAGAGTTTTTCTCGAATTTACGAGATAAAAAACAAGATAACAAGAAACACAATTATGAGGATGCTGAACATTGGTATATATATTTATCGTTTCCCTGGTCTGATTCACATTGCATTTCAACCAAATCGGTAAAGTGGTTTAAAAGTTATTAGACAAACCGTGAATTTCAGATTGGTTTCACCTTAAATTCACGTGTTCAAAAAGCCAAGCTTTAAAAAATTTGGTAAGCTACAAAATTACTTTACAAAGTATTTTTGTCACTCAAAAATATTTTTACACTAAAAAAAATTTACAATAAAAAAATTTTACACTCCTCAAAAAACAAAAAAAAAAAAATTCAAATTGTTGCCTGCAAATTTTGTACTATTGCCCAAACATTAAATCATGATAATGTTTTGCGGAAGATTTGGGTGTACTTGCCTAAGCAAAGTTCTGAAATATCAGTCGAAAACACCATTATGTTTATATATTATTGATCCATTTGTAAGACACTCTAGCTATATACATCCGTCCATCTCTCTGTGGAAAGCAAGATGCAGTCCAAAATAAAAGAGCCGTGGATTTGGTAAATAAGTGCAAAAATAAGTGCAAAAAATTGTTTTTACATTTTGGAAATCACAAAAGATTCGCCACCGAAGAATTTAACACTCTCGCTTGTTTTATGTACAATTGATAAACAAATGGAACATTTTCATGTGAAAAGTTTAGACTTGTTGAAAAAGTAGTTTTGTTAAAAAAAAATGGGGAAAATGATTTTTGGTAAAAAAAAAAAAATTTATGAAAAAAGGTTTTTTTGATGAAAAGAACATTTGTTTTTTGTAAAAAGATTGATGAATGAAAAAATAATAAAAAAAATTTTTGATGAGAAAAAAATTGATAAAAATATGAACAACAAAAATTTTTGATGAGAAAAAAAAAATTTATAAAAAAATTTTATATACAGTCGAACTCGGTTATAACGAATTCGGTTATAACGAATTCTCGGTTATAACGAACTAATTCTAAAGTCCCGACGTTTTGGCAAGAATTTTCACTCAAAACACCTCTTTTATAACGGACTCGGATATAACGAATCCTCGGTGTAAACGAACTACTTATTATGGTCCCACGAACACAATTTCGTGTATATTTACCTTTTTAAAACGAACTCCCATAAATTTTTTGAAATTTGCAGCAATTATGTTTATCAAACCCACAAATGGTTAGAAATTTTTGGACAATATTATAATTTTGATAAAACTGATTTATATTTTTAATGTTTTCTTCTCAAAAATTAGTTTACTTTCAGAAAAACGTAAAATAGAACAAAATTGGATTTTTTTTTTGAAAATAAAACTAGGTTGATGTAAAATATACCCCGCTTATAGCGAACTTCGCTTATAACGAACTAATTTTACTGGTCCCTTGGAGTTCGTTATAACCGGGTTTTGTAATAAAAAATTTGATAAAAAGAAAAATTTCATGAAAAAAAAGGTATGGCAAAAAAATTTTTTGATGAAAAAAAAAATTGATGAAAAAAAATTTCTGTTTTTCTGTAAAGACAGTTGAGCTCAGGCTCTAATTATAATTGTGTATTATAATTTTTTAATCATGTTATATATGGTTTGAATTGAGAAAGGTGTGAAAGAAAAATTTATTTTTCTAAAAATTTAAGACATCCTGGTTGGTTTTCACTAGTTTCATATAATCCAGTTATTATAATCTTCAGAAAAACTTTTAATGTCAAATTTATTCAGTTAATAGTCAATTATATTCTATTGTGAAAATTATTAACAGATCGCAGCCACCAAGGATTGAACCCATGATCTGTAATGTTTTTGCTATTAACTGCCTCTTAGATACGATCACTCGAGACCGATACGATAAATCATGGTTTTTCAATGATTTGTTGATGCTGCTGTTTTTCGTACAGAAGAATGTGTAATTGCAATATGGTGAATAAATTCAATTTTTTAGTAATCATCATTCTTCCTCCTCTCCTTCATCAACTCTGATCTAACAATGAGTACTTATTTTGCAACCTTGTTTGACGGGAAAAAAATTGATAAAACAAAAAAAAAGAAAAATTTATAAAAAAAATCTGATGTAAAGAAAAAAATTGATGAAAAAACGGTTTAATGGAAAAAAAAGTTTGATGGAAAAAAAATTTGATGAAAAAAAAAATTTGATGAAAAAAAATTTATGAAAAAATTTGATTACCCGAGTAAAAATTTTCATGTGATGCAATATATAATGATATATGACACATTATATATTAATACACAATTTGATCCGAATAATGGTAGATGTTTTTGCATTAAAAAAGATCAACTTGTATAAAATATCATTTGATTTCATCCGAGTTTTGACCAGACATTGCCATATATTGGTGGATCTAATTAGATCTAATTGCACAAAAACATATAAAATCCTGGTGTTTGTTTGGTTTGGATTGAGATACACCACAGGTCAACGATACATTCACCAAACATATAATTTTCAAAACCAAAAAAAATGTTTGGGTTCGCTTCGAACCAGATAGGTGATATACATAACCCTAACAAGGAAATGTTTAGGAACATTTTAAAAAGTTTCTTATACTTTGCCTAAGAAACTTAGAAAATTTTTTGTTAATCGGAAACATATATTGTTTTGTATGGAACAGAATAAGCTATATACATACTGGGCTATTCATAATGAGTAAATTAAATCTAATGTAATGGTTTATTTGACTGATATTGCATGAATATTTGTCAAATAAACCTACTTTAAGTACACTTTAAGTATTATGAATAACCCCTATATAATTTTATGTTAAATTATGCAGAAAAACAAATTTTGTATTGACCCTCATATAATTTTATATAATTATATCAACCGTACACCATTTAATCCGAATTATGATTAAATTATATATAACTGCATATGATTGCATTTAAAAAATTTATAAAATATCCTACGGGATATATAATATTATATGATATGTTATGTTTGTATCAAATTATATATTGTTATATATGTTTATTTTTACTCGGGTAAAATTTTTTTTTGAAAAATAATAATGTTACTTTTTATTAACCAGCTGGTGAAAAACTGTTTTATTCCCCACCAGGTGAATTATTACCCAAGTTACTAAAATTTTTGCTTTTATGAAAATGAAAATAGTAATTCTTATTTTCTTTTTCGTTAATTGTTAGCTTATATAGTCAAACTGATGTGGCGTCCAGCAACTTTTTTAAAATTAGACACCAGCCTAAAAACATTATCGTGTTAAAAAGGTTTTTTACTCAAAACAAAATATTTCTAATCAAAATTGTTCTTTTTTTTCATATTAGAAAATTTACTGTCCTTTTAAAAGGGCATTGAAGAGGGTACTTATAGATTCGGCAAAGTCGAATTTAACATTTCTACTTGTTTTTCATAAAATTTTTATTTTTCATCAATATTTTTTTCATCAATTTTGTTTTTCATCAAATTTTTTTTTTTTTCATCAACATTTTTTTTCATAAATTTTTTTTTTATCAAATTATCAATTTTTTTTTTCATCAAAAACTTTTTTATCAATATTTTTTCTATCAACAATTTTTTTTTTTCATCATTTTTTTATGTAAAAAAAATTGTTTTTTTTTTTTATAAATAATTTTTTTTTTCATCAACAATTTTTTTCACCAAAATTCTTGTTTTTTTCATCAAAAAATTTTTTTTTTTTTCAAATTGCTCCTAAAAACAAGTTATGGCCGCTAAAAGAAAATAGGTCTCGAATAGATTCTTGTTCTGAACAACGTATTCAAATATCATGAAGATCGAAGAATGATTCTAGAGAACCATCCCTTTTTAGCTCCTTTTTACTTTAATCCTACGATATGTTTACTGTTGATATATTTAAATTTAAATTGTAAAATTCTAAAGGTCATGCTTAAAAAAAAGTAATATTGTCTGTAATTGTAATTTAATATGTTTGTTTGGTTTTTTCTTTACAAATTTCTGCATTAATTGTTTTTAGCGTGAAAACACATGTCAAATCAATGATACGATTAACCTTTAACAGTACACACACATACGAGTATAACATTTCATAGGTTTCCCCTGTTAATTGCTTAATTTTTATGTGTGTGTGTGTGAGTAACTATAATACCAACTGCAAGGTTTTCTGTTTACATTGTTTTAATAATTTTGTTGTGTTTCCGTTTTAATTGAATTTTTTAATTTCATATTTTTTGTAATCTTTTTCTGTTTCTACCCAGTGATTTAGAAACTTTCTTAGAAAATTGTTTATTTGTGGTTGTTGCTTTTTCATTATATTTTTGACGAAACTTTATTGTTCAAGTAATTTAAGTTGAGAGTTCTTATTATTTTCAGTTTTTTTTTTTAAGAACTAAAATTTACTCATATGTATGTAGGGTAGAAGGGGGATCGTGAGTGCAGATGGGTCATACCAAGTATTCAAAAGCCGATTAGATTAAAGATTTTTGCGGATTTGAAATGCTTTTGCAAGCACAAGCGGCGGATTGTTTTAACGGCGGTGACTAGTAGGTTTCCTAATTGTTCCGTGGTATCCACCTATTTGTCCTGGTTTATCAGAATGCCTTAATTCCCCATTTTTGTTGCCTTAATTCCCCATTTTTGTTTTGTTTATTTACTGTTTTGTTTTCGTTAATGCAGAGATATGTTTTTGTGGTATATATGCCCCACTGACGAATGTACCCCTTTCTGCCCTATGTAACGCTACTAAGTAGAACGTACTGGTTTAAAAGTTTCATTGTTTTGGGAAAAAAGTAAAAATTTTAAACAATTTTGAAGTTTTACATCGGCAACATAATACTTTACATGAACTTAAACAAATATGTTTGTTTTTAATTTTTTTTAATGAAAGTTTTAGAACATTTTAAAAATGCAAAAAAAAAAAAATCCAAAATTTAACCCAAATTTTCAAATAACTCAAAAAATTACAAAGTCAAGAAAATCGATCGAGAAACCCTTCAACATTGTTGTAAAAACCAAATGACTTAACACCTTGTCATTGTACATTGTAGGGTATTTGAGCAAAACTTATTGTGCATTCAATTGTTAAGATGTTTACTTGTAAAGTTTTATATAAACCGCAAAGTGTAGTTCATGTGAAAGTTTCCGCCTTAAGGGATGAATGTTCGTATTCATTGATTCACATATGAGTAAATAAGTAAATGAAGAATTTGTTGTTTATAATAGAATTGCACAACAAATTACAAAAAAAACTCGTGCATTAAGAAATGACATTTTTCATTTAATTTTTAAAGACTAAGTTTATGAAATTTTTCAATCGCATTATTTGACATTCGCGTTAAAGATCTTTTAAATGTCGGGTAGAAATTTTGAAAGATTTTTAGGATATGAACTAATTTGGATAAAAACCTGTTTTTGCAAAAAAAAAATATTTTATATGTAAGAGTAAACCAAAACAGTTATAAACTAATTTGTTTTAGAGGTTGGTTTATTATACAAAAATTAAAACAATATACAAATCTTATATAAAAAATTATATTAAAACAGAAAAAAAAAATCAAAAATAAAACAAGTAGAAAAGTTAAATTCGACTTTGCCGAATCTATGAATACCCTCCACAATGCCTTTTTAGAGAATAGTACATTTTTTAACGTGAAAAAAATAAATAATTTTGATTAGAAAAACTTTATTTTGTCATTTAAAAAAATAAAAAAATTACTATGTTTTTTTTGAGTGTTAACTTTTTTCGAATGTAATGTTTTTTTACTGTAAAAATATTTCTGAGTCAATGCACGTCCGTATATTGTCATTTTTGTAAAAAAATCTAAATTTTTTTTGAGTGTAAAAATTTTTTTGAGTGTAAAATTTTTTTCGAGTGTAATTTTTAAGTTACCTATGCTTTTAAAACCAAACAAGTTCGAAAAGCAATGTTAAGTTACCACCAATGCTTTAAAAACTTATTTAACACGTGGCATTTAAGATGAAACCAATCTGAAATTCAGGGTTTTGCTTATAACTTTTGAACCACTGTACCGATTGAGCTAAAATTTAATACCAAATAGACCTGGGGAACAGCAAAGATTCATGTCAATTTTTATTTTTTTTATCTCGTAAATTCGCGAAACACCCTTGCCGAAATTTACTCTTTTGCTCATAACTTTTAACCACTGGACCGATTTCACTGGATTTCAATACCAACCTGACCCGGTAAATGGTCAACATATATGCTAAACTTCGGGAGCCTCCGTAAAGTCTTTTAGAAGTTAGCGTGTTTTCAACGGACAGACAGACAGACCGACAGACGGACGGACGGACATCGCTAGATCGACTTAAAATCGATCAAGGATCATGCATATATATACTTTATGGGGTCCTTGACCAATATTTCGATGTGTTACAAACGGAATGACAAACTTATATATACACTCAAAATAATTACTCTGTTAAATACTCTGTAAAATGACTGTAATCTCAATTCGACAGATATTTGACAAAGTTATCTGTCGAAATACAGATTTTAAGAAAATACTTTGTATTTTCTTGTGACCGAAAAACAAAATTTTATCTGTAATTTTACTTTTTACTTTGTAATCTCTATTTTACAGATAATAAACATAGTTTTTTTGTTAAAATACGGATTTTAGAAAAATAATTTGTTTTTTTCTCGTAACCAAAATACTAAATTTCATTTGTAATTTTACTTATTGCTATGTAAAAATAAAAAAACTTCCAAATATGACCGTCTTTAAAAATTGTCTTAAATTACAATAAAAACTGGTAAATTTTACGAGGATGACGTGTAAAACTGGAGTTACTTGTTAAAAACTCGTAATATTAACAAAAATAAAAAAGTAAATTTACAATTTGGTAGCATTAAAGCAGGCAAATTTAATAATATGGAGTTCACACTACCGACTTTAAACATCTCATGAGTGTTTAAGCGCTAAACGATCAAAATTTGACTTGTTTCCCCATACATTTGGTTGTTTAGCTAAACAATCAAATTCGACTTGTTTCCCTGTTGAACATTTCGCTAAACATTTCAATGGCAGGGTTCGGTATATTTCCTTTTAATTTTTCTTTATTCTATGCCAAAAAAAAATATTTCATAGCAACCAGCTTCTGTATCTGTCTGCCACTTTCTTAGCAAAACATTGGAATATTGAGAAATTATAAATATTTAAAAAACTAATAAAAACTACTGAAAAATCAGAAAAAAGTGTGTGTTTTATTTATAATTATATTGGAAAAGCTGCTCTAATAGTGAATTGTGTCTTCCATCGAAGTATAAATATGCAAACAGCTTCCGACAGGTCCGGAACAAAAAACAGAAAAATCTTCCTATTTACTTGGAATTAGTCAATAAAAAGGTGTTCCGTGTAGTGGTGTTATGTAAATGTTATAAAAAAATTAAATATCTTGTCTTCCGCCAAAGTTTAAAAGGATTTTAGAAATATTTTTGCAATTTTTTTCAGAATTAGGTTACGTGCGTTTGTTTACAAACGTTAAACACTCAGCGTTTAACGAGCAAAATGTAGTGTCAACGATTTTGTTTACTTTTTTAAACAAGTGGCTTAAACGAGTACAAATTCTCTAGTGTGAACTCCGTATAACAAAATTTTAATTTTAATTAATTTAATTTTAATGAATGTTTTTGATGCAGAGAAGTTTTACTCATAAAATGGATTTAACTAAAACTTCGTAAATTTACAGAGTTTTTTTGGTAAAATTCTTTTCGGTTTAATCAATATTTTACAGGTAATTCTGTAAATTTACATTTTTTTTTTATCGAAATCATTTTACAGAGTTTTCTTCGTAAAATAACAAAAAATCTTGCTGGTTGGAAATCTATGGTATTTTCTGCTGGCTCAGCAGAGTATCTCTGTAATTTAACAGAGTGATTTTTTTGAGTGTACCCTCTATCACTACACACAAAAAAAAATTAAAAAAATTGTGCCAGTTTTTTGTTTAATTACAACTTATAAAGTGGATTTGGATAACTTACCAAAGTTTTTGCTCTAAAAAACTTAGGTAAATTATCTAAAACTACTTTATAGGTTGTATTATCCCCAAAACGTACACAATTTTTTTATATTTTTTGTTGTGTGTAGAGTGGAGGTTAGTTATAACAAGAACAATATATTGAAGAGGATAATCAAAGTCCAAATGCAAAAACGTTTTAGCATTTCTTGAATAGGCGGGAAAAAACGGGAGTTGGGTGTGTCCAACAGTTGCGCATCTCATAAAATTGAGATTTTACTGGGAAAAAATTATAAGAAAGCTTAAAAAAATTAAAAAAAAAAAAAAATAAGAACAAATTAAGAAATTACTTATCCATAAAAAAAAATAGAAAATTGAAAATAAAATATTTTGGAAAATTTTTTTTTTTGTGTAATTTTTTTTTTATTGGTAAAATTTTTTTTTAATTTTTTCATATTTTTTTTTTATTTTTTTATTATTTTCCCCGCCTATTCAAGAAATGCAAAAACGTTTTTTGCATTTGGACTTTGAATATCCTCTTCATGTACATTGTTCTTAATATTTACTTGCTGTTGCCCCAAGAAGTTTGGTATTGCATTTGAGCAATATTGGTTCAGTGGTTCAAAAGTTATAAATGAAAATGTAAGGACACCTCGAAAATTTTGGTACATTCAACATAACCTTAACATACAAAATTCTTTAAATCGGCTTCTGGTTGACATATGTGAACATAATTAAACACCGAATTATATACGAACATATTTTTTTATAAATAAAGAGAAAAATCTCGGTTTTTTTTCACCAAAAAAAAAATTTTTCGCGTAAATTTTTTTTTTTTTTCCTAAAAAGTAATTTCTTTTTAAATAAAATTTTTTGCCATATGGAGGGTATGAATACATTCGGTAAAGCCGAATTTAACTTTTTTACTTGTTTTTTCTTAATTTGAGAATATTTTATTTTTAGGAATTCAATTTAAAGAAAATTATGAATCCGCCTGTCTGTTGAAATGGCGAGCATGGACAAAGCATTTAACAGATATGACTGAAAGTAAACATATTTACTTGTAGTTGTCCCGAATAGTTTGGTTTTGCATTTGATAATATCGGTTTAGCGGTTCAAAAGTTCCCAGCAAAAAATGAGCTTACCATTCACTACAAAATTCACCACAACTTATGAACCAGATGTACTTCTTCTACAACTGAAACATTGATGAATTTAATATGGGCGTGACACACAGAGTATGTTCTTTCTCCACTTTTCAGTTTTTGACACTTAAGTATAACATATATCACTAGTGTTTATTATGTACATATATATTAACATTTTTATCACAACTTCTGAAATAGTGATACGGATGTTATTATAACTTGTCCTTTTGGAAGAGTATTTTCATCACTTCTTCAGAAGTACATATTTCCTGTCATTTTGGGTGTGATTATGTCATTTTTATTTAGTGATTTAGAACTTCTAAATTAAAAGTTCTTTTTCACTTATTTTTGGAAGATTGAAGGAGTATTTTTTTTTTGTAATATTTACACTATTTTAAATTTGATTTGAAGCCAGGAGACCAAAATCTATAAGGACCAGTTAGATTTTGGTCTCCTGGTTTCAAATCAAATTTTTCTAGCACGTACCGTTTTTGAGATATTCGCTGTTAAAAAGTAAAAAAAAAACAATATTTTAGCACTTTTAGGGGTCCACGGTTACGTATTCTTACGTTGCTTCCACCAAATAGGACTTGATTTCAAAACTGCAATCCAAATTATTCCTGCATATTCTGTTTTTGTGATATTCGCGTTTGAAAATTTTGGTGTGATTTATAAAGAATATAACAGTGGAGTTTGAGTTTTTCAAACGCCAATATTTCAAAAACAGTACGCGATAGAAAAATTTGGCTACCAGATTTGGATTAAAGACGTCTTATTTTAACTAAATCGAGTACTATTGTGTTTGAGCAACTTAAGAATACGTTACAGAGGAGACCCAAATATTTCAATATTCAAACGCGAATATCTTAAAACCCTTACGTGATAGAAAAATTAATTTCATTGATAATCAAACGTATATACTTCGAATTAAAAAAGGAGTAATTATAAAGATCACAAAACTATTAAAAAATCCACGGCGAATCGATTCACCATTTTGTTCTGACCACAAGCCTAAACCTCAATTTTCAAAAAAGCTTTAACAATCTTTAATAATGTAATGCACCAATATCCGCTTTATTTCGTAAATGTATTTATTTAATTTAGGACCAACTTTTTTCGATATAAGATATAGAACGGTAGTTAAACGTCAAATTGCTTGTATGAAATTTGAAAAATTTATCAATAATCGATTTTCGTCTTTTCGATTTTTTAAGCTATAAATAAAGAGAAATGAAATGCCATTACCAAATTTTATCACCATTTTTGAAAACCTAAATCCATTCGAAGCTGGACGTAGAAAAAATTGCATACTTCGTGTATCACCCCCATTCTAAGTGTTTCAGTTGAAAAATAAGTTCATATGTTGTGGTGATTTGATTTTATTTGATTTAATTCCTAAGAACATATGAAAGAGATGTTCCTAAGAACATATTAAGTAAAGAACTGGTGAAAGATGGTTTTATTGTTATTTTGTAGCATTTTTGGAAGTGATTTTAAAAGTACTTCCTACGAAATATGAAGTTCGGCACCTTTCGCTACTTTGTATGTAGTGAAAACACTAATTCTTTTTGAACCACTTCGTTTATTTTTGCTGGGTTATAAACGAAAATGTGAGTATATTTCAAAAATTTTGGTACATTTCACATAACCTAAAAATACAAAATGCTTTAATTCAACTGGTTGGCACATGTGAAAAGAACTGTTTACCAAATGGTATTTTAACAAGTACAAACATATTTTTTTGCAAAAAGAAATTTTCGGATTTTTTTTTTCACAAAATTTTTTTTTTTGCGTGATTTTTTTTTTTAAATTTATTTTTTCAAATAATCTATTAACATGATAATGTTGTTTGGCTGGTGTCTTATTTTAAAAATGAAGCAGGAAGCCACTTCAATTTGACTGGCTAACGACTAACAAAAAAGAAAATAAGAATTACTGTTTTAATTTTCTTAAAACCAAAAAGATTTACAACTTCGATAATAATTCAGCTGCTGGTGAATAAAAGCGTTTTTTTTTATCAGATGGTGAATAAAACGTATTATAATTATTTTTCAAAAATAAATTTTCTTTTTTTATCAAAAAAATTTGTTTTTTTATACCCTCCACTCTAGTGATAGAGGGTATATATAAGTTTGTCATTCCGTTTGTAACACCTCGAAATATTGGTCTAGGACCCCATAAAGTATATATATTCATGATCCTCGATCGATTTTAAGACGATCTAGCGATGTCCGTCCGTCCGTCCGTCCGTCCGTCCGTCTGTCCGTCTGTCTGTCTGTCTGTCTGTCTGTTGAAAACACGCTACCTTTTGAAAGACTTAACGGAGGCTCCTGAAGTTTGGCATATATGTTGGGCATTTACCTGGTCAGGTTGGTATTGCAATCCAGCAAAATCGGTCCAGTGGTTCAAAAGTTATGAGCAAAATACTGAATTTCGGCAAGGGTTTTTAGTGAATTTTTGAGATAAAACGCACTATAACTTTCGAAAAGCAATTCTGAGGATGCTGAAGCTTGGCATATATATTTTACGTTTCTCCAGCCTCGTTCGTATTAAATTTCAGCCAAATCGGTCCAGTGGTTCAAAAGTTATTAGCGAAACCGTGAATTTCAGATTAGCTTCACCTAAAATTCACGTGTTGAAAACCCGTTAAACCTGTTTTAAAAACATTGGTAAGTCACAAAAGTATTTTACAACGTATTTTTGTCACTCAAAAATATTTTTATACCAAAACAAAAAAAAAAAAATACACTCGAAAAAAATTTTACACTCAAAAAAAATTGTACACTCAAAAAAAAAATTAGTAAATTAATTTTTTTTTTTTTTCAAAAATTACTAAAAAAAATTTTTTTAAACAAAATAAAATATTTCTAATCAAAACTGTTATTTTTTTCACGTTAGAAAATTTATTATCACTTAAAATGGGCATTGTGGATGGTATTCATAGATTCGGCCAAGTCGAATTTAACTTTTCTACTTGTCTTTTCATAATTTTTTTTTGTCAATAAAAATCAAATTTTTTTTTTTTTATTAAAAAAAATTTTTTTATCAATATTTTTTTTCAAAAATTTTTTTTTTGCAATATTTTTTATCATATGTTTTTTTCACATTTTTTTTTATCAACATTTTTTTTCAACAATTTCTTTTTTCATCAATTTTTTTCCATCAAAAATTTTTTTTTTTCATTTAAAAATTTTTTTTTATCAAATTTTTTTTTAATCCAAAAAATTTTTTTTGCCAATTTTTTTTATGAAATGTTTCTTTTTCATAAATTTTTTTTTTATAAAATTTAAAAAAAAAAATTTATCAAAATTTTTTTATCAATTTTTTTATATCAAATTTTACGTTTTTATAAATTTTTTTTATTAATATATTTTTTTTCATAATTTTTTTTCACCAAAATTTTTTTCATCAAAATTTTGTTTTGTCATCAAAAATTTTCCTTTTAATTTTTTTTTATTTTTTTTTTTTTTTTTCACCAAAACTAATTTTTCATCAAGTCTAAAATTCTGACATAAAAATGTTCCATTTGTTTAACAAATATACAAGGAACAAGTGGCAGTGTTAGATTCTTCTTTGCCAAATCATTTAAACTCTCCAAAATGTTAAGATACTGTTTTGCACTTAAGTAATGCACTAATTTCTCAAAATTACAGCTCTTTTATTTTAGACTGCATCTTGCTTTCCACAGACAGATGGACGGATGTATATAGATAGATTTTCTTAGAAATGGATCAATAACATATAAACTTAATTGGAATCTCGACCGATATTTAAATTCGTTTTGCATGGAATGGCAAATAACATTATTTTTTCTAAAAAAAAATTTGCTTTGGCGTGTACGTCCAAATCTTCAGCAAAACCATGACTTAATATTTCGGGCTAAAGTACAAAATTCGCAGGTATTTTTCAAATTGTGGAGGTTATTAGCACATTCGGTAAGGCCCAATTTAACTTTTTAAGTAAACAAAATCATAATCCAAGTACATAATAGAAAAAAATAGTTTATGAGGAAATTTTGATATCTAATCAATGTGAATTTAATTTTTTTTCTGCTCTCAATCCATGTTTCATCAACTTTCACGATTATCCCTTAAGTTACCTTCTTTAATAACTTAAAGGTAATAGGTAATAAAAACTGAAAGATATATTTGTATTTTGCATTGGCTTACCACAATTCCAACCAAAGTTGAATAGATGACAATACCTAAAAAAAAAGAAAACCTTTAAAAAAACAAAAAAGTACAAAAAAAATATGTTTTAAAAATACGTACAATACAGTTTTTAACTTAAAATAACAAATCCAGGGAAAACAAGTGAGAGTGTTAAATTCGGCTGTGCCGAATCTTTTATACCCTCCAAAATGTAAAAAAAAAAATATTAAAAAAAAAAAATCCAGGGGCGTCTTTTTTTTTGGGGGGGGGGGTTGGTGGGAGACGTTAGGGGGCACCTTCCCCTTGCGATTTTGAACTTCATCTGAGATAAGAATGTTGCATTTGCTTAGCAAAAGTACAAAAAACCCTGCAAAAAATGCGGTTTTTCTTGGGTTGGTTTAGTTCTCCAAGGGGGAACTTTTTTCCCCTTGGTCCGATTTTGCCCATTTCCGAACTTAACCTGCCTAGGAATATAAGACATATTTGTGCCAAACTTCGGAAGTCTAGCTCTTTTATTTTGGACTGTATCGTGTCCTCTACAGACGGACAGACGGACGGACGGACGGACGGAAGGACGGACGGACGGACATCGCTAGAATATCTTAGAATCGATCACTGATCAATGATATATATACTTTATGGGGTCCTAGACCGATATTTCGATGCGTTACACACGGAATGACAAGGTGAGTATACCCCCATACTGTGGTTGGAGGGTATAAAAAGGTAAAAAATACTTTGTTATCTAAAAAAATTTATTCTATGAACTACATAAAAATGATGAAAATGTTATTTTTGTGGAAACAAAAAAAATCTCATTTTCAGTTTCGTTTATCTCTTAAATTAAATCACTCTTAAGTGGAGGGCCTAGTTTTGTTTATTTTGTTTTTCGTTTTTTACGATTTTTAAATTATATACATTTTCATTTATAAATAGGATATGGATGATGGAGAATGGAGAATGAAAAAACTCAACTGTTTAGAAAAAAAAAAGTAAAAACAATTTTACGCTATTTGATTTAATATACCAAACTAACAGGTACGAGTATTGAGGTACCATTTACATTTCCTTTTCCTGTTAACACAAGGAAAGGGAAAAAGGGCAAATAAATAGTAAAAAATGCTAATGAAAAACGTGCTCAAGTTTTGAAACATTTTATATTATAATTTTTTTTAAGGAAATAATAAAATAAAAAGTTTTGTGTATTTTTAAATCATTTTTATTACACATAAAAATCGAAATTTTTTGTTAGAATAAAATAAATTCAAATATTTATTCTTAAATTATTTTTATTTAATAACATAAGTTGATAGTAAATTTAAATGAAACCCAGTAAAATTTTAAATAAAGCAACTTTATGGGCTTTGTTTTTAAAAAAAGTTTTTGTAAATTAATTAAAAAAAATTTGCTGGGCTACACTTAAACTTTTTTCTTTCATATTTGTTTTATTAAATAAATTTTTGTAGATTTTATTAACTTTTTTCTATGTTCTAAATTTTTTTTTGCTCAATATACACAATTTTTCAAATAGAGTTATTATTAAAATGGAAAAAAGTTAAAAAAAAAAAAAATATTTTTCTTTTAACTTTATTAAACGAAATTCACCTTTCTATCCCTACCGCACCCTTAGGCTCCTTATGACCTGACCTTTTTTTGTTTATTCTTTTGTTTTTTTTTAAACATTTGTTTATTTTATGGTTTTGCACATGTTTCTATTGCAGTAACACTTACGTTGCTGGAATGTTTAAATAACTAAACAAACAATATGGAAAGTATTGTTTAGAATTTTTGAATAAATAAAAGAAAATTGTTGTTAAATTATAATATTTTTAGAAAAATTGTGTATAAAGAAACATAATGACATAAAAAAAGTTCAAATTGTGGCCAAAAATATGTTATATCTTAATTTTGTTTTGTCAAAACACATAATGTGTGTAATTTTAAACATAAAATATGTAATATAATAATAAAATATGTAATATGTTGTTATAAAAGGTAGATTTATTTTTTTAATTTTTCTTTGCCATTAAAGTTGTTAAAAGATAAGTAAATACTATATTTTAATTTAATACATTACCATATACCACAATAATTAGTATTTTCTTCTCCCTTCTTCCAATTTAGCATGTTTTTGTGTAATAAAACCTTAATTGTATTTTTTTTTTGTTTTAACCCCTTTAAAATAGTATTTATGTTTTGGTTAAAAAGCTTCTTGTATTCTTTAAATTACTGCAATTAATCATAATAATTTAGGACAAAAATCCCTTTTTTGTTTATTTTGTATAAATAGTTTATAGCAAACAATACAATTTCAAATATGTTCATGTGTGTTAACAACAATCTGCAAACAAAGCCAAACAAATTATTTGTACAACTACAGAAGGACAAACAATAATACATACAGAAAAACAGGCCACAAAAGTGCCAATATACATGCGATTTAAACATAAATGATCTTAAAGAGAATCTATGTTATAGTGAATGAAATGAATCAGCAATCTACGGGATTATGAAATACCCTACCAAATTCCTATGAAAAGTCTCGAAATCCCATTTTACCAATATTTGGTAATTTTCCTTGTTTTTTAACAAATAAATTTGGATCGAAATTTAATTTTTTTTATACCCTACACCACTCTGTGGTACAGGGTATAATGAGTTTGTGCTGATGTTTGTAACTACCCGAAATATTGGTCCTAGACCTACCTTGAAGTATACCGATCGACTCAGAATTACTTTTTGAGTCGATATAGCGATGTCCGTCCGTCCGTCCGTACTGTCCATCTATCGGTTTAAGCACAATACAGGTCGCAATTTAAAATCAATTGACTTGAAATTTGAAAGTTAAGCATCTTTTGGCCCAAGGACGAAGCCAATTGAAATTGGCAAAAATCGGTCCATGTTAATACCTAGCCCCATACCAACGCACCCTTTGGATTAGGCTTAAATGACTCTAATAACCGTATGAAGATAGGTATCGCTTTGAAATTTACCAGATAATCAAATTCCAAATTTCATTCCAAATTTCAAAGGAATCGGGTCAGTCCTTCTCGTAGTCCCTATACAAACCACCTTCCCAATATTCACATAATTTCCTCAAAATTCATAAAAATGGAAATATTTGATACAAATTTTATTTGTAGGTGCCCAGTTGGCAACGTCCTCGAGCCATCCTCAGTGACGGAGCGGTGACATGTCAGAGTCACACCTGACATCCACAAGACATCTCTATGTACTGGGTTGAGGACAGTTTCATACAAATTTTCAAAATGTCCTCACTCAAAGTCAGCAGAGGTCAGGGCTGACTTTCTGGCGACATGTCATCTAAGACTTCTTTGGGGAAATGTCTGACATGGGTCATGTGAAAATACAAAAAATTTTCGTATTTCCTTTAGTTTTTACTTTTATCTATTTTCCTTTATAAATTATCTTTCTCATATTTAGAAAAAACTTTTCGCCTTTTTTAGTCCCAACTGGATTTGAACCTGGAACCTCCAGTTTATTAGTCCCACACCTAACTACTTGTTCCAAACTTTATTTTGAAAATTGTTTGTCTATTTATTACTTTTATTCTACTTGTTAGATTTTGATTTTATTTTAAATAAATCGATAATATTGCCATCTTTTGATTGGAAATTGAAGAGTTGCCCATAATTAAAATTCTAATTTAATGTATTGTTATTATGAAGACATTTCCTTTTAGACGTCTTAGAGGAATTGTCCACACTCTTAAAGCAAACATTCAGTGCTGACAATGTTAGGACATGTCATCAAGGATTACCTATGATTTGTCAGAACCTGAAGACATTTCCTCAAGGAATCACTGTGGAAATTTCCTCAGTGACACATTTTCCAACTGGGTGTTAAACGTGTACTTTAGAAACCTAATCAAATCTGAATATAATTGGACCATTTTTGGACTTAGTCCCCTATATAAAAATTTCGAGTTAAATTTGTCAATTGGCAAAAAATAAACCAATTCCACTTAAATTTGATCTGTGTGTGTTTTCTACACAAAATAAAGATCTAAAAAAAGATAGATCCAATCGGTCCATATTTGGAATTAGGACCCATTTTACGGAAAACACTGGTGTAGGGTATCATATGGTCGGTCTTGACCGACTATTACTTTCATGCTTGTTATAATTTGAATTTTTTTTTTTTTTTTGTAATTTTACAAATTTCCAAGATAATTTTACAAAAAAAATTAAGTAAATTCACGAGAATTCCTTGTATTTTAATTGCACCAAAAAAACTGTAAATTTAAAATTTTATAGGTAAAAAGCTTGTAAAATTATTGGTAAAAAACTTGTAAAATTACTAGGAGTTCTCGTAAAATAGGCTTTAGCAGAAAATGTACTAAAGTTACCAAGCCTTATTGTAAATTTTATGGTGTCAAAAAATTTGTAAATTTACAATTTTTTGGTAAAAACTTTTGTAAAATTACAAAATTATTGGTACAAAGCTTATATATATGTATATATTAAATAATGATAATGTTTTGCTGTATGAATACACACAAAAAACTTGTCAAATTACTAGAAAAAGCCTCGTAATCCCAGTTAACCAATATTTGACAGTTTCCTTGTTTTTGAACAAAAAATTTTTGATCGAAATTTAAAATTTTTTTGTAAATTTACAAATTTCCAAATTTTTTTACCAAAAAAAATCTAGTAAGTTCACGAGATTTCCTTGTAAGTTTAATTGCGCCAAAAAAGTTGTAAATTTACTGTTTTATTGGTAAAATTCTTGTAAAATTACGAAAAAGCTCGTAGTTTTTACTAGGGATTCTCGTAAAATAGGAAAAAGCAAAAAATCGAGTAAAAACACGAAACCTCATTGTAAGTTTTATAGCGTCAAAAAATTTTTTACTTTACAATTTTATTGGTAAAAAGCTTGTAGAATTACAAAATTATTTGTAAAAAGCTTGCCAAATGACAAGGAATTTATGTCAAATAGGAGGGGTTTTTTTTTGGGTGTAGTTGTTCTTATCAAATCAAAATTTTTCTAGAAAAAATAACGCTACATTAATATGTCATTCCATGCCAGTGTTGCCATTTTTTTAAAAGAAAAAAACCTACACATATTAAAAAAAATCCCTTTTCTCCCTACATTTTTCAAAAAATATCCCTACATTAATCCCTACGTCTTAGCAGCTAAAATTTTTAAAACAAAACGAAATTTTATTCATTTTTTGTACATTTAATTTGAAATAAAAGTTAAAATACTAAGGATGGATTACTCAATGCTCCGTTTTAAAATAAATCTCCGTTAAATTTAACTTTTTCGAACAAATTTTGACATAAGGCTCCGTTAAATCGGCAGTTAGCAGCTAACTTTTCATTGAGTAATCCGTTAAAGCGAGTTTTTGATAAGTCAATTATATTTGTTTTAAATTTAAACGAAGTTAATACTACAAATTTTGTTCAAATTCTGATTAATTTTTATTTAAAAATAAAAGTTGTTTTATTCGAACATTAAAAATTAGATTGTGAGTAGGGTTATTCTAGCTCGAGGACATTTTTCTTTTCTAATTAATATAGAATAATTTTCAAGAAAATATTTTTTTTTTGTAAAAATTTAAAAAGATAAACCTCAACTACTTAAGGAAAGTAAGTTGTTCGGTTTTGAGGTATTCTGTTCAGAAATAAAATCACGCAATTTAAAGTTATTAAAACAGCATTTAAACATTTATTATTTCAGATAAATATACAGTAAAAGCTAAATTAAAGTTTTTTTTTTTTTGTATTTTAAAACAGCTGAAGATCAAAACATAACCAAACATGTCACACTAAAATTTTCGCTACATATTTATATTTTAAAACATTTTTTCATCGGTGAACAACTTCCAGGTCTTTAATAATGTTGCCAATTTTAAAAACAAAATATTTGGTACCATTTTTTCTTTGTCAAAACGTTTAATATTAACAATATCATTTCTTTTTTAAAAAATACCTACATTTTGATCAAAAAAGAAAATCTGTCCCTTTTCCCCTACGCTACCGTTTTTTATGAAAAAAACCCTATTTGTAGGGATATCCCCCTACAACACTGTTCCATGCAAACCCATCGGTCGAGATTTATAAGGCTTTCTAGGGATATCCATCTATCTGTTTGTCTGTTTTGTCGATAAAAAAAGTTTTTGCTGGAAAAAATTTTTTAAAAAAAAAAAATATTATTGATAAAAAAAAAAAATAAAAAATATTGATGAAAAAAATATTGATGAAAAAAAATATTGTTGAAAAAAATTTTGATGAAAATAAAATATTGGTGAATAAAAAAATATTGATAAAAAAAATATTGATGAAAACAAACATTGCAGAAAATATATTGATGAAAAGAAAAAATATTAACGAAAAAAAAATATTGATGAAAATAAAATATAAATAAAAAAAATATTGATGAAAAAAAATATTGATAAAAAAACATTGATGAAAAAAAATTTAAGAAAAAATATTGATAAAAAAAATATTGATGAAAAAATATTGATGAAAAAAATATTGATAAAAATAGTAGGGATGTCGCGAATAGTGTATTCGGCATTTTACCGAATATTTACTATTCGGTATTCGGTTGGAACCGAATACGAATATTTGCCGAATAATTTAATTATTCATACGCCTGTATTTTACCTATGTAAGATATTAAAAAAAGTACCAGACTAAAAGACAACAACGCTGTTATTGACACTATTTTTTTTGGTACCTTAACAATTCGAATTTTAATAAAGTGCTCAAGTTTTTTTGTATAAAAAACAAACTGAAATGACCACAAAAAAGAGTCAAACGTTAATAAAAAGTGTTTTTTAACTAATTTAAATTTTACCGAATATTCGGCAAACTGTTAACGAATATTTATTTAACCGAATATTTAAAAAACATGCCGAATATGCCGAATACCGAATAGTGACGAATATTCGCGACATCCCTAAAAAATAGGTAAAAAAAACATTGATGAAAAAAATATTGATGAAAAAAAATATTGATGAAAAAAATATTGATGCATAAATATTGATAAAAAAAATACTGATGAAAAAAATTATTTTTTTATGAAAAAAAAAATATTGATGAAAAAAAACATTAATGAAAAAAAAAAATATTGAAGAAAAAAAATATTGGTGCAAAAATATTGATGAAAAAAAAAATTGATAAAAAAGAATATTGAAAGAAAAATAATATCGATGAAAAATAATTATGTTACGTTTTATTCACCATCTGGTGAATATTTAAACATAAATAAAATGTTTCTATTTTCTTTTTACTCACTGAATTCTCTACAATATTTCCAGCATTGAGTCCGCCCCCACCCCCATCCCCCTTTTCAAATTCCTGAATACGTCGCTGTTCCTATCGCTTTAACTGTCTGAAGTATACCTCAAGAGGAATAAAATGTATGATATATTTTTATCATATTTTTAACCCCAAGATTTTCTCAAATCAAACCTACCCTCTATCATAGATGGAACTAATTAATTAAATTGATTAATTAATTAATTAAATTGATTAATTGATGATGAAATTTTTTTCATTACCATTGGTTGTATCAATTGTACCAATTAAATTACTTATCAATTTAATTACTAATAGAAAATTTAAAAAAAAAATAGTTACCATTGGTATGGCATCACTTAAAATAAAATAATTACCATTAGTAAAAGTCGTCACAATATTGTCAAGATCGTTAATATTTGGAAATATCTGTTGTTTTTTGTTATATGGTGTTTTAGTTTTTCACATTTTATAAACCAAACAGACGTTAATTGCCTTTGTATAACACAATATTTGAAATTTTTATTTGCGTTTTGTTTTTTGCATTTAACATTTTCATATTTTTTTTTGTAAAAACATACTTTGATGTTTAAATTTTTAACTTTTCAAAAAAACAAAAATGTGCATAACAATGGTTTTAAAACCAATTATAATTGGTGTTTTTCAACAATTGGTGCATTTCATTAAAAAAGGTAGTCCGGATAAATTATTTTTTTTCTTAACTTTTTTTTTTTAATCTGCTATTACCGCTTCCATGATGCCTTCTAGAGGGGTAAAATGTAAGAACGCCCTTCACTATTTTTTTGCCCCCATCCCGCTATCACCACTCTCTAAGTTAGCTTTCATACAAAAGTTGTATTTTCATGGTTAGCCTAAGATTTTTTTTTTGTTTTCTTTTGATCCATATTTTGTTGCATATCTTAGGGGCGTAATTGTAATTCAAAAATGCTGTTTCTTCTTCACTTGTTATGTGTTTCAGTATTATTTGTGCCTTATGCAATGCTACGAAAATGTAGTAGTATATAAAAAGCTGGCGATTCATTTATTATGTCTTCTAAACTAATTGGCCAACTCTGCTACCATTCTATTAAAATTTCCAAGTCATGACAAAGTTATGACCTGACCTTACCTATGTAACAATCTTATGTAGCGTCAGGTATATAAAAAATGAAACATGCATTTTATAAGTCTTTTTTAATATTTAATACCAATTAAATAATAACACTGACCTTTTTTTCAAACAATCTCAAAATATAACTATAACATATTTCAATACTACCCCACAAACACCAAACCAATACATACACAAAGTTTCACAACCACATACTTACTTATTCAAAAGTGGAATTTCTTTTGTCTTTTATATTGTTTAATTCATTCATTTGTTATGTTTTGTTGTTATATTTTAATGATGTGTGTATAAAAATGTAACTAATGGTCGCTAATATTAAACTTTATGGTGGTTAAGGGATTTAAAAGGAGGAATAACCAGCCAAATCCACAAATACTACGACAAATGAATGAATATAGTACATGCTAAAGTATCACTAACAACACAGTAGCAGTAGTAGTATCTGTGTTACAAAAAAAAAACTGCGTGTATATGAGTAGTATAAACGTATTTAATGTGTCTGGCGCGACTTTTCACTTAATTTTCATTATATCCGGTTTGCATTTTTCTTATATTACAACTGTTTTTTTTATTAGTGTTTGGGTATATATGAATATACGATGAGTATGTTTGAGTACCGTGTGCGGTCTGAAAATCGTGCCACTAATTATGTGTTTTATATGTTTACTAAGAAATAAAAAACAACAAACCCAGCCCATGGCTGCTCTACTCTACTTTACTCCGTTACCAACAGTAGTCTCCACTACACTATTTACAGATGTAATTCAAAAAAGATCAGTTGTTATTCGAAGATTCTACTAGCAATTCGAAAATTCTCTTTGTACTGCAAAGATTCCATTTGTAATTTGAAAATTTATATTGTAACTCGAAGATTTTCATTTTTATTTGAATCAATTGCTATTTGTAAAAGATCAACTGTATTTCGAAAAAGATCAATTTTAATTCGAAAAGATTAATTCTTATTTAAAAAAGGCTCAATTGTAATTCGAAAAAAATAAATTTTAATTTAGAAAAGATCATTTATAATTTGAAAAATATCAATGTAATTCGAAAACGATCGAATATAAACTGAATTTCAATTGATCTTTTTTTAAATTACGACTGGAATCTTCGAATAACAGTTGATTTTTTCCGAATTACAATTGACCTTTTAACATGATAATGTTTTTAGGCTGGTATCTAATTTTAAAAAAGTTGCAGGACTCCACATCAGTTTGACTATATAAGCTAACAATTAACGAAAAAGAAAACAAGAATTACTATTTTCATTTTTTAAAACCAAAAATTTTAATAACTTGGGTTTGTAACTTGGATAATAATTCAGCTCGTGGTAAATAAAACCGTTTTTCACAAGCTGCACTGAAAGAATTTTATTCATTACGGCTATGAAAACGTACATTGATTCTATGAAAAAAATCATTAGAAGTGAGCCAATGATGCACTTCATAGAATCTATGAAACAAATTCATAGAAACCAGATACCTATGAAAAAGTTCATAGGCTATGGAAAAAAAATTTTATTGTTCAATTCTATTTTTATTTATTTTATTATTTAATTTTTATTTACTTTATTATTTTATTTTTATTTATTTACAATATTCTATTTTTAAAAATTTATTTATTTTTAACTTATCCCAACCAAGATTCGAACACAATACCAGTTGTTTGTGAAGCTAAGTCTCTAACCACTGAGCTAAAGTAAATAAACAAGTTATAACACTTAAAATCCATTTTCTGCTTTAAAATATTATGCTCTGCCACAATGCTCTGCCAAAATCTGTGTGTATGTTTGTAGAAAACAAAATGTTTGTGTATTTGCAGAAAAAAATAACGAACATTACAAAACTAAGTGTTAGTCGGCGAGGTTTTCTTTCTTTGGTGGCGCTGATAGCTAAGGCGTCGATTATAAATTTCCCAGCCGGTAGGTCTCGGGTTCGAATCCCGCCAGGGCAGCAATATTTTTTTTTTTTTACGTTTTTTATGTTTTTTTTATATTTTTTAATATATTTATTCAAATTATTTAATTATTGTAACATTATTTTAATTTTTAAAAAAATTATTAATAACATTTTTTTCTATGAATTTTTTCTATGAATCTTACAAAATCTATGAATAAAATTCTATGAAATATTTCACAATACTAATGAATATTCATTCAGCCAATGAATTGTTTCAAAGATTCTATGAATTTGGTTTTATGAAATATGTTCATAGATATTATGAACAATAATTCTTTCAGTGTGGTGAATAAAAAGTAACATAAATATTTTTTAACAGAAAATTTTTTTTTATCAAATTTTTTTTTTTTCATAATTTTTTGTTTTTTCATCAAATTATTTTTCATCAGTTTTTTTTTTCATTATTTTTTTTTTTATCAATTTTTATTTTTTTTGCATCAATTTTTTTTTTTTCATGAATTTTTTTTTCATGAATTTTTTTTTTCATCAAACTTTTTTTTCATCAAATTTTTTTTTCATAAAAATCATCGATTTTTTTTTTTTTCAAATGTTTTTCTTTCCTGGACCTTTTTTTATAATTTTTTTTTTATAATTTTTTTTTTTTTTTTCATCAATTTTTTTTTCATCAATTTTTGTTTCATTATTTTTTTTTTATCAAATTTTTATTTTTCATCAACATTTTTTTTCATAAACTTTTTTTATCATATTTTTTTCATCAATTTTTTTTCATAAAATTTTTTATTAAACTTTTTATTATCATTTTTTTTTTTCATATTTTTTTCATCAATTTTTTTTTTACATCAAAAAATTTTTCTTTTCATCAAAATTTTTTTTCACCAAAAATTTTGGGTCCATTAAATTTTTTTTAACATAATTTTGTTTTTCGTGAGAAACAAATCATTTTTTTTACAAAAACTACTTTTTCACCAAGTCTAAGTTTTCACAAAAAAAATTTCCATTTGTTTATCAAATACCCGTGTAAAAAAGTTTTTATATAGTTGTATATAATTTTATAAACATCATATATGATTATATTAACTTATATAGAATTTGATGCGAAAAATGAGTCGATAAAATCATATAAAATTTTATCAATGTTACTTATGTTTTGATAAATTTTTTATGTAATTTTATGCGAAATTTAGACCACTATTTTTATATAACAACAGCAAATTTATACACCCAAAATAATTCTACAGTAAAAGGTTTAGTAAGTGATATTGTACCAAAATCTACTAATTCGTTACTAATTTTAGTATCTTCAAAGTACTAACATTAGTAATTTTTACTGGATTTGACTAATATTAGTTAAAAATTTTAGTATTTGTTACCAATTTCTGCACTAGGTCCTTTTGGACTAAAATTAGTTAAATTTTTAGTATTGAATACCCACGTTTTTTTTGGGTGTATAATATATTTATAATATTTATAATATTAGAAACATTGATCAAATTTTATATAGTTTTATCGACTCATTTTTCGCATCAAATTCTATATAATTCTAGTTAATCATATATGATGTTTATAAAATTATATACAACTATATAGGAACTTTTTTACTCGGGTATACATAAAACAAGTGAGAGTGGTATATTCTTTGGTGCCGAATCATTTATACTCTCCAAAATGTAAAAACACTTTTTGCACTTATTTTTGCACTCACTTACGAAATGTACAGCTCTTCTGGTTTTTAACATGATAATGTTTTTAGGCTGGTGTCTAATTTTAAGAAAGTTGCAGGACGCCACCTCACTTTGACTATATAAGCTAACAATTAACGAAAAAGAAAATAAGAATTACTATTTACTTTTTCTGAAAACCAAAAATTTTAATTACTTGGGTTTGTAACTTTGGATAATAATTCACCTCATGGTAAACCCGTTTTTCACCAGCTGGTGAATAAAAAGTAACATAATTATTTTTCAACAAAAAAAAAAAAAAAAATTTTCATCAATTTTTTTTTTATTCAAAATTTTTTTTTTCATTAATTTTTTTTTTTTCATCAAATTTTTTTTTTTCATCAATTTTTTTTTTTATCAATTTTTTTATTATCAATTTTTTTCTCACCAAAAAAATGTTTTTTCATCAATTTTTTTTTACATCAAAAAATTTTTCTTTTCATCAAAAAAATTCATCAAAAACTTTTTTCATCAACATTTTTTTTTTTGTTAAAAAAAAAACTTTTTTTTTACCACAACTACTTTTTCACCAAGTCTAAGCTTTTCGCATAAAAATTTTCCATTTGCTTATCAAATGTACATAAAACAAGTGAGAGTGTTATATTCTTTGGTACCGAATCTTTTATACTCACCAAAATGTAAAAATACTTTTTTGCACTTACTTTTGCACTCACTTACGAAATGTACAGCTATTTTGGTTTTTTAATGGGGTCCTCGACTGATATTTCAATTCGTTTTGCATGGAATAGCAAAGTAATATAACATTATTTGTTCTAAAAAAATTTTGCTTTGGCAAGTACACCCAAATCTTCCGCAAAACATTATCATGATTTAATGTTTTGGGCAAGAGTACAAAATTTGCAGGCATTTTTCGAATTACAATTGGAATTTTGGAATTACAAATAGAATCATCGAATTGCAAGTGATCTTTTTCGAATATTATCTGTAAACGGTGCAGTTATAATGGGGGTATGGAGTAGAAATTTTGTTTAAGTATCTTTGTTTTTAAGATTATTTACATTGTTAGCGTGATTTAAAGCCATTTCCATAAGGTGGCTCATTTCAGTTTTCTTTTTTTTTTTTGGTAATAATTTTTTACCCAATTCTTTTTTGTTATTTTTGTTGGTATGTTTTGTTTTTGATGTTTGTTTTCATTTCGGAAATTATGGGAATAAAGAAAAAGCCAACAAAAAAAGTGTTGCATGTATGACAACAAAAAAAAAAACACTTTAGATTGTTTCATATTGTGGCGTTACACAAATTTTTCATTTCTTATCTTCTATATATATAAAAGAGTTGGGTGAGTGAGTGACTGACTGACTGACTGACTGACTGACTGACTGATTCATCATCGCCCAGCCCAAACCGCTGAAGCTAGAGGCTTGAAATTTGGACTGTAGGTTCACCTCCCGGAATATAGATCCACTAAGGCTGGATTTTTTCCTGTGTTGATTCTAAGGGGGTAAAAAGGGTAAAAAACTGTACTTTTGGTACTTTTTATATCTCCCGAAATAATGGTCATAGAGACCTGAAATTTGGACTGTATGTTCAACTCCCAGAACATAGATCCACTAAGGCTGGACTTTTGCCAATGTTGATTCTAAGGGGGTAAAAAGGGTAAAAAACTGTACTTTTGGTACTTTTTATATCACATGAAATAATGGTCACAGAGACTTGAAATTTGGACTGTATGTTCACATCCTGGAATATAGATCCAGTAAGGCTGGATTTTTGCCAATGTTGATTCTAAGGGGGTAAAAAGGGTAAAAAACTGTACTTTTGGTACTTTTAATATTTCCTTAAATAATGGTCCTAGAAACTTGAAATTTGGAATGTAGATTCAACTCCCGGAAAATATGTTCACTGGGGCTGGGTTTTTGCCAATGCTGATTCTAAAGGGGTAAAATGGGTAAAAAAGTGTACTTTTGGTACCTTTTATATTTCCTTAAATAATGGTCTTAGAGACTTGAAATTTGGACTGTATGTTCACCTCACGGAATTAATGTCCCCTAAAGCTGGAGTTTTGCCAATGTTGATTCTAAGGGGGAAAAAAGGGTAAAAAAACTGTACTTTTGGTACTTTTTATATCTCCTGAAATAATGGTCATAGAGACTTGAAATTTGGACTGTATGTTCACCTCACGGAATAAAGATCCCCTAAAACTGGATTTTTGCCAATGTTGATTCTAAGGGGGCAAAAAGGGTAAAAAACTGTACTTTTAGTACTTTTAATATTTCCTTAAATAATGGTCCTAGAAACTTGAAATTTGGAATGTAGATTCACCTCCCGGATAATATGTTCACTGGGGCTGGGTTTTTGCCAATGTTGATTCTAAGGGGTAAAAAGGGTAAAATACTGTACTTTTGGTACCTTTTATATTTCCTTAAATAATAGTCCTAGAAACTTGAAATTTGCAATGTAGATTCACCTCCCGAGAAAAAGATCCACTAATGCTGGGTTTTTGGCCAACGCTGATATTACGGGTGTAAAATGGGTAAAAAAGTGTACTTTTGGTACTTTTTTTTATTTACTGAAATAATGGTCATACAAACTTGAAATTTGGAATGTAGGATCCTTTGCTAAAAAAAAACAATATGGAAATGGTACTTTTTGAAAACTTTGATTCTATGGGGGATAAAAGCGGTAAAAAGCGTACTTTTGGTACTTTTTTTTATTTCTTAAAATTACGGTCATAGAAACTTGAGATTTGGAATGTAGGATCCTTCGGTGAAAAAAACATTTCGGAAAAAGCACTTTTTGGAAAATGCGTTTCTTAGGGGGAACCTTTTACAAAAAGTACCTTTTTTAAAAAGTACCTTTTATAAAAAGTACCTTTTGTAAAAAGAACCTTTTGTAAGAAGTACCTTTTATAAAAAGTACCTTTTGTAAAAAGTACCTTTTATAAAAAGTTCCTTTTGTAAAAAGTACCTTTTATAAAAAGTACCTTTTATAAAAGGTACCTTTTATAAAATGTACCTTTTATAAAAAGTACCTTTTATAAAAAGTACCTTTTATAAAAAGTACCTTTTATAAAAAGTACCTTTAATAAAAAGTATCTTTTATAAAAAGTACCATTTATAAAAAGTACCTTTTATAAAAAGTACCTTTTATAAAAAGTACCTTTTATAAAAAGTACCTTTTATAAAAAGTACCTTTTATAAAAAGTACCTTTTATAAAAAGTACGTTTTATAAAAAGTACGTTTTATAAAAAGTACCTTTTATAAAAAGTACCTTTTATAAAAAGGACCTTTTATAAAAAGTACCTTTTGTAAAAAGTACCTTTTATAAAAAGTACCTTTTATAAAAAGTACCTTTTATAAAAAGTAACTTTTATAAAAAGTACCTTTTATAAAAAGTACCTTTTATAAAAAGTACCTTTTATAAAAAGTACCTTTTATAAAAAGTACCTTTTATAAAAAGTATCTTTTATAAAAAGTACCTTTTATAAAAAGTACCTTTTATAAAAAGTACCTTTTATAAAAAGTACCTTTTATAAAAAGTACCATTTATAAAAAGTACCTTTTATAAAAAGTACCTTTTATAAAAAGTACCTTTTATAAAAAATACCTTTTATAAAAAGTGCCTTTTATATAAAGTACCTTTTATAAAAAGTACCTTTTATAAAAAGTACCTTTTATAAAAAGTACCTTTTATAAAAAGTACCTTTTATAAAAAGTACCTTTTATAAAAAGTATCTTTTAATAAAAAGAACCCTTTTTTAAAAAGTACCTTTTATAAAAATTACTTTTTTTAAAAGTACCTTTTATAAAAAGTACTATTTATAAAAAGTACATTTTACAAAAAGAATCTTTTATAAAAAGTACCTTTTATAAAAAGTATTTGTTATAAAAAGTACCAGGTATAAAAAGTACCTTTTACAAAAAGTACCCTTTATAAAAAGTATCTTTTAATAAAAGTACCTTTAATAAAATGTACCTTTTATAAAATTTACCTTTTGTAAAAATTACCTTTTGTAAAAAAAACATTTTAGGAAATATGCTTTTTGAAAATTCCTTTTCTTAAGGGGTAAAAATAGTACTTATGGCACTTTTTATATATCCTGAAATAATGATCATAGAAACTTGATATTTGAAATGTAGGATCCTTAAGTGAAAACAAATTCTGGAAAAAGTAATTTTTGAAGTTTCCTTTTCTTAGGTGGTGGAACGGGTAAATATTTATACTTTAGGTACGTTCTTATTTCCTGAAGTAATGGCCCTAGAATCTTGAAATTTGTAATGTAGGATCATTCGGGAGAAAACATTCTGAAAAAGAATACTTTTTGGAAATTCCGCTTCTTAGTAGGGTAAAATGGCTAAATAAGTGTACTTCCGGTAATTTTGATATTTTCTGACGTAATGGTTCCATAAACTTAAAATTTTGGACGTAAAATTCTTCGGTGAAAACCAAAATTTTGGGAAAAGTTTTTTTTTGGAAATTTCGTTTCTTAACGGGATTAAAAAGTAAACTTTTTGTACTTTTAATATTTGCTGAAATAAAACTCCTAGATAATTGCAATTTGTAATGTAGGATCCTTCGGTAAAAAAAACATACTGGAAAAAGTACTTTTTGGAAATTACGTTTCTAACGGGGGTAATAAAGTGTAATTTTGGTACTAATTTTTTTTTTGTTCCTATAATAATGGTCTTAGAAGCTTGAATTTTGAAATGTGGGGTCCTTCGGTAAAAAAAAAAACAATCTGCTATGCTAAAGTATTTTTAAAAGATTCCGTTTCTATACACTCAAAATAATTCTATAGTAAAAGGTTTAGTAAGTGATTTTGTACAAAAATCTACCAATTATTTACTATTTTTAGTATCTTCAAAGTACTAAAATTAGTAATTTTTACTGGTTTTGACTAATATTAGTAAAAAAATTTAGTATTGGTTACCAATTTCTGCACTAGATCCTTTTGAACTAAAATTTAGTTAAATTTTTAGTATTAAATACCCACGTTTTTTTTTTTTGGGTGTAGGTATAGAAAAATGTTTTTTATACTTTTTATACTTCTTGAAATAATGATCCTAGGCAGTGAAACTTGAATGCTGTATTCTTTATTGAAAAAATATTTTGGAAAAAGTACTTTTTGGAAATTCTGTTTCTAAGAGTCGTAAAGGGCATAAAAAGTGTGAGTTTGGTACTTCTTATATTTCTTGAAATAACGGTTCAGAAAAAAAGCTTTTAGAAAATTTAATTTTAAGTGGAAAAGGTAGCAAATGGTTATTTGTACCTATCTAACTATTAAAGCCTAGAAACTCAAAATTTGACGTGCAGTATCCTCCATCCGAAATAACACCCAAGAGATGGACAGGGTAAAAAGGGGTACCTAAATTGGCACAAGTGGTGTAAAATGGTATTTTTATATCTATAAGATAAACACAATAGCACTTTTTATTTCTGTAACGCATATATATATGGAGAGGAATGAAACTTGCATGGAGATTGAATTGGAAATGAAATGGAGTAGACCGGGGAACGAAATGGAATAGAGCGGGGAACAATATTGAATGATACTTTTTACTAAAATTTTTCGTATTAAACTTTTTAACTCCATATTTTTTCTGTCTATATGTTTTTTTACCCAACATTTTTTTTATTCCAATTTCTTTTTTTCACTGAAATATTTATTCACTCAAGATCCAAAATCCCGATATAAGGGCTCGAAAATTGTAAAAATCTTTTTCACCGGAACGTCCATGACAACGTACATCCGAAATTATTCAAATTTTATTGATTAAATTATTCAACGAAATACTATTTTATAAAAGACTTAAACGTCCACAATTAAATAAAACAAAGACTACATATGAATAATTTTTTGAAATCGGTAGAGTAATCCTGATCCTTCTGTTTTCCGGTATTTAACATAACCGGTAACGAAGTTCCGGCGGGTGAGCTAGTTATTCATATACCATAGTTTTTAGCATACGAAGGATGAAAGGAAAGTAACTGAAATTGTTTCAAAAATGTAAATGAATTTCATTGACTAACATTTATATGAAGCTAAATTTGGTCTCCAAACAATTTTCTTTTTACCCAATTATCAATTAACCATGTTACAAATTTCGTTAGTAAGCCACAGTCCTGTTAGTGGCTTTAAACATAGTTGTGGTGGGGGTGTTTTTTGTTGGTCGTTGTCATATATGTGAAACTGTATCATTTATTATATTCATAAGTCAAAAATTTAATACACAATCGTTTATTTTGTTTTTATTCCGTTTTTCGTTTCGTTTTGTTTTCTTTTTGCTACTTAAAATAAATCCTTTTGTTAGTTAGAATTTGTTGCTAACAAATTCTTTTCATATTTTATATATAACTTCCATAAAATTTTGTTTATTTGTATTATATTTGAGGTGACTGAGCTGCCGTTTGTAACGGTTACTGGTGGGGTCTTTTTTGGTAATCATAATCATGCAATTTATTGCCTTTTATCGCTGTTTATTGTCATGCAACAGTATGTTGTCGCTTGTTATAAGTATATTCTTTTTATTTTGGTTTACAAAAGAATACAAAGCTTATCTTTTTGATGTTTTTTTTTTATTTGGGAGTATTGGAATCAACAATAGGATTCTAATAATTCCATATTATCATACATCAAAAAGTACTATAGCTAAATAAGCTGCTTATTATGATTGATAAATATTGTGAGTATGTACTACACAATTTACAGTTATAATTCGAAAAAGATCAATTGTAATACAAAGATTCCTATTGTTTTACGAAAAAGATCATTGAAAATTCTGTTTATATTTTTAGAACTACAATTGATCTTATTCGAATTAAAATTGTTTTTTTTTAAATTAGAATTGATCTTTTTCGAACTACAATTTATCTTTTTCGAATTACAATTGATCTTATTCGAATTACAATTGATATTTTTCAAATTTTAACTGATCTTTTTCGAATTACAATTGGAATCTTCGAATTACAATTTATCTTTTTCGAATTACAATTGATATTTTTATAACTTTAATTGATATTTTTCGAATTACAATTGAGATCTTCGAATTACAATGGATTTTTTTCGAAATACAATTGTTCTTTTTCGAATGACAATTGATCTTTTTCGAATTACAATTGATCTTTTTCGAATACAAATGGAGTTTTCAAATTACAAATAGAGTTTTCGAATTACATGTAGAATCTTCGACTTACAAATGGAATTATCGAATTACAAATAGAATTTTCGAATTACGATTGTTTTTTTCGAATTTTATCTCTAAATGGTATAGTATGTGTATTGTTAATCAGCTGGTGAAAAAATAGCTTGTTAAAAGATTACAAAAGTACCTATTGAGCAATATATTGCCAAATACTGTCATAGCGGATTATTGATTTAAGATTATTGAGAAGGAAATCTATTCAAGGTTTAATTTTGTTTTTTTTTAAGCGTCCTAGTCAACTGTTGAATTATGTATTCACTAAAATGACTGCCGGGTATTTCGTTACCGGATAATTAAAAGATCAGGATTTGGGTCCACATTTCTGAAATTCTTCCACATGGAATATTTATTTTATTTAGTTGTAACTGATCAAGTCCTTTAAATAAACTGTTTTTTGTTTCGGTGAAGAATTTTCTTCAAAAATTGATTCTGTGTTATTCTATTAAGAAAAAATACTACAGCTCGAGGTCATATTTCTTTACGACGAACCCACGACCCCCTGTTTCAAAGGCTAGCACGCTACCATCTAGCCTACAGGGGCCCCCTCTTTACGATTATATTGTCAAAACATTACGATGATATTGTCAAAGTAACAGTTTTCAAGAAACTATATAAAGTTGTTTGTTTTTCGTTCTGATTCAATTGCTTCTACCGAATTTTATGTTAAACCAGGCAAAACTTTCACATTAGACAATTAAATAGTGGCCCAAATTACCCAAGGAATATTTTTTATATATATGTATGTTAGGGTGGGTCAATTTGTTCGAGACCAAAAAACGTGACAAAGCGTATAGCAAAACCGTAATCTACGAGAAATTCTAAGAACTTTTCCCAAAGAAACCAAGGTTCTAAAATCAAAATCGAGCTTCCGGTTTTTTAAGTGAAAATTTGGTGCTCAGGAAATCCGAAAATAATGCAATTTTTTTGGAAATATTCATTGCAATTCATTGCAATTGGTGAATGGTTGACCTGTATTGCTGGAAGAGGGCTTATTTTAAAGGAAATTTTCTCCGCTTTCTATATCTGTGCTCATTTATAGAAAATTATGTGCCCAAATAATGGTTTTGGAGGTTTATGTCAAAATAAAAACAGTCAAACTGTTAAAAAACCTAAAACTGTCACGATTTTTCTACATAAAACTTAAAAAAATTATTTAACTAAATTGTAATTCAAAATTGAGTTAAAAAAATAATTGAATTTTTAAATTGGTTAAAAGAAAATTTATTTAACAAAACCTATGTCAAAACTGAAAACGAAAAAATTAAAAAAAAAAAAATTATCGATTTTTATAAAAACTTATTTTTTTATTCAAAAGTTCTTCAACTTAAAAAAAAATAAAAATATAATAATAATGAAAAATGTGTTTAAAAATATATATATATCGGCCAAACCGGGAATCGAACCCTGGGATCCTGTGTCACAAAGCACCAATGCGTGCCGGCAGCCTAAGTTCGAATCCTGGCCATGCCCATCAAATTATTTTATTTTTTTTGCTTTTTTTAATTTTTTTTTATTTATCTATTTAATTAAAAAAAAAAAATATATGAAAAATATTATTTTCATCGATTTTATGTTAAAATGTAATTAAAAAAAAAGAATTATAAAAAAAAAATATTAAGTAAATAATACGTAGTTGAATAAAAAAAATAAACAAAAATAAAAAAAAATATTGGCGTAGACGGTATTTGAACTTTGGGGTCTAGGTCGCACAACGACATATCTACTATACCACAACAGCACCTATTAACTTATGAGCTTAATACGAGTTTTGGTACTTGAAGAACATTATCAAACACATTAAAATTAACTTTCAAAACATTTTTATATATTGTCAAAAACTCAAAGAAAGTAGAAAATCTTCCACCTCACTTGCAATTAGCTCTTAATTTGTTTTTTGTCAAATTACTAGAAAAAGTCTCGTAATCCCATTTCACCAATATTTGACAGTTTTCCTTGTTTTTTAACAAATAATTTTCTATCGAAATTTACATTTTTTTGCAATTTTACAGTTTTGCTTGTAATTTTACAAATTTCCTAGATTTTTTACAAAAAAAATCTAGTCAATTTACGAGAATTTCTTGTAAGTTTTATTTTGCCAAAAAAGTTGTAAATTTACAATTTTGTTGGTAAAAATCTTGTAAAATTACAAAAAAGTTCGCAATTTTTACTAGAAATTCTAGTAAAATAGGAGATAGCAAAAAAATCTAGTAAAATCACGAAACCTCCATGTAAGTTTTATCGCGTCAAAAAAAATTGTAAACTTGCAATTTTTATGATAAAAAGCTTGTTAAATTATAAAATTATTGGTATAAAGCTTCTTAAACAACAAGGAATTATTGTCAAATAGGAGGTAGCAAATAAAAAAAGTTACAAACTTTTCTTGTAATTTTACAAGGTTTTTTTAGTGTAATTTTATTTTTTTTTCAATTAACAATTTAAATTGAAAACTATTTAAATAAAACAAAAAAATTAATTTTTTTTTTACTAATTTTGTTATTAAAATCCTCTTTTTCATTTAAATAATTAATTAACTTTTTATTTAAAAATTATTAAACTAAATAAAATCCCGAGTAAAAAAGTTCCTATATAATTGTATATAATTTTATAAACATCATATATGATTAAATAGAATTATATAGAATTTGATGCGAAAAATGAGTCGATAAAACTATATAAAATTTGATCAATGTTTCATATATTTTGATAAATTTTTTATATAATTTTATGCGAAATTTGGACCCCTATTTTTATATAATAATAGCAAAATTATATAATTAGATATAATTATATAAAAATATATAAAATTGTATAAAACTGCATAAAACTATATAAAGTTACATAAAATTATATATAATTATATATAATTAAAACAAAATTTTTTGATTTATATAAAACTTGATATAATTTTATATAACTTTATAAAATTATATATTGTTTTATATAATTTGATATAGTTGTATATAATTATATCTGATTATATAAATTTGCTTTTGTTATATAAAAATAGGGGTCCAAATTTCGCATAAAATTATATAAAAAATTTATCAAAACACAAGTAACATTGATAAAATTTTATATGGTTTTATCGACTCATTTTTCGCATCAAATTCTATATAATTCTATTTAATCATATATGATGTTTATAAAATTATATACAATTATATAGGAACTTTTTTACTCGGGATATTAAAAAAAAAAAAATATTGGCCGAACCGGGTTAAATTATTTTAGCTTCGACCTATAGCTGCAATTGACATATAAGACATTTTTTTTTATCCATTCGTGGTATTCTTTGGCGGCTTTCAACAGTAACGGCCAAAATATCAATAAAATATTTTCCGTGTGAGCAAAGTACTCATTGAGCGTGTTCAGCAGAGAAACCTGCTACTCAACAGTTGAGATGTAGCATGTTTTGATTAGTTGAATCTGCTGAACGCATTTTTTTTAAATGTTTTAAAATATTGGAATATTTTTTTTTTTTAAAACACTTTCATTTATTTTTTGCTGTAAAAAATACTTTTTATGATTTGTTGTGTTTACTTCTTTGAATAACGTCCAAAAAAATAAATAATTTCAATAAACCAGCTTATGTATCAGTTTGTGATCAAATGTATCATAAATTGTGTACGCTACTAGTGATGAGAAGCGCTAACTCAACATGTTGACTGAAATGTCAAAAATCAAACCGTTCAGCAGAATGTTGAGGAGCAGCTGAGTAGCAGCTTTCTCTGCTGAACGTACCCATTGTTTTGCCTTGTTAACAATATCTCTATGACTTGGCGGTAAATATTGCGTCGACCGTATAAACTTAAATAAAAGTGCACTCCCGTAAATGACAGAGCTATAGAACTTCACATTAAAGTACATTGGAACATAAACTCTCATAATAAATTCTGATAGTATTTTCAGGTTTTCCGATGGTGATTTAGTTGTTACATATGATCGCAAAATTCTGCTGGCTTTTGTTAACCATCGAGAGTGGACTATTGGTCCCGGCCTTATGTTTGCTAAATCTTCGGGGCAGAAACCACTAGCAACTGCATTAGCTACAAGTTTGTAACTTCTTTTTTTTTGCTACCTCCTATTTGAAAAGAATTCCTTGTTATTTTACAAGCTTTTTACCAATAATTTTGTAATTTTACAAGCTTTTTACCAAAAAATTGTAAGTTTACAATGAGGTTTCGTGATTTTACTAGATTTTTTGCTACCTCCTATTTTACTAGAATTCCTAGTAAAAATTACGAACTTTTTTGTAATTTTAAAAGATATTTACCAATAAAATTGTAAATTTACAACTTTTTTAGCGAAATAAAACTTACAAGAAATTCTCGTAAATTTACTAGACTTTTTTTGTAAAAAATCTTGAAAATTTGTAAAATTACAAGAAAAATTCTAAAATTACAAAAAAAATTTAAATTTCGATTATTTATTAAAAAACGAGGAAAACTGTCAAATATTGGTAAAATGGGATTACGAGACTTTTTCTAGTAATTTGACAAGATCTTTTTTTAAATTACATTTAAACATAAAATCGATGAAAATAATATTTTTCGTATATTTTTTTTAATTAAATAGTTAAATAAAAAAAAAATAAAAAAACAAACAAAAAATACAATAATTTGATGGGCATCGCCAGGATTCGAACCTAGGCTGCCGGTACGCATTAGTTATCAAGTGTTGTTGTGTTGTCGTTATGTCGTGCTTTGTGACACATTATTCCAGGGTTCGATTCCCGGTTTGTTTTAATATTTTTCATTATTATATTTTGATTTATTTTTTTCCAAGTTGAAGAACTTTTTAAATAAAAAAAGTAAGTTTTTGTAAAATATCGATAATTTTTTTTTTTAATTCTTTCGATTTCAGTTTTGACTTAGGTTTTGTTAAATAAATTTTTTTTTAACCAATTTTAAAATCAATTATTTTTTAAACTCAATTTTGAATTACAATTTAGTTAAATAATTTTTTTCTAAGTTTTAGGTAGAGAAATCGTGACAGTTTTAGGTTTTATAACAGTTTGACTATTATTATTTTGACATAAATCTCCAAAACCATTACTTAGGTACATAATTTTCTATAAATGAGTACAGATATAGAAAGCTGAGGAAATTTCCTTTAAAATAAGCCCTCTTCCAGCGATACAGGTCAACCATTCACCAATTGCAATGAATTGCAATGAATATTTCCAAAAAAATAGCATTATTTTTGGATTTCCTGAGCACCAAATTTTCACTTAAAAAACCGGAAGCTCGATTTTGATTTTAGAACCATGATTTCTTTGGGAAAAGTTCTTAGAATTTCTCGTAGATTACGATTCTGCTATACGCTTAGTAGGCAAAAAAATTGACCCACCCTAATGTATGTATTTGTGCATTTTTGCGGTATTATGAGAGTTTTTTTGGTTTTCTCTTATTTTATCAAACTTTATCCAAAAAGTTGTGGACAAACAAATTATAATCACTATTCTAGCTAAAAACTCTTTATCTTAATTGTTAACAAACCTCTTCTTCTTCTTCTTTTATATTTTATTGTCAAGAAAAAAACATTTGCATTTTCTTAAAATTTTTCCATTTTTATTTTCCTTTCTGGTATTCCTTTCAATCTTTATTTAATCCCAACAGTTATATTGTATTACAATAACACCCTGTATATCTCTGATGATTTATTACTTTAACGACACATACCGAATATGATTTTCTAGGAAAAAAAAACCGAAAAACATGAGACATATTCCTTTATGCATGCATACGTAAGTAGTTACTCGTATTTACTATAATGCCATCCATATCAAAATGAGTTTAAAAGAAGAAAAATGTTTAGAATCCCGAGTAAAAAAAAATTGTATGGTAAAACATGTTATCTTATAATATTATATATAATTCATCAGATCCGATATTGCTTAATTTGATCCGAAAATTGGCCGCGCCAAAGTTATCTCATAACATATGAAATTACAGTTTTATATTTGAATATATGTAATTTCATCCGAAAATTGGCCGCGCCAAAGTTATCCTAAAATATCTAATATCATGATTTTATATTAAATATGATATGACATGATGTAATTTCATCCGGAAATTGGCCGCGCCAAAGTTATCTTAAAATATCTAATAACATGATTTCATATTAAATATGATATGACATGATGTAGTTTCATCCGGAAATTGGCCGCGCCAAGGTTATCCAAAAATATCTGATATCATGATTTTATATTTAATATGATATGACATGATGTAATTTCATCCGGAAATTGGCCGCGCCAAAGTTATCCACAAATATCTGATGTCATGATTTTATATTAAATATAATATGACATGATGTAATTTCATACGGAAATTGGCCGCTCCAAAGTTATTTTAAAATATCTGATAACATGATTTTATATTAAATATGATATGACATGATGTAATTTCATTCGGAATTTGGGCGCGCCAAAGTTTTCTTATAATATCATGTTTAAAAAAAAAACTACCCAAAAAATGTTTCTTTTTTTTTTTTTTGATTTTTTTAGATATTATAATATCGAATTTATATAAAAAAAACCTTTGGTGTCACGGAGATTTGAACTACGAGTCTTCAAATTAAATTCTCTGTCCAATCAGCAGAAAAGTTTGCTGAAAATACACCTATTTTGATCATAATCTCGATAAATGCTGGTAAATTGATTTATAATAATTTTTACGTTTAAGCATACAATTTATCATTATTTATTTTTTTTTCTATCCACGCTAACAAAAGAAGGCTGGCCGAAAAAAATACATTTATTTATCCCCATCACAATGGACCTCAGAGTCTACGTGTGTTGACGTAAAACGTCAGCAGCCACTTACAACCTATCCCCTGGGTCGACGTGTAGGACTTTGAAATGACACAAAAATGTTTTAAAAGGTTGTTATAGTTCTTCAAGGGGGAACTATTTCCCTATGGTAAATCGGTTCTCCGTAAGGCACGACTTTTGATAAGTTTGAACATGATGCATTAATTGCTACTAAAAAAACAAGGAAAAGTTAAAAAAAAAAAAAAAAACGAAACAAGAAAAAAACGGTGGGTTATTTCAATTTTAACCTCTGTAACTATTACAGATAAAGAGGTATAATTATTAAACATTGCACAATGATTGTTTAAGGTTTTTTCTACACAACTGCATTTGGAGTTTTCCTAAATTCCAAAAATTTAAGGTTTTATTAAATATTTATCTCAGTTTTACTGACAATGGCTATCACAATGGACCTCAGCAGCCACTTACAATCTAACGTAACCTACTGCCAAGGGAAGTCTCCCTGGTGTTACCCTCCGATCTTAATGAAATTTTGATATGTTGTTCAGAACAAAAATAATTACAATGTGCTCGATTCGGGAGTACTATTTCACCATTCACCAAATTTTTAAAAATTTTATATTCTTTTGAATTTCTAGATTTAATTTTTTTTTCTTGTTGAAATATAACTTGTAGTTAATATCTTAAAAAATTACAAGGAAAAATTAAAAAATCTTAAAAGTCGAAAGGATATCAAATTTTTAAAAAGTAGATGAATTGTGAAAGAGTACTCCCGAATCGAGCACATTATTTTTTGACTTATTAACAAAAATGTCCTAAAATGTTGTTATTTTACTCAATATGACGAAAAGTTGTGCTTGTTTCGACACGTTCTTTGCATACTTAGTCCCAATTCACAACAGGCAATTTAAATTGCGGCAATTTTTGTGTTTCTCTTTTGAACTTGCCGTTTATGTTCACACACTGGCAATTCTGTTCGGCAATTCCAAAAAGAAATGTGAAAATACACTTCAGATTGAGAGTTGCGAATGAAAAAATAAAACGAATTGCCAGTACGAGCAAGTTTTTTCCCCTTTCCATTCCTCTCACCTCTCTCTCCTATAAACTAAGAATTGTGGCAATTAATATTGCCCTGTATAAATTGGGACTTAGATAGGTTTTTTAAAGACCTTTGATTTGATTTTTATATATAACGTGACTAGATTTCTTTGCAAAATATAGAAGATGAAAAAAACTGAAAAATCACCGTTTCCTTTCCCCTCATTTGCATATCCTAAATATGAATTCGGGCCACAAAATAAAACAAATTCCATAAAGATCGGCTGGTGAAGCTAGAGAGACTTCCCTTCTTCTTCCCTTTAAAAAAGATTTTGTTCTATACGAGAATTACCATGACCTTAACGTAGAGATAAACGAGTCATCGAAGCATGAGCCAAAATATTGCCACCAATGGGATTTTTAGGCCAAGCTTGAAACATAGAAACCACCATCAATAAAATTGGGAAATGACAACAGCAACTGAAAATTCATCGGCCAAACGTAAATGCATTTGTCGAACAGCCAATTCACCGCGACCAGCATAATCGGTGCCACATAAAGCAGTGGCACTTTCCACTACAATTAAGGCACATCTGAAAAGTGAATGTTGGGAGATTTTTTTACGTTCAAACTCAAAAGATGTATAGAAAATTACCTTGATCCTGCAATCATTGATGTTCCCTGAATAAGCAACTGAGTCAGATAATTTAAATTAAAGGCACGTGAAATATCGTAAAAATCATCGTATACCAGCTTATATTAATCGGTTATAGCCAATAAGCTTTTGGGTCGAAATGAACCCTCAGAGTCAATACATAAACATTTACCTTTAGAACCATTTTGTTTTGTGGGCAGATGACAAAAAGTATTACACAATTGGGTCTATCCAATTCCTTAGAAATTTGATTTGTGCTAAAAGTTTGTCCCTTTGTTTCCGAAAAGCCTTTGACGGTAAATATTTTCGTTTTGGGAGCAAATGATTCAAGGTATTGATTGATGATTACACGGTATAATAACCAGCATCCTTTAAACGTTGTATATCATTCCTGTCACTTTCTGTTTTTAAATATGCAACGGACCAAATTCTTCTTCAAAATCTATTGTAGTAGCCAATGATCTGTCTGTTTGCTGGTAGGTCATAATTAAAGGTGTTTACGCTTGGCAAATCACAATTTTACGTTTTTTTTATTTCTTTAAAACTCCCGTTTGATGATTTTAATTTTTTTTTGCAACATTCAATGTGTTTTAATAAAAACAAAAAAATCGCACCAGAAAAGAAAAAAATAGTTTAAACGTTGTCAGCTGTCAAAGTAATTAGACACATGGTTGCCATACGTGTGCAATTACAATTCTGGCGTTGACTTTGAATTTTGTGTAAAGAGAGGGCGTTTGATTTAAACAAAGGCTTTGGCTTTGAATTTTGTTCTGGCGTTTGTTTGTATACACACACACAAAGAAGAACAGAAATATAATTATTTGGTGGAAGAAAAATAAATTTTTCCTGAAAATTATTTTTTTTCGGTGAAACATAAAACTCCTTTGGTTTTGTTATTGATATTTTTTTGATACTTGTTTTTTTATAATAATTGGCGGTAAATTATATTTTCACTTTCTTTTATATGTACTTTTCTTCTAATTTTCCAATACACAGATGTGTTTCATAAACAAGATATGAAACACATCACAAAATCAACCCTTTTTTTGTAAAAGACTGGCAACGCCAAAGCAAGAAAAAAATACTCACGAGAGAGCAAAGCCAAGAAAATAGAATTGATTCTATTCTGGCTTTGAAACGCTAGCGTTGGCTTTGAATTTTGTTCTACATACAAAATGTATGGGAACGAGCAAAATTCAAGGCCAACGCCAGAATTGTAATTGCACACTACATCATATTTACTTTAGGGTTTGAACACAACGAAGGCTTTGGCTTCGGATTTTGAGAAAAGAGAGGGCGATTGATGTAAACAAAGGATTATTCTTTTTAGTGTTTGTAAACGCAAATAATTATTCTTTTTGGAGTTTGTAAACGCAAATTATTATTTATTAAAAATGTTAGGTAACTGAAAAGCCTGTTTTAATAAATAATTTTTTAAAAGGGTCAAAATCCATTTTAATTAAGAGTTTGGTTTTAAGACCTGAGTGCCAATTAGCAAACGCAAAAAACACTTACACTTTTTAGAAAATTTTTTGATAAAAATACAACTCACCAAGTGTTTTTGCCAAGTTTTTAGAACAAAAACTTGGTTAAATTACGTAAAAGTTTTTTAGGCTGGATTACTCAATGCTGCGTTATAAAATAACTCATAAATTTAACTTTTTCATACAAATTTTGACATAAGGCTCCGTTAAATCGGCAGTTAGCAGCTAACTTTTCATTAAGTAATCCGCCTTTAGTGAGTTGTATTTTTACCAAAAACTTGGCTAATAAGTTAAAGTGTTTTTTGCGTGTATGGTAACACAAAAACTTATTGATTACTTTTTAATTAAAAGGGTCCTATAACTGGTAACGTAGAGAAAGCTAGATCTTACTTAACGGCTAGTTACTTAACTGGTAAAGTAAGCAAGTGTCAATCAAAATGCTTTAGATTTTCACGTGATCTGTTACAGAGTCATAGAGTAGGATAACAAATGGCGTTTGAAAAAGGAGTAAACAAAAACCATATGGTATTGTTTATTACAAATCGAAATGTGAGCGAGATGGAAGATACCAGTTTTACAGTGAGAATGCAGATTTTTTTTGTCTCTCTTGGCTTTACGTTTGAACTTTAGTTTGGCATTGCCTGAATTTTCCAATTATCTTTGGTGATGCCAGATCAGAACCTGATACGTTTTTTAGAAGCTGAAAAATTTTCTTTCTGAGATCTGCATTAGAAATTTTAAAATTTTTTTAATAATTTTTTGGGGTAAATTTTCTTATTTCATTTCTCTGAAACATTCAGTTTCTGAGACATAATTGAGAAATTTCTCTGAATCAGTTTCATTAGCGGTTTTCACAAAAAAAGAATCGGATAAATGAAGAAAACAATAAAATGTTTGACAGAAATACATGTATTTTGTTGTTGTATCTGTCAAACATTCTATTGTTTTCTTCATTTCTCCGATTCTTTTTATGTTTTCTATTAAGGGTGAGAACCGCTATTGTGCTTTAGAGGCAAAGCGTTGAGAACCAATAGTAAAAATGAACTGAGATGAATTAAAATAAATGATGAATTTGTATTATTAAAACAGATAAAACGATGTGAAATAACATATTCCCTTAAAATTACTTTTAAAAGACTTTGACATATTTGGGCCGTTTTTTTATAAAAACTGTGTAACAAAAATTGTCCTTTTTTACTCGAAACTAATTTTTTTGTTTGTTTATAAGGTACTAAATAAGATTTTTATGGTGTTAATAAACATTATAAATAGTGTAATCGCGTTCATAAGGTTTTTATATATTTTTTTTACAAAACATTTTGGCTTTTGCGGGAATTCCCGGGATCCCGTGAAATTTAAAAATGAATCCCGCTTTCCCGGGAAATGAAAAAGTCTGGGAAAAGAAAAACTCTAATAACCATATATGTCGCCACACAAAAATAAAATTTAAAATACTCTTATATATATGTATATATGGCTGGTTGTTTGGTTCAAAAAATATTTTTTATGTATATAATCATATAACAATTATATATTTCATCACATCTTCGACCAATTATAATTATATCTTGAGTTCGGACGAAAATTCCGTTTATATAGTACCATACAAAAACAGATATTTTATCGTTTAAGACACATATAACTATATCTATTATTTTTGTTGAAAATTTTTTTAGTATTGAGCCATATACAATTTTAAATTGTATTATATCAGTCATATATAGTTTTGCATATATTGATACAGGATTTTTTGTTTAGTAAAATCCTATACGTAATTAGATATAAAGTCATGCATAATAATGTATGAAATCGGATTAAGTTTTATGTGCAATGTATGATTACATCTACCATTTATATTTATATATTATGAAAAATATAATTAGATACGATTTTATATGACATCATTTAAAAAAATTCGAAAATTTTAAAGTGAGATATAATTTTATACTTTGGCTCATATAGTTTTATATGGTTTTATGAAAACATATAAAATAATATACATTTATATAAATTCCTTTTTACTCGGGATATTATATTTTGTAACACATAAACAACTAAACGCGTGTGATGATGAGAAGGATGATGATGACGATACGAGTACACGAAGTAAAGGAATATATTGACATTTCATGTTTTTTGTATTTTGCGAAAATTTTACTTAACTTGTACTCCTACGGCATGCATGAAGAATGATTGCTTTGAGTCTTAGGGGTTTCAAGGTTTACTTTCTTGTATATTCAAATATTAATGCATACAGTGGGGGATGATATTATAGGAAAGTTATGTTTAAATCAATCTGGCATAGGCACTATACAGAATGGATTTTAAATCGGGGTTTTTGCCAACGTTGGCAATACTGTTTTATCATACGCACTTTTTTGTTAGCCGACACGTTTTTCGTAGTTTGTCAGTTTCCATCGTCAAGACTATTTAGCAAATATAAAAATACTATAATACGTTAATGTTCAAACAAAAGTAAAGAAAAATTACATCGAGCTAGAATAAACCTACTCAAAATATATTTTTTAAAAATTTTAATATATCTACATTTTCCGCCAACACTGTTTTATTCACAATGCCATGGCATTTCACTCTCCATAAAGTCATGTCGTACGTAGGGAACAAAATGTGACGTGTTGCATATCAATTTAAAATTGAAATTCACTGTTTTCCTTTCTAAGATTCTCCTATGCACATACAAAAACAATATATTGTTGTTTTCTTCCAAAAAGGGAGTTCAATCATTCATACAACAGCCAGCCACAAGAAAAGTAATACTGTTAAGAATTTTGTATGCAAACTTTCGGATTATTCATCAGAAAATACTGCAGGGAATTAAAAGTATGTCTTAAGGAAGAAGAATAAATGAATATGTATGTTTTTCGTAATAATATTTTGTTAATTTTAAAACAAAACAATATGTTAATGCATATTTAATCAATTTATAAGGAAAATATGCATATTATTTTATTTAGCATATGGAATGTTAAAATTTTATGCTGATGAATGCATTTTGTGTGTCGTTTATTAATAAAAACTGTTTGGTTTAAGAAAAACTTTTTGTGAGTGATACATAAATATTCATATTATAATTCTTCTAAGAACTTTATAATTTATATGCCCTACAGATTAATTGGTTATGAACCTCACAAATTTTTACACTCAAATAAAAAATTTGTGTCAAAAAATGTTTTAAAAAAATTTAAAAAGCTTATAGAACGGCTTTTAAAAGGGTTTGGTTTAGTTTGTAAAGAAAAAGCTTTTTCCCCCTTCAGATATTGCCCGTTTACGAACATAAACACTGTTTATTAAACAGCTTATTGACTAGGTTTGAGGTGGCGGAATCAAAGACTCCTCACATAGACCGGATGGTTTACAGCGAAACTACAATAATTCCTCAGGGACGCTGATAGAACGCATTTGCCCTCATCGCGAATTGTACTATTTGCCTTTGGTCGACATTCGAAGCCGTTTCCAAGCTCCCAAAGACATGCCCATTATATGCCCATTATATGCAGTCGGATTCTGGCCAAAGCAGAGCAATGGCAAAGAATATGTTCTACCATTTTCTCAGTGTTAGGTTCACACACCACTCATCAAGCCAGCTTAGGTTGTGTTAAAATCGGGAAGTGGCATTTCACTTCTCTTTATTTGGAAATTTAAAAATCATTATCACGAAACTCCTAGCTGATCGTATTTTTGAGTTATTCTTAAAAAAATAAAAACCTCCCAGTAAAATATCCAACCGATTCTTATAGATTTTGCTCTCCTGAATTCAAATCTGCCATTCATTTTTTTCTAGCACGTACCGTTTTTAAGATATGCGCTATTAAAAAGTCAAAAAAGCAATAATGTCGCCCTTTTGGTGGTCCACTGTTATGTTGCTTCCAATAAATTAGATCTCCTTATTTCACAACGGCAATCCAAATTTTTCTAGCCTGTTCCGTTTTTGAGATATTCGCGTTAGAGATTTTTGCGTGGAAAAATTTTTAAACGCGAAAAACTCGAAAACGGAACATGCTAGAAACATTTAAATTGCAGTTTTGGAATCAGGTATATTTTTTTATGAAATCCAGTCCTATTTGTGAAAGACTTTGTAACAGTGGTCCAACAAAAATGCGAAATTATTGTTTTTTTTTTTACTTTATAATAGCGAATATCTCAAAAACGGTATGTACAGTAAAGGTGTCCTTACGGCTAAGGTAATTTTTTAAAATAACTTTTTAATACCTGGTAGGGTCCTAAATTGTAGTTTAGTGTCAAAAATCAGCGAGCCAAAATTTGGGGACAATCGGATTAAAATAACTCTTGCATTTGGCATGAGTAGTGATATAATTTCCGCGGATTCCAAAGAAAATATGTTTTTCTATAATAATTTAGCAAATATGGAAAAAAATTCTGAAGTGAAACGACAAATTATACATTATACATTTCTATAATACAAAATGTCTGCATATATCCGATTTCTCAAAAGTTATTTACGAATTTAAGAATTTACGTTTTACACTTCGATCCGTACAATAGAGCACAATTTTTCCAAAATTTGCTAAATTATTGCAGAAAAACGAATTTTATTTGGAATCCGCGGAAATTTTATCACTACCCGCGCCAAATAAAAAAAAAAGCTTGACTACCATATGTATCTGCTATTTTTAATCTTAAACATGTTTTCATTTTGATCATAAAGTAAAATTAAATTTTAATTTTTTTTTTTGCATGAAAATTTTGAAATTCTGGCTTTGAAAATCATACAATTGTCTGAGGCATGTATGCGTAAAATGCTTATTTTTTATCCGATTTTAATGTTATTAGTCATTTTGGAAAGGTAATTTAATACCATTTTCATATTATTTCACAAAAAATTTAACAAAAAATATCATATACCAATATTTTTCCAAAAACTACAAAAAACGTTTTTCGTTCGTAGAAGGAGGTCCCAAAACTTCAATCCATTTTCGACACGAGTTATTTTTAGCCGATTGTCCCCAAATTTTGGCTCACTCATTTTTAGACACTAAAGAACAATATAGGACCCTACCAGGTATTAAAAGGTAATTTTTGTTTTTAAGGACACCTCAAATGTACGGCCTATGCTCATAGAGCATATTTGTGCAAAACTTGAATAGTACAGATATTTAATTTTGTGCTCTACACTAAGAAAATTATGTCATTAACTGTTTGTAGGTTATTTTAAAAAGTAATCAGTAAAATTTTTTTAAGGACTTCTTATTTTCTACTGTTTCTGTAGTTTAAAAAAAATAATTTACTGTATTAAAAACGAATTTTCTGTTACATTTAATGTCGGCAGTAAAAAATTTCTTCTATAGTTTTACTGTTTTTCAATGCAAAATAACTGAATATTCACTAGTTTTTTAATGTTTTGGTTAGTCATTAAATTAACATTTAAATAAAAAAACAGTGGAATGGGTTTTAAATAAAATTTCATTTATTTTAAGTGAATATTCACTGGAATTTACCTACATAATTTTTTGAGTGTACCAAGTTTTCCACAGACTGGGGGACAGATAGACGAACGGATATTTTTGCGAGCTCGTGCAGTTAAAAGTGTTGTTGCTAATCTTGATGTAAATAAGTCATCATTGTCGGATGGTAACGAAACACTAAGACATTAGTGCGCCCACTGCCTAACCTTTTTATCTCGTACTAAAGTGCGGAAGTCTTTCCATCCTGTTGGAAGGTTGTCAATGGGCAGCCAATCCCTAAAAAGTGTGCGTCTAATAACCCTGATAATTACCGCCCATTCGCAATATGCTCAGCGGTGTCGAAAGTTATGGAGAGCAATTTTAAACGATAAAGAGTATGGTTTTCGGATAGCTCATTCTGTTTGCGTTCCTTTCGAAACGTTGGAATCGTTCAACCATCCATTTTGGTGAGATTAATGTGGTTGATCTGTACATTTCCAAGTCATTTTATTGTGTTTGGCACAGTGCACTCATATTGCTTTTGCTGTTGGTAATGATCGTTTCATATGTATTGTTAAGGATGGGTTATCATCAAAAGAGTTTCAGTATGTGTTAGGGTCGAACCGGAATCAAATTGCGTCGCGCACGACGAAAAAAACAAAAACAAACACATCAAATTTGAAATTTTTACGTCCGTTTGATTTAGGTACCTCACATTTAAATATAAGAAACGAAAAATTATTGGGCGTTACGCCTTAGGCGACGTAATTTAATTTAGGTTCGACGCTATGAGAGTACAGCAAGTTTCCGTTTTTACTCGTACCAAACTTCAAATCCTCTCTACTCTTTTGCGAATGACAGTATCATTTATTTTCCTTTAATGTAGGCTAAGCTTTGTTGAGGTTGAGGTCAAAAGGCTGATATAGGAGCTTCAGTGCCTATTTTGGAGCTCTTGGGCAGTGTGCAAAGGAGGGAGTAGATGCTTATCAATGACAATAGTTTATCCAGCGAAGCATCGCTGGCATGTGGGTTGTGTGAGTCTGTTCTCTGCTTAGATATTTCAAAAATTTTGTCATATCGTGTTCAGGATGTCAAAATATTTTTTTTTATTATTTTTCTTATAGAGAAAGTAAACCACTATTGTTTTACTTAATCTTTAAGCGTTCCTTAAAAATTTATATTTTTGTAAAAAGCTACCTCCCTAATATGTTTTTTTTTTCATTTACGTGACAAATGAACATTTATATTTCTAGTACAAACAGAAAAAAAAACTCATCTGTTCTCAATTTAAAAACAATTTCCGTTATGATAATTGACAGATAAAAATCATAAAGATGTTAAAAAATAGTAAAACTACTCTTTACAAGATAAATTTTTAATGTAATAATTTCTAGCATTGAAAGTTTTTTAATCATGTTTAGAAAGTGAGGACAAAAAATATTGAGAAGAAATAATCATAACTAAATTATAAATAACTATAAAGAAAAAATAAATCGAAATGATTGTGAAGACTATTTTTTTAATGAAATCGGCGACAATTTTTTTTTAAATAAACAATAGGCTTGTTTTTGGCTAACCGGATTAAGATTAGGATTAATTCTGTTTAGTTAAAAAATGGGTCAAATCAAGTCCGGAATTTTTTTATAATTATTATTAAATATAAAGAAGAAAAAGAAGCGTTGCCCAAAATGTAAAATGGTATTAATAAATCTGAGTTAATCCTCCGATTAATGATTAACTCGACGATATACGTGTTACTTCGGGAGTTATCGGAATTTTCCTGAATGTCCACATTATTTCAAAAGGGGGCAATAAAATTTTTATACACTGATATGGCCGATAAGCCGAGACAGGATTGAACGATCGGTTCGGGAATTTTCCAATTATTTTCCATCATCAGAATTCTTTAGAAAATTGAGAATATGACAATCTGATATTAGGACCACAACAGTATTACCACAGTTTTCTTAAGATTTCTGATGATGAGAAATAATTGGGAATTGCCCGAAAACGATCGTCAACTCAAACAAAATATTTTTGAAAGTAGAAACTATATGAGTATTTGTTTAGAGAAAGTAGAGTTAACTTAAGTACTTGTAATATTAATTCATAATAGGGAAACTAAATGGCCTCGAACTAGAAAAAAGTGTTTCATTGCACAATCTAAATGTCGAATAAATAACTAATTTTAATTATTTTTAATAAAAATAAAAATAAAAAAAAATAAAAATAATTTTTTTAAGTCCTTAAAATTCTGTCATTTGATTTTGCAGTAGTATTTCTTTAAATTTCTTATCATATCAAATATTTAGACGATTATTTTCAAAAAATGTACTTTATCACTGTCAATTTGTTCCATTTCTCTCTCTTCATATGTATACACTTCGAAATTGTTGACACTTATTTTTTCCTGATACGGGAATCATACAAACAAAATAAACTTACAAAGTTTATTTGCAAATTAATGGTTTGGAAATGTGTTTGTAAATGACCCCTTTTTTTTAACACATTTCAATATAAAAACAAACAACATGATGATGAGTGGTAGTGTTAGTGTCACATATAAGAATTTTGATGATGTATAGATGGAAGAGTAACGCACTTTTCAAAATCAAAAACTTGAAAAAAGGAAAAACTACATTTAAAACATGAAGGGTGCATACATCAAAACTGGATTTCATTATACAAACACACACTCGCACATACACACAGACATCGAGAAAGAAAATGTCAATATAAACACATAAGCACACTGTGAAAATACATATAAATGTAATGCACGTAAATGATGTCCATCACATACGTTTTTAAAATTTAAGCACTATGGGCTGACATGATAGAAATCAAAGATATATTCGTAGCTAAAAAGCAAAATGAAATATTAAGTTTGAAAGGGCGCGCCATCGTGCTAGTTGGTATAGTTCTAGCCTATATGTGTGGGGGTCGTGAGTTCGATTCTCACCGGAGGCCTTGGTATATTAAACGACTACAAGGCCCATAGTATTGTTGTAATGTTTATTACCTTCTCTTAACAGAAATTCGTATATGTGGCAATATGCAGTACTTCTATCGTAACTACTCCATACGTATATAAATTGTTGTGAAAATGACAAGTGTGTCATTGTAAAACCCATTTAAAAGAAAACCAAGAGGGTTCAAATATAGGTTTTCCTTTTCTTTTTTTTTTAATTCCTCATATTCAACGTAAAGTAGTGGCAACATAGCAAAAAATATCTTCAACTGTATGGTATGTGATATTTCTCATGTTATGTGATGGTATTTACTTAACTTATCACATTGACATAATCTAAAATTTTAAACTGAGTATGGGATACTTCGAAGTAAAGAATTAACAATACCCGAGTAAAAAAGTTTTTTATATAATTATATATTGAGGATAAATTTTTCAAAAAAAATTGTATAAAATTAGATAAAATTATATATAATTTGATAAAATTATATATAATTATATCCTGGATTTGGTGGATATACTTATATAATTATATATAATTTGATATAATTTTATCAAATTATATATATTTATAAATAAACTCTTTTAAACGGGTACTTTACTTTTTTCCTTCATTATTTTTTAATAAATAAAATAAAAGGTTTTTAAAACAAAAAAAAAAAACAGAAAAAGCTTAAAGCTGAGTATTAACATTGAAAATGTATGAAATTCTTTTATTATACATAGAAATTTTAACTTAATTCTTCAATGTTTCTTAATATTAAACATTCTTTCCAGTCACGTTTTAGCTTACGCATGTATTATATATACACTCATACTCATATATTCTATTTAAGGATATATTAAGGAATTTTTCTATGTCAATATCCTATAGTAAACCATAAATGTTTTGGCAGGAAAAATTTATATAAGTCTTTCTTTTTGTTAGTATTCTTTACTTATAAAAACTACATAACATAAAACATTAGATAGGAGAATAAGTAGTTTTATGACCATTAAAAAAAAAATTGTGAGGTAAAGATCCCTAAGTATCTCAGAAAGAACTGAAATCGAATTTCAATCAACAAAAACGCTGATTCAATAAATTTTTTAATTGAAACTCCTCCGATGAAGAGAATTGTTATATCAATTAACAAATTGTAGATGATTATTTGATTTTTTTTTTTAATCAATTACTTTTTCGATTTTGGATACAAATTTTATCAAGTCAATTAAAATAATGATTGATTTAACAAATGAATTTAATCTTATGACCAAATTATAAAGAAATGCATATTTTTGCTTTCCAAAATGTTGCCGACAGTAAAAAAAAAATAAACCCTAGTGTAAAGTATATTTTTGAATTAATGTATTCAAATTAATTGAAGTAAAAAAAATCTGGGATGTTGAAAATTTGTAATTTGATAGTTGAAGAAAATAACAAAAATATTGATCAAAACAATAATTGACTCATTTAAATTTAGTTGATCAATAGATTTAATTGAAATTTTTTAGCCAATAATTTTTTGTGTGATTATTTCATACAAGAGTAAAAAAGATCAGACTCCCCTTCTGCTTTTAGCTATCAACATTAGGGTGGCACGAATTATGTTTTTTCGAATTTCGTCGATCGCCGGGCAATACAAACCAAAACTATTTGTTCGATTTTTTTTTTTTTCTTTATACATCCTCCACTCTAGTGATAGAGGGTATATATAAGTTTGTCATTCCGTTTGTAACACATCGAAATATTGGTCTAGGACCCAATAAAGTATATGGGGCATTCCATGTGAAATCGGACACTTTGCAAAACTTTTTTTTTAGATTTTCCCAATTTGTTTACAGTTTTTAGTACCCTTCGAAAACTCCTTCGTGGTAAATTTTCAGATTTTTTTGATGACCCGTTCAAAAGATATCGAATTTTTAAAAATTGGTAGTTTGTTCCTTTACTCAAACTTCTTTTAGTCATAACTTCTTCAATAATGGTCCAAATTTATTTTTTTCTTTTTCAAAATTTTTGTTTTTTTACATACTTTAAAAAAAAAATCCCAAAAAATCCTTAAAAGCGCTCTAGTATGCGATTTTAAAGTTTTAAAATTTAAATCTCATTTTTGAAAATGTTTGTACTCTTTGATTTTTCTGAAATTTTTTTGTGAAAAAATTCTATTGATTCTACAAATTGTTTGCTCAGGACGATCGTGGGGTAACGATTATTACTATTTCTTAAAATTTTTTGAAAAAAATTTATTGCAATTTTCCAATCTTAAAATCATTTCTACTGCCCCAATGTTGCGTCATAGAGGGGTCATTTAAAAGACCGACCCCATTAATTTTTACGTTTTAACATTTCTTTGGAACAAATTTATACCCTATCTCAAATTTCTAAGGGGGCTCCCATACAAAACGACATTTTTTAAAATTTGCTCCAGCCGCTCTAACTGCCCTAATAGTGCCCTTAGAGCAACAAAATGCATGGCCGACCCACAATATTTTTTTAGTCCAAACATTTTCTCTGAACGCACCTACCCTCTATCTTTAACTCTCAAGGCGGTCCCATACAATTTTTTTTATTTTTTGTAAATTTGTTTTATAAAATCAGCTTCTACCGGTCTAACGGTGCGTTCGAGAGGGGTCATTAGTGAGACCTACCCCCATTTATTTTTACCCTACAACAGGTTTACATACCTACGCGCTATCTCCACTCCCTAAGTAGGCTCCCATACAAATAACATTTGGCAAAAATTACAGTTTTATAAAGCATATTTTGGAAGCCTACTTAGGGAGTGGAGATAAGGCTGTGGTATGTTTTACAAAAATGTTGGAGGGTTAAAATAAATGGGGGTCGGTCTCACTAATGTCCCCTCTCGGACGCACCAATGGACCGGTAGAAGCTGATTAAATAAAACAAATTTACAAAAAATAAAAAAAATGTATGGGGACCGCCTTAAGAGTTAAATATAGGAGGTAGGTGTGTTCAGAGAAAATGTTTGGACTGCAAAATATTGTGGGTCGGTTATACATTTTGTTGCTCTAAGGGCACTATTAGGGCAGTTAGAGAGGTTGGAGCAAATTTTAAAAATGTCATTTTGTGTGGGAGCCCCATTAGAAATTGGAGATAGGGTATTAGTTTGTTCCAAAGAAATGTTAAGACTTCAGAATTAATGGAGGTCGGTCTTATAAATGACCCCTCTATGACGCACCATTGGAGCAGTAGAAATGATTTTAAGATTGGAAAATTATAATAAAATTTTTTCAAAAAATTTAAAAAAATAGTAATACTCGTTATAAAAAAATCTAAGAGTAAAAACATTTTCAAAAATGAGATTTAAATTTTTAAACTTAAAAATCGCATACTAGAGCGCTTTTAAGCATTTTTTGGTATTTTTTTTTTTTTTAAAGTACGTAAAAAACAACATTTTTGAAAACAAAATTTGAAGTTTGGACCATTATTGAAGAAGTTATGACTAAAAGAAGTTTGAGTAACGGAACAAACTACCAATTTTTAAAAATTCGATATCTTTTGAACGGGTCATCAAAAAAATCTGAAAATTTACCACGGAGAAGTTTTCAAAGGGTACTAAAAACTGTAAACAAATTGGGAAAATAAAAAAAATAAAATTTCATAGGGTCCGATTTGACATGGAATGCGCCATATATATTCATGATCCTCGACGATTTTAAGTCAATCTAACGATGCCCGTCCGTAGAAAACACGCTAATTTTTTAAAGACTTTACAGAGGCTACTGAAGTTTGGCGTATATGTTTGTCATTTACCTGGTCAGGTTGGTATTGCAATCCAGACAAATCGGTCCAGTGGTTCAAACGTTATGAGCAAAAGAGTAAATAACGGCATTACGAGATAAAAAAAACACGATAACTTTCTAAAGACAATAATAAGACTGCTGAAGCTTGACATATAGCTTTGCCGTTCCCCAGGTCTGTTTGGTATTGAATTTCAGCTTAATCTGTCTAGTGGTTCAAAAGTTATAAGCAAACCCCCGAATTTCAGATTGGTTTGATCTTAAATGCCACGTGTTAAACAAGTTTTAAAAGCATTGGTGGTAACTGAACAAAGCTTTTCAAACTTGTTTAGTTTTAAAGCAATGCTTTTTAAACTTTTTTAGTTTTAAAAGCATTGGTAACTTAAAAATTTCACTCGAAAAAAATTGTACACTCAAAAAAAAATTATTTTTTTTTTTACAAAAATTACAATATTTTGTATACATACGTACGTGCATTCACTGAGAAATATTTTTACAGTAAAAAAAACATTACACTCGAAAAAAATTTTACACTCAAAAAAAATAGTATTTTTTTTTTAATTGACAAAAAAAGAGTTTTTTAGTCAAAATAAAATATTTATAATCAAAATTGTCAATTTTTTTCACGTTAAAAAATTTCTTATTCTTTAAAAAATGCATTGTGGAGGGTATTCATAGATTCGGAAAAGTTGAATTTAACTTTTCAACTTGTTCATTTTTAGTTTACTTGATTAGCTTATTATCGACTAAAAGATTTTATTTTAGTGGGATACACCCTTCCGATTGGGATCCTACTATAAAAACTTTTTGTTTTTAGTTTGACAAGAAAGGATCTTAGCTGAGATGTTACCATTAATGATAAATAGGGCAAGTACTTTCATGCATCTAAAAAACGAAAATATGTGCCTATAATATGCATCTAAAAATCCAAAATATGCACTTAAAACTTCAAAAATATGCATCTAAAAATGATTGTTTTTACTAAAAAAAATAATTTGTCAACATAAATTAGGCTTTGTCCAATACTTTAAGGCCTTCGACAATTCTTAAAAATGTTTTTTTGAGTGGAAACAATTTTTAATTTTAATTATTTTTTACTTGAGAAGTTTTTTTTTGAGTCACTGAATATTTCTAAAGTTAAAAATTTTATAAAAGAAAAAAATATATACAAAATATTTCTAGAACAAACTATTTTTAAAAACTACTTTTGTTCTTTTTTCTAAAAAAAACAAAAAAATATTTTTTAAATATTTTTTTTTTCTTTTCTTGGAATTTTCTGATTTTCAAGTCAAAAAATTAACTAAAAGGCAAAAGACCTTATCCCAACTCTTAGCAAAATAAAAACGCAATTTTCCTGTAATAAAATGTTAAATTCGAAAACATTTTTTTCTTTACGAGTAGTAAAATATCTCAGAATAGGAACATTTTAAATAGGAATCATTTCTCAGAATCTAAAAATTATACTTCCAGAATCAATTTTCTATAAAAAATGCATCAGAATACGATTTCTTTAAATAAGTATATTTTTCTAAAAGAAATTTAAATTTTCCTAGGGAAGTTTTGAAAAAATATCGATGAAATTTAAAAAAAGGCAAATTTATATGAAAATATGCAAAAATATGCATCTATACCAAAATATGCAGAAATATGCTACTACAAATCAATGCCATTTTATTGCAAATTCATTGATTCGGATAGATATTTAATTTATGTTATATTTACAGTGCTGAGTAAAAATATGCATTTTCATGAAAGTACTTGCCCTAATGATAAATATTCACAAAAAAATATACCTATTAGTGACATCTTTATAGTATTCCAAAATGTATCAAAAAACAGAAAAAATACGTTTTTTATTTTTTATTTTTATTTTCTGTATTGTCATAAAAAATGCCTTTTGTCGAATTTAATAACACAGTGCAACAAAAAAATCGAAATGGGACGTAACCAAAAGCAAATGAAAGTTGACATATTCCATAACAAAACCATCAAGGCTTTTTTGTTCAACGCTAGATTTTTTATACGCATTTAAAATGAACTTTTATTATTATTATAATTTTTTGATATTTGTAAAGGTGGCGTATGATCAATTTTGAAATTGCCTTTAAATAACAACGGTGCACACTTGTTTATTTATCATAATTTGGATTTAGTAAGTAGGTAATGGATCTATTGCAGCGAAATTCAAACCGGTTATAGTTAACGTAATTTCGAGCTTCAGTTTGGACGCTGGACCCCACAAGTACAATTGACAAAAAATTTGAATTCTTTAAAATCACAAACTTCAAATGAGTGTTAAGTAAATATAGCGCTGAACTGAAAAAAACCTAATGGGTTTTGTTATGTAAAATGTCAACTTTTATTTGATATTTCCGATTCACAAAGTTCGATTTTGTATCACTGTGTTATAAGTGTTACAGTGAGTTTTAAATTAATGATTTTTGTTTATATCTATTTTAAAGATTCCTGAGGATGCCATCCAGAGGATGTGTAAATATTGAAAAGAAAAATTAATAAAATTAAAAAATGTAAAAAAAACATCTGTGGCCTCGAGCTTCTCAATTAATAAAGTATTGAAATAACTTTTTCGTTAATCTAATAAAGAGACTTAAAAAATCATACGTAAGAATAGCACTATGTGGTATAAACTACCTGTATATGTGCCTTCAAATATTACGTTCATTTATTGTATGTATTCGCCATTAAAGACACCAGCTACTATGTTCGTTTTTAGTGTTATACTAAAAAAAACAACAACAACACAACTTAAACGTTGAATACACATATTCTATGATTTGAACATGTTTTTATTACCCAAACATTGACAAATCTATCACTAACACCTGACACATACTATAATATACCTACATGTCTATGTATGTGTGTGTGTTTTATACCACTAAACTATAGTGTATGTATGCCAAACAATTGTTGTTTGGTTTTTACAATATTTTTCTTTTTTTCTTTCGTACAACCTCATAGCCATTGTTCTTACCTTAGGCTGGTTTAACTTTAAGTTTTTTTTCCAAGAATTCCTTAGTATTTCTTTACTTTGACTTTCTGTTTTTATAGAGGAGATCCCCTCCAAATGCTAGTTGCGTTTTCTTATCACGCATAGCTATTTATTCTTAATAGCCACCGTAAAATCAAGTTAAAAAACAAAAACTTTTCTAGGGCCTGTAAAACGTTGATGGTTTTGTATTGTTTTGGCTTTGGTATCGAATAACAAGGATAATACTCAATTTTCTTTTTAGTATCGTATGCATATCATGATTTTCAAGTTTTTGTTTTTTTCTTTCTTATTTTTCTTGAGTTTTTTTTTGTAGGCTTAAAATAAATTGCCTAATTTCTTTGGGAAAAAACGACACTATATGCAATAAGTATGCAAACATTAGTAATTTCTAGAAATATCATGATTGTGGCAATCGTACAACAAAAAAAAAACCTTGTCATATTACTAGAAAAGTCTCGTAATCCCATTTTACCAATATTTGACAGTTTTCCTTGCTTTTTAACAAAAAAATTTCCATCGAAATTTAAATTTTTTTTTATAATTTTACAATTTGTTTTGTAATTTTACAAATTTCCAAGGTTTTTTTTACAAAAAAAATCTAGTAAATTCACGAGAATTCCTTGTAAGTTTTATTGTGCCAAAAAAGTTGTAAATTTTCTACTTTATTGGTAAAAATCTTAGCCCTGTTTTCGCGTAAGCGTTTTACTAGAGTTTGCAAATAATCAAGATATTTCATATTCGCGATTACGATTAAAAAAATTGCCATTAATCGCGATTATCGATTAATCGAATTTTTTAAATAATTTGAGTTGCAATAGCTTAAAAAAATCTTTTGAAATTTACATTTTAGAACGTACGAAAACAAAATGTTTGCGGGATCGTGTCGGATTATCTGCGATGGCCAGTGAAGAGCAAATTGTGAGAAAATTTATTAAAAAATTTTACAAGACATCATTAATCGGCAACGAGCGGTCAAAGTATGAAAAACAAATACGTTTTTTGACAAAATTTCATGTCTACATTTATTGACCAAAATCCAAAAAAAAACAAAACTTTTTAAAATTTTCTCACAAGGGAAGTATCTCAACCCATATGAACCGATTTGCATGAAACGTAAAATATATATAAAAGAGACAATTCTAAGGTTGGGGTGTCTCGTCTTATCGGCCATATCGGGGATTAAGGGGTTCAAAACATGGGTAAAAAAATGGCGAAAAAATAGTTTTTTGGATTTTTCAGCCATTTCTTTCTAAGAAACTATATGATGTTTACATATGAGAAGAAAGGTTTTTTTAATGCCTATCCAACGGTGGCATAACCTTGTAAGAGTCTAGCTTTGTTAAATACTTTTTTCATGAAAATGTGTAAATTTTAGGGGGTATTGATATGAAGACATAGATATAAGAAGTCCATATGAATATGAAATAATCTTTATTAAATTTAAGTTGACACGTATTTTTGCTCTAGAGGATATTCCTTTTAGTTCGGGAGTTATCGAAATTTTCCCGGAGGCCCACCATGTTTCATAAGGGGACAACGAAATTTTGAAACACTGATATGGCCTATAAGCAGAGACACCCCAACCTTTAAATCGTCTCTGTTATATATATTTTAAGTTTCAGGCAAATTGGTTCATAAGGGTTGAGATACTTCCCTTGTCAGATCAGAAATTAAAGTTAACTTGTTAAATTGCAAGCAAGTTAAATGAATCATGCACTCAAAAAATTATATCATTAATTGTTTGTAGTTTATTTAAAAAGTTTTACGTTTTGTCGTTTTTAAAAGAAAAAACCGTTGTTTTTTAAATGACTATTTCTGTTCTTTGTTTCAAAAATTAGCATTTTATTTTTAAAGTCATTTATTTTTTTTTGTAAGTAAAAATAAGTGATTCCCCAGTTGGAAAATGTGTCACTGAGGAAATTTCCACAGTGATTCCTTAAGGAAATGTCTTCAGGCTCTGACAAATCATAGGTAATCCTTGATGACATGTCCTAACATTGTCAGCACTGAATGTTTGCTTTAAGAGTGAGGACAATTCCACTAAGACGTCTAAAAGGAAATGTCTTCAGAATAGCAGTATATTAAATTAGAATTTTAATTCTGGGCAACACTTCAATTTCCAAGAAAAAGATGGCAATATTATCGATTTAAATAAAATAAAATCAAAATCCAACAAGTAGAATAAAAGTATTAAATAGACAAACAATTTTAAAAATACTGTTTGGAACAAGTAGTAAGGTGTGGGACTAATAAACTGGAAGTTCCAGGTTCAAATCCAGTTGGGACTAAAAAAGACGAAAAGTTTTTTCTAAATATGAGAAAGATAATTTATAAAGGAAAATGGATAAAAGTAAAAACTAAAGGAAATACGAAAATTTTTTGTATTTTCGCATGACCTATGTCAGACATTTCCCCAAAGAAGTCTTAGGTGACATGTCCCCAGAAGGTCAGCCCTGACCACTGATGACTTTGAGTGAGGACATTTTGAAAATTTGTATGAAACTGTCCTCAACCCAGTACATAGAGATGTCTTGTGGATGTCAGGTGTGACTCTGACATGTCACCGCTCCGTCACTGAGGATGGCTCGAGGACGTTGCCAACTGGGTCGTCTTTAATTCTTTATGATTTGTGTACGTTATTTTTTAAATTGTTGACGTTTTTTAAGGAGAAATTATTAGTTTTTACCTACTTGTGTAGGATTGATTTGCAGAAAAAAAATAGAGTGTCTGGCCAGAATGTAATTGATTGCGGGATCGATTCCCCAACATTTTTGTTAAAAATTTAAAAAAAATAATTCCATAGAAAAATTGTTAAAATAACCTACGAAATCTTTAATTTTTAATGTTTTCGTAGGTAATTTTAACATTATAATGTTTTTGGGCTGGTGTCTAAATTTAAAAAAGTTGCGATTAACAAAAAAAAAATTGGAATTACTGTTTTCATTTTCTTAAAACCAAAAATTTTTGTAACTTCGGTTTGTAACTTGGATAATAATTCACCTCGTGGGGAATAAAACAAATATTCACCAGCTGGTGAATAAAACGTAACATAATTATTTTGCATCAATTTTTTTTTTTATTAATATTTTTTTTTTCATCAATATTTTTTTTTCATCAATAACTTTTTTTTCATCAATATTTTTTTTCCTCAATATTTTTTTTTTCATCAATATTTTTTTTTTCATCAAACTTTTTTTTTTAATTTTTTTTTTTTTTCACAAAATTTTTTTTTTTCATCAAACTTTTTTCCACTCTAGTGATAGAGGGTATATATAAGTTTGTCATTCCGTTTGTAACACCTCGAATTTGGTCTAGGACCCCATAAAGTATATATATTTATGATCCTCGATCGATTTTAAGTCGATCTAGCGATTTCCGTCCGTCCGTCCGTCCGTCTGTCTGTCTGTCAGTCCGTAGAAAACACGCTAACTTTTGAAAGACTTTACAGAGGCTACTGAAGTTTGGCATATATGTTTGCCATTTACCTGGTCAGGTTGGTATTGTAATCCAGCCAAATCGGTCCAGTGGTTCAAAAGTTATGAGCAAAAGAGTAAATTTCGGCAAGGGTGTTTCGCGAATTTACGAGATAGAAAACACAATAACTTTCGAAAGACAATAATGAGACTACTGAAGCTTAGCATGTATCTTTGCCGTTCCCCGGGTCTGCTTGGTATTATATTTCAGCTCAATCGGTCCAGTGGCTCAAAAGTTATAAGCAAAAACCTGAATTTCAGATTAGTTTCATCTAAAATGCCACGTGTTTTAACAAGTTTTAAAAGCATTGGTGGTAACTAAACAATGCTTTTCAAACTGGTTAAATTTTAAAGCAATGCTTTTTAAACTTGTTTAGTTTAAAAAGCATTGGTAACTTAAAAATTACACTCGAAAAAAATTTTACACTCCAAAAAATTTTACACTCAAAAAAAATTTTAACACTCAAAAAAAATTTTACACAAAAAAAAATTAGTTTTTTTTTTACAAAAATGGCAATATTTGGTGTACATACGTACGTGCATTCACTCAGAAATATTTTTACAGTAAAAAAAACATTACACTCGAAAAAAATTTTCCACTCAAAAAAAAAAAATTAGTAATTTTTGTTTTTTTAAAAAAAAAATGACAAAAAAAGAGTTTTTTACTCAAAATAAAATATTTCTAATCAAATTTGTTAATTTTTTCACGTTAAAAAATGTACTACCCTTTAAAAAAATGCATTGTGGAGGGTATTCATAGATTCGGCAAAGTCGAATTTAACTTTTCTACTTGTTTTTCATAATTTTTTTTTTTTTTTCATCAAATTTTTTTTTTTCCATCAAATTTTTTTTATTAATTTTTTTTTTCATCAAATTTTTTTTCCGTCAAATTTTTTTTTATAAATTTTTTTTTTCATCAATTTTTATACCCTCCACTAAGTGATAGAGGGTATATATAAGTTTGTCATTCCGTTTGTAACTCATCGAAATATCGGTCTGGGACCCCATAAAGTATATATATTCATGATGCCCGATCGATTTTAAGACATTCTAGCGATGTCCGTCTGTCCGTCTGTCCGTCTGTCCGTCTGTCCGTCTGTCCGTCTGTCCGTCTGTCCGTCTGTCCGTCTGTCCGTCTGTCCGTCTGTCCGTCTGTCCGTCTGTCCGTCTGTCCGTCTGTCCGTCTGTCCGTCTGTCCGTCTGTCCGTCTGTCCGTCTGTCTGTCTGTTGAAAATGCTCTCGCGGACAAAATATTGCACAGAGATGACTGAAACTTAAAATATATATTGGAAGTTCTCCCGAGAAGTTTGGTATTGCATTTGAGCGATATCGGTTCAGCTGTTCAAAAGTTATGAACGAAAATGTAAGCACACCTCAAAAATTTCAGTACATTCAATATAACCTAAAAATACAAAATGCTCTAATTCGGCTTCTGGTTGACATATGTGAACATAATTGAACACCAAATGGTATTTAAACAAGTACGAACATATTTTTTGACAAAAAAAGAAAGAAATCGCGGATTTTTTTTTTACCAAAATTTTGTTTCGCGGAAATTTTTTTTCAAATTTTTTTTTTTTTCAAAAGTAATTTCCTTTTAAATAAAGTTTTTTGCAATAATCTTTTGAAATTGTGGAGGGTATCACTACATTCGGCAAGGCCGAATTCAACTTTTTTACTTGTTTTTTCATCAAATTTTTTTTTCATCAACTTTTTTTTTTCATCAAATTTTTATACCCTCCAACCACAGTATGGGGGTATACTCACTTTGTCATTCCGTTTGTAACGCATCGAAATATCGGTCGGGGACCCCATAAAGTATATACATATATTATTGATCCATGATCGATTCTAAGACATTCTGTGAATGTCCGTCCGTCTGTCCGTCCGTCTGTCTGTAGATGGCACGATGCAGTCCAAAATAAAACAGCTAGCCTCCTGAAATTTGGCACGAATATGTCTTATAGTTCTAGGCAGGCTAAGTTCATAAATGGGCAAAATCGGACCAGGCGGAAAAAAGTTCCCCCTTGAGGAACTAAACCAACCTCACGATTTTTTTTACGTGTTTTTTTTATATTTTTGTTAAACAAATGAAACAAATTTATGCAAGAAGAAGTTCAGAGTACTGCACTAGGACCGGGGGGACTAAAAAATTTAGTTTTTTTTTGCCCGCCCCCTTTTTAGGGCGTGGATATAAAAAATAGTTTTAATAATGATAAAATTGTATAACTTTAGTGCAAAAAGCATAATAAATAAATTAGTAAACATTTTTCGAGAGGGGGGAGTGTCCCCCACTGCCCCCGCCGAAGCCCCCTCCCAAAACAATACGCCCCTGATTTTTTAAATGTTGGAGGGTATAAAAAATTCGGCACAGCCGAATTTAACACTCTTTCTTGTTTATTTTTTCATTAATTTTTTTTTTTCGATTTTTTTTTTTCATTAATTATTTTTCTTCATCAAATTTTTTTTTTGATCAAATTTTTTTTTTTTCATCCAATTTTTTTTTTTATTTTATATTTTTTTTTGTTTTTTCATCAAATATATTTTTTTTATCAATTTTTTTTTTTCATTAATTTTTTTTTACACATTTTTTTTTGTCAAAATATTTTTTTGATAAATTTTTTTTTATGAATTTTTTTTCAAATTTTTTATTATCAATTTTTTTCTCACCAAAAAAAAAATGTTTTTCATCAATTTTTTTTTACATCAATAAATTTTTCTTTTCATCAAAATTTTTTTTTCATCAAAAGTTTTGGGTTCATTATATTTTTTTAACATAATTTAGTTTTTCGTAAAAAAAAAAAATATTTATTTTACCGAAACTACTTTTTCACCAAGTCTAAGCTTTTTTCATAAAAATTTTCCATTTGTTTATTAAATGTACGTTAAACAAGTGAGAGTGTTATATTCTTAGGTGCCGAATCTTTTATACTCTCCAAAATGTAAAAACACTTTTTTGCACTTATTTTTGCACTCACTTACGAAATGTACAGCTCTTTTGGTGTTTTAATGGGGTCCTCGACTGATATTTCAATTCATTTTGCATGGAATAGCAAATGAATATAACATTATTTTTTCTAAAAAAAAACTTTGCTTTGGCAAGTACACCCAAATCTTCCGCAAAACATTATCATGATTTAATTTTTTGGGCAAGATTACAAAATTCGCAGGCATTTTTTTTATATCAAGCTCCTCGTCTTTCGCTCATAAACTTTTTGAACTTTTTTACAGAAGGTTCAAAAACTGTTAGACGAGGAAAAAATTAATCAAAATCTAATTAGTATGGTAATATTATTTAAGAAACACCTTTCAAAGTGTTTTTAACAAATTCTTCTATATATATAAAAATGGATGTGTGTATGTATGTATGTATGTATGTTCCGTATGGACTCTAAAACGGCTTGACCGATCTTGATGAAATTTTCAGGGAATATTCAGAATAGCCTGGGGAGTAACACTGTCAAATCGGATTTTTGATTTTCCGTCTGTGGGCGGAGGGGCGTGGCAAAAACAAATTTTTACATTCTACCACTAATGACATTTTTATATAAAAAAACGGATAGGCCGATTTTTATGAAATTTAAACCAAAGATAGTACTAACCGAGTACTAACTATATGCCAAATTAGAGCGTGATCGAACAAATGGGCGTAAAATTCCATGCTGTTTTGCCTGTGGGCGGAGGGGTGAGAAAAATCGAATTTTTACATTGCACCACTAATGACATCTATATATAAAAAACGGATTAACCGATTTTGATGAAATTTAAACCAACGATATGTGCCAAATAAGTGCGTGATCGGACAGATGGGCGTAAAATGCCATGTCCCTTTGTGTTGAATTGAATGTTATTTCTGCATGCTCCGCAATAACGCAAAAACTGTTCGATTTTAATTAAATTTTTAGCACTGATAGTGTTAACCGAGTGCGGAACTATAGGCCATATTATACTTCCATTGGATAAAGGGGCGTAAAATGCCACGCCACTTTGTACTATACTGGACGTTGTCTGTCTGTTTCGCAATCACGCAAAAACAGCTAAACCGATTATCTTGACATTTTCTCTACATACAGTGCTAACCAAGTGCATATGTAGGCCATATAAGATCGTTATTTGAAAAGGGGATCAAAATTACAACGCCCTTTGTACTATACTGACCACGATTGAACAAAGAGGCGTAAATTGCCACGCCCCTTTGTTTTATACTGAACGTTATATCTGCCTGTTTTGAAATCACGCAAAAACGGATAAGCCGAATCTGTCTCTACTGATAGAACTAACCGAGCGGGAACTGTAGGTCATATGTAGAGCGCTATTCGGCAAAAGGGTATAAAATGTCATTCCCGTTTTTCATAAATAAAAACTCATGTCAATGAAATTTGCAGCACAGATAGTACTAATCGAGGATGCAGCATGGACGTTTAGACTATCACGATTCGATAAAAATGCGTTAAATGACACGCCCCTTTGTACTATACTTAAGGTTATGTCTGTCTGTTTCGAAATCACGCAAAAACGGCTGAACCGTTTTTGTTGAGATTTCTCTATACATAGTGCTAACCGAGGGTGGAACCAAAGGTTACTGGCTGGACCCGGACCCGTGCTTTAATTTTGTCCGACACTATATTTAAATTAATTTGCAATATAAAACAGTCTTTTTCTTCGGGCCAGCAACGCGGACCGGGTATAGCTAGTAGCAAATAAAAAATCATTGGATTTCCTGATAATCAAAAAAAATATTTTTTTTACCGCTAAATAAACAAAAAACGCTTCAATAAGTCGGATAAACGCCAAATTGTAACTTTTTTTTATTTTTATTTGTTCATTCGTCTTCTGTAATGGCATAGTTAGCAAAAGAGGGTTTAACAGAAGTTGAGCGACTTCAGATATCTTTATTGTCGAGAACATTTGATTACATTGCTAATTTTACAGAATTTTTTTTTTTATTTTTTTTAAAGTTTACATTACAAAAAAAAACTATTAAAGTTTGTATGAAAACAAAATTTCTAAAAACAAAAATTTTATAGAAAATGTCTTAGCGGATTTCTCTGCTGTTTTGGCAGATTTCTCTGTTGATTTCACCTAAATAATCATGACAGATTTTCAGCAAACCGTGTCTGCTAAAATCTGCAGATTTCTTATATGCTCGAAATGGGTGTATTTTCCGCAGATTTTTCTGCTGATTGGACAGAGAATTTATTTTGAGTGTAAAAGTAACGGTCGTCCTAACCTTATCTTCTCTGTCATTTTCACTTTTCGTGCATAGTGTCCATTTACACATATTACGTTTACATTTTGTTTGTATTATTATTGTATTGTTTTGTTTGTTTATCCCTGGTCAGTTTATAAATGTTTGTCAATTTTTATGTATATTTAAGGACACTGTCCTGTCCTTTCCTTTCTATTCCGTTGTGTACATGTTTGGTGGTTTATTTGTTATTTTCTTTCGTTCATTTAAGTCACGTGTATTATACATTGGAATACATTGGCATAAAAATGACCTGTTCAAGCGTTAAATTGTATGAACGTGTGTGTGTGTGTGTTTATGTATATGTAAATAAAGTAAGATTTCGGATTTTGATTTCGATTCCAATTTTATTTTACAATTTCGTTTAGAAGAGACAAGGGTTTCATTTCGTTTAGAAAATTGTAACTTATTATGCAATTTCTATTTTTTTTTTGTATCATATGCATGTTAAATATATACATAATCAATTCAGAAGAATATCGTATTAAATGTAAATTAAGGTAAACGATTTATTAGATATGATAAAATGTCCGTACTTCAATTGCTGTGTTAGAATTGATACACTTGTTTAAATTCTTTAAATTTGCTACACAAAGTGAATTTTGTAATACTCATTCTTGATTTGTATAGAACTCATATAACACAGAAAATAATTTCGTATTGTTAACTTTAATTAAAACTTTGATTGTCTTCAAAATTAATATCAATTAAATATTAAATTTATATATTTCATTGTTTAATCGAACTTTTAACTTTATTTAAGTTAAAATTTTAATTCCTTCAAATTTAATAATAATTAAATATTTAATTAATATAATTAATTGTTAATAAAATTTCTAACTTTACCTATTTTTTTGTTTTGTTTTCAGTGTGTGTGGGAGCGCATGTGTTTTCTCTTGCATTGTCTCACACTTCCGTTTACGAGATATTCGCGTTTGAATTTTTTTTTTGACGTAAAAATCTTGAACTCGAATATCTCGAAAACGCATCGTCTAGAAAAATTTGGATTGCAGTTTTGGAATCTGGAGGTCCGAATTATATGAAATCAATTCTTATTTTTTGGAAGCAATGTAAGGATATGGAACTGTCGACTCTTAAAAGTGTTAAATTATTGTTTTTTTAATTTTTTAACAGTTAATATCTAAAAAACGGTACGAGCTAGAAAAATCACTAGAGAAAAATATATAAGAAACAGTTTAAAAATTTGCTGGGAGGTTTATCAAACAGTGTAATTATTTGTCAATAGCTCGATTTTCATCGAGGATTTTCTTGTTAAAGATTTTTAAAGTACTACACTCAAAAAATGATGTCATTAACTGTTAATTTAAAGAAAATTACGTTTTGTTGTTTTTTAAATTTTGAGGATGTTTATTCTGGCTCGAGGTTATTATTTTCTTTACTAATCTCATAGCATAATTTTCAAGAAAATTATTTTTTGTTTTAAATTTATTTATGTTGGTCATTTTTGCAAGACTTAATCGACACGTGTTTCGGAATTTGTCAGATTCCATTGTCAAGATTATTTAGCAAAAATAGAAACGATTTACTACAAAGTAGCAAACGAGTCTAATGACAAATCGTTCGTGCACAAACTAAAATATTAGTACATATTCGACTCTATCCACAATGGGAATTAAAAAGACGAAGAAATTGTACTATAATTTAAGACAAAAAAATAATTTTCTTGAAAATTATGCTATGAGAATATCATGGTTGTAATTGGTAAAGAAAATAATGACCTCGAGCCAGAATAAACATCCTCAAAATATAATATTTTAAAGGTCGAATAAAACAATTTTTATTTTTTAATAAATTAATTATTATTAAATTAAAATTTTAATAAATTAATCAGAAGTTGTTTTTTAAAGAAAAACCGTTTAGTTAATATTCAGTTTTTTTAAATGACTACACTCAAAAAAAAAATATTGTAAAACTAGCAAAAAAAATGGTTAAAATTAGCAAAAAAAAACTGTAGTTTTGGACGTTGCAAAAATTTTGGTAATATTAGCAAAACCATTTTGCTAATCAAAAAATTAGGGAAAAAAATGGTAAAACTACAAGAATACCATTTTATTTTTGTAAAATTATCAAAAAATATGGTAAAATTACCAAAAAAATGGTAAAATTGAAATAGATAAAAAAAATTGTAATTTGGTAAAAAAAACAGTTTTATTTAGTAATTTTTTTTTTCTCTGATTAGTAGTTGATTTAAAATTTGGTGAATATACTAAAAATTTTTTTGCCTGTTTTTGAGCACCACGTTCTTTAAATGAAGTAATAGCAGCATCAACTATTACTTCAGTTGTTGGATGGTCTCTTCGGCTTGATGGCATCTTCTTTTGCCTTTTTCTCAGCAGCTGTAGTTGCAGTAACTGGACTTCCAACAACATCAAAATTATTTTTTTTTCACTTAAACACTTTAAACAAAAAATTAAAAGAACAACACTTCACTTTTTTTATTTTTTTTGCGTCATTTTTTTTAGCTTAAGTAGAACAAATGAGAATTGCGTAGTAGTCTACACAAGAAATTTCTTACATTTTCACGTAAAATTTGTAAAAAATTAACAATTTTTTTTTGAATTTTTAATTTTTTTCACATGTATTTAAGAAAAAAATAAAAAAAAAACTTTTGGATATTGAATATTAGATATCTAAGTATGTGTTAAAATTTAAAAAAAATAATTTTTCAAAATTATCAACTTTTTATTAACAATTTAGGTGGCAAATTTTAAAAAATTTTCTTATAAAATTAGCAAAAAATATGGTAAAATTAGCAAAAAATATGGTAAAAATACAAAAAATTGTGTAGCCTATTTTTGAGCGCCCATGCAGTTGATGGATGGCTACTTTGCTATGGTGTTGGCAGCATCATCTTTTGCCTTCTTCTTGGCAGCTGGACTTTTAACACACTAGAACAATTTAAACAACCCGAGTAAAAATAATTTAATATGATCTTATATACTTTTATATAGTCATATTATTTCATATATGATCATGTGTGACACTATGTATTGCGAGATAAATTTATATAATAAATTTTTATGTGCGATTTTTTTAAGATATCGCCATACATAACTATATGTTGTAACATCTGGTCCCATGTATCATTCCAAATGTCTTAAGTGTTTTATATAAAATTTTATATGCCTCCATTATTTTTTAATTTTTCAAAGTTTTTTTCAAGAACATATTTTTATTGCGAATATTTTCAAAGTGTTTTATATAAAATTTCATATGACTCCATATTTTATATTTTTCCAAGTTTTTCCCAAGCACAACTATTTTATCACGAATATTTTCTAAGTGTTTTATATAAAATTTTATATGACTCCATCTTTTAAATTTTTTCTAAGTTTTTTTCAAGGAAATTTTTTTTTTTCGCAAATATTTTCTAAGTGTTTTATACTAAATTTTATATGACTCCATTTTTAAAAATTTTTCTAAGTTTTTCCAAGGACAAATTTTTTATGAGAATATTTTCTAAGTGTTTTATATAAAATTTAACATGACTCCATGTTTTGAAATTTTTCAAAGTTTTTTGAAAATTTTGAAAAGTTGAAATTTTAATTTTTCAACTTTTTATTAAAAACTAAAAAAACATCCGATTTATAAAATTGTATAAATTTTAATATAATTGAATATAATTTTAAATCATTGGATTAGACCAAAACTCGTATCAAAGTCGATATAAAGTTATATAAACTGATATTATCAGATAATATTCGATCAAATCTTATGAAACCATTTTTCGTATAAAATTATATCAAAATAGACACGAACTCATATAAAATTATATATTGCGTCATATCATTTTTTTTACTCGGGAATTTATTTTTTTCTTAAAACTAAGAAAAAAAAAAAATAAAAAGTATTACCATTTCTTTAAGGAAAATACTAATATTTTTGCTAAAATTATAGTAAAATAAAAAAAAAAAACTAGCAAGAAAGTATAGTAAAAGTACCAAAAAATTGTTGTATTTTACCAATAGTAAATTGCCAAAAAAAAAACTGTAAAAGTTAAATTTTTACAATTTTTTTTGCTAAAGTTTGGTTGAAGTAAATTACAACACCTTTTACTAATATTTTGACTAAGTTATTTTTTTGAGTGTATTTCTGTTCTTTGTTTCAAAAATATCAACATAGAAAATAAAGACTTTCAGTAGCATTCAACTTTTAAAATCATTTTTTTTTTGTTCTGTAAGTAAAAATTAGTGATTCTTCTTTAATTTTTAATGATTTGTGTACGTTATTTTTTTTTTTAAATTGTTGGCATTTTTTAAAAAAAGATCACTACTTTTTATTTCTCGTGTGGGTAATTTTTTTATAAAAAAAAAATTCAAAAAATTATTTATAGAAACATAAAAACATGTTTGTATCAAGTGACTTTGGCACGATAGGAAGAGTATCTGGCTAGAATGTAGTTGGTTGCCGGATCGATCTCCAAAATTTTATTGAAAAATTTTTAAAAAATAATTCAATAGAAAAATTGTAAAAATAACCCACGAAATCATTAATTTTTAATGATTTCGCAGGTAATTTTTTTTTTGTAATTTGTTGGTAAAAATAACACTCGAAATCATTAATTTTTAAAGTTTTCGTATAATATTTTTTTCGAATTTGTTGGTAAAAAAATGAATGTGAGGCTATTTTTTAATGTTCAATATTATTTATTTTAGAACATCTTTAAACAGCATAAAATAAATGTTGATGTTTGTTAAAATTGTGAAAATGTCACATAATGCCATGAAATATTGCATGGAAACCGCCTTAGGAAGTGAAGATAGGTTGGTGGTGTGTCCAGAAAAAATGGAGCGGTAGAAGCGGATTAAATAAAACAATAAATGGCATTGTATGGCAACCACCTTAATGGTTGAAGATGGATGGTAAGTATGTTCTGATAAAATGTTGCGGTTGAAAAATATTGGGGATCGGTCATACATTTGACACCTCACGAGCCACCCTTAAGATAGTTAGAGGTAGGAGCAATTGTATCCTTATAATCCTTGTATGGAAGCCCCCTTAGGGAGTAGAGAAATTGCTTAGGTATGTTAAAAATAAATTTTAGGTAGGGAAAATTAATGGGGGTGCGTGTTACATTTTACCTCTTTTTAGATGACTACGGGACAGTTGTGGTGATTTTTGTGTTGGGCGTGTAGGTATTAAAATTCACAAAAAGCCCCAAAACTGCCCCAGAGTCGCCAAAAACGAGGTAAAATGTGAGATTGTTTTACCGTAACATTTTTTTCCAAACATTCCTAAGCCCTATATCCACTCCCTATATATTATAAAAAATTGTTCCTACCGCTATAACTTTTCCAAGAGTGCCTCTAGAGGAGTCAAATGTATTACCGATCCCCAACAGTTTTTCATCCCCAAAATTTTTTCAGAACATACTTATCATCTATCTTCAACCATTAAGGTGGTCCCCAAATAATGCTATTTATATTTTTCAACTTTTTTTAATAAATCCGCTCCTACCGCTCCAAGGGGGCCTGCTAGAGGGGTAAAATGTAAGATCGACCCACTTAACTTTTACCCCCCGACATTTTTTTTAAACATAACAATAACCTATCTTCACTTCCTAAGTGAATTTCCATGCAATATTTCATGCCATTATGTGAAATTTCTTTAAGAATGGGATATAGCTCCTGGAATGGGAAATTTCTTATGGGATCGAATATACATAGTTTTAGCGTTAGTCTCCTTTTTGATGAAATTTATATCACCAATTTAAATCATTTAAACAATTTTAATAATTTAAAAATCTTAAATTTGTAGATTTTCGTAAAAAAGGCGCTAGTGCCACCTTAAGATATTATTTTAAAAATCCTAACAAAAAACGAAATTATTTTTCATTAAAAGAACCAAATTTAGGGGTTAAGACCGAAAAAAAATTGTTATGGGCACTCTAATATTCACATATATAAAAACAATTTCTATTCACAAAAATCCTACTGATGATAACACTAACTGGAGTGTTTAAAACCGGTATGGGAAAACCAGAAATGTCTACAATTTTTAGAAATTCAATATTCAATTGAACTTAATTAATTTTACATAAAATGTTGGTCAAAGCAAAAAAATTAACAATAATGGTTAAAACAAGTAGAAAAGTTAAATTCGACTTGGCCGAATCTATAATACCCCCCACAATGCCCTTTTAATGCTGGATTACTCAATGCCCCGTTATAAAATAACTATCCGTTAAATTTAACTTTTTCATACGAATTTTGACATAAGGCTCCGTTCAATCGGCAGTTAGCAGCTAACTTTTCATTGAGTAATCCGCCCTAAGTGATAGTAGATTTTCCAACGTGAAAAATAACATTTTTAATTAGTTTTTATTTTGTGTAAAAAACTTTTTTTTTAAGTAATTTTTTAAAAAAAAAAAATTTACTAAATTTTTTTGTGTGTAAATTTTTTTTTGAGTGTAAAATTTTTTTGAATGTAAAATTTTTTTTTGAGTGATTTTTTTTTTTTAGTGTAGAAATATTTTTGAGTGACAAAAATACGTTGTAAAATATTTTTTTGACTTACCAATGTTTTTAAAACATGTTTAACGGGTTTCAACTCATGAATTTAAGGTGAAACTAATCTGAAATTCACGGTTTTGCTAATAACTTTTGAACCACTGGACCGAACGAAAAATATATATGCTAAGCTTCAGCATCCTCAGAATTGCCTTTCGAAAGATAGCATGTGTTTTATCTTGTAAATTCGCGAAAAATCCTTGCCGAAATTCAGTCTTTTGCTCATAACTTTTGAACCACTGGACCGATGTCGCTGGATTGCAACATTAACCTGACCAGGTAAATGCCCAACATGTATGCCAAACTTCAGGAGCCTCCGTAATGTCTTTCAAAAGTTAGCGTGTTTTCAACAGACAGACAGACGGACGACGGACCGACGGACGGACATCGCTAGATCATCTTAAAATCGATCGAGGATCATGAATATATATACTTTATGGGGTCTTAGACGAATATTTCGAGGTGTTACAAACGGAATGACAAACTTATATATACCCTCTATCACTAGAGTGGAGGGTATAAAAACGCAATATCGTTTTTATACCCTCCTAAAATTAAATCGCTGCATGTGCAAAAAGAGCAAAAACACCCAAAATTGAATACTGGGGGGTTATTGCGTAATTCGATTCGAAAGAAACTGTTCGAATTCGGAAAATTGTTATCCTTTGTAAAATGTAATTCGCTATGAAAAAAATAATTTTTTGTTTATTTTTAGAATGAAAGGATAAATATTAATATACCAAAAGATTTTCGTTCGATTAAAAATTATTTTAGGTACTTTAAATTGGAAACAAAAATGTCGTTCGAATAGCTTCTCTTTTCGAATCGAAATACACAATTACCCCCCTGATTTTCCAAGATGTATTCAATGAAGTTGAGCAATAAAACTTGAAGATATTTAAATTAATGGGAATGCAATTTTAAAAACCAAGAAATCGTGTCTTTGGGCTTGATCTCAAAAAAAAAGGGAATTTTTTTGATCTTTGTAGTAAAGGATTAACAATGTCCAAAAAAAAATTTATAAATTTTTTATAAAATACTTAGGACCAAGTGTTAAAGAAAAACGGTGTATACAATGTGAGTAATATTTAAAACTTTTAAACAATTTGCGAAAAATATACAATTTGTATATTTTTTTTCGTAAAGAAAAGTATTTTTTTTTTGTAAACTTGAAACTATTTTTTTTTTAAACTTAAAAATTATACACTATTAAAGTTTTTATTAGTTTATCTATTCTCCTCCTCTTCTTATTTAGCAGTATTTAAATTATATTTATTTTAAGTCCCTCAAGGACCTTCACTCATTATGTTAATTTAGTTTTCTACAGTTTTCAAAGTCTCAACAATACGTTTAAAAATGTTTAAATAAAAGAGATACAGAGTAAAATGTAACTGTCGCTCTGTCTGTCTGTCTGGCAGCCTAGCTGGCTGTGTGGTAGTATAGTGAAGATAATAATGTAATTTAAGATTTATGTGACACTAAATGTTAATTGAGCCGATAAATTGTTAAATTTTGTTATTTAAAGAAAATTACAAGTTTTTTTTGGGTTTTCAAAAAAAAAAAAAACAAGAAAAAATCAAAAATTAAGTGAGAATATTTGAAAATAATAAGGACATTTAAGGCTAATGCAATGATAAATTTTTGTTAATATACAACTTAATTTTTTTGTTCTCCCCCCATTTTACTTATGCTTTCTTTCATTATTTAATTACTTTTTAAGTTTAAGCCATAAATTAGCTTTATTTGGTTCTTATTTTTCTCTTTTAACTTTTTGCCTTTTTATTTAAATGTTACTAAAACTTCATTTATTTAAATGCCGTTTGGTATTAACTTTGTAGCCAAGGAATAGGAAAATCAATGCTGTTCTTTCCTTTAACATTTTTTTTTTTTTTTTCTTAATATATTTACTACCTACCAAGTGTAAAAATAAGAAGAAATGTTAATAGTAAGTTGGTTGGTTTTCTTAAGAAAATAGTAAATTTTCCTTTTTAGTTTTTTTTTTTTCAAAATAGTCTTAACTATTTTAGTATCGTAAAATATCGCCGCCATCTCATAGTCCATGTAGTCTTTTTTAGATTTTTTTTGTTTCTTTTAAATTATGCACTCGTTTACAAGCATTTACTAGACGACTTTGACTTTTTCTAAAAGGAAGAGCAGCATGTTGCCATAGCAATGCCGTGATGTTGGACCTCTAGAGGCATTTTGTTATCTAGTACTATTTTGCAGCTATTTATTAGGGGGAATTTTATATCATATATTTTACATCAAGTAGACTCTTAAATTTTTTCTATACGAAAAATATCTCCGAACATGAGAATTTTTCAAGCAAAGGAACTATCAATTTTTCTTGTTGCCAATGCCATCGATTTGATAACAGTACGTATCAGTAACGTCATCTTATATTAATCATACGCAATGCAAAAATTAATATACAGTCAAATCCGGTTATAACGAACTCCGAGGGACCAGTAAAAATAGTTCGTTATAAGCGAAGTTCGCTATAAGCGGGGTATATTTTTTATCAACCTTGTTTTATTTCCAAAAAAAAAAAGTTCCGATTTTGTTTTATTTGAAATTTTTTTGAAAGTAAACTACTCATTGAGAAGAAAACATTAAAAATGGAAAAAAAATTTATCAAAATTATAATATTAACCAATAATTTCTAACCTTTTGTAAGTTTGGTAAACATAATTGCCCCAAATTTCAAAATGTTTATGGGAGTTCGTTATTACCCAGCAAAAAAAGTGCGGAGTACTTCTATTTGGAGTGCTTTAAAACTACAACAATGAAATACAACAAAAATAACAAAAAACACAAGAAAAAAACACACAAACAGTTTTTTCTACTCCATAAAAAGTTGTTATTCAGCACTTAACTCATTACCTTCCGCGACACTCCCATACAAAAGTAAGTAGATATTCAGTAGATAAGAAGTACTCCGAGCTTTCAAACAACTTCCAACTACTTCCACGGAGTAGTTCTTATCTACTGAATATCTACTTAAATTTGTATGGAGGTGTCGCGATGGGTAATGAGTTAAGTGCTGAATATCTATGTTTTCTGGAGTAGAAAAAACTGTTTGTGTGTTTTTGTCTTGTGTTTTTTGTTATTTTTGTTGTATTTCATTACATTTGTTATAGTTTTAAAGCACTCCACTGAGAAGTGGTAATGACTTTTTTTGCAGGGTAAAATTTAAAAATACATGAAATTGTGTTCGTGGGACCATAATAAGTAGTTCGTTTTAACCGAGGATTCGTTATAACCGAGTTCGTTATAAAAGAGGTATTTTGTGTGAAAATTGTTGCCAAAACGTCTTGACTTTAGAATTAATTCGTTATAACCGAGAATTCGTTATAACCGAGTTCGTTATAACCGAGTTCGGCTGTATAACAGTTTCTTACAACATATGAACCCAAAAGTATGCAACAATATATTTTTTTGAATATAAACACTAAATTAAGAGTTGCTCACAACTTATGTTAATTTTTTTACAGTGAAATTATAAAAAATTTACAAAATTTTTGTATATTTCAAATAGAATCAAATATTGTGTTTGGCTTCTGAGCGCTATAGGTGCCGATCACTAATGATGTATCACCAAGTGAAAAACGAATTGAAGTATGGGTCGAGTACCCCACTAAGATTATATGTTATTAATATATGATGCTGTCTAAGACATTTTAGCAATTACCATACGCCTGTCTGTGGAAATCAAGATGCCGTTCATACCAAAAGAGCTGCAAACTTGGCAATGAGCTAAATTGGATATGTCTGTTTGTAGAAAGTTAGATGCAGTTTAAACCAAAAGAGCTGTAAATTTGGTAAATGAGCAAAATCGAATATAAGACATCCTAGCGATGTTTATCGATGGTCCGTCTGTGAAAAGCACACTCCAAGTCAAATCAAAAGAGCTAGACTTACCAAATTCGCCTCGAAAAAATATTCTGCACAGACACATTTCACACTCTTAATTGCTTTTTGTACTTTTGTTAAACAAATAGAACTTTTTAGGGTAGAATAAAAAGAATTAGGTTTTCGATAAAAAAATGTTGATTAAAAAAAAATGGATGAAAAAAAAGTTTTTTTGGTGATAAAAAAAAATTTAATGAAAAAAATGTTGACGTGACGATAAATTGTTGATAAAAAAAATTGAAAAAAAAAAAAAATAAAAAAGTGCTTACAAAAATAAATTTCATGAAAAAGTATTTGATGAAGAAAATTGTAGATAAAAATGTCTGCGAATTTTGTACTCTTGCCCAAAACATTAAATCATGATAATGTTTTGCGGAAGATTTGGATGTACTTGCCAAAGAAAAGTTTTTTTTAGAAAAAATAATGTTATATTAAGTACCTTGCTATTCCATGCAAACGAATATCAGTTGGGGACCCCATAAAGTTTATATATTATTGATTCATTTCTAAGCCACTTTATCTATATACATCCGTCAATTTGTCTTTGGAAAACAAGTTTCAGCCCAATCCAAAAGAGCTGTACGTTTGGTAAATGAGATCAAAAATAAGTGCAAAAAAGTGTTTTTATATTTTGGTATGAAAGATTCGGCACCGAAGAATTCCACACTCTCATTTGTTTTATGTACATTTGATAAACAAATGGAACATTTTTATGTGAAAAGTTTAGACTTGTTGAAAAAGTAGTTTTGGTAAAAAAAAGGGGATATATGATTTTTGGTGAAAAAAAAAGTTTGATGGATGAAAAAAATTTTTGATGAAGAAAAAAATTTTTTTATAAAAAAAAAAAAATTTTATGAAAACATTTTTTTTTTTTTTAATTGGAGGAAAAAAAAATTTGATGAAAAAAAAAATTTGATAAAAAAACAAAAAAATTGATGAAAAAAAATTTAATGAAAAAAAAAGTTTGTTGAAAAAAAAAAATTTATGAAAAAAAAAATTGACAAAAAAAAGATTTGATAAAAAAAAAAATTATGAAGAAAAATTAATGAAAAAAATGATGAAAAAAAAAAAACCTTTGATGAAAAAAAAAAATTAATGAAAAAAAGTTTGATGAAAAAAAAATTTAATGGAAATAAAATTTGATGAAAAAAATAAATTTGATGAAAAAAAAAAATTGATAAATAAAAGTTTAATGAAAAAAAAATTTATGACAAAAAAAAAATAAGAAAAAAAAATAATTTGATGAAAAAAAATAACTTTCATGAAAAAAAAAAAATTAATGAAAAAAAAGGTTGATGAAAAAAAAAAAATATAAAAAAAAAAAAATCGAAGAGTGCTGACGAAGGAAGGGTGGCTTCTTCCGAAAGCTGTCGACATCTCCACTTAGCCTGTGTTGTCAATTAATTTTTTCAGATTTTCTCATTGTACAACAAAAATAATTATATCTTAGAAATAATTAATATGGACTCAAACCGAAATAAATAAAAACTTCAGTTACAAAAAAAATATGACAAAAAAAAGTTGATGAAAAAAAAAAATTTATGAAAAAAAAATTTGATGAAAAAAAAACTTGGATGAAAAACTTTTTTTTTTTGTTGAAAAATAATTATGTTACTTTTTATTCACCAGCTGGTGAAAAACAGGTTTATTCACGACAAGGTGATTTATTATTTTTGGTTTTAAGAAAAAGAAAATAGTAATTCTTATTTTTTTTCGTTAATTGTTAGCTTATATAGTCAAACTGAGGTGGCGTCCTGCAACTTTTTTAAAATTAGACACCAGCCTAAAATCATTATCATGTTAAAAGAATAATTTCTGTTGAATAAAATGTTAACAATTTTTTTTTATAATTATTGGTTATGTTTTTTCGACCTTTTTGTTTTAACTTCTCTTCTTATTTCTTTTTGATTTTTATTATTTTTGATCAGTCCTCTTATAATTTTATCCGGATTACTACGAAAAAACGCTTTTCCGGATAAAATTATAAGAGGACTGATCAAAAGTAATAAAAATCAAAAAGAAATAAGAAGAGATGAATCTCCTAAAATTTAGAAATCATTGACGTATGTTCCAAAAATCTCAGAGAGAATTGAGAATTCTGGAATTTATAATAAAGAAAAATACAATATAGCATCAACAACCAGAAATACAATTAAGCAACTCTTCTCCAATACAAAATCAAAAATTGACAAAATGGAAAAATCCAACTTAATATATAAAATTAAATGCAACGGTAACGAAAGTGAGAAATGCGAAAATGTATATGTCGGAACCTCGAAGAACAAATTAAAAACCGGTATATCTGGACACAAATCAGATTTGAAATGTAAAAATAATTTATCTACGCAAAAAACTGCACTACTGGCCCATTGTGTGGAGAGAGCACACTTGCCGAATTTAAATGAGGTTGATATCCTACACACAGAGGAAAAATATAATAGGAGACTAACATTAGAAATGTTGTACATTATAAAAACAAAAAAAGAGCATAGGATGAATTTTAAAAAAGACGTAGAAAACAATTGTGCAAGCAGCTACCAACACATCATAAACAAATCAACGAATTAGTGCAATAAAAATCAGATTAGCGGGAAGTCGTTTAATTGTGCGTTTATTGTTACTCTTTTTAATAAAAATTTTATATTTTTATAAGTTTATGTTGTTGCTATTTTTAATGTTTTCAATTTTGTGTGACAGTGTTTTATGTTGTGAAAATATTGTGTTAATTTTTTGTATATTTTTTTTTTGTAATTTATTTAAGATCCTGAAGATGTCATATCGAATAGTAAAATAAGTAATTGAATAAATAAAATTTATTGAAAACTAAGGCCTCGAGCTTGATTATCAGTTTACTTATTGAAATTTTTTTTTTTTCTTAAAATTTGTATTTTCATTTCAACTTTTTTTTTTCAAAAAACTTTTTTTCATAATTTTTTTTATCAAAATTTGTATTCCCTATATGATTTAATGCTGATGTTTGTAACTACCCGAAATTTTAGTCCAATACCAACCTTCAAGTATACCGATCGACACAGAATAACTTTTTGTGTCGATTTAGCGATGTCCCAACGTTCGTCTGTCCATGTAAACCTTGTAAGTACGATATAGCTCAAAATTTTTATCCGATTGTTCAAAGCCTACTGAAATTGGAAAAAATATGTCGATGCAGTTCTAAATTTTTATTCGATTGTTTAAAGCTAAAATGTTATAAGTTGAATTTGGAAAAAATCGGTCCATATTTAGACCTATCTCAAATACAGACGCCCCATTTGAAATTGGCTCAAATGGCTCGAATAAACGTATTAAACGAATTAGACTTTGGTCGCAAATTCTGGCAACTGCATAAGAGTAACAACTCTTCCTGAAAAAGTTTTTGAAGAAAAAAGATTGTTGGAATTTTTTGGTGAAATGTTGACAAAAAAAAAAAATTGTTGATGGAAAAAAATTATTTTTGTGACAAAATGATTATTGTTAAAAAAAAGCACCAGCTGGTGAATAAATCGCAACAAAATTATTTCTTATAAAAAAATTTACCCAGTTTGCTTTTTCCCAAAAAATAAAAAAATTATCAAAAAAAAAATTTTTTTCGTCAAAAATTTTTTTATCAAGTATTTTCTTTATCAACAATTTTTTTTCTCATAAATGTTTTTCAAAAAGTTTTTTATAAAATATTTTTTTTTTTTTCAAAAACTTATTTTTTTGTCTGTGTTTTTTCTAACGAACAATTTTTCTTTTCATCGAAATTTTATGTTTTGTGTCCAATTAGCAAATCTTTTTGGTTTGTAAATTTGAAAAATTTATTTTATTTTTTAGTGGTGAGCATGACACAATTTTAAAAGAAGTTTAATTAAAATATTTGCCAAAAATTTTAAAAATTCTGACACGGTTAGCATTATGATTTATTTTCTTGTAATTTTTGTCAAAAAATCTTGTTATTTTTGAAAAGTAAATTTTCTTTTTTAAGCTCATTTTTTAAATTATTATTTTGCAGTTTTTAGCATATACTGCTGTTTATTTGAAAAATTAAATATTACCTTAATATTTTTCCTACAAAACATTGTTCTAGCTAAAATACATTGAAAATTTTTTTAGCATCTTTGTTAAAGTCATGAAAATACAAAAGGTTTTTAACTAAAGAATACAACAGTTTTCTAGGTTTCTGCAAAAAGTAAAGAAAAGTTACAACAAAAAAACTATGTTGTTTATACTTCCTTAAGGTTACTTAAGGTAATAAAATTTTGTTTTATTTAAATATAGTATAGTAAAACTATAATAAACTATAATAAAACATAAATTTAAATATTTATAAAACAAATTTGTTTAATTGAAAACAAAAATACTGAGTCTTTTAAGATCTTTTAGGATCTTTTAATATTAAATATTGCCGTTAAAAAAGATTTAATGAAATTAATTAAAACAATATTTTAAGAAATATTTTTTATATTTCTTAGCTTTTTTGGTATTGTAAAGGAAATAGCATAATCACCATGTATTGCACAATTTAATTGTTGTCCTCTTAATATAAGTACCCCAGCAGAAATTTTGCTGAACGTTCAGCAGCTTTTGGAAGGGGAACTTGAGTAAAGGAGCGCATCCAATTGCGCTGAATTCATGCATGATTCCCTAAGGCGATGTCCCACTTTAGAGCGCTAGTTGGATACACAGAAACAGCGCTCTTTAGATGCACTGAAATCACGTGTCTTTAGAGCGCTGATTTAAGCAGAATAAAGATGCTGTAAATTCATGTATCTTTTTAGCGCTGATTTAAGCAGAATAAAGATGCAGTGAATTCATGTATCTTTGTAGAGCTGATTTAAGCAGAATAAAGATGCTGTAAAGATGCTGTTCAAAGTTGAAATCAAATAACTAAAATTTAAAAAAATATAACAAAAAAATTCATTCGTTTTGCTTTACAAAACTTTATTTATGTGAAACAAAATGAAAAAAAAAAAATCGGAAGTGAACATCAAAAAAACATCGGAAATTTTCATTTTCACATTTTTTATGGGATTTTTATTGGGAACAGCGGTCAAAGATGCTATGATTGAAGCGCTCTTTGCAGCGCTGATTAATGCGCAATAATGATGCAGTCAAATCATGTGTCTTTGTCTAAAACTCATGTTTTTTTATTCAAAAAGTGTTAAAAATATTAAAAAGGAAAGCAAGTGTGAAATTTTATCAAAAAACAATTACACATTATAAGTTTTAGTATATAAAAAATCTTTAAAAAAAAATAAAATTTTTTCCCCTTCCTTTTACTGCATCCCTAAGAGCGCTCTTTGGATGCGCTACGGTATGCTATAAACAGATGCTGTGTCGCCAAAATCTCGATTTATTTCTGCTGGGACATCAGTGCGTATACGTTACATACATAATTATAATAATATAACTCATACGTCTCAGATAATATACAGAGAATGTGCATCAGTACGTATACGTTATATAAATTATTATATTAATATAACTCATTCGTCTCAGAGAATATACAGCATTAATAAATTCCCGACTTTTAAAATGTTAAATCTGTCAATTTCTGCCTATTTTGAAAATTTAAATATATCCTTTAATATTGTTAGTATTTTTACTATTTAACTATTAATTACATTAATTACCATAAAATAATCAAATCAAATTACTTTAATATCTAATAATAATAATATGAACAAACATCATACTAATCATGTATAATGTATACTTCTCATATGTAGGTAATAAAATATTATCATTATTATGTATAATATGCATATAAATAGTTAAATACAATTTTCAATTATGTATATTAAAGTACTAATAATGATAAAAATAAATGTTGCATGCCTTAAAGTCATCTATCAAAATTAAATTTGTTATAAACACATATCGGAAAAACATCTTATTTATTTCACAAACAATAAAACTTATTCTTATAGAACAATGGCAGGTTATACATAATTTAGTAGCTAGTTAAGATAGATAATTCTTCTTCTATCTAAAACAAACGTATTGAATATTGTTTAAATATAACAAAATATATAAAACAAATAAGTTAGTAGAAATTCTAAAATGAAAATCTTAAATTTGTGTAGAAGACACACAACAACCAACCGTGCAGGAAAAAGTGTCGGTCGACCCAAAATCACCTACCTAGTGAATGTTAAAAACGGCACATATTACTAAAATATCTTAAAATTTGTATTGCATGACTGGTAAAAAGTAGTTTATAAATTATGAAAATTTCCCAAAAAAAAAATCATAATTTTCTGATTCCAGAATTTTTTTTACGTTTTGGAGTAAAGAAAATAAATAAGCAAAATAAATGCTTTAAAGAAAAAAAAAAGAAAAATTTTAATGAAAAATTTTATTATCGAAAAAAAAAATTAAAAATAAATACCTGTATGCACCCTTGTCCGAAACATTAAAGATGTGTACTTGCCAAATCAAAATATTTTTAGAAAAAAAAATATTTTATTCACTTGTTATTCTATGCAAAACGAAATGAAACATTGGTCAAGGAACCTATTTAGTATATATATTTTTGAGCCATGATGGTTTTTAAGACATTATAGCAATATCCATCCGTTCGTCGGTCAGTGGAAAGCAAGATTCAGTTCAAAAGTAAATTTGGTAAATTATCAAAATCGTATGCTAAACCAAAAGAATAGTAAATTTGGTACATGAGCTAAATCGAATCTAAGACAATCTAGCGATGTTCATCAGACTGGCGAAATTTGACAGAAATGTATTCTGTGCTAATAGGCAGGCAAAATTCTTGAGTTGGCAAAATCGAACTAGGGAGAATGATCTGATAATGACATGATAATGATAATAACATGGTAATGTTTTTAGGCTGGTGTCTAATTTTAAAAAAGTTGCAGGACGCCACCTCAGTTTGACTATATAAGTTAACAATTAAAGAAAAAGAAAACAAGAACTACTATTTTTATACCCTCCACTCTAGTGATAGAGGGTATATATAAGTTTGTCATTCCGTTTGTAACACCTCGAAATATTGGTCTAGGACCCCATAAAGTATATATATTTATGATCCTCGATCGATTTTAAGTCGATCTAGCGATGTCCGTCCGTCCGTCCGTCCGTCCGTCTGTCTGTCTGTCCGTAGAAAACACGCTAACTTTTGAAAGACTTTACAGAGGCTACTGAAGTTTGGCATATATGTTTGTCATTTACCTGGTCAGGTTGGTATTGTAATCCAGCCAAATCGGTCCAGCGGTTCAAAAGTTATGAGCAAAAGAGCAAATTTCGGCAAGGGTATTTCGCGAATTTACGAGATAAAAAACACGATAACTTTCGAAAGACAATAATGAGACTACTGAAGCTTGGCATGTATCTTTGCCGTTCTCCGGGTCTGTTTGTTTTTAAATTTCAGCTCAATCGGTCAAGTGGTTCAAAAGTTATAAGCAAAACCCTGAATTTCAGATTAGATTCATCTAAAATGCCACGTGTTGTAACAAGTTTTAAAAGCATTGGTGGTAACTAAACAATGCTTTTCAAACTTGTTTAATTTTAAAGCAATGCTTTTTAAACTTGTTTAGTTTTAAAAGCATTGGTAACTTAAAAATTACACTCAAAAAACATTTTACACTCAAAAAAAATTTTACACTCAAAAAAATTTTACACTCAAAAAAAATTTACACAAAAAAAAATTTAGTTTTTTTTTTTACAAAAATGACAATATTTTGTGTACATACGTACGTGCATTCACTCAGAAATATTTTTACAGTAAAAAAAACATTACACTCGAAAAAAATTTTACACTCAAAAAAAAAAAAATTTGTAATTTTTCTTTTATTAAAAAAAAAATGACAAAAAAGAGCTTTTTACTCAAAATAAAATATTTCTAATCAAAATTGTTAAGTTTTTCACGCTAAATAATGTACTACCCTTTAAAGAAAATGCATTGTGGAGGGTATTCATAGATTCGGCAAAGTCGAATTTAACTTTTCTACTTGTTTTTCTTAAAACCAAAAATTTTAATAACTTGGGTTTGTAACTTGGATAATAATTCACCTCGTGGTGAATAAACCCGTTTTTCAACCGCTGGTGAATAAAAAGTAACATAATTATTTTTCAACAAAAACTAAATTTTTTTTCATCAAATTTTTATTTTCATAAATTTTTTTTTTATAATTTTTTTTTTTTATAAAATTTTTCTTTTCATCAAAAAAATTGATCAAAACTTTTTTTCATCAAATTTTTTTTCACCAAAAATTTTGGGTTCATTAAATTTTTTTAACATAATTTTGTTTTTCGTGAAAAAAAAAAAATTACCAAAACCACTTTTTCACCAAGTCTAAGCATTTCGCATAAAAATTTTCCATTTGTTTATCAAATGTACTTAAAATATGTGAGAGTGTTATATTCTTTGGTGCCGAATCTTTTATACTCTACAAAATGTAAAAACACTTTTTTGCACTCACTTACGAAATGTACAGCTCTTTTGGGTTTTTAATGGGGTATTCGACTGATATTTCAATTCCAGCCCAGGAAAATAAGGGGTCATCTGCGGAAAATCGAATAAGTTCTCTAAAAGTTTGCAGAGATCTTAGTTTTGGCAATCTAAATAAGGGAAAAAAAGTCCCAAGAAATCATCCGTGTCCTTGCTGAGATATTGAGGTCAAAGGTCACAAAAACCGGGTTTTTTACAGTTTTTTGTTAATATTTTGCTTGATATGCTTCATACGCTTTAAAAGTCTATTATAAAACTTTTAGAATATAAAATTATGTACAATATGTTTCTTAATACTTTTTTCGTATCTCTCACCGTTTTTGAGATATTAAGGCCAAAACTCACAATAACCAGATTTTTTACAGTTTTTTGCTAATATCTCGCTTGATATGAGTCTTACGCTTTAAAAGTTTATTAAAGAACTTATAGAATATAAAATAATAAATTCAAAACAAAGGTCTGTGCAAATTTTCAGAGAACCTGTCCGATTTTCCGCAGATTGCCCTTTTTTCTCCTTATTTTCCTGGGCTATTCGTTTTGCATGGAATAGCAAAGTAATATAACATTATTTTTTCTAAAAAACTTTGCTTTGGCAAGTACACCCAAATCTTTCGCAAATCATTATCATGATTTTTTGTTTTGGGCAAGAGTACAAAACTCGCAGGTATTTTTGCATGTCCCCAGGCTTCTTCTGACATAAGCAGGTGCAATTTGTTTAACACATGTAAAAAAAGTCAGTCTATGCCGAATCTTTTATACCCTTCAAAATGTAAAAATGGCTAGGACTGCATCTTATGTTACACAGACTGGTGGATCCGTTTTGGCTAATTTATCGCTAGAATGGGACAATTGATCGATTCGTTTTTCTAAGAATGACATAAGAATATAACGAATGAAAAAAATACACGGTTTTCACAGTGTAGGTTCGATTCTACTACTAAAAGAAAGTTAAACCTCATACTCAGTTCGGCCAGTTAAGGTAACAATTTATTTTAATTTGCCCCAAAAGAATCTTAAAATCAGTGGGCCTTTGAAAAAAGGTATCATAATTTTTTCTCCAAAAGCTAAATTTTACTTTAAATGTATAAATATTTCGTATAATATACAAACAAACTTTTTTCGAAATTATGTTTTTGTAAATTTTAAGCTTGAACTATTTTGAGTGTATTTCGCTTACAGTATTTTTTTAGATATAATTTTAAAGATTTTCCTTCTGAATGTAATATTAAAATTTCATCTCAGAATTTTAAATTTTCCTAAAAAAAAACTCTTAATCTGTACTCTTAAACAAACATTTTTAGGCTATAAATTTGTTGTTGTCGTTGTTGTTGTTGTCATCATTATCAGTTTTCTACAAGTTAAATAAAATGTCAAAATAGCATTAGTGTAGTAATTTTGTTAGGATTAAAGCATCATTTTGTGTAAACGAGAAAAAAACACACAATTTGTTGTATATAAGTTAACTGACAGACAAACAGACAGATAAAGCAGACATTCATTCCGATGGCAAATGTACTAAACAGACCAAAAAAAATTATACGCACATCTTATACTTATATATATAGATAAGCACTCGAACATAATGTCTGTATGAATTTGTAGTAGGGAGATATTTGTATTTAAGCGAGAGAGTATAAAAGAAGAATTTAACAAAAAATCGATGAAAAAAAAAAAATTTTATGAAAAAAAAAATTTATGAAAAAAAAATTTGATTAAAAAAAAAAAATTAAAAAAAAAATATTAAAAAAAAATTTGATGAAAAAATAAAAATTTATGAAAAAAAAATTTGATAAAAAAAAATTTATGAAAAAAAAAAATATGAAAAAAAAAATTTATGAAAAAAAAAAAATTTTTTGAAAAAAGAAAATTGATGAAAAGATACATTTTTTTGTTGAAAAATAATTATGATACGTTTAATTCGACGGTTTTATTCACCAGCAGGTGAATTGTTATCCAAGTTACAAACCGAAGTTACAAAACTTTTTGGTTTTAAGAAAATGAGAACAGTAATTCTCATTTTCTTTTTTGTTTGTCGGTAGCTTATATAGTCAAACTGAGGTATCATTTTTAAAATTAGACACCAACCCAAAAAAATTATCATCTTAAATATGCCTGCGAATTTTGTACTCTATCCCAAAACATTAAATTATGATAATGTTTTGCAGATTTGGGTGTACTAGCCAAAGCAAAATTTTTTTTTGAGAAAAGTTAATTGCCATTTCTTGCAAAACTAAATTTCAGTTGAGGACCCCATTTAGTTTATATACTATTGATCCATTTCTAAGACAATCTAGCTATATACAAACCAAAACAGCTGTAAATTTGGTAAATGAGTGCATTACTTAGGTTCAAAAGAGGTTGTTTTAAATTTTGGAGAATATAAATGATCATATCAGAAGAATTTGACACTCTCACTTGTTTCTTGTACATTTGTTAAGAAAATGGAACATTTTTATGTCAGAATTTTAGACTTGGTAAAATAAATTTCTGGTGAAAAAAATAAGACAAACATAAAAAAAAATCCTTTTGATAAAAAACAAAATTTATATGAAAAAAAAGTTTTGATGAAAAAAAAAAATTTGGAGAAAAAAAATTTTTTTTGAAGAAAATATATTGATGAAGAAAAAAGTTCATGAAAAAAATTTTTTGATGAAAAAACATTAGACGAAAAAAAAATTATGAAAAAAAAGTTTTTGATGAAAAAAAATTGATAAAAAAATATTGATGAAAAAAAAAAAAAATTGATGAAAAATAAAATTTGATGAAAAAAAAAAATTGACTAAAAAAATATTGTTGATAAAAATAATATTAATAAAACAAAATATTGATGAAAAAAATATTGATAAAAAAAAAATATTGATTAAATAAAAATGTTGTTGAAAAAAAATATTGATGGAAAAAAATATTGATGAAAAAAAAAAAAAATTGATGAAAAAAATATTGATGAAAAAAAAATTGATGACAAAAATATTAATGAAAAAATATATTGATGAGAAAAAATATTGATGAAAAAAAATTGATTAAAAACAATGTTGATGAAAAAAAATGATGGAAAAAAATTTTGATAAAAAAAAATTATGAAAAAAATGTTAATGAAAAAAAATATTGATGAGAAATAATATTAATAAAAAAAAATTGATGAACAAAAAAATAGTGATGAAAAAAATCATTGAGTAAAAATAATGTTGGCTAAAAAAAATATTGATTATAAAAAATATTGATTAAACAGAAATATTTACCTATGTTACGCTTTATTCACCAGCTGTTTTTTGTTTTATTCACCACGAGGTGAACTATTATCCAAGTTACAAACACAAGTTACTAATAAATATTGGTTTTAAAAAAAAGAAAACAGTAATTCTTATTTTCCTTTTTGTTAATCATTGGCTTATATAATCAAACTGAGGTGGCGTCTTGCAACTTTTATAAATTAGACACCAGCATTATCATGTTAAAAAGGAACCCAAAGCCATTGTCCTACAGGTCCATTTTTTTTGGTATGTTATGGCCCTGGCATTTTTTCCGATTTAACGTTTTCGAAATTCAAAAAAAGCTAAATATGATCCACCTTAAATATATATGGGGCATTCCACGTCAAATCGGACACTTTGAAAAATTTTTTTTTTAGATTTTCTCAATTTGTTTACAGTTTTTAGTATCCTTCGAAAACTCCTTCGTAAATTTTCAGTTTTTTTTTTGATGACCCGTTCAAAAGATATCGAATTTTTAAAAATTGGTAGTTAGTTCCTTAACTCAAACTTCTTTTACTCATAACTTCTTCAAAAATGGTCCAAATTTCAAAAAAAAAATTTTCAAAATTTTTTTTTTTTTGCGTACTTTAAAAAAAATAAATCCCAAAAAATTCTTAAAAGCGCTCTAGTATGCGATTTTAAAGTTTTAAAATTTAAATCTCATTTTTGAAAATGTTTGTTCTCTCCGATTTTTTTGAAATTTTTTTGTGTAAAACTTCTATCAATTCTACAAATTTTTTTCTCAGGAGGATCGTGGGATAACGATTATTACTATTTTTTTAAATTTTTTGAAAAATTTTTATTGTAATTTTCCAATCTTAAAATCATTTCTACTGCTCCAATGGTGCGTCATAGAGGGGTCCTTTATAAGACCGACCCCCATTAATTTTTACGTCTTAACATTTCTTTGGAACAAACTTATACCCTATTTCCAATTTCTAAGGGGGCTTCCACACAAAACGACATTTTTAAAAATTTGCTAAAACTGCCCTAATATTGCCCTCAGAGCAACAAAATGTATGACTGACCCACAATATTTTTTTAGTCCAAACATTTTCTCTGAACACACCTACCCTCTATCTCTAATGGTTAGGGCGGTCCCCATACAATTTTTTTTTTATTTTTTGTAAATTTGTTTTATTTAAGCAGCTTCTACCGGTCCAATGGTCCGTCCGAGAGGAGTCATTAGTGAGACCGATCCCCATTTATTTTTACCCTCCAACATTTTTGTAAAACAAACCACAGCTTTATCTCCATTCCCTAAGTAGGCTTACATTCAAAATTACATTTTTATAAAATTTGCTTCAACTGTTATTTGCATGGGAGCCTACTTAGGGAGTGGAGATAGGGCGTAGGTATGTTTTAAAAAAATGCTGTAGGGTAAAAATAAATTGGGGTTGGTCTCATTAATGACCCCTCTCGGACGCACCATTGGACCGGTAGAAGCTGATTAAATAAAACAAATTTACAAAAAATAATATAAAATGTTTGGACTAAAAAAATATTGTGGGTCGGTCATACATTTTGCTATGACCGACCCACACGAGTACGTTACATATATTTTATTTTATGCTATAAGGGCAGTTAGAGCGGTTGGAGCAAATTTTAAAAAATTTCATTTTGTGTGGGAGCCCCCTTAGAAATTGGAGATAGGGTTGTTCCAAAGAAATTTTAAGACGTAAAAATTAATGGGGATCGGTCTTATAAATGACCCCTCTATGACACACCATTGGAACAGTAGAAATGATTTGAAGATTGGAAAATTACAATAATTTTTTTTCAAAAAAATTTAAAAAATAGTAATTTTCGTTATCCCACGATCTTCCTGAGCAAAAAATTTGTAGTGTCGATAAAATTTAAAAAAAAATCGAAGAGTACAAACATTTTCAAAAATGAGGTTTAAATTTTAAAACTTAAAAATCGCACACTACAGCGCATTTAAGATTTTTTTGGGATTTTTTTTTTTTAAAGTACGTAAAAAACAAAAATTTTGAAAAAAAAAATTGAAATTTGGACCATTATTGAAGAAGTTATGAGTAAAAGAAGATTGAGTAAAGGAACAAACTACCACTTTTAAAAATTCGATATCTTTTGAACGGGTCATCAAAAAAATCTGAAAATTTACCACGAAGGAGTTTTCGAAGGGTACTAAAAACTGTAAACAAATTGGGAAAATCTAAAAAAAAAATTTTAAAGTGTCCGATTTGGCATGGAATGCCCCATATGTAGTTTGTCATTCCGTTTCCAAATCAGCGAAATATCAGTCTGGGACCCAATTAGGTATATAATTGGGCATTTCATGCCAAATAGGACAATTTCAATTTTTAAAATTTTTTGATAACCCGTTCAAAACATGGAATTTTTTAAAATTCATAGCTGTTTCTATACTCAAAATTCTTTGACATATAACTTCCTATATCCTGTTTTCAAAAAATTCTATTAAAAAACTTTAAAACAAAAAATTTCGATCACAAAAGTGCTATGTTCCACCCTAATGAAAAGCGTAGTTGAGATGAGTATGTGTGAAATTGTAGACGATTAGGTTTATTTTACACATAACATTTACTAGGATTAGTTAAAATGCCTTTAACAAAAACAAAAATAAAAATAAAAATACGAGAAAAAACATATAGAAAAAGGTTTCAAATGAGATTATAGTCATAAGCGATAAGATATGAAAATTCAAGGATTTATGCGGGAATTAACTTAAAATTGTGAAATAACTTTACAAAAAAAAAAAAAAACTTAAACAAATTTTCTTTAAAATTTAAAATTTTTAATTTTTAAAATATTTTTACTCCATTATACGAGAATACGAGTACGTTACATATGTATTTTATTTTACAAAATGCTTCTTTTTTGGTTCTACATATCGAGGTCGAATATTCAAAACTTGCTAACTGCAATATTTCAAAAGAGAGTTTTCGATAGAAATGTATTCCCTGAATTAGCTTTGACCTATAAAATTAATTTTTAATTGACTTTAATTATTATTTGATTTTTTTTAATTATTTCGAAAACAATTGTTTTTAATTATGTTGTAGAAAAAATATTATTGATAACTCTTAGATCATTTTTATCTCCTACAAAAATTTTATTATGCAGTTAGCAAATTTTGAATATTCGTCCTCGATATATTGTAGTAAAAACTAAATGAAAATACTTGCCTCTTTACAACATAAGCTTTTGGCTGTTTTTTTTTTTTTTATTCTCCTGTAACAAGAACCTCCTTTCCATTACTCCATTTATTTTTCTCATATTAAGTTCAGTTGAGTTTCTGGCCGGGGGTATTCAACTATTTTTACTGTTAATCCAGTTAAATTGGAATTTAAGCCCAAACAAAAATAAAAAGACCAACCAAAAACATTTACAAAACAAGCCACAACAGAATATGTTCGTTTTTTTTCCACTGTTTTCTGTTGCTTTTATTATTACATACAATATGTACAGTAGAGAACAGAACTCATACCATTAAACAAATACATTTTCAGGATTATCGAGCAATTTTCATACCCTACAACATATTAAAGTATATTACACAGACGACATATAAAAAATACATGATTTACTTATTTATAAAAATGATGACAACAAGGGAATAAATTAGGGGCAGAGATGAAGGGTGTAGGAAATCTGTAACAAACTGAAATAATCGATAATATTAACTCTTGAGTAACTCTTAAGCTATTACAAAAACTATGAAAGTCATTAAACTTTTGAGACCACACAAAATTTGCAATCAGAATTTAATTGCCTTGTCTATTTAATTGACGCAAATTTTTATTTGCGAAAGAGAAATCGAGGTTGAGGGTTTCAAATATGGGTAAAATGGTTGAGGGTTGAGGTTTTCAAATATGGGTAAAATGGGATTACGAGACTTCTTTATGGAAGAAAAAAAAATTATAGCAGAAGTTACCGTTTTTTTGGGCGGGCCGAAAAAACGGCAACTTTTTTCGGCCCGCCCAATTTTGCGAACGTATTTATAAAATATTATTTTAAATAATGATTAAATTGTACAACATTTATCGCGAAAGGAAGTGTGTCTCGCGCTTACCAGCTCAAAAAAACCCCCTGTAATTTGTTATCCTCCACTCCAGAGATAGAGATTTTATATGGGGCATTCCATGTCAAATCGGACACATTGATTTTTTTTTTTTTTTAGATTTTCCCAATTTGTTTACAGTTTTTAGTACCCTTCGAAAACTCCTTCGTGGTAAATTTTCAGATTTTTTTGATGACGCGTTCAAAAGATATAGAATTTTTAAAAATTGGTAGTTTGTTGCTTTACTCAAACTTCTTTTACTCATAACTGCTTCAATAATGGTCAAAATTTCAATTTTTTTTTTTTTATTTTTTGTTTTTTTACGTACTTTAAAAAAAAAAAATCCCAAAAAATTCTTTAACGCGTTCTAGTATTCGATTTTTAAGTTTTAAAATTTAAATCTCACTTTTGAAAATGTCTGACTCTTTGATTTTTTTGAAATTTTTTTGTGTAAAACTTCTATCGATTCTACAAATTTTTTGCCCAGTAGGATCATGGGATAACAATTATTACTATTTTTTAAAATTTTTTGAAAAAATGTTATTGTAATTTTCCAATCATTTCTACTGCTTCAATGGTGCGTCATAGAGGGGTCATTTATAAGACCGACCCCCATTTATTTTTACGACTAAATATTTGTTTGAAACAAACTAATACCCTATCTCCAATTTCTAAGGGGGCTCCCACACAAAACGAGATTTTTTAAAATTTGCTCCATCCGCTCTAACTGCCCTAATAGTGCCCTTAGAGCAACAAAATGTATGACCGACCCACAATATTTTTTTAGTCTAAACATATTCTCTGAACACACCTACCCTCTATCTTTATTTGTTAAGGCGGTCCCCATACAATTTTTTTCTTTTTTTTGTAAATTTATTTTATTTAATCAACTTCTACCGGTCCAATAATGCATCCTGAAAGGGTCATTAGTGAGACCGATTCCCATTTATTTTTACCCTACAATTTTTTTTAAAACATACCTAGGCCCTACCTCCACTCCCAAAGTAGGCTTCCATTCAATATTACATTTTCGGTCCTGGAAATGACCCCTCTATGACGCACCATTGGAGCAATAGAAATGATTTTATGATTGAAATATTACAATAAAATTTTTTCAAAAATTTTTAAAAAATAGTAATAATCGTTATCCCACGATCGGTTTGTAGAATCGATAAAAGTTTTACACAAAAAAATTTAGAAAAAATCGAAGAGTACGAACATTTGAATTTTAAAACTTAAAAATCGCATACTAGAGATCTTTTAAGATTTTTTTTTTACTTTTTTTAAAGTAGGGAAAAAAGGCGTACGGATATAGCGCCCAAGTGCATATCGCCCAATTTAAAAAATTCATTCCACCCAAAAAAAATGTGTGTTAGTTGTTGTTGCAAAATTTTTTGGACGATATGGCCATTATTTTTGGGTATTTTAACAATTTTCTTTAAATTAATATATGTAAGTTTTCAAAAATGTCATATTACCCAAATATCAAAATGTTGAATTTATAAAATGTCATAGCACCCCAAAAAATAATCATAAAACTCACCAATATTGTTTTTTAACATAATATTTTAAAGTTTTTATGAGTAGCCGGCCTTTGGCCGGCTAATGCATGGATTACAAAATCCATGCATTAAAACCACCCTCTCCGCAAAGTAAAGTTTTCTAGGGTAGCAGGCCTTTACATTATGCATCAAAAAGGCCAGATAACCAAAATAGCTTTGGGTTGCAGAGAGGGTGGGCTTAATGCAGGGAGCATGTTATCTCTAAGCCCGGCCGAAGGCCGGCTACCCTGAAAACCTTTATTACAAAAAAAAACAAATCATAGAAGTCGTAATTTCGACATTTCGCCCAAAAAAAATATTATGGATTTTTTGACAATTTTGTTTTGGGAGATATAACATTTTTAGACCTATCATTTTGGGCGATATGTCGCAGCTTGGGCGATATGACATTTACGGTTTTGGGCGATAAGACCTTGGGCGCTATGTCTGTACGCCAGGAAAAAAGCAAAAACTTTGAAAAAAAATGCCTGCGAATTTTGTGCTCTTGCCCAAAACATTAAATCATAATAATGTTTTGCAAAAAATTTGGGTGTACTTGCAAAGCAAAGTTTTTTTAGAAAAAATAATGTCATATTACTTTGCTATTCCATCCCAGCAAAAAAAGAACATACTAAAATGTTAATAAAAAGTAGTTCAACTGTTGCTAAAGTAGTTCTAACTTTGCTGAAACTCTAGTGAATTTAACAAGGCGGTGTCGCTCAAAATAAGTAGTTTTTTTTACATTTTTTAAGTACATATAAAGTAGTACTCATACTGTTGTCATAGTTTAAGTTTTTGTATGTAAAGTTTAATTACATCTTTATGATCACTATTTAAGAGCATTTTTGCTAATGAATTCTAAAAAAGTGTATTTTTAGAATTCATTAGGAAGTAGATTTAGTAAGCGATTCTGACGATCCCAATGTTCTAATAACATTACTAAACATCGAAAATGCGACTGGGACGCGACCTTATACACTTGATTACATTAGTTCTGCTGGTCAAAAATCCAGTCTCCGCACTTTTCGATCACATCTGGTTTTTGAGAAAATTGTGGTCAAAGTTAAAGAAATCGCCGTTTTGGGTTAAGCTAAAACTTTCCTCTTTAAGATGCAGAACTCATTCGGTCAGTCGCCTTAACTTTTTGGGCACCAATTATTTCAATGCTGTCATATCAAAAAAAAGTTTTTGGAGGAAAACACTTTATTAAAAGATTGGTGCTCCAAAGGTTGAAGCGACTGATGAATTGAGTTATACGTCTTTAAGAGCAATGTTTGAGCTTTACCCTTAAAAAGTATGGAGACCGGATTTTTGACCAGTAGAATAATTGTAATCATGTTTATAAGCCTTATACTATGTGGTGGCGTTCCATTCGAATAAGGTTTTTTTTCATATGATTTGTAGCGGCAAAAATCGTTTTTTTGGGAACAAGACATCATTGAGAGGTAATTGGTGCCCTAGGGGTTAAGGCGACTGACCAAAAGAGTTCAGAATCCTTAAGAGCAATGTTTAAGCTTTAGCCTCGACTTATTTTTAAGTCGCTATCATATCGGGTTCATCCGCTATGATTTGGCAAAAATTAACAAACAAAAACTTGATGTGATGGAAAAGTTTGGAGACCAGATTTGTGATGAGTAGAACAATTGCAATTAACCGTGTAAGGTCGCGGACCAGTCGCATCAATAAAAGTGTTCGTGCCTCAAAAAATTGGTCCAAGTTCAGGACTTTATACTTCATCCGACATAAAATTGTTTCATTTGCTTGACAAAAAAAACAATGATCGCTAAAAATTGAGTTTTAGAGGTGGGTTCGCTTCTCCAAGGTGAAACTTTTCCCCTCCGTTCCGATTTTAACCTACCTAGGACTATAAAAAATATTTGTACCAAACGTCAGGTGGATAGCTGTTTTATTTTGGACTACATCGTGTTACATACAGACAGACTGAGGGATGTTCATAGAACTTCTCAGAATCGATCACTGATCAATATAATATATCGTCACCAACAATCCAACACATTTTGCTTTTTTAAAGTAGCAGCGAAAAACGTTGTGAAACATTTTTTTTTAATTTTGTTTATAAGTCCGTCATTTTTCATCGGATAGGTCTGAATTTTTGGAAATGGTTTCAGTTAATGAATTGTATCACAACTAGCAAATCACATTTTGATAATTTTATAGGGGGACAATGCATCACAATCAATAACTTGATTTTAAAAAAAGTGTTGTCACTTTGTTTTGCGTTTTAGGCGACGATTCTCTTTATGGGGAATGACAAAGTGAGTCAGTATACCCCCTATACTGTAGTTAAAAGGTAAAAAACAAAATCAGTTAACACCAAATTTAAGATTAAACAAATTAAAAATAAAAAAATGTTTTAATTCCTGGAATTGTAATCTATCAAATATTAACTTTTTGCCTTTCAATTATATATAAAACTATAGTTTAGACTTAAACTCTATTAAATAAATATGTATGTTCTTTTCATTACGTTAGAAAAATATTTAAAAAAAACTCATTCCGACTATATTGTTCTAAAGTAGTGGAATCCATATTATTGTCCTTCTTATTGACATATTTGGATGTTATTTTAAACTACTTTTTTTGCAACAAAAAATATTCACTAATTGCTACTTTTTATGTAGTTTAAGTCTACTTCGTTTTGAACTACTTCGATTTTTTTTTGCTGGGATGTAAAATAAATTGAAATATCAGTCGTGGATCCCATTAAAAAACCAAAAGTGCTGTACATTTCGTAAGTGAGTGCAAAAATAAATGCAAAATAGTGTTTTTACATTTTGGAGAGTTTAAAAGATTCGGCACCAAAGAATATAACACTCTCACTTGTTTTATGTACATTTGATAAGCAAATGGAAAATTTTTATACAAAAAGCTTAGACTTGGTAAAAAGTAGCTTTGGTAAAAAAAAAAAAAATTTTCAGGAAAAACAAAATTATGTTAAAAAAAATTTAATGAACCCAAAATTTTTGTTAAAAAAAAAAATTTTGATGAAATAAAGATTTGATGAATTTTTTTGATGAAAAGAAAAATTTTTTGATGTAAAAAAAATTGATGCAAAAAGAATATGAAAAAAGAATTTGAAAAAAAAAATTTTGGTGAGCAAAAAATTGATAATAAAAAATTCGATAAAAAAATTTGTTGAAAAAAAAGTGAGAGTGTTAAATTCGGCTGTGCCGAATCTTTTATACCCTCCAACGCGTTAAAAAAAAAAACAGGGGTTTTTTTTTTTTTTGGGAGGGTTACGTCGGTGGGAGACAACCTTCCTGGATCCAACTGCAAGACTTTGAACTTCTTTTGACATAAAAATGTTTCGTTTGCCAAGCAAAAGTACAAAAAACCTTTAAAAAATTGCTTTTTTAGTGGTTTGTTTAGATCTTAAGAGGGGAACTTTTTCCCCCCTGATCCGATTTTGCCCATGTTCGAACGCAACCACCCCAATACCAAAAGACATATTCGTGACAAATTTCAGGGGTCTAGCTCTTTTACTATGGACTGTATCGTGTCTTCCACAGACGGACAGACGGACGGACAGACGGACATCGCTAGAATGTCTTAGAATTGATCACTGATCAATAATATATATACTTTATGGGGTCCTAGACCGATATTTCGATGCGTTACACACGGAATGACAAAGTGAGTATAACCCCATACTGTGGTTGGAGGGTATAAAAATTGATGAAAAAAATTATGAATAAAAAATTTTGATGAAAAAAAATTAATGAAAAAAAAATTGATGAAAAAACAAAATTTTATGAAAAAACAAAAAAAAAAAATAATAAAAAAAAAAGTTTTGATGAAAAAAAAAAAATTTCATGATAAAAAAAAATTTGATGAAAAAAAAAATTAATGAAAAAATTTGATGAAAAAAAATTGATAAAAAAGAAATTATGAAAAAAAAGTTTGATGAAAAAAAAAAATTTATGAAAAAAAAAAATTTGATGAAAAAAAAAATGATGAAAAAAAAAATGATGAAAAAAAAATTTGATGGAATAAAATTGATGAAAAAAAAATTGATGAAAAAAAAAAAAATTCATGAAAAAAAAAAAACTTTTTATTCACCAGATTGGTGAAAAACGGTTTTATTCACCGTATTTTTGTATCTTACTATTGAACTAAAAAGGCAACTTTTCCGACCCTAACGATTTCGAAAATCGAGATGAATGTAAATTTGCACCACCCTAAAGAGTATGTTTACAAAGCTTAAACAGAAAAAACGAAATGTTCAATTTAAGACTAAGATTTGTGAAAGTTGTCTGCTGGTTTTGCCTACAAAAGGCTGTGTTCTATTAAACTAAACAGTTTCTGATGAATCAAACAAAAATAAGCAGTGATTACCAAAAAAACCCGTTCTGGAACAATGTTGTCAAAACTGGTCCAAAAATATAGATAGGGTATTTTTAAAAGTATTTATATCATATTTATTTTTTTTTTTTAATTTTTTGTCCTGCAAAAATATATTGTCGTAGTATTTTGTGACATTCAAAATATTGTTGGATGATGTGGCATATTTTCACACTCGTTGACACATAACTAAATTAATTGATTCCATAAATGTTGTCAAGTTTTTATGAGTGCATATTTCCATTTCATTTCATTGCCGGTGATAAATTATGTCTGGCTGCAGTTAAAATATATAAAAAAAAACTATAGTTATTTTTAGAGACAACAGCAAAAAAAAAAACTGTGGGTTTAAAAACAAAACAGTTAAGCCAAAAAGTATGCAATGAATAGTTTTATAAAATCAACAACTAAATGAAGGTAACAAAAAATTGTTGACTTTTAAAGATTATAAACACAAACAAAAAAGGAAAAAAAAAAAAACAAAATAAAATTCTCGTTTGGTTTAAATTTAATTTCAGCGAATTTTTTTTAAATAAAATTTCTGGCAACAAATGAATTTAAACTGAAAATAACAACGTAAATAGAAATTTAAATTGTACTGCAAAAATTTTTGTTTAAAATGTATTTTTTATTTAAAACTCTTAAAAAAATCTGGTATATCGTGAACCTATATTCAAAATATGCCAACTCAAATTTGACGGAAATGAGTTTCCGATGGCAAATAGCTCCCCTATGTAATACCTATCTGCCATAAAAATTTCAGAGCAAAAAAATAATTTGTTGTCGTTTTACATCCATTTTTGTTATTCTGCTAACTCAAAGTACATATTTTTTTGGTGGAAATAAATGCCAACTCCCATTGTAAATTTCCAAAAATTAGACCACATATCTTATTGCATTTGCCATGCTAAACACGAATCTTGTAAAGATTTTGATATCTAATGACTGGTTCTCGAGATATTGCCATTTTAAAAATATCGGTAAATAGTGTTTGCAAAAAAAAAAATTGCTTATATTTATGTAACTTTCAAACTATTTATCAGATTGAAACATTATGAATGGGGCAAATAAAGTCAATGATATAAGCTTTCAAAATAGCTGGTTTAGAGTGACCCTATTGCAATACAGCGTGAGTTACAAAGTGCCAAAGTTGACCACCCTGAGATTAAAAGGCTTTCGGAGCTAGTAACTTTTAAAAATATGCAAAGATTTTTAATTTTTTGTTCAGTTTTTGCAATTACCGTACTAAGGATAACAAAAACCAAAAAAAAAAAAATTTTAAAAATTTTTCCAAAAAAAATGTATTTTTATTTTCCGACAAAATATGCCAACTCTAAAAAAATATTTGTTTTTTGATATAGTAATAAATGCCATCTCTGAAAAATATGCAAACAAGTGCAAAATATGAAAATTTTTGCATAGGTAAAAATTGCTTAGAATATTTAAACCATCTTGTGGAAGGTACATTGTTTATTTTTGCAATAATACGCGAAATAACTAGTTTTTTAGCTCTCCTGAAGAGTAAGCTTTTTCGAGTTGGCATTTATTGAATATAGTTCGACGATATACTTTTCTTGTTTTAGGCAATAAATCATGATGTGTTTTTCGGTTTTTTTTATTAGTTTTATAGCAATTTATTAATAAACAAATCACTTTTAAAGACTTTCAACACTTAACAAGTGTTTATATTTTGCTTTACAACTTTGCCCTTTATTTACTATTACAACATTTTTTATATTGCTACTAAACAAGTGTCAAATTTTTTACTCTTTTCCACAATTTGTATTAGCAGTATGAAAAAGAAACTTTTATATAAGAAACCTAGTTACAAACATCTTCCCAACCAACGAACCAAAAACCACTTGGTTTTACTTATGAGGGTATGTAAGTATGTATGTAAGTATTTTCTAAATTATAATTTATGGCTGTTTTGGATTTTATTTTTGGGGTAAACTCAACTCAACACCACAACATCGAAAACACTTTGGCTATAATTTCAACACTTAATGTTAGTTACTTTAGTTAACTTTATATTTTGGCAGAAGCCAAAAAAAAAGAAATAAAAACAGAAAACAAGATCCTTTTTAAGACAAGTGGATTTTCATTGCCAGAGATTTTGTTGTTGGATTTAAAAAAATATTTATTGGTGGTTTTAAATTGCAGAGTTTAAGGATGTTTTGTTTTCGAAAGCTATAAATATTTATTGTACATGTATGTTGGGAATTTGATATTGATTAAAATTTAAAAATAAAAAATAGATTTGAAACTATAAGACAAACGAAACCCACAAAAAACGTGAAAGTACAATTTTTAAAACTTGTCTAATTCAGAAAAAGTATTGTAAAATACTTCCAGAATTATTTTTGTATCCCTGAAGAAAAAGGAACCGTTTGTTGATATGCCACGTGACATGTCACTCACAATCAGATACAAATGACCTATCACAAATTTTACACTTTTCATAAAAATCACAAGTCTCTTTTGTGAGAAAATGTCTTCATCACAACCTGTGCTGATTCAAAAGAAACCTGCCAAAGAACAGTGGTATTTTTTCATTAACTTAAGAATTTCCCAGGTCTCTAAGCAAATTTTTATTCCACTAGACCTAAAAATTATATGGTACGAATTTGAAAGCAACCAGATTAAATTAACCGGTGGCGCAAGGCGATCAATGTTTTAGATTATTCAAAATTAATTGAGCCAAATCCAATGCACTGTGGGCAAGAATTTCCTTTTTTTGCCAATATTTTTTTCAAATGTCAACATATCGAATTTGTTTTTGACTCACGCCCACGCAAAAACAAAACATAATTTACTCAATCGTTTTTTTCTCACACTTACCCGCTATTTACATGAGTAAACAAAACACCGCTTGCGTGTAACTCACGCTCACGCGTAACTCACGCTAAACATTTAAAACACGACAATTAAATAATTTTAACTCAAAAAATGTCTTACTCACTTAGCACTCACGAACAAAAATTTTTTATCACGCTGACTTTCGATCACGCGTAATTAACATGACCAGCGTCCATCTCTACTGCTAAATATTAAAGCTGGGAACGAACTTAAGCAAGAATATTTTGGCGACAGCATTTTTAATATTTTTAGGAAATAAAAATGTTCTCTCTTAAATAAGCCACTGAATTTATGAAATTTTTGACGCATTTAAAAGACAAAAATATTTTATTAAAATCTTCTGATAAAAGCAAAAAGAGGGATTTATAAAAACTTAGAAATGTAAACATTGTACATTTTTATACCCTACACCACACTGTGGTACAGGGTATAATGAGTTTGTGCTGATGTTTGTAACTACCCGAAATATTGGTCCTAGACCCACTTTTAAGTATACCGATCGACTTAGAATCACTTTTTGAGTCGATTTAGCGATGTCCGTCCGTCCGTCCGTCCGTCCGTCCGTCTGTCCGTCCGTCTGTCTGTCCATGTAAACGGTGTAAACACGATACAGGTCGCAATTCTCGATCAATTGACTTGAAATTTAAAACTTAATCCTCTTTTGGCCCAGGGACGAAGCCTATTGAAATTGGAAAAAATCAGTCCATATTTAGACCTAGCCCCCATACAAAGGTCCTCTTTAGTTTTGGCTCAAATGACTCTAATAGTCGCATTTTAATAGGTATCTTTTTAAAATTTGGCAGGAATTAATGTTTTATACACACAAATCACCATTCTGAATTTTAAAGAAATCGAACCAGTTCTTCTAGTAGCCCCCATACAAACCACCTTCCCGATTTTCACATAAATCTCTCAATTTTCATGAAAATAGAAAATATTTAATTAAAATTCTGTTTGTGTATGTTAAACGCGTACTTTAATAACCTTATCAAATCTAATTATCATCGGACCATTTTGGACTTAGGTCCCATGTGGAAATTTCGCCCGATATTCAGTTGAAGCGATTTATTGTCAACAAAAAGAAGCCTATTCCACTTAAATTTGATTAGTGATTGCTTTTTACACTTATTAAAGATTTGACAAAATATAGATCCAATCAGTCCATGTTTGAACTTGGGACCCATGGTCCGGGAAACTCTGGTGTAGGGTATTATATGGTCGGTCTTGACCGACTATAATTTTCTTACTTGTTTTAAATAGCTATGTACTAAATTTTGGATCCGCCATTTTGATTTCAGAAAATCTGAGTTCGTGTTGCGCAATCATTTTCTGGTGAAATTTTGAAACATTCAACAATAATTTAAATATCATGTCCGCCATATGGGATCGGCTATTTTGAATATTTGATTCTAAAATTAGATTTTGCATTACAAAAACCATCAAAATTAGACAACATATACATTAGTTTGTATATATTGTAATATACATTAGTTTGTATATATTGTAATATATCAATTGGCCAATTAGGCTACACATATTGCAAATGAATAAATAAATGAAATGAAATGAAAAAAATGAAATGAAAACTAAATATTTTATTTGTGGCCATATTGGATCCGCCATTTTGAATTAAAAAAAAATCGGAGCTAATATTCGTAATTACCGACCCTAAATACATCGAAAATGACTAATTTAAGTACCATTAGCTAAGAATTACAAAAGCATATCCGCCATATTAGATCCGTCATTTTGAATTTTAAATCTTTAATTCCAAAATCAGCTTTAACATCCGAAAAACCATTAAATCTAAGTTTTTGACCAAAAGAGAATATTCAAATTTATCGCCATATTGGATTTCGAGCTGATATTTGTTATTAACGACCCAAAAATACATCGCTAATGATTATATTAAATAAAAAAACGATGTCCGCCATTTTGGATCCGCCATTTTAAATTTTTAATTTTTTTTCAGAATCGTGATCAGCAATCCTTTACCACCGATATGTAATACTTTTTCGTCATATAGGTTAAGCGGTCTATTTTTGTCCAAAATTCAGGAATGCTGGCCCACAGTGCAATGCACAGTGCCACGTTTGGCCAATCTAGGACGGCAAAAATCCAATTTTTTTATATTGATTTGAAATTTGGTATACATGGTCATTTTGATTTCGAAAATAACATTACGAAAAAAATGGGAGTCCAGTTAGGGGCCACGCGCACTTTTTCAAAAAATTTTAATTTTGGTAATAATTTCTTTAAATTTGGTGCATATACTCTCAATGACTGCAGAAATAATATCACAAAAAAATGGCGCCAGTCATATAACTGCCACGCCCACTTTTTATACCCTCCACTCTAGTGATAGAGGGTATATATAAGTTTGTCATTCCGTTTGTAACACATCGAAATATTGGTCTAGGACCCCATAAAGTATATATATTCATGATCCTTGATCGATTTTAAGTCGATCTAGCGATGTCCGACCGTCCGTCCGTCCGTCCGTCCGTCTGTCTGTCTGTCTGTCTGTCTGTCTGTCCGTTGAAAACACGCTAACTTTTGAAAGACTTTACGGAGGCTCCTGAAGTTTGACATATATGTTCTCCATTTACCGGGTCAGGTTGGTATTGCAATCCAGCGAAATCGGTCCAGTGGTTCAAAAGTTATGAGCAAAATAGTAAATTTCGGCAAGGGTATTTTTCGAATTTACAAGATTAAAACCACTATAACTTTCGAAAGGCAATTCTGAGGGGGCTTAAGCTTAGCATACATATTTGTCGTTTCTCGAGGCTGTTTGGTTTTGAATTTCAGCAAAATCGGTTCAGTGGTTCAAAAGTTATAAGCAAAGCAGTGAATTTCAGATTTGTTTCACCTTAAACTGTTGAAAACTCGTTAAACAAGTTTTATATGCATGGTGAAATACCAGTTTTGTAAAACTTGTTGTTGTTTGTTTTCTTGTCGTGGGGTGCAGTTTAGTTGTTAGACAAGTAAATATTTGTTATTGTTTTGTTATTGTTAGTGTAACTGTATGTAACGGGAAAAAATCAAATAAAGTATGTGTATGATTGACAACAAAAATATTTTACAAAGTAATTTGTTACTCAAAGAAATTGTACACTAAAAAAGTATTTACACTCAAAAAAAAATGTTACACTCAAAAAAAAAATGTACACATTATAATTTTTTTTTGTTTAATGAAATGGCAGACTCAAAAAAATGTTGACAGTCAAAAAAATTTTACACTCAAAAAAATTTGATTGTTTAAAAGAAAGTTTGACTCAAAATAATATATATATTTCTAATAAAAAAATTGTAATGCAATTTTTTGAAATTTTTTTTAGAAAATTACTATCAGATAACATTGTGGAGGGTATTCATAGATTCGACCAAGTCGAATTTAATTTTTCTACTTGTTAAATATATGAAGGGCTTATTGTGAAAACTCGATAAGCATCATTTCATTTTATGATGGTTTTTGCCTTAAAACGTTTAAAATAATGTAGAAAATAGAACCTTTGCGGATCTTTTATGCTCAATACACTTGTACGAAGGGTTAAAGCAAGACTTCTGCCAAAAATCTATCAATGGAACTTCAGAAGAAGGCGAAAACACAAAAAATAAAATGTTGCTTATCAAGTTCTTGCAGTAAGCCCTTCATATGTTAAAAAAATATGTAAAATCAAGGTTTACATATCGCCTCACTGTAATCGGCGTAGCAGACGGTCGCCAAAGTTAGCCGTAGAAATAAATACTATGGATATTGGTCAATATGTCTGAAAAAGTCCGGCGACCAATGAGGACCAAAAACATAAGTTCTATTCCTTCAAAAAAAAAAATAATAGATAATTTTCTTTTCAAAAATTTGTATTATAATAAAAATTCAATAAAAAATAGAAAAAAAAGAAATTGTGTTTATATATTATTGGACTGTATATTTTATAACTGAATTTTTATTTAGTTCGGTTTACGTCCATATTAATTATTTCTGAGAAATAATAAAAAAATGTTGTACAATGAGAAAATCTGAAAAAAAAATCGACTGACAACACAGGCTAAGTGGAGATGTCGACAGCTTTTGGAAGATGCCACCCTTCCATCATCAACACTCCTTAATGTGTATCAGATTTAAATTAGTCATTTAAATGAAACTTTTGAACAATTTGAATATCGGAATTACTTTCATGTTGAATAACCCGTATACCCACCATCATTCGTGTTGTATTCACTTGGCAGAAACTTAATCAATCTCAGCTTTTAACAGAGTTGTATTTTTCTCAATATTCTCAGTGCTGATGACGGAAGGGTGGCATCTTCCGAAAGCTGTCGACATCTTCACTTAGCCTGTGTTGTCAGTTGACTTTTTTCAGATTTTCTCATTGTACAACAATTACACTGTTCTCGAATTTGAAATTTTTTTTAAATTCACAAAACCACCTTGTTTTATCGTGTGAAAAAAATTGCAAATTTACTATTTTATTAGTAAAATGTTTGAAAGATTACAAAATTGTTGGTAAAGAGCTTATAAAATAACAAGCAATTCTTGTCAAATAGGAGGTAGCAAAAAAAAAGGTAAAAACTTTGCTTGAAATTTTACAAGGTTTTTTACATTATGCACATAAAACAAATTAAGATCCTGTAATATTTTTCTAATTGTCACGATAACAACAATTTTTTTTTTTTTAATCTCTTCGTTATATGAACTTCCAGATTAAAAGAAATTTTTTTATAATTTTTTTAGATTTAGTCACATTTGTGCTTTAAAATTTTTCAGATTTTTTCTTAAAAAATATAAATTTTTTTTAGAAAAATTTTCGGATTTCAAAATTTTCTTTTCTTTGGAAAATTTGTTGACAAAATTTCCTTCTTCATTTCTTTTCTTTCCTCTTTTAATCTCTTTTTTTCGCCTTTTTTTTAATTTGGCTTGGGAATTTCCTCCTTGCCCCCCTTGAAATTTTTTTAAATAAATACTAAAATCCCTTATGCCACAATCTTCGCTGACTAAACAAACATTTTATTATGAGTGTAGTAAATGTTTTTTTAATTTTCATTTTGGTCAATACAAATTTCTTAAAACCACAAAATTGTTAAACGTAAAATAATATAAAACTTGTTAAAAACTTAATACACCAGGTCTTCAACAAATTGTTTAAATTACATTACATAAAAAACGAATATTTCTTATTGTCTGTTGGAGACAAATTATATGAATAAAAAAGACAAAATTAGAATAAAACCATATTTAACTATGTGGTATTTAAAATAAGCTTATAACTGGATAACTTAAGCATTTACCAAAAAAAAAAAAAAACATTTGTTTCTTTTTGTTCTGTATTTGTAGCTACTTTGTAGCTATTGTTGAATCCAGAGTAGTCAGTTTACCACTTATTCAACCATTAGATATTCTGGTTTGATTTGTTTTTTGCTAGTATACTTTCAGGCGCTAACACTTTTGATGACAGCATACATTTGTAGTACGATTTAACTTTTTGTGGTTATTTTGGAGAATATGGGAGTAATTTGGGTTTTTATATGGTTTTGGTAAAAAAGGAATTTCAACTGAATTTAATTTGATTTACTTAAAATAAAATAAGTTAAAAGATGTTTAAATAAGATTTTTATCAAAATCTTGTTAGTGATTTTTAATCGTTTTCTAATTCAAACACTAAACCTAAAAAAAGGCAACATAAAACTTAAACAGCACTTTTTTCAAAACATTGGGTTCTTGTTTAAAAAATTGTCGAATTATTAATTGATCTTTAAAATAAAGTCAATTTTTTAGCATGCAGAAACTTAAGTCACATTATTACAAAAACTAACACATCAAACTTTCCGAATCGGAATTGGATGAAACCAAAAGCAAATGAAAGTTGACATTTTCCATAACAAACAACCCAAGGTTTAAGTTTATTTAGTTTATTAATTGTTATTTTAAGGCAATAACAAAATTAGGTATACGCCTCTTACACAGTTTTCAAGTAATCATAATTATAATAATAGTTCACCAACTTCAAATAAGTGTAAAAAGAATCTAGCACTAACTAAAAGAATCCTTGAGGGATTTGTTATGGAAAATGTCAACTTTCATTTGCATTTGGTATCATCGCATTCCGATTTTGGTTGTTGCACTGTGTAATTATTCGGCATTTATCAAAAACTTTTTTTAACTTTCATGTTGAAAATGTGAGATAAATTGTATTGATTTTAAGTTTATGTAAACAGTAAAACGATAATTGGCTTTACATTTAAATAAATAAATGTAACTTTTTTTATCCCTTTCATGGAGGAAGTATTTATTTATTTTAAATCCGCATTTAGCAATTAATTTGTAAACACCAGATTTACCACATAATCAGTTGCAATTATGTAATTGGTTTTTAGTTTACATAAATCAAAACATTCTTTTGTAGGGTGGTTAACAAATACAATTTATTGAAAAACAAGTAGGAAAGTTAAATTCGACTTTGCCGAATCTATGAATACCCTCCACAATGCCTTTTTTTAAAGGATATTACATTTTTTAACGTGATAAAAATTAACAATTTTGATTAGAAATATTTTATTTTGAGTAAGAAAAAAATTACAAAAAACACGTGGCATTTAAGTTGAAACCAATCTGAAATTCAGGGTTTTGCTTATAACATTTGAACCACTTGACCGATTGAGCTGAAATTCAATACCAAACAGACCTGGGGAACGGTAAAGATACATGCCAGGTTTCAGTAGTCTCATTATTGTCTTTCGAGAGTTATCGTGTTTTTTATCTCGTAAATTCGCAAAATACCCTTGCCGAAATTTACTCTTTTGCTCATAACTTTTGAACCACTTGACCGATTTCACTGGATTACAACACCAACCTGACCCGTAAATGGCCAACATATATGTCAAACTTTAGGAGCCTCAGTAAAGTCTTTGAAAAGTTAGCGTGTTTTCAATGGACAGACAGACAGACAGACGGACGGACAGACATCGCTAGATCGACTTAAAATCGATCAAGGGTCATGAATATATGGGGCATTCCATGTCAAATCGGACACTTTGAAAAAAAATTTTTTAAGTGTGTTTTAATTTTTATTAAAGAATAAAAATTAGTTATTTATTCGACCTTTTAATTGTGCAATGAAAAAGAGTTTATTCTGATTCGAGGCCTTTTCATGTTCCCCTTAGGGAGTGGAGATAGGGCGTAGGTATGTTTTACAAAAATATTTGAGGGTAAAAATAAATTGGGGTCGGTCTCCCTAATGACCCCTCTCGGACGCACCATTGGACCGGTAGAAGCTGATTAAATTAAACAAATTTACAAAAAATAAAAAAAATTGTATGGGGACCGCCTTAATAGTTAAATATAGAGGGTAGGTGGGTTCAGAAAAAATGTGTGGACTAAAAAAATATTGTAGGTCAGTCATATATTTTGTTGCTCTTAGGGCAGCTAGAGTGGTTGGAGCAAATTTTAAAAAAATGTCTTTTTGTGTGGGAACCCCATTAGAAATTGGAGATAGGGTATTAGTTTGTTCCAAAAAAATGTTAAGACGTAAAAATTAATGGGTGTCGGTCTCATAAATGACCACTCTGTGACGCACCATTGGAGCAGTAGAAATGATTTTAAGAGTGGAAAATTACAATAAAATTTTTTCAAAAAATTTAAAAAAATAGCAGGGTTGGCAACCGAAACCCACCTAGAATAACGGTTGTTTAATTATGTATCTATGTTGAAGAAGCGTACAACGAAAGGTCATAAAATGTGTGCTGCACATTTGTATGCATAGCAATTAAACATTGTATTTTATGATCGTTTCTTGTTGTATTAGGGATCTACGTGAGGTCACGTAGATTCTTATCTATTTTAAGAAATGAACTGTGTAGACAAAATGTGTAGTCTACGCAGGTAGTTTTATTTGTAGATTCTAGTTTTAATTTAGTATATAAGATATTTTAAGTTGTAAATAAAAGGTTGTTACTAGCCAACCACCGAACAAACAAGACGTGGTCGTTGTTTTATTCAACATCGGTGTACAAGGTGTACATTTTGGTGATAACCCGACGCTCGAAATGAGCATAAAAAAAAAAAATAACACAACAAAAACACTGCTGAAGTGCAGTATTGAACCAAAACTGCTAAAGTGCAGTAGTAAACAAAAACTGCTAAAGTGCAGTATTGAAAATATCAAAAATGGAGTCAGATATTGGAGCCAGCATCGATACTGCTGTGATAGATGTCGAAGCTAAAGATGTGCCGATGGAGCTGCTTAATAAATGGGTATGCCTGGTGAAATCCTTTGCTGACGACGTAAAAACTTATGGAAAAAATAAAGAATGTGTGGTAATTATAAAACACATTGATGAAATAAGTAGTAAACTAAAATTCATTAGGAATGAAAAATATAAGGAAGATCTTATTAAGAAACATAAGGAAAAAAGTGTTATAGTTAGTGCAGGAAATTGTTATTTTTTAGCTAACTGCCTTCCAAAAATAGAAATTCCTTTTTTTGACGGAGATTACGATAGTTGGTTAACTTTTAAGGAGTTATTCCAACAGATTATTGGGAATTCAGAAAATCCAAATATTCAGAAAATGTTGTTTTTAAAACAAAATTGCGTGGAGATGCATTAAATTGCATAAAACATATTCCGATTAAAGGAGAAAATTATAATTTAGCCTGGAAGTTGTTAGACGAAAAGTTTACAAACAACAGGTATATGATAAGCCAGTGTTTCAAAAGTATATTGCATGCACCGAAAACTATTAATACAGTTGAAAGTGTAAACATAATGAGATCTGTTGTTGATGAAAATATATTGGGTTTAAATCATTTGGGACTTAGTGCTGAAGATAAATTTGGGGCATTAGTAACATTTATAGTAGAAGGCAAGTTGGAAGAGAAGTTGAGATTAGAGTTTGAGCTTTCTTTAGGACCTTCTCGTGAAATACCAAAAATCAATGATTTAAGCAAGTTTTTGAAAAATAGACACTGTGCACTTGAAGCATGTGCAATGTTATCGGAAGAAATAGAAAATAAAAACTATGATGATAGTTTAGAGAAATCAAAGCCAAAGTGAGTAATGGGATGTTGTTCTCAACATTTTCTTAATCATTGTTTGCTATTTAGGAGTTTAGATATAAAAACGAGATGGAAAATCGTTAGAAAAAATAGACTTTGCAAACAATGCTTAAATAATGGTCACAAGAGTATTTCATGCAATTATTTAAGTTGCAGAATATGTGGAATAGATCACCACACAGCTCTTCATAAAGATAAGCATAATATGATTAATGAAATTCATATTAAAAACAGAACAGAACCTCTTAGACTAAAAAGTCTACAGAATATAAAACCAGGTAGACAGAGTAATAAGAAAAAATTAGTTAAACATTTTCCTATTGAAGAAAATTCTGAAAGAAAAAAGAATAATAAAACTTCTAGGAATTCAGGTAAAACAAAATCTACCAAACCAGTAGATTGCGGCCCTTTAACTGAAAATATTATGCTAGTAGTTGAGGACAAATGCTCATTTAATAAAAATAAGAATATTTCGAAAATTAAAAATAAGTCGGCAGGTGATGCCAATCGCAAACAGAGGAATAATAATTTTCATAAAGGGAAAACCAAAATTAAAAAACTGTTACTTTGCGAGACCAAGAGTCTCACGGGTGGCGGGGTCGCTGGCATAGCCAGCGATGGAAAAGTCTGATAATAGTGAAAGGCTTTTTTATTCATGTATTTTTCTTAATATAACAACTTTTTGTAAATATTATACTATCTTTTATGTTTAAAAACAAAATTATAATTACCTTATAAGAATTCATTATATAGAAAACATTGTATATATTTTTATTTTTAAGTAAAATATTAGCTATTGTGGTTTATAAAAAAATATTCGTTGAAGAGAATTTATTTTAATGTAAAAGAACAGAAGATAAAGCATTAAAACCAAATGTGTGACAAAGATTCTTTTAAACATCTAAATAATGGGTCACCAACCTAAAATTAAGAAACATTAGAAAATTTAAAAGGAATAATGTAAAATAAACTACCAGTATTGAGCCACAATAGATTACAAGGATACATAATTAAAAACATAAGTGTCTAATGATTAAAAATTACAATAAAATATTTTGAAAGCGTACAATTTTTCAAGGCGGGCAGAATGTTTAATTATGTATCTATGTTGAAGAAGCGTACAACGAAAGGTCATAAAATGTGTGCTGCACATTTGTATGCATAGCAATTAAACATTGTATTTTATGATCGTTTCTTGTTGTATTAGGGATCTACGTGAGGTCACGTAGATTCTTATCTATTTTAAGAAATGAACTGTGTAGACAAAATGTGTAGTCTACGCAGGTAGTTTTATTTGTAGATTCTAGTTTTAATTTAGTATATAAGATTTTTTAAGTTGTAAATAAAAGGTTGTTACTAGCCAACCACCGAACAAACAAGACGTGGTCGTTGTTTTATTCAACATCGGTGTACAAGGTGTACAACGGTATTTGGCTATTGTACCGCAACCAATAAAGATATGGACATTTTCAAAAGCGATTATGAAAGCTGATGAAATTTCTAGTATTTAAAATGTGTCACTACGTGTTTCTACCGGTTCGTTTTCGAAATATAGGTCAATACCTTTATAATACCGTTTGAAACGGTATTGGCCTAAATAACTAAAACGAACCGGTAGAAACACGAAGTAACACATTTCAAATACTAGAAATTTCATCAGCTTTCATAATCGCTTTTGAAAATGTCCATATCTTTATTGGTTGCGGTACAATAGCCAAATACCGTTATTCTAGGTCGGTTTCGGTTGCCAACCCTGAAATATAGTAATATTCGTTATCCCACGATCTTCCTGGGCAAAAAATTTGTAGAATCGATAGAAGTTTTACACAAAAAAATTTCAAAAAAATCAAAGAGTACAAACTTTTTCAAAAATGAGATTTCAATTTTAAAACTTAAAAATCGCATAATAGAGCGCTTTTAAGAATTTTGCGGATTTTTTTTTTTTTAAGTACGTAAAAAAACAAAAATTAAAAAAAAAAAAAAAATCTGAAATTTGGACCATTATTGAAGATGTTATGAGTAGAGTTTGCAAATAATCGTGATATTTCATAATCGCGATTACGATTAAAAAAATCGCCGTTAATCGCGATTATCGATTAATCGAATTTTAAAATAAATTGAATTTCAATAGTATTATTAAAAAAAAATCTTGTCAAATTTATATTTTTAAAACGCACGAAGACTGATATTTTTAATAAATAAAATTATGTATTTTGTTCAGGTTTTGATTTAATTGAGGGCAATCGAACTAAATTAACCCGTATCGTTAAAAGTTTTGGATTTTTAAAAAATAAAAAACACGTCTTGCGAAACATCATATTTAATGAATTTTAAATTTGGTCGAAAGACTTTCGAGATATTTGAAATTTGTAAAAAATTGCGGTTGTTCCCACGTTCAAGAAATTTTTTTAAAAAAATATTTTCTTTTTTTCCCTTGACCCTTTTATAGAGCTTGAGACGAACTTTCATTTTAATTTTATTTGAGTCAAATCCGACCATTTGAACCTGTGGCGCCATTCGATAAAAATTTTCTATTATGGAAATTTTTAGATAATTTAAAACTTTGCTCAAAAAGCTGCACGTTTTTAAATAATATGATTTGGCTTAAATCAGATTATTTAGTTTAAACAAACATTTTTTTTTGAGCTTTATGAAAGTGTTAATGAAAAAAATCATAATTTAAAAAATTTGTTGAACGTAGGAAAAAACAGTCTCTTTTTGTAACTTTTTTGACAAGTTTCAAATCGCGATATCTCGAAAACTGTTCGATCGATTTCAGAAAATTTTTAATATTCGTATTCAGAAAATCATTAAAAAATAATGTATCGCAAGATATACATATATATCTTTAAACTTTTTTTAAAAATCCAGTTTTTTTTTTAAGGAAGTTTTTATATACTTATTTTAAAATCGGTATCAAAACAGTGAATTTCATAGAAAATGATTAATCGTAATCGCATGATTTTTTTGCCGATTACGATTACGATTAATTGGCGCGATTAATCGCGATTACGATTACGATTTTAATCGTTTTGCAAACTCTAGTTATGAGTAAAAGAACTTTGAGTAAAGGAACAAACTACTAATTTTTAAAAATTCGATATCTTTTGAACGGCTCATCAAAAAAATCTGAAAATTTACCACGATTGTGGTAACAAATTGGGAAAATCTAAAAAAAAAAAAATTCAAAGTGTCCGATTTGATATGGAATGCATCATATTTACTTTATCTGGTCTTAGACCAATATTTCGATGTGTTACACGCGGAATGACAAACTTATATATACCCTCTATCACCAGAGTGGAGGGTATAAAAAAACAATTTTTTTTAATATGAGAGTTAAATACATTTAAAAACAAAAAATGAACTGTTCATTAGAGTGGCACGAAGAATTACTTTTGTCAAGCTTCGTCGATTGCCGGGAAAATAATGGTTCTTTTTGGTCGAAAAACTATAATAAAACATTTTAGTTTAATTGGGAAAGTTTAACCCTTTCCGTTGACAGATTCGGAGGAAAGAAATTCACACCCTTCCCCTTCTTCATTCGAATTTTTCAAAGGAAAAATTTCTCAAATCTGAGACTTTTTCTTTAGGAAAAATGTTTCAAAATCTGAGAATTTTTCTTTAGGAAAAATGTCTCAGAATCTGAGACTTTTTCTATAGGAAAATGTCTCAGAATCTGAGACTATTTCTATTGGAAAAATGTCTAAGAATCTGAGACTATTTCTATATAAAAAATTTCTCAGAATCTGAGACATTTTCATAGGAAAAATTTCTCAGAATCTGAGACTTTTCTAATGGAAAAATGTCTCAGAATCTGAGACTTTTTCTTTAGAAAAAATGTCTCAGAATCTGAGACTTTTTCTTTAGAAAAAATGTCTCAGAATCTGAGACTTTTTCTTTAGAAAAAATGTCTCAGAATCTGAGACTTTTTCTTTAGAAAAAATGTGTCAGAATCTGAGACTTTTTCTGTAGAAAAAATGTCTCAGAATCTGAGACTTTTTCTTTAGAAAAAATGTCTCAGAATCTGAGACTTTTTCTTTAGAAAAAATGTCTCAGAATCTGAGACTTTTTCTTTAGAAAAAATGTCGAGGCTTTTTCTTTACTAAAAATGTCTCAAAATCTGAGACTTTTTCTAAAGAAAAAATGTTGCAGAATCTAAGACTTTTTCAGAAGAAAACATATCTAACAATCTGAGACTTTCCTAAAACAAAAATGTATGCTTTTGAAACAGATTTTTAAATCACATTTCTTGACCTCTTTTGAAATTTTTTACCAAAACCTTCTAAATGTAATTCTTTTAATATATGCTAGAAAATTTATACATCGCTAATACTTATGAGAATTTTGAAAATTATTTAAAATTTATGTGATTTTTTTTTATTTAAAAATAATATTAATTGAAATCTAAATTTAACTGCATGCACTTTACTCATGTGTCTTCCAAAAATATATTTTCTTCTATATTTGCATAATTTTAACATAATTCTTAAGGAAAACCTTTAATATTATCCTGAGACACGTTTCTAGGAAATTGCAATTTCCTTATATGCAAACACGAAGAGGTATAATAAAAGCCACATGTGTAAAGTTTTACCCAAAAAAGAAATGGGAAAAATAATGGAAAAAAATTTATAAAAAAAAAATAAAAATAATTTATTGTACCTTTTTTGAAAAATGCATTATATATATTTTATATTTCTGAATTACTATTATATATACAAACACATACGCATATGTGGCGAGACTTATATTAACCCTTAAATGGGATAAAAGAACAAAATTTTCATTTTTTACTATTTCTATAGAAAAATTTACAGATTTTTTCCAAAAAAAATTTCTTTGAGTCTTATATATATGAGATTCTTAGATATGTTTCACAGAAAATAAAATCTTAGATTATTTCCTTTTATTTTTCGGTTTTTTCTACAGAAAATTTTTCAGATTTTTCCTATTGAAAAGTTCTCAAATTTTTTGTATAGAAAAATTCTCTGATTTTTCCTGTAGAAAAATTTTCAGATTTTTTTGTTGAAATACTTTAAGATTTTTTTCTACAGAAAAATGTAAAGATTGTTAGACTTTTTTCCAATAGAAAATTTGTATCCCCTCAGCTCCACCTTCCACAATTATGTAAACATAAAGCAACAAACACACACAAAACAATAACAAATTTTTGTTTGTTGTTAGTGTTTTGTGTGTGTTTGTTGCTTTATGTCTACATAATTATGGAAGGTGGAGCTGAGGGTTAAAATTTTTCTATTGGAAAAAGGTCTTGCAATCTTTACATATTTTTGAAGAAAAGAATCTTAAAATATTTCAACAAAAAAATTTGAAAATTTTCCTGAGCTTCACCTTCCACAATTATGTAAACATAAAGCAACAATCACACACACAACAATAACAAATTTTTGTTTATTGTTATTGTTTTGTGTGTGTTTATTTCTTTATGTCTACATAATTATGTAAGGTGGAGCTGACGGGTAAGATTTCCTTTTTTTCCTTTTGATTCTTGTACATTAAAAAAAAATCCCTAGAATTTTACTTTTTCTCTTTCATTTTTCCTCTCAGATTTTTTTCCTAGAAAAATATACAGATATACAGATAGAAAAACTCTAAATTTTTTCGACAACATAATTCTCTGACATTTCCCATAAAAAAGTTCTCAGATTATTCCTATAGAAAAATTATCAGTTTTTTTCTATAGAAAAAGCTTTACAAGTTTTTCCGACAAAAAATTCTCATATTTTATTAAGAAAAATTTTAAGATTCCAAGAATTTTTTCTTTAAAAAAATGCTAAGATTCCGGATATTTTTTCTATAGAAAAAATATTATTTTCTGAAAATGTCAAAGCTTTTGTAGAAGGCATATCAAAAGCTTACTTGTAAGTCTTTAGACGTCAATTAAGATTTTTAATCATATGCATTTACAAATTAACTTAGAAAATTCAGTCAGAACCCAATTGTTATATTTTGTCACTAATCACAAAAGAAAAACTTATTCCATTATAAGGTTAAACAATAAGAACACATCCATATGAGTTGTATGTTCCCGTAGAGACATTTATTTAAACAGACATTTAGCAGCTGTGACTTTTTTTTTTCTCATTTTCCACTGTTTTTCCTGTATGTTCTTTGCTAGTGTGTATAAAATACAATGACTTTTTTCCATTTTTTTTTTTTATTTTTTATTCAAATAAATTGTTATTGTTTACAATACCGACCCTGAAAGTGTTTTATAAATACTAGTACTACATACGAAACGAGTACTACTCATGTTCAGAATAAAGAATAAAACTTGCGTTGTTATTTTGAATTTCAACACTTTTGATTTCACTGGGTTGTTGGGTGTTGAAAAATGTTTTAAATATGCCTGTGTGTGTGTATCTGTGTGGGTGTTGTGTTTAAAAATGAAAAATCATTAAAGCGTTAAATCAGTTTTTATGAGCACAAATACAAAAACATATTCATATAGAAACATTACAAAACATTTATAGACAATTCATAGAAAAAATAGTATTCTTTTCAAAACTTTAGCTATTTGTTATAAATGTTTTACTGTTGTCACCCAACAGATGAGTCTTTAAGTCTGTGTGAACAAAGTAAAGGAATTGTACAGTGTGCCTGAATCAACTTAAGACAAGTGCTATATCCACCAAATTTGAGTTGACTAAATCTGAACGCCATAAGTTTTTGAAAACTTATTTTTTTTTTGAAAACTATTTTTAACATGATAATGTTTTTAGGCTGGTGTCTAATTTTCAAAAAGTTGCAGGACGCCACATCAGTTTGACTATATATGCTAACAATTAACGAAAAAGAAAGCAAGAATTACTATTTTCATTTTCTTAAAACCAAAAATTTTAATAACATGGGTTTGCAACTTGGATAATAATTCACCTCGTGGTGAATAAAACCGTTTTTCACCAGCTGGTGAATAAAAAGTAACATAATTATTTTTCAACAATAAAAAAATTTTTTTTTCATAAAATTTTTTTTTTCATCAAATTTCTTTTCCATATTTTTTTTTTTCATCAATTTTTTTTTTTTTTTTATAAATTTTTTTTTTCATAAAAATTTTTTTTTATCAAATTTTTTTTTCATAATTTTTTTTTCATAATTTTTTTTTTTGTATCATTTTTTTTTTTTTTTTCAATTTAGTTAAATTTGATCAGTTTTTTCAATCCTTTGTTGTGTTTTATAAGCTAGTCAGACCTATGATTTCTTTATTGTAAATAAAAATGCATTTATTTTACAAGTTTTTCTCGACGTTTCGGCAATTATTTGTTGACTTTTTCAAGAGACGTCTATTTCAAAGTATAAAACAATATGTTAAAAACAATAATATTACACCAAAGCCATATTTAATTTACTTACAGTAACATAAATACTTTTAAATCACATTTAAATTATTTTATTTTATATTAAACATAAAAAAAAAAATTTCATCAAATTTTTTTTCATAAAATTTTTTTTTTCATCAATTTTTTTTTTTTTCATTAATTTTTTTTTTCATTATTTTTTTTTTTTTTATCAATTTTTTTTTTTCATCAATATTTTTTTTTTTCATCAAAATTTTCTTTTCATCAATTTTTTTTTTTCATCAAATTTTTTTTTTTTATCATATTTTTATTCATAATTTTTTTTTTTATAAATTTTTTTTCATCAAATTTTTTATCAAATTTTTTATTATCAATTTTTTTCTCAGCAAATTTTTTTTTTTTCGTCAAAAGAATTCATTAAAAACTTTTTTTCATCAAAATTTTTTTTTCACCAAATATTTTGGGTTCATTAAATTTTTTTAACATAATTCTGTTTTTCGTGAAAAAAAATAAATTAATTTTTTTACCAAAACTACTTTTTCACCAAGTCTAAGGTTTTCGCATAAAAATGTTCCATTTGTTTATCAAACGTACATAAAACAAGTGAGAGTGGTATATTCTTTGGTGCCGTATTTTTTATATTCTCCAAAATGTAAAAACATTTTTTTGCACTTATTTTTGCACTCACTTACGAAATATACAGCTCTTTTGGTTTTTAATGGGGTCCTCGACTGATATTTCAATTTGTTTTGCATGGAATAGCAAAAGTAATGTGACAACTTTGCTTGGCAAGTATTCACAAATCTTCCGCAAAACATTATCATGATTTAATGTTTTGGGCAAGAGTACAAAATTCGCAGGCATTTTTTATTCATAGGCTGGTGAAGGGGTTAAGTGGACAAAACCGGAACCCGGGAAAGAAGTTCAACACTGAAAAATATTAACCTACAGAACTTTAAAATGTTGATGCAAAAACAAAATTTTAAGGAAAAAAACTAAAATTTACAAAAAATTAAGAGTGACCAAATATAACAGTGTGTCTTTTTGTTTAAAAAAATCATTAAACGAATGTTGTCCAAACTAAATCTATAGGGTGATTCCATGTCAAACCGCACAGAAAACTGTGATTTTCGGATTTGTCACCTCTGATTTTAATGAAATGCGCAAAAAATATTTCACATGCGTTGTTTTCATAAAATGATTACCTTACAGGCTCCAAAAATTTTTAGTTTTCGAAATATGGCGTCTTGAAAATTGGCAAAAACGTAAAATTTTCAATAAGGTGCACATACAAAGTCACCCATAACTTTAAAACTATAAAACCCACAATTACCAAATAGGTACCATTTGAAAGCTGAAAGGATTACCTTAAAAGTGACATGCACAATTTTTTCTTCTAATGAAAGGTCAAAGGTCATATTTCAATGTCTAATGTTCAAAGACCTATTTCTCAAAATCCGATATTTTTTAAATTCTCAAAAAAATATATGATAACAATCAAGTCTTTCCCTACATTTGCATCAAAATTTCAGGGTGGACATTCATATGGTTCCAAAGTTACAGAAGAAAACGTGCTCGAAGGCAAGGTTTTTTCTAAGAGTTCATATAAAAAATATTGCACAAACAAAACAATATACATAGTCGTAAACAAAGGTGCGGGCCTAGAACACGGCTTAAAACTTTTTATGTATTTTGAGTTATATTGTAGGGGTTTTCTTGTTCTTTTACAAGGAAAGTCCTCGAAAGTGAACATACCTGATTTCTTTAAAATTTATACACAAGCTAGAAAAAATAAATCTAAAATCAACCAGTCTGAGCTTTTCGGCCTAAATTCAGGTTAAACGGGGTTAAAAATTACCCATTTTCAGTTATTTTAAAGTTTAGGTACTTTATATTGATGCCATATACAACAGATCGGCTTCATTCGAAACCTGTATTCTTCCATAGTAGGGAAATAGCAATGGGGTGGGGGAACCTTATGTTCAAAGCGGAATAAAGCCATAAAAAAGAATATATTCAAGCATAAAAATGGTTTAGAAATGGAAACACTAATGTTTCGAACTTCTTTGAATTTTTGCCTTATTTTATTTTGGACACACTAATAAAGATTTTTTTAAGAAGAAAAACTGCCAATAAAAAATTCATGTGATTGCTTAATTTAAATAGAAAATAGTACCAATAATGAATTTGTTTTACAAAAACTATAACAAAAACTATACATTTTTAACAAAAACAATTATGCAACAAATAAAATGTCTCAAATGAAACGGATCTGATATAAGTGGCATCAATGTACCTAAAAGTTAAAATTACTAAAAATCGGTAATTTTTGACTCCTGTTTAACCCTTTAAAACTAAATTAAGACCAATAAGCTCAGACAGGTCGATGTTAGATATTTGTTGTCTTTCATGGGCATAAATTTCAAAGAAATTACGTATGTTCACTTTGAAGACTTTCCTTGTAAGAAAACAAGAAAACCCTACGATAAAATTCAGTTTTGATAGTAAAATCAAAATCAGGAGGTCGAAATATTAATAAATAATGGGTTCAGTTTTTAGGTCTCTCCCATTGTTTGTTTACTGCTAGCAGCATGCTAGCATGTTATGCTGCTTCGTGTGTGTAAGCTTTTGCATATAAACTCGTAGAGAAAATCTTGACTTCAAGCACGTTTTCCTCTGTAACTTTGGAACCATATAAGTGTCCACCCTGAAATTTTGATACAAATGTAGGGAAGGACTTGATTGTTATCATATATTTTTTTGAGAATTTTAAAAATATCGGATTTTGAGATATAGGTCTTTGAACATTAGACCTTGAAATATGACCTTTGACCTTTCATTACAAGAAAAAATTGTGCATGCCACTTATAAGGTAATCCTTTCAGCTTTCAAATGATACCCATTTGGTAATTGTGGATTTTATAGTTTTAAAGTTATGGGTGACTTTGTATGTGCACCTTATTGAAAATTTGACGTTTTTGCCAATTTTCAAGACGCCATATTTCGAAAACCGAAAGGTTTTGGAGCCAGAAAGGTAATGATTTTAGGAACACTATCCATTTGCATTATATTTGTCAAATTTTATTTAAATCAAAGGTGACAAATCCGAATGCTGTGTGGTTTGAGGTGGATTTGCCCTATATATATAAAAGAGTAACGTGACTGACTGACTGACTGACTGACTGACTTATTGACTGATTCATCATCGCCCAGCCCAAACCGCTGAAGTTATAGACTTGAAATTTGGACTGTAGGTTCACCTCCCGGAATATAGATCCACTAAGGCTGGATTTTTGCCAGTGTTGATTCTAAGGGGGTAAAAATGGTAAAAAACTGTACTTTTGGTTCTTTTTATATCTCCTGAAATAATGGTCATAGAGACTTGAAACTTGGACTGTATATTCACCTCCCGGAACATAGATACACTAACGCCAGATTTTAGCCAGTGTTGATTATAAGGGGGTAAAAAGGGTAAAAAACTGTACTTTTGGTACTTTTTATATCTCCTGAAATAATGGTCATAGAGACTTGAAATTTGGTTTGTATGTTCACATCCCGGAATATAGATCCACTAAGGCTGGATTTTTGCCAGTGTTGATTCTAAGGGGGTAAAAAAGGTAAAAAACTGTACTTTTGGTAATTTTTATATCTCCTGAAATAATGGTCATAGAGACTTGAAATTTGGACCTTATATTCACCTCCCGGAACATAGATACACTAAGGCCGGATTTTAGCCAGTGTTGATTATAAGGGGGTAAAAAGGGAAAAAAACCGTACTTTTGGTACTTTTTATATCTCCTGAAATAATGGTCATAGAGACTTGAAATTTGGTTTGTATGTTCACATCGCGGAATATAGAGCCAGTAAGGCTGGATTTTTGCCAATGTTGATTCTAAGGGGGTAAAAAGGGTAAAAAACTGTACTTTTGGTACCTTTTATATTTCCTTAAAAAATGGTCACAAAAACTTAAAATTTTGACTGTATTTTCACCTCCCGGAATATAGATCCACTAGGGCTTGATTTTTGCCAATGATGATTCTAAGGGGGTAAAAAGGGTAAAAAAATGTACTTTTGGTACCTTTTATATTTCAATAATAGTACTAGAAACTTGAAATTTGCAAGGTTAACCTCCTGGAAAAAAGATTCACTAAGTCTGGGTTTTTGCCAATGTTGATTCAACGGGGGTAAAATGGGTAAAAAAGTGTACTTTTGGTATTTTTTTTTATATACTGAAATAATGGTCATTCAAACTTCAAATTTGGAATGTAGGATCCTTTAGTGAAATAAAACATTCTGAAACAAGTACTTTCTGAAAATTCTGTACCGTTTATAAAAAGTACCTTTTATAAAAAGTACCTTTTATAAAAAGTACCTTTTATAAAAAGTACCTTTTATAAAAAGTACCTTTTATAAAAAGTACCTTTTATAAAAAGTACCTTTTATAAAAAGTACCTTTTATAAAAAGTACCTTTTATAAAAAGTACCTTTTATAAAAAATACCTTTTATAAAAAGTACCTTTTATAAAAAGTACCTTTTATAAAAAGTACCTTTTATAAAAAGTACCTTTTATAAAAAGTACCTTTTATAAAAAGTACCTTTTAAAAAAAGTACCTTTTATAAAAAATACCTTTTATAAAAAGTACCTTTTATAAAAAGTACCTTTTATAAAAAGTACCTTTTATAAAAAGTACCTTTTATAAAAAGTACCTTTTATAAAAAGTACCTTTTATAAAAAGTACCTTTTATAAAAAGTACCTTTTATAAAAAGTACCTTTTATAAAAAGTACCTTTTATAAAAAGTACCTTTTATAAAAAGTAGCTTTTATAAAAAGTACCTTTTATAAAAAGTACCTTTTATAAAAAGTACCTTTTATAAAAAGTACCTTTTATAAAAAGTACCTTTTATAAAAAGTACCTTTTATAAAAAGTACCTTTTATAAAAAGTACCTTTTATAAAAAGTACCTTTTATAAAAAGTACCTTTTATAAAAAGTACCTTTTATAAAAAGTACCTTTTATAAAAAGTACCTTTTATAAAAAGTACCTTTAATAAAAAGTACCTTTTATAAAAAGTACCTTTTATAAAAAGTACCTTTTATAAAAAGTACCTTTTATAAAAAGTACCTTTTATAAAAAGTACCTTTTATAAAAAGTACCTTTTATAAAAAGTACTTTTTATAAAAAATCTTTTATAAAAAGTACCTTTTATAAAAAGTACCTATTATAAAAAGTACCTTTTATAAAAAGTACCTTTTATAAAAAGTACCTTTTAAAAAAAGTACATCTTATAAAATGTACCTTTTATAAAAAGTACCTTTCATTAAAAGTATCCTTTATAAAAAGTACCTTTTATTAAAAGTACAGGAAGTAAAGTTTTTGATACTTTTTTATTTCCTAAAATTATATTTATAGAAACTTTTTATATTTCCTAGAATCTTAAAATTTGTAATGTAGGCAAATTCGGTGAAAAAACTTTCTGTGAAAAATACATTTTTCCGCTTCTTAGTGGGGTAAAATGGCTAAAAAAGTGTATTTTCGGTACCTTTGATATTTTTTGACGAGAAACTTATAATTAGGAATGTAAAATCCTCTTTGAACTTTAAATATTTGCTAAAATAATGATCCTATAAAATTGAAATTTGGAAAAGAGGATCCTTCGGTGAAGAAACAAACATTCTGGAAGATGTTCTTTTTGGAAATTACATTTATAACGGGGGTAAGAAAGTGTGCTTTTGGAACTTTTTTTGTTCTTATAATAATGAAAAAGTGTAAATTTTGATTATTCTTATATTCCTTTTAAATAAAGGATCACCTAGCACAAAAAAAACCGTTTTTGGAAAATTTAATTTTAAGGGGAAAGGGGGCAAATGGTTATTGTTACCTATCTAACTATTAAACTCAAAGCCCCAGAAATAACACCCAAGAGAAGGACATATATATTTTAAAATTTAAACTTTTAGAATGGGGAACGAAATGGAATAGAGCAAGGAATAATATGGAATGATACTTTTTACTCAAATTTTTCGTATTTTACTTTTTTTACTCCATTTTTTTTCTCTCTATATGTTTTTTCACTTAAACTCATTTTTATTACAATTTCTTTATTCACTGAAATATTTATTCACTCCAAATCCAAAATCCCGATATTAGGGCACGATAATTATTAAAATTTTATTGTTTAAATTCTTGATTGACATATTATTTTATGAAAGACTTAAACGTGCACAAGAAAATAAAACGAAGACTACGTAGGGGAATTTTCTTGAAATCGGTAGAGCAATTCTGATCCTTCTATAATCCGGTATTCAATGCAACCGGTAACGAAGTACCGGGATGGTAAGCTAGTATTCTATATATGAATGGACTTTTAGAGATGTCCCGTGTTAAAATTTAGCAATAACTTTTATTTTTTGGTTTTTATCATAAAAGTATAAAATAACAGTTATTGAAAACTTTTTGTTCAAACAATTTAAAATAACTTTTATTTTATACTTATTGGAGTAAACAACTGTTATAATAGTTATTTTTAAAGAAATCAGTTAAGTTTTATATCATGAAATCAATGATTAAAGTATTAGCTATCAATAGGATTCTTTTGCATGCGTTTATTTTAGTTTTATTTTAACAACTTAAGTTTTTTTAAGGCTCAAATACTTAGTTCTTGATAACAGTTTTAATAACTCAAAGTTTTTAATTTCTGTTATTTTGAACAGATATTTATATAACTCAATTCAAACTGTTATTTTTAATTTTTATTTGAAAAAATATTTTTGAACAGTTAAATTTGATTTTTTTCATTAAATCTCATAACTGTTATGGTCTCTGAAAATTAACAGTTCATGAGAATAAGGGCGAATAGACTATTTGTAGAGTTTAACAGGTGATGATAAAAACGCAGGAAACGATTAAAAACTAATGTTTTTATACCCTCGCCTAGTGATAGAGGATATATATAAGTTTGTCATTCCGTTTGTAACACATCGAAATATTGGTCTAGGACCCCATAAAGAATATATATTCATGATCCTCGATCGATTTTAAGACTTTACAGAGGCTGTTGAAGTTTTACATATATGTTGGTCATTTACCGGGTTAGGTCGGTATTGTAATGCAGCCAAATCGGTCCAGTGGTTCAAAAGTTATGAGCAAAAGAGTAAATTTCGGCAAGGGTTTTTCGCGAATTTACGAGATAAAAAACATGATAACTTTCAAAAGGCAATTCTGAGGATGCTGAGGCTTGACATATATGTTTGCCGTTCCTTTGGCCTGGTTCATATTGAATTTCAGTCAAATCGGTCTAGTGGTTCAAAAGTTATAAGTAAAACCGTGAATTTCAGATTAGTTTCACCTTAAATTCACGTGTTGAAAGCTCGTTAAACATGTTTTAAAAACATTGGTAAGTCACAATAATATTTTACAACGCATTTTTGTCACTCAAAAATATTTTTACACTAAAAAAAACACTTGAAAAAAAATTTTAAACTCCAAAAAGAATTTAGTAAATTATTTTTTTTTTTTTTTTTTCAAAAATTACTTAAAAAAAAGTTTTTTTACACAAAATAAAATTTTTCTAATCAAAAATGTTATTTTTTCACGTTAGAAAATTTACTATCACTTAAAAAGAGCATTGTGGAGGGTATTCAAAGATTCGGCCAAGTCGAATTTAACTTTTTACTTGTTTTTTTTTTTAATCCAAAATTGTGGTGGAAAACGTTGATCGAAGGGAGACATGAGTTAAAATGATTGTATTTGGCCCAAATTAAGTTTAAATGAAAGATTGTGTCAAGCTTTTTGAAAGGGTCAAGGGTAAGAAATTTTGAGATTTTTTAAAAAAATTTCTAGAATTGATCGCCGGGCTCCACGGGTTAATTTATAAGAAGAGCTGCGATTGGGGCCATTGCGCGATCTTGAAAAATAAAACAATACTACAAAATGTGGACTGTGCTCCCTCTATGAGCCTTTTTAACCGCCACTGTACCACTATGATACCATCCAGGCATTCCGGGTGGTGGAGCCTCTAAAAATGTTTATACAGATGGTTTAAAGCTCCAGTAACGAGTGGACTTTGTAGTTTATTCGGAAGAGCTGGGTTGACCCTGGCTCAAAGATTGCCTGATCATTGCAGTGTTTTCCAAGCAGAAATGCTGGCAACAAAGAAAGTGACTGACTGGTTGAGTTGCAATGTCTTGTCTACAACCACAGTCAATATCTATTCCGGTAGTCAAGTCGCAGCCAAGCGGCTTCAAGGATACACTTTATAGTCATAAGCTTATATAGCCAAACAAAGGTTAAAGTTTAATTCAGAACACCAAATCTTATTAAGGAATGAAATCCTTTGCAGCTCTGGCAGTAATACCGTCAGAGTGTTCGCATTTTCTTCTAAATTTGGTTACGTTTGTGCTCTGACAGTAATACCGTCAGAGTGTTCGTATTTTCTTCTTAATTTGGTTACGTTGGTGCCATTCATATTCGCCTATAGAATACAAAAATTATAATCAATTTTGATGATGTATGATCAATATTGTCCGACCGAAAGACTTTTTCAGACTGAACCCACACATGAACTTCGTCCAATTTTGCAAAGTTCTGCCGAACCCAACTTTTAAAAAAATATTCTTTTTAAGACATGTATGATATGCAGATGCATAGCACATATGAAGGTGTGTGACATGTACCTATCCACACATAGTTGCATACATTTACATATATGGAATATTACGTTAGTTGTTTATGTTCATAATATGCTCCCATATATGACATTTATTTCCATATATTTTTCATATACTATACATGGAATTATGTATGAGCATGTATGATCATGTATGAACATTAGGGCGTCCCAAAATAAAACCTTTATTCGATTTTCTTGGGTGCTCAAGCATAATTTGAAAGCTTATAGGGTAAAGTATTTTTGAGATTTTTTTCAGATTTTTCGGAAAAGTTTTTAAGGTCGCGCAAATCGATTTTTTGCTGAAAATCGGCTTTGCCGACCGTTTTATTAACTTTCTTTATAAAATCGTCAATACCCACGAGTTTCTTCACTACTGAGGTAATATTTTTAAAGAAAAATGTCCAAACTTTATTTTTGTGTGCATAAACTATAAGTTTTGGCAACTCTTTTGCTCATTTGGGTACCCTACATTAGATTTTTTCGTAAATTTTTCATAAATTTTGAAAATAACGCTTTGTAACTTTTAAAATTTCTATGAAAGTCAAAAAAAGTAATAATGCAGTTTGAAAGATTAATTAGCAACAATAATTTTTGAATTTGCTTTTACCGTTCCAGAGTAATACCATTTTAAAGATTTCTATCCATTGTACAAAACTAATAGTAAAATAATAAACTTCTTATAAAGACCTGAAAAATTCGAGTTTTGGTCAGTAACAGAAATGTGAGAAGGTGGATCCTTAAGATTTTTTGATGCTGAACACAAAACTGCTTTTAGCAACTCCCTAACAAGTCACGTTTGGTGGTAATTTAGGGCAGTAGGTCAAAATGTCCGTCCGTCCGGCTGTATAAGACACGATGGAGTCAAAAATAAAAGAGATAGACTACTGATGTTAGGCACGAATATGGCTTATGGTCATAGGAAGGTTATCTTCACAAATGGGAAAAATCGGTCAAGGGGGAAAAAAGTTGCCCCTTGAAGAATCAACAAATAACGTATTTTTTTACAATATAATTTGTATTTTTGTTAAAAAAATAAAACTTTTTTGAAAAAGAAGATGAATAAAGTCATGTATCTGCGCCTAGGAAATAAGAAAATGCTTATTTTCGGCTCGCCCCATTTTGTGGGCTCGGATTTATTCAAATAATGATAAAAATTTGATTACTTCAGTGGAAAAAGCACAATGAATGTATTGGTAATATTTATCGCGAGGGGAAAGGTCTCCCCTTAAGGCCGTCGCTTGGGACCACCATGACGGCCTTGTCAAAAAACATTTTTATATATATTTTTTTATTTTTTTTACATATTGCAGGGCATAAAATATTCTGCACAACCGAATTTAACACTTTTGTTTGTTATTTCTGAAAGCTGCATCTCCACTGAAAAAAAAGACGTTACTAAAATTAAGGAACAAATGTCTTTAAAAATTTATCATGAATTTTCCTAAAATTTAGTTAAATTTAACTTAAAAATGAGAAATTTTCTTAACTATGAGGAAAAAATTTTAGTTCATTTGCTTATAATTAGTTCATAGTTTTCTTTAAACGGATTTTTTTAATATTACGAAAACAATTCTTACTGCCAAAGAAATTTTCCACAAATCTAAGAATCGTATCTTTATTTTTAAGACATATTTCTTAAAAAACAATTTAGTTCAAGTTTAGTTAAAATTTACTAAAAAAAACATCATCGTATTTCTCTTCTTTGAATTGAGGAAGTGTACTTCTTAGAATTTAGTTAATGACTTCTGGGAATTTAGTAAATAACTTCTTAGAATTTAGTTAAAAATTCAAAATGGCGATATCTCGAAAACTAAGCCAGATAGAGCGAAACGGATGAAATTTTCAAAAGAAAGACTACAAAGAAAAATATGGAATAGCCTAGCTCTGCACATCTGTCGGGGTCTCAAGACCCTAATTTTAGATCTAAAATTTGAAATTCCCGAGATTTTATATATGCGCATATCTCGGTAAATACTGCCAACATGAGAAAATATCCAACGGCATTTTTGTAGCTCTTGACTCGTAGAACACTTCCGCAAAATACTCGAAAGCCCTCCGATTAATAGTTTTTGAGTTATCCGGTTTTTAAGATTCTCAAGACCCTATCAGGCCCCTTATTACCGTATCTCAAAAACTAAGCAGGTTAGAGCGAAACGGACACAAGTTTTGGTTCCAAATCTATGGGGACCCTTAAAGGACCCAACGGGGTCTTGAGTTAAATGGGGTCCGAACCCATGGGTCCAGGGTCTAGACCCAATCTATTTCTAAAATGTGAAGTATAATTTTTCCCATTTTCTAGTTAAAATTGGCTAAAAATTAAATAACTTTGTTTTCCTTATTTTTGGGAAAATTATGAACTAAAACCAAGAAAAAAAATCTTTGGAGCCAAATCATTCCCTCTTTTTCTTAAAATTGAGTTAATTTTCCCAGATTTTAGTTCACTTTTTTTTTGAGTGTCATAGTCCCGGTATTCAGCTTTTAGACCCATCATATATAGCCTATTTACAAGTTTTTACCCTAAGATATTAAATAGTGGAAGACAATATCTTTTTTAAATTCAATATTTTATTTTATTATTAGTTTTATACAATGGGTTGAAAGCTTTAAAATCGTATTACTTTGGAACGGTAAGAGCGAATTCAAAAATTACACTGTGCTACAGTGAAAAAATACTTCTGATATGACATAGTATAGGTTGTTGGTCTTGTCGAGTAGATCACAAAAATGCCCATTAAACTTGCCAGACACCCTCAAATTTTATAGTTATGGTCAAAAAACGTTTTTTTGGTACTTTTCTCACTAAACCTTTTGCTATTCAGAAAATTTTCAACCGATTTTAAATTTATTAACTGTTTTTGATAGAAGAAGGATGGGGCTTTCCATGTGTGTGAATTGGTCTTTACATATAAGAAAGATATTTATTGATTTTTTCTATAAAATCTAATTTTTTTGTTATTTTTTGAAAATTTTTCGAGTTTATCGATTTTTTCTGCTATAGTTCATTTAACAACCTTTATATTTATAAAATTATTTTTAAAGAAAATTTGATTCTGAATACGATAAGCTTTATCCTGAAGCAATCGGATAACAATTGACAGAGTTGTGATAATTTGTCTAAAAAAGAAAATTAAGATTTTGCAGGAAATCGCCGTTCAGATAACCCAGGCAAAAAAAATAAATTTATCAGAAATGGTCATGTAAAATATTTTTAAAGGTTTTTGGCGCGCTGAATCCGAATCTGGCCTTTAAATTGCTCTATCTCGTCAGGTTTTTGCGATATTTAACATAAAATGATCCATAATCGTTCAACTGTTGACGAGTGTGGACGTGTTTTATTTTAACTCCGTGCTATAAATTGAATTACTAAAATTGTTCGTAATAGGTTTGTTCGTAATAGGTATTTTTGTGATATTTTCATTACCACATCAAGGAAAATGAAAATATGGACACAAATGATACCGATTTAGTTCGAGGCTCTGCCTCACCGACTGGTGCTGGTCCTAGCACTGGTCTTAGGGTTGCGACCTTGAAGTCCGGCCTTGATTCTGGTAGGGGTGCTCAGCCTAATATTGGTGGTAAAAAGAAAAAGAAACTTAAGCCATCAAAGGTCAGGCACAACCAGAGAAGGCTTTGTTTGAAAATAATTAACAGACTAAGCCAACTCGATGGAACGAAGCTCTCCGAACGTGAGAGGGCGTCGCTATCATGGGCGAAAGGAGTCATTGAAGAACAGGACAAACTTTCGGCAATGCGCGCATCTGACAAACAGAGCGCTGTTTCGGCCTCGTCATCGAAGTCTGGTAAAAGGTTGCGCTCGCCCGACGAGAAACCTTTACCTAAGAGATCTAAGGTGACCGGCAACGTCTGGACTCAGTCTTTTAGTGAAGTGGTGAAAGGTAACTTCGTTAGGGCTGTGATAAACAGGCAAAATGGGGATTGTAGTATTTCAAGGGACAAGTGGAGTTTAGTTGAAACTAAACTAAATGAAATCTACTATAGGCTCCTTGAGAGTATGCCTGATTTTCTCCCTACTACTGTCAACGCAGGTTGGTATCAGGGGCGAGTAAAACTCGTTGCTTTTGGGAACGAAAGATCCGCAGCCGTGTTTAAGGTTGCCATTAGCCAAGTGGGAGAGTTATGGCCTGGAGCCAGACTGGACGTTGTGGAAAAACATGATATCCCCTCGCAACCCAGAGCTCATGCATGGATCCCAATGGCTACAAGTGACACTGCGGTGATTCTAAAGATGATAAAAGTCTGCAATCCTGACCTTCCAACTCAGAATTGGCAAATTGCCAGATTGGGTGAGATGGAGGGCGCTCGGCGTCAAGCAGTGGTCTTGGTTAATGAGGAATCGCTTCCGCTTTTAGCCAGGACTGACGGCATTATTAGATTTGGCTTTTTTCATATAAGAGTCAATGTCTACAAGGGCGACCAGAAGCCTATTTTGGACGCAGACAAGCCAGTGGCAGAGTCGGCTGGGGAGGAGAATTTGGAAAAGGCTGATATTCAGCTGACCGATTCTAGGCTGATGGGAGATGCATCTGGCATTTTCGAAACCGAATCTGGTAACGAATGCGACCTCTGTGATGGCACGGAGGATATAGCTGATGCCACGATGGGTGACATTCAGGACGAGGCCCATGCAGTGAGGAATTCGGAGAGTTCTGTTGCCTCCGATTCAGAACAGATGGGACACATATCTGGCTTATTCGAAACCGAATCTGGGGACGAATGCGACCTCTATGATAACACGGAGGATGAAGCCAATAACACGGTGGTGGAAAAAAAGCAAGATGTTGCGGTTTCTACAAATAAACCTCCATCACTGTAAGGCAGCCTCAGCTGCACTATTGCTGCGCCTGACGACAGGAGCAGTTGACTTGGTTTTTATCCAAGAGCCCTGGGTGCGGGGTGGCAGGGTTTGCGGATTGAAGACCCCTGGGTTTAAGTTGATGGTTGCCAAAGGTGAGGGCTCACCAAGAGCCTGCATATTGGCGAAAAATGGCTTAAATATATTCTTTTTATCAACTTTTAGTGATATGGATGTTACAGCGGCTAGCTTAGAGCTTCATGGGAAATCTATTTGGCTCGCCTCTGCGTATTTTCCTAATCCGGGGCCAATACCCCCGGAGAAGGTTGGCGGTCTGACTCGGGAGTCTGAATCTAGGGGACACCAGTTACTAGTGTGCTGTGATGCTAATGCACATCATTCGATATGGGGAAGTACAGACACAAATGATAGAGGCGAATCACTTTTGGAGTTTTTGTTAAGCACTAACCTGTATATTTGTAACAAGGGTAGTGAACCAACTTTCGTTACAAGTACGCGGCAAGAGGTTCTTGACGTAACACTTGTATCAGATACATTGTCTGATAGAATTGATGACTGGAGAGTTTTGGAAGAGCATTCTTTCTCAGATCATCGCTACATTGAGTTTTTACTCAGGGAGCGTGCCCCGGTTGAGACAGTCTCTAGAAATCTGAGAAGAACAAACTGGGTGAAATATAGGGAGACTTTTTCTTTGCTTTTGGATGAAGTACCCTTATCTGAACCGCATAGTTTGGCGGAAATTGACTGTCTGGTTGACCATATAACAAATGTTTGTAATAGGTGCCTGGATGCGTCTTGCCCTTCTGCAAAGCCTAGAGGGAAAAAAAAGCCACCTTGGTGGTCAAATGAGTTGCAGACGAGCAGAGATTCCTGCAGAAAGCTCTTTAATAAGGCAAAATTTTCAAGAGCGGACGAGGACTGGTCTGCATACAGGCTGCAACTTAAGAGTTATAAAAAGATGATCAGAAATGCAAAATGTGATTCTTGGAAAAACTTCTGTGGAAACATAGAAGATGTTTCTGAGGCATCCAGGCTGCGCAAGGTTCTGGCTTCTTCTCCTTGCACCGTGGGATACCTGAAAGATCCTAATGGGGTGTGGTCTTCCTCCAGTGGAGAGTCGCTGGATCTCCTTTTAAACACGCATTTTCCGGGCAATTCCATGACGCCGTTTCAAGCTTTGGAACGTTCTGACGCCCAAGCATCTGAAATTGCTTCGGAAATAATAAATATGCCAACATTAATCTGGGCGATAAAAAGCTTCAGGCCCTATAAATCCCCGGGACCTGATGGTATAATCCCGGCTGAGTTGCAGCAAGTGTCGGACTATATAGCCCCGTTGCTGTATAATCTATACACAGCATGCATCAACTGGTCGTATATTCCTTTAAAATGGAGGGATACCAGAGTCGTATTTATCCCGAAGGCTGGGAAAAGTTCCCACACAGCTCCGAAGGATTTCAGACCAATTAGTCTGTCTTCTTTTTTGTTAAAGACAATGGAACGAATGATAGACTCATATTTGCGTAGAGTGATTGACCCGAGGTTGCTTTCGACAAAGCAACATGCATACAGCAAGGGACGATCAACGGAAACAGCTCTTCATGAGCTCGTTGGTACCATCGAGAGATCGCTTTCGGTAAAGGAGTACACTATGGTGGCCTTTCTTGATATTGAGGGGGCTTTTAATAATGTCATTCCAGAATCGATAATATTGGCATTGGCTGGTCTGGGAGTAAAGCGTGAAATCGTTTTAATGGTGGAAATCCTACTTGCCAATAGACGTATAACGTCTGAATTGGGAGCGTCCGTCATATCTCGGTTTGTCAATAGGGGCACACCACAAGGAGGTGTTCTTTCGCCGCTTCTTTGGAACCTGGCACTGAATTCAATGCTACTATCTCTAGAAGCACGTGGTTGTCATGTTATCGCATATGCTGACGATGTCGCGATAGCGGTAAAGGGGAAGCATCTGCCAACATTGCGGGACATTCTTCAGGGTTCTCTGAAAGATCTGTCTAAATGGGCAAGAGACTGTGGTCTAGGAGTTAATCCTAGTAAAACAGAGCTTGTTTTGTTTACAAGGAAAAATAAGATTCCTGCTTTTGATCCTATTTCTCTGGACGGTACTGAAATCACCTTCTCAGATGGAGCCAAGTATCTTGGAGTATTTCTAGATAGGAAGCTGAATTTCAGGCGTAATATTGAGGAACGGGTGAGAAAAGCAACGATTGCTTTGTATTCCTGTAAAAGGGCCATTGGAAAACGATGGGGTTTTAGCCCTCAAGTCGTTCATTGGATCTATACAGCAGTGGTGCGTCCAATTTTGCTGTATGGAATCATTGTCTGGTGGCCTGCTTTGGAAACAAAAGCGAACTTTTTCTTTATCACGAAGGTACAGAGAATGGCGTCAATGTGCATCACTGGTGCTCTTCGTACTACACCTACGGCTGCATTAGAAATCCTCCTTCACCTGATACCCTTGGACATATTGGGTAGGCAGTATGCGGCTGCGTCGGCAATTCGACTTAATAGCACGCTGCAATGGAGGAGCAGTGATTGTGGCCATAGCGCGATCTTGAAAAAGATAACAATACCACAAAATGTGGACTGTGCTCCCTCTTTGAGCCTCTTTGAGCGCCACTTTACCACTATGATACCATCCAGGGAGTCTTGGATGGGGGATACTCCGGGTAGTGGAGCTACCATAAATTTTTACACAGATGGATCGAGGCTGCACGAACAAGTGGGCTTTGGAGTCTACTCGGAAGAGCTTGGGTTGAGCCTGGCTCGTAGATTGCCAGATCATTGCAGTGTTTACCAGGCAGAGATGCTGGCAATAAAAGAAGTGGCTGACTGGTTGAGCTGCAATGTCTTGTCTACAACCGCAGTCAACATCTATACTGACAGTCAAGCCGCGGTCAAGTCCCTGGATTCAATGTTTCTGAAAACAAGATCTGCCCTTAACTGCCGCACGTCTTTAAATGAGATGGCCAAGCAGTTTAACATACGACTCATATGGGTCCCAGGGCACAGAGACATTCCAGGGAATTGCAAAGCCGATGAGCTTGCAAGACTAGGAACTACCTTACAGGTTCCAACAGAATTGGAATGTGTTGGTATGCCTCTAGAAACTTGCAAGCAAAACCTACGGCTTTGTTCTGCGACGGAGACTAATCAAAGATGGGCAAATGGATGGACGTGTGAGACAACACGACTGATTTGGCCTTCTCTTAATCAGGGGCGCACAAGTGAGCTGATATCGCTTCCAAGAGGAGAGATTTCGACGGTGGTTTCTATAATTACCGGACACTGTCTTATAGGGAAGCACGCAGAGCGGTTAAATGTGCCGTCGAATGACTTTTGCCGAAGTTGCATGGATGAAGAGGAGTTGGAAACTATCGAACACTTTATTTGCCATTGCCCGGCACTTTCTGGTCAGAGACTTGCTTCACTGGGATCTAGGGAGCTGTACGATCTTTCTGATTTGTCGGATGTCAAAATTCAACATCTAAGGAGTTTCATAAGAAGCTCAAACTGGTTTAACGACAGGGACTAGTAGGGAAACCTATTACGATCCCGTGGTATCACAATGGACCTCAGAGTCTACGTGTGTTGACGTAAAACGTCAGCAGCCACTTTCAACCTAACCTAACCTAACCTAACCTAACATAAAATGATATATTAAAAACTTAATAAGATAGCGCAATATCAAGGTCAAATTCGAATTCAGGAGGTCAAAAACCTTTAAAATAATGATAAGCACCTCTCAGTATGTTCGTTTATTTTTTTATTTTTTTGCCTGGGTTATCCGCACGGCAATTTCATACAAAATGTTAATTTTCTTTTTTAGAAAAATTATCACAACTCTGTCAATTATTATCCGATTTTTTCGGCATAAAGCCCATCGTATTCACAATTAAAATTTCTTTAAGAATATGTTTATAAATGTAAATGTTGTTGAACGAACTATAGCAGAAAAAAGTCGATGAACTCAAAAAATTTTCAAAAAATAACAAAAAAATTTGATATTGTTGAAAAAATCAATACATATCTTTCTTATATGTATAGACCAATTCACACACATAAAAAGCTCTATCCTTCTTCTATCCAAATTAGTTGAAAAATTGAAAATCGGTTGAAAAATGTTTAAGTTACACGTAGTTTAGTGAGAAAAGTCCCAAAAAATCGTTTTCTGACAATAACTTAAAAATTTTAGGGTGTCTGGCAAGTTTGATGGGCATTTTTGTGATCTTTTCGACGAGACCTACAACCTTAACTACCTCATTTTAAAAGTATTTTCGATTTTGTGTTTTTTGTAGCACAGTGTTATTGTTGCTAAACTATAGAGAATTAATTTATCTTTCAAACTGCATTATTACTTTTCTTGACTTTCATAGAAATTTTAAAAGTTACAAAGCGTTATTTTCAAAATTTATGAAAAATTTACGAAAAAATCTAATGTAGGGTACCCAAATGAGCAAAAGAGTTGCCAAAACTTATAGTTTATGCACACAAAAATAAAGTTTGGACATTTTTCTTTAAAAATATTACCTCAGTAGTGAAGAAACTCGTGGCTATTGACGATTTTATAAAGAAAGTTAATAAAACTGTCGGCAAAGCCTATTTTCAGCAAAAAATCGATTTGCGCGACCTTATAACCTTTTCCGAAAAATCTGAAAAAAATCTCAGAAATACTTTACCCTATTAGCTTTCAAATTATGCTTGAGCCCGGACAACTTTTTTTTTTTGGGACACCCTAATGAACATACATGGTCATTTTCACCCGGGTCTTTCAATATACAAATTCGTTTTGGACAGTACAAATTCGTATTGCTCCTTAAAGAATTTTAGGATTATCTTAAGATTTCCGTCTTTCTTATACATAAAAAGCAAAATTAGTGCTCAATTGATTGGGTAATTTAACAGTAAATCTGAAATTATAACGAATGTCTTCTATTCAGTAACATTTAAAAGGCCACTTATGTTAAAACAATGGCCCTTACCACAAGAAATCAAAAAGTATATTTTAATAGAAGTTTTATTTTAAATTTAAAATTTTCAATTCATATTTATAAGGTGGATTTTAAAAACAAAAACAATTGGTATGGAAATAAAATTAAAAGCTGATTTTAAATATATTTTATTTTTCTATGGTAAGGCTGAATATTTTCAAATTAAATTAACATTTAAAACTTTCTAAAGTGTTAACAAAATCTTTGAAAATTTATCAATGTTTCCCCCTTAAAGTCTTATCATATTTTCTGATTATCCTTGCAAATTTTTTAACAATATTTGTAAACTTTTATAATAACATTAACTCAATACTAAATAACAACGATAACAACATGAGATGACATTCTAAGTAAACTATACTTTCGAAACTATAGAATTTTTCACATAAATGCAAAATACTAAAAACTAAACAAAAAATTCTGTTTATATTCAAGAAGACTCCGTCAACTCTCTGCTGTCAAACTAAAACAATCAAATGTTTATGCAAATGAAAACTGGATCCCATTAAATGGTGCAACAAAAGTTAAAACAACTAAACAATAACCAAAAAAAAAAACTTTGGGAACAACAACCCAGTAAACAATTAAACAGCAGTTTAATTTTGATGAGATATCAATTAAGATCCCTCACAGATTTCTTTGCAAATGCAAATAAATTATAATTTTTCTAATGTTAAGGATCATAACATGATTGCTGTAAAAATGTTATGGTTGCTACAAACAAGTTATGAAAAAATTGTCAATCATATTATGACGCTTTTAAATAATGTTTGCCACAATCACATATTTTCTCTGCTTGTAAGCAATTACAAATTCAAGTCTTTCCCGTTTTTGTTTAAATCAACTTCCAAAAATAGTTTTTGCTATAGTATTTTGAAATGTAACTACTTTTCAACACAATTGTCACAAATCTAGCATAACAATTTTGTATGTTCTTCCATTTTATTTTTGTCACACAACTTTAACCGGGTTGGTAGAGTTAAGAGAAGTTCAAATGACTAACAGAATAAAAAAGTGAATATGGTTTTCTGAAATAAAATGAATATGCTAGAAGTATGTAAATTTTTGTTACGTTTTGTTGTATTTTTCTTTTATTTTTTTTTTTCTGCATTTTTAACAAAATGTTACTAATTTCTAACAAACAGGAAACGGAAGTGTACATACGACTACCTACTACTACAACTATAGTTTGTTTGGCATATCAAGTAGTATAACCTTGTATGTGAGCGTGAATGAAATTTTTCAACTATTTTTATGTAGGAGGGTAAATTGGTAAAAATATACCTAATTAGGTGTATAAAAAATTCGGCTATAAAAGGTTCGGCGCAGCCGAATTGAAGAGCAACATGGATATAAAGGGAAGTTTTGGATCTGACACTGGCTATCTAAAAGGGCAAATTAGAAATAAAGAATTGAAAAGTATCTAATAAAGTATCTTTTTCGGATCACAAATATTTGGAATTCAGTATAAATATCAGGAAATCGCAGCAGGTAGCTACATTTTAAAATCCGAGGAGAATAATCTGGGATATCTTCGAGGAAGTGTACGCAAATCATACATATGGACCAGAAGGGAAATACATCGTTTAAAAATATAGACGACACGATAAGGAAGAAGACACGATACTGATGAACTATGGGTAGAATATAAGGCAATTAGGAAGGAGTTCAAGAAACAAATAAGAAAATCCCAGAGAGAAGCTTATACGAACATGCTAAATTATATCAAAACCATGAAATACACATCAAGACTTAAAAAGCTGATATCGAAACAGAAACATGTATCAGGAAATTTTAAGTCTACTGATGGTACTTAGACAGCTTCGGCGAAGGATACTCTTGAAACATTATTCAGGGAAAATTGTCTGTAAAAAGGATCATAAAATTAAAAGGAAGTTTCGTTTTATTTTTCCATTAACTTTGGAAGTACTCAACGTATTTACTAGTTCATATGCTATTTTTCTTCATAAAAGTATCAAGTTTACAAAAAGAAAAACAGCTTTAAAATTTATTACAAAATGTTATATGTCAAAAACTAAATTGGGACAATTTTCAACTTCCATACAATGTCCTGCAAATGTCCTTGAACGTACATACATCCTCTTCAGCTCAAATGAAAGATAATTTTACGTACTTTTACCATGTATAAGCAATAAACATATTTTGTTGTTGAACTATCGGACTTAAGATAAAATATATGTATCAAAAAATAGTGATTTCGCCAAAACCTAAAAATGCCAATATCTCGAAAACGGCTAACGATATCTACTGAGGCCAGATTCGTGTTAAGCGAGCAAAAATCAACCTAAAAATGGTAATTCCAGAAGGATGTTATTTTGGCTGTCGAATAGTGATATTGAGGAAACCATAAACTATGGCGAATATACTCTGGCTTGCTTCCTGGACATTGAAGGGACATTTAATAACGTAAAATCTCGGGAATAGCGAAAGCGTTAACACATTCAGGTAATGACCCAATGTCGAATAATTGGATATTGAAAGTACTCATGATCCACATAATTAAGGGAAATAAGATTGCCGATTCTTTGGCAAACATTGGCTCCGACATTATTCCTCACAATCTGGAGCTTCCGATTAGTATAGGCTTGACGTGTATAATGTGTTGGATCAACTCTCACATGAAATCAATTTTCATGAAAAGATGGTGCAATGAGTTGACAATTAAGAATAATAAATTTTTTGTGATAAGGCCAGACAAGAAAGTTGCAAACTATTTACTCAGCCTGGGTAGAAAAGACTGTTGCAAACTTACTGGCCTAATTACGGGACACAATGCCAGTGCTCGTCATATGACGAGATTGGGTGTCTTATCAGATCCTCTTTGTGCTGTTTGTCTTGAGGACGAGGACACAACAGAGCACTACGTCTGTTGTTGCCCAGCGTTCTCAAGAGCAAGACTACAGATAATGGGCTCCAATATTTTGTAAATGGACATGGTCCACGAACCTCCCTTGTCTGAATTTCTCGGTTTTGTGAAAGCAACTGAGAAGTTCTGAGCAAGTACATTTCACTCTCTTTATACTTTCTATCATTCTTTACAAGTATTTCCTTCTGGGGTACGGTACAATGGATTATTTTAAGTCTGAGCGCCATGGACTCGCCTAGCTTTCTTCGAGGATTGTACAACCCACCTTCAACTCAACAACTCAACTCAGAAAAAGGGCATGGAGATAAGGTTATAGCTTATGATGATAACCTGGTGATTTTTGGAAAGAGGGCTATCACTGGACACCATATCAAATATTATGGAGCGTGCTCTCTTATCACTCCATAAGTGGGCTACGGACTGTGAACTAGGAATAAATCTTCGGAAAACGGAAACGGTTCTTGTCACAAGAAGAAGAAAAATAGCAGAATTTCGACTACCGCGCATTGGGGAAACATTTCGAACACTTTCGATTAGTGCCAAGTTCCAAGGTGTAATCTTTGACAGGAAATTGGTTTGATAATCTAAAGTAGAGAGTCAAAGAGGTGTATGCAGCTTTGTATGTATGTCAGAAAATTATTGGTGTGTTAGACCGAAGCTTATACACTGGATTTTAACGGCAATTGTAAGACCAATACTGGTATATGGTGCACTAGTGTGGTGGCCTATTGTAAAAACGGGCACACACGCTGGGTATCTAAAAAGGTGAACTGTTGGATTCTGAATTTGCCCTCATTGGACACAGCTAAGAATGGGAAAAATCGTTTGCAAAGGGTGCGGGAATATGACCAAACAAAACTCATTCGAAATCATCGATATGAGACTCTTCATACAGTATGGGATGAGAGCGTAAAAATTGAAATACCATCTAGTGAATACTCGGAAAATCCACCTGAAGTGGAATATCAAATTGAGGTCTACACTGATACATTAAAAATGCAACATGAAACAGGCAGTGGAGTCTACTGTAAGGAACTGGGAATTGAATATAGTTTACTGATACAGGACGGCTGTAATATTTTTCAGGCGGAACTGTATGCAGTGTCGGAGGCAGCTAGACATATTTAATAAGACCGATCTACTATAGTGAGATCATAATTTACATTGATAGTCAAGCGGCTTTAAAGGCATTGGGTAATAGGAATATACGATCTAAGGTAGTCAGCCGTTGTCGCCAAGAGCTTCAGGCTCTTATCGTATAACAGTCTTTTAGATCGTGCTGGGTTCCGGGTCACCAAAATATTCCAGAAAATGAAAAAGTGGACAAATGCCCATCTGGGCCTGAATGCAATTTATATGGAGTTTAGGAACTATTTTGAACGCCAAGTAGATTCAAAATGGGACAGCAGACACGACTGCATCCAAACACAGGGTCTGTGGACTCACTGCAAAAAACGTGTTAAAGAAACGCTCTTAATATGGAACAAGCAGATTTTAGGAAGTATGTAGATCTAATTACAGGCACTGCATTTAATTGTTGTGGCTCTTATGTTTTTCAGAATATGAAGGAACTTAGAGGGATCAACAAGTGAAATATGTTAAAATATATTAGGCTGATTAAATTTGACGGAGCACATGGGTGTACTTAAATCGTCATGCTATTGGACAGGAAGACGGAAGAACTTGAACTAATGTGAAAATAAGCCTAACATACGACCACCCCCAACCCCCTTTTTACGAGGTATCACGATGGATCAGGATCTAACATGACGTCAACCTCACACAATTTTTTTTTTACAAAAATTACAAAAAAAATTTTTACTCCAAATAAAATATTTGTAGTCCATTTTTTTCAAAAGGAAATTGTGAATGTTATTCATAGACTCCACCAAGTTGAATTAAACTTTTCTAAAAAGGTAAATTTTTCCGAAGGGTTTTTCTGCCAGAGGTTCCTATTTTCCAAAGTTCAAGCTTGGAAGATATTTTAGGAAATATAACAAGTACCAAGATTACACTTTTTCCCCATTTTTCAAGTAAGTCAGCCTTAGTGGATCTATTTTCCGGGAGATGAACCTACATTCAAACTTATTTATATAAATAGATTTTGATTGTTTGCAAGTTTCTTATGTTAAATTACCAATTAACCCACGTTTCTAAGTTATGTATGTAAAAATACTACAAATGCAAAAATCTAGTTGTGTTTGTGGTTTACATTGTAAATAGTTTTGTATCGTATAGACTAAAAACTAAAACAAAATTTTTGAGAGTTTTTTTGGTCGAGTGTCAGTCACAATATAGCTACAAAACTATAGCATGCAAATATTTTTTTTTGTGCAATTTTTAACAGGAATTTTTGTATTTTCAAAATATTGAAAAATAACTGAAAATTTGCAACTCATATTACAAAATGTAATTACAATAATTTCTGTTAATAAAAATTTTAGATTTTTTCAAAAGCAAAAAGAAAAATATAAATTTGAACTGTCATTTAACATTAACCGACGTTATCATCACCCAATTATCATATGAGTATATCATGAGAATAACTTTATTGTTACTGGCTGGTCTGAAGCACACTGATGACGATGATGTTGTTGGACTCCAAGCAACATCATCACCAATATGGTAGACTGGGAGTCTACCCCAGTTTGGCATACTGTTATTGACGGTGTTATCTAACTCAATAATGTCGTAGTGAATGCGTGGTATTGCGTAAAATAAATTGACATTGCTTAGAGGTACATACAACATGAATATGAAATGCAAAATTTTCACAGACCATCAAACGCCTGTACCAGCACTAGAGTGGCCATAGTAGAAATTTTTTTGAAAAGTTAAGTTGTTCGCACTGAAAAATGTGAGGTTGGGGATAAAAATAATTATGCATATTTAAAAAAATTTTTTTTTTGTTCCGAGTACCTCCGGGTTGAGCCTAAAGTTTGAAAAACGGATTACAAGGGAAAAATATGACTTTTTTTTCATTTTCTCAATTTTTTTGATATTTTAAGTACAGTTTGAATTCAAATGGTCACTGAATTTTGATTAAGAGTTAATTGTCTATCAAATAAGGTGTTAAAAATTAAAATCGGTTGAAAATTAGCCGAGTTATGACAACTTCCCCCGGCAACTAACGTGTGGCAAACCACCTGATCAAGGAATTCGAGCCCCATTTTTGAAATTTATTGAAATTATCTACTGTAATTAATTTTTTTTATTCCTCAAGTTCCAATGTACTAAGAAGATACATACTTTTCATATTGCGTTTTGCTAACTTGTTTTAAATAAATGCTAAAGTGGTCTGAATTTTTCAACACTATTTTCAAATCTCCAATTTTACATTTTTATTTTTTTTGTTAAAGAAATTTTAAAAAATCGGCTATTGGAGTTTAGGGATTTGTTAAGCACATATAAAGGAATAAAAAACCCAAAAATTGTAGGGTTTGCTGTTTTCATTTGGCTATTACAGTGATGTAATTTCGGCGGATTTCGGGAAAGTAGTGATTTTTGGCCCTTTTTTAGCTTTTATTTATTTTTTTTTTGGTTTTTTTTACAAACTTGATATGTTTTGGACCGAATTATATCAACACGAGATAGAATACTTCAATTTGCAAAATTAGGGCGAAATTGACATATAAAAAATTGCCCCTGTTAAGGGTCAAAGGTCAAATTTTAGAAAATTTTTAATTTTTAAACATTAACAGATTTGCTGGGCGGATTTTGCTGAATCTACTCGATGTTATCTTAATTGGTCTAAACTATATGGCAAATAATTAAAATTTAAAAATTTAACCCTTAAGTGCTGTTGGGGCCTATAATTTTTTTAATTTAATGGAGATAATGTAAGTGTATTTTGTTCAAATGGTCGAATAGGCCCCACCATCACTAAAGGGTTAATATTCTGAATTTAAATAAAAAGACATATGTTAAGACCTTTTAAAATGACATCAAGTAGTTTCATATATTTCCACTCAGAAAATCTGTTAATGTTTAAAAATTCAAAATCTTCTAAAATTTGACTTTTGACCTTTAGTTGGGACAATTTTTAATTTCCCATTTTTGCCCTTACATTGCGAATTGAATTATTCTATCTCTTGTTGATATAATTCGGTCCAAAACATATGAAGTTTTTTAAAAAAAACCAAAAAAAAATAAATAAAAGCTAAAAAAGTGCCAAAAATCACTACTTTCCCGAAATCCGCCGAAATTACATCACTGTAATAGCCAAATGAAAACAGCAAACCCTACAATTTTTGGGGTTTTTATTCCTTTATATGTGCTTAACAAATCCCTAAACTCCAATAGCCGATTTTTTAAAATTTCTTTAACAAAAAAAATAAAAATTTACAATTGGAGATTTGAAAATAGTGTTGAAAAATTCAGACCACTTTAGCATTTATTTAAAACAAGTTAGCAAAACGCGATATGAAAAATATGTATCTTCTTAGTACATTGGAACTTGAGGAATAAAAAAAATTAATTACTGTAGATAATTTCAATAAATTTCAAAAATGGGGCTCGAATTCCTTGATCAGGTGGTTTGCCACATGTTAGTTGCCGGGGGAAGTTGTCATAACTCGGCTAATTTTCAACCGATTTTAATTTTTAACACCTTATTTGATAGACAATTAACTCTTAATCAAAATTCAGTGACCATTTGAATTCAAACTGTACTTAAAATATCAAAAAAATTGAGAAAATGAAAAAAAAGTCATATTTTTCCCTTGTAATCCGTTTTTCAAACTTTGGGCTCAACCCGGAGGTACTCGGAACAAAAAAAAAATTTTTTTTAAATATGCATAATTATTTTTATCCCCAACCTCACATTTTTCAGTGCGAACACTTATGGATTTAACATTTTTTAATTTTTCTATATAACGCTATGGCCAGTCTAACCAGCACCTTGTTATTTGTCTGTGTCAATAGACAATGGATGTTGAATAATTTTTGACATTTTAATTGCCAGTAAAAGTCAAAAGCTTTAAAGTGAAACTGTCTCTCAAATAGCGAACATAATGAATGTCAAAGGAGGTAAACAAAGAAATGTTAAGTGATCAATTTTGAAAAAAAAAAAATGGAGACAATTTTTTATTTTTTAGTAAAATTAAACTAAATTTTAGAAAAACTCAAACCATAGTGACCTAGCGCAGTTAGTGAAAGATCCAATACATAATGTATATGGGGCATTCCATGTCAAATCGGACACTGTGAAAACTTTTTTTTTTTAGATTTTCCCAATTTGTATACAGTTTTTAGTACCCTTCGAAAACTCCTTCGTGGTAAATTTTCAGATTTTTTTGATGACCCGTTCAAAAGATATCGAATTTTTAAAAATTGGTAGTTTGTTCCTTTACTCAAACTTCTTTTTCTCATAACTTCTTCAAAAATGGTCCGAATTTAAATTTTTTTTTTTCAAAATTTTTGTTTTTTTACTTTTTAAAAACACATCCCCCATCATAAAAGAGCTCCCTAAGTAGGCTCCCATACAAATAACAGTTGGAGCATAATTTATAAAAATTTAATTTTGAATGGAAGCCTACTTAGGGAGTGGAGATAGGGCGTAGGTATGTATTAAAAAAATGTTGTATGGTAAAAATAATTGGGGGTCGGCCTCACTAATGACCCCTCTCGGACGCACCATTGGACCGGTAGAAGCTGATTAAATAAAACAAATTTACAAAAAATAAAAAAAAAATGTATGGGGACCGCCTTAACAATTAGAGATAGGTGTGTTTAGAGAAAATGTTTGGACTAAAAAAATATTGTGAGTCGGTCATACATTTTGTTGCTCTTAGGGCACTATTAGGGCAGTTAGAGCAATTGGAGCAAATTTTAAAAAATGTCGCATTGTATGAGAGCCCCCTTACAAATTGCAGATAGGGTATTAGTTTGTTCCAAAGAAATGTTAAGACGTAAAAATTAATGGGGGTCGGTCTTATAAATGACCCCTTTATGACGCACCATTGGAGCAGTAGAAATGATTTTAAGATAGGAAAATTACAATAATTTTATATCAAAAAATTTAAAAAATAGTAATAATCGTTATCCCACGATCCTCCTGGGTAAAAATTTGTAGAATCGATAGAAGTTTTACACAAAAAAATTTCAAAAAAATCAAAAAGTACAAACATTTTCAAAAATGAGATTTAAATTTTAACACTTAAAAATCGCATTCTAGAGCGCTTTTAAGAATTTTTTGGGATTTTTGTTTTAAAAAGAACGTAAAAAAACAAAAATTTTGAGAAACAAAATTCTAAATTTGGACCATTATTGAAGAAGTTATGAGAAAAAGAAGCTTGAGTAAAGGAACAAACTACCAATTTTTAAAAATTCGATATCTTTTGAACGGGTCATCAAAAAAATCTGAAAATTTACCACGAATTAGATTTCGTGAAAATCTAAAAAAAAAAAATTTCAAAGTGACCGATTTGACATGGAATGCCCCATATGTTAAATGGTAGTCTCGGAACACTCTTGACCTCTTCCTTACTACCCACCCGAAAATTATGAAGTGGAAGTACTTGCACGTGTCGGTAATTTGAATCTTCTTCTTTATGCTCTTTTTAATGTTTTTTAAATTGGCACCGAAACGCTCTATTTTTCTTTATGAAAATGCCGCATCAGAAATGGTTGTTAATATATTTATTCTTGGAATGAAATCTTTTATTCCTACGAATTATATTTTGGCTAAATCAAAGCACAAGTAATGATTTAATCAGACCTGCAGATTTGAAGTCAGATCCAGAGAGGAAGCTCTCAGTAAATGGCGTTCGAACAAGACATCGGGTTATGTCCGAAAAAGTTTCGGCCGCAATCCCAACAGGGAATGGACATTACCCCCATTGGAATTATGACCGTTTTTGAAAGGGTTATAATCCCCAGAGCTGATATGGAGACTATGACCGAATTATTCTCAATTTCGCTATGGGGGTAATGTCCGTGGGAATATGTCCTATCGCCGGAAGTATACATATTTTGTGCCATATTTAATAGTTACACATTGTTTACTTTGCAAACTAAAATTTTCGCTGGACTATCCTTTATATATTTCTGCAGCATAATTCTCTGCATCTTTTTTTATAATTGGTTTAATTTATCTAATCTACATAATCTATTAGAAAACTTTAGTAAATTTATTATAATCCTTTAAATTAAATCAATTATCACATAAACTAAAAATATTTAATTTTTTTTTGCATGCAATTTTCTAGGAAATCTATTCAATTGGAAAATAAATTCGTCTATAAGTACTCGGCATTGTCTGCATATTGAATTTACATCAAATTTATCAGTAAATGGGGCACAATAAATTACTTTAAATTGCTTTATGTTTTTCCAAAGAATCAATAACAAAAACACATTTGCAAAATCAAGGCTTATAACCAGAATGCATACAACAGACATATTGTAGTATGTGATAGCAGGGTTGTAGATAGGACGGGGTTTAAAAGAAGGGGTGACTTTTTTAAGGAATTTTGAAAACTTATTCATTATTACCAATTTTGACCATTTTTATTTGATGACGGTTTTAGATGGAGTTTAATGTAATGATTTCAAAACCTAGGAAAATGGGAAAACTCGGAAATGGTATAAAAAAGTTCAGCTTTAAAGCCCTTAAGAAGCATCTGAAAAAATCCACTTATAAGGAAGGCCGCCCACTGATTGTCCTGAAACTTGCATATGGGAATGAGGGGGAAAAAGAAGAGTTACCTATTTGATTTTTAACTGCCTAATCTGAAATTTAAAAAAGGATTGCCACCTTATGAAACAATTAGGTCTTTCTGGAAAATCCGAGTAAAATCCAAACGAGCAAGAATTTTGCCAAACGCAAAAATACTGCTCAGCTTAATTTTTAATAGAAATTATTATATATGCTTTTGGCGATCGTACGTACATATATACCTCTTCATATAAACTACCCCAACGTATTGGACACGATCTATACAGTGTATATATGTTTTTTAGGGACTCTCCAATGGATAGACTAGAGATGGGCGCGTGAGTGATTTTTGACTCACACTCACGACAGGAATTTTGGAACTCACGACCATATTTTATCTACTCACACTCACTCACAATCACGTGAATAAATTTAATACAACTCACACTCACGTGCACACACGCAAGCCTCACTCACACTCACGTTGACTCACACTCACGAAACTCTTATTTATAAAAAAAATCTAAAACTAAAATTTTAAAAATCTTTAAAAATTTTTAGCAAAATTTAAAGTTCAACGAAATTTTACATTTTTTTTGCTTTTTTAAGCCAAATTTGAAAATTTTTTGTTACTTTTTGTGTACGAAAGGAAATATGAAGAGCAAATAAATCACGCAAACTCACGCAAAAAAATTGACTCACGCACACTCACTCACGCTCACTCACAATCACGTTAGTAAAATTGAATTCGGTCAATCTCACGCGTGATCACGCGTGAATCACGTGAATCACGCTCTAATCTGCTCATGTGCCCATCTCTAGGATAGACCTTCACTGGTTACCGATAGGGCTTCTCGAAAAACATCTTGCCGCAAACACAGCCACTAGGCTTGCAGCTAAAAAGACATGGAGGTACAAACCATATGGACATAGGAGAATCCTGGGACATAATGGTGCCGCAGCGAACCCCTAACGGAGGTTCTCGACATACCTGAGGAGACACTTGAGGTTTTCATTGATGGCTCCAAAATTAATGGCCAATTGGGTGTGGCATTTTTATGAGTCAACTGAATTACAGAGTCTCCCATCGACTACCGGACCAGTGTAGAGTATACCAGGGTGAGATCATGGCCGTAACTGCGCAAAGATGGGGTGCCAACGGATATCATTCAGGTGCATCTGGTGTGATTACTACATCTGGATTTCTGTAAGAATGGTGGGCGTCTCTTAATGATGTTGCGAGACATTCGATTTTTTTTAGTTTGACACAACACTCATTTTTGTTCAGATGTTTATTCCACCGAACATCACATTGAATTTCCATGCCTACAACATCTAATTCCTCAAATGCTTTACCACATGGATACAGATGACGCTGATTCTTTAATCCGTCTGAGGTTCAACATACACCATTGGGTCTTACGAGCATTAAAATCGACCCTATTTGCAAAACCCCACCCGGAGATCTCTGAAAGGTCACTATTGAGTGTGTCACTCATGTTCTGCCTTGCGGTTTGTATAAGACTTTTTCCCTTCCTTTGGACTCATTTTCCAGACTGAAAAAGTTGCCATAAGCAAGGCAGCTTCGGTAATGAGACAAGCAGATAATTAAACTTTAATGTTGACAGCAAAGCTACTCTAAAAGCTCTTAGAAGCTTTTGTATCGTGTCGAAAGTAATTTTCGAATGCTTTGAGAACTTACAAAGTTTAGGGAGTATAAACAAGGTAAAACTAATATGGGTACTAAGTCACATAGGTATTCAAGAGAACGAGAGAGCGGACGATCTCGCGAAACAAGGTGCTGATGTTATTGGTATTTCTATACATATCAATCCACCAATCCAGCGCGATAATCTAAACATTGCAATGGCTAACAAAAAGTGGAGAAATGTAACAACAAGTACGATTAGTAGAAGATTGTGGTCATGTTACAATCTCAAGAAAACTAACTATTTACTATCACTTACCAGATGGAACTGCCCTATACTTACTGGAGTGATCACGGGCACTGCCTTATAAGTTATCATAGAAAGACAATGGGACTTATTTCCTATGCCAGTTGTAGAAGATGCGATGAACCTAATACTGAGGAAAGGGTCGAACATATTATTTGCCAATGTCCTGCTTTGACCAGAACCCGACTGCACATATTGGGCAGACATGACTTCGAGAGCTTGGAAACGGTTTCAAATATCGACCTAAGGCAAATAGAAAAATTCGCGATGAGGACAAATGCGTTCTATCAGCGTTGCTGAGGAATTATTGTGGTTTCGCTATGGACCATCCGGTCTATGTGAGGAGTCTTTAACTCCGCCACCTCTAACCTAACCAAAGGTCAGAAAATGAAAAGGATTCAGAAAGGAACTTCGCCGTTGCAGAAAGCCAACGACGGATGTCAACGTAAATCCATGTGCTCTAACACGAGGATGGGTGGCACTCGTATGATCACGTGCGTACGGGTAAGATCAATAGGAACCAGATAAGAAACATGGTTGTAGCCGGTACGGGGTACAGTGCACGCTACGTCGCCAGTAAAATGGGAGTCCACCACAACGAATTTTTTGGCAATGGATGAAGAAGATACAGATCGTACTTTCTCAGTCAGTGTCCGGCATATGCACATTGGGGGCCAAACATTTCGGTAGCTGGATACTGGCGGACTTAATATGTTTATCTGGTATGAACGTCAGTAGGATAAATTCGTTTATCCGGGACTCCGTGCGATTCAGCTTGGACCCCAGTGAGTCAACATACAAATTCTTTCCCCTCTTTTCCTCTCCCATTCACTTCTCATCCTTTCTTTCCTTTTTTATAGGCAACACAACAGGAAAACGTCATCGAATAACCCATGTAAGCTCACCAAAAATTGGCTACCTGCTTACCTTACCCAAAATATCCACATTCAAAACATTCTTCAAAACTTAAATCTCCACGACACTGTTATTCAGACTCGTTCTCTCTCACAATCTGTCTATACGAAAGAAACTAATTTAATCAATTTACTGCAAAATCTACTAAGAATGCAGTAAAAGATAAATGTGTATTTTTTGTTGTTTTTATTGTTGTATACTTAGGCATCCCATGTATGTATGTCTGTCTGTCTGCTGACTACCAGTTAGTATAAGGACTAGTACATAAACTATAATATTTTTTGCTATTGATTTAGAACAAAGTCAGTCAAGGCAGTTAGTTGTTAGTTCATTGTAGTTGGAAGAATAGTATGAAGAGTAATAGTAGTAACTCAAATTTCGCTTCAACAATTTCAATTTGACTTTTTAGCTCGGCAAAAATACTTGACTTCCTATACTCAACATATACAAATATTCCATTTCATAGCTGAAAATTGTTGTTGATGATGCTGACGATGATGATGATGTTGTTGAGGATGTTGATGTAATGTTGTCTAAATACACCAGATTCCCCATTATGGAAATTAACGCATCGTTAGTCATTTGATGAGATAATACCTCAGCCAGACAACCACATGTACTGGCAAAAATATATTTTAACATTGACTTGGTACCAGAATTCCAATATGGTGTTGAACTTACTCTCTTACGTTATGTCCTGTGTATAGTATGTCTATCATTTTGGTAAATGTTAAGCTATCAGTCGTTTAGACTTCTAACGAAAATTATAAAGTATTAGGGGGGGGGGGGAAATTTTTAAGGCTGCCCCTTAAGTGGTAGAAGGTTAACATAAGTTTGCTATTTCATTTATAACACCTTCAAATATCGTTCCAAGACCCCATAATATTCACATTGTTGGCTCTATGACTACTTCTCTAAAAAATTTACTCCCCTAATATTCCTTCCATTAAATGACCATCGTTATATGAAATGTTTGACTCTCATATATTTTTTTTTGGTTGGTTTCATATTTTGAAAAAGAATTCAATCACTGTATATAAAAACAAGGAATCTAAATATTTGTTTTTAATATTTGTTGGTTGTTTTCCAGTTATTGTTTTTTGTTTAAGTTTGAGAAAATATTTTCAAACATTTAAATAATCATTTTAAGGGTGTTTGGAGTTGATGTTTCATATTAATCCTCAAGTAATTATTTTATTATTATTTTTTGTTGATTGACATTTAAGACAAGTTATTACAATTTTGTGGGGGTCGTTCTATACGTTTATACAAATTAAATTTATTCTATCGTAAAGACATTGTCACATATGTTTAATGTCACCTGACTGACATTTATGAACACCAGACCATTTTACTTTGTTTCATACACAGAGTGAGAGAGTAAAACATTCAATGTCAGACTTTTGTTTTCATTTTATAGTCTCATGTGTTAAGTCTACATATTATTTAATCCATAAGGAAGAGGAGATAAAAAAAGGACATAAAAATATACGTTATTATGCTGCAGTAATTGTAAGTTTTCATTTCAAAAAGAGGAAATCAATTTTACATTTGTCTTGTCCTTTTGAAGAAAAGATTAACTTCAACAGATTGTTAAAGTTGCAAATAAATCGAGTAAATGGGTTCGGTTTTTTTACACGTTAAAAAGTTAAACAATACAAAATAAATTGCAATTTAAATATTTATATTAAGCGAAAAAACTAAATGAGTTTTTAAAGTGTCTGTGTAATCAATTGGAGTTAAAAATGCGTTTTTGTCACATTAACAATATAAGTTGTTGATACAATTAAAAACGTTGTTAAACTAGTATGTCGTTGTTAACAATTTGTTTAGCAACTTCTGATTTTACGATAATTTTTTCTGTGTAAGCGTCACCAAATCTAGCATTTGATTTCAGACTTCCAGCAACACGACACTTTTTAACATGATAATGTTTTTAGGCTGGTGTCTAATTTTAAAAAAGTTGCAGGACGCCACCTCAGTTTGACTATATAAGCTAACAATTAACGGAAAAGAAAACAAGAATTACTATTTTCATTTTCTTAAAACCAAAAATTTTAATAGCTTGGGCTTGTAACTTGGATAATAATTCACCTCGTGGTGAATAAAACTGTTTTTCACTAGCTGGTGAATAAAAAGTAACAAAATTATTTTTCAACAAAAAAAATTTTTTTTTTCATAAAATTTCTTCAATTTTTTTTTGCATCAAATTTTTTTTTTTTCATCAATTTTTTATTTCATCAAATTTTTTTTTTTCAACAATTTTTTATTTTCATCAAATTTTTTTTCATCAAATTTTTTTTTCATAATTTTTTTTTTTCATCATACTTTTTTTTCATAATTTTTTTTTACTCCAACTTTTTTTTTTTATCAAATTTTTTTTTCATAAATTTTTTTTTTCATTATTTTTTTTTATCAATTTTTTTTTCATAAATTTTTTTTATACCCTCCAACTACTGTATGGGGGTATGTATACTCACTTTGTCATTCCGTGTGTAACGCATCAAAATATCGGTCTAGGACCCCATAAAGTATATATATTTAGGATCAGTGATCGATTCTAAGACATTCTAGCGATGTCCGTCTGTCCGTCCGTCTGTCCGTCAGTCTGTAGTTAACACGATGCAGTCCAAAATGATAGAGCTAGACTCCCGACATTTGGCACAAATATGTCTTATCTTAATAGGCAGGTTAAGTTCGTAAATGAGCAAAATCAGACCAGGGGGAAAAAAGTTGCCCCTTGAAGAACTAAACCAACCTCTGAAAAATAGCATTTTTTACGTGATTTTTTGTGTTTTTGTTTAACAAATGCAACATTTTTATGCTACAAGAAGTTCAAAGTCCTGCACTTGGACCCAGAGAATTATAAAATGTTTTTTTCGATCCTACCCCCCTCCCCCCCAATGGGCGTGGAATACAAAATTTTTTTTAAATCATTTTTTTCTTTTGTGCAAAAAGCATCTTATTTTTTAATCACATATTCGAGAGGAAATTTGCTCCCCCCAATTACAAATACCGACCCCCCCCCCCCCAAAAAAAAAGAAAACGCCCCTGGATTTTTTTTAGTTTTTTGCATGTTGGAGGGTATAAAAGATTCGGCCCAGCCGAATTTAACTCTCTTACTTGTTTTTCATCAAATTTTTTTTTTCATCAAGATTTTATTTTTCATCAAATTTTTTTTTCATCAATTTTTTTTCATTAATTTTTTTTTCATCAAATTTTTTTTTCATCAAAATGTTTTTTTTTATCACATTTTTTTTTATCACATTTTTTTTATCACATTTTTTTCATCAAATTTTTTTAGCAAATTTTTTATTAATAATTTTTTTCTCACCAAAATTTCTTTTTTTTTTTAATAAATTTTTTTTTACATCAAAAAATTTTTCTTTTCATCAAAAAAATTCATCAAAATTTTTTTTCACCAAAAATTTTGGGTTCATTAAATTTTTTTAACATAATTTTGTTTTTCGTGAAATTTTTTTTTTTTACCAAAACTACTTTTTCACCAAATCTAGGCTTTTCGCATAAAAATTTTCCATTTGTTTATCAAATGTACATAAAACAAGTGAGAGTGTTATATACTTTGGTGCCGAATCTTTTATGCTCTCCAAAAGGTAAAAACACTTTTTTGCACTTATTTTTGCAATCCCTTACGAAATGTACAGCTCTTTTGGTTTTTTAATGGGGTCCTCGACTGATATTTCAGTTCGTTTTGCATGGAATAGCAAAGTAATATAACATTATTTTTTCTAAAAAAACTTTGCTTTGGCAAGTATACCCAAATCTTCCGCAAAACATTATCATGATTTAATGTTTTGGGCAAGAGTACACAATTCGCAGGCATTTTTAGTTTAGCTTGTGCCAAATCATTCTCTTCTAAAAACTTATAAACCGTAGTATAACATCTCCTTTAAATGTTTGTATTCCAGTAAATATTATATGCTTTTGAAATATGTAAAATATGTTATTAAAAATTGTATTGAAAAAAAAGTATGCAGGTATTGTTTTGTTTTGAGCCTTTATTCTAAAAACAAAATTAATTTTACATTTTGTCTAGATGTGTTTGTAAATACCTCAGCATTCCCTAGAATTTTCTTTTATGTAAAATATTTATTCTAATAATTTTTAGTTTCTTTTATGTTCTACAAAGGATTTATTTTCTAGTTATACCCTACCCAAAGTGATAGAGGAAATAAATAAGTTTGACCATCCGTTTGTAACTCATGAAAAAATTCGGATAGTTGATTCAAGTCAACCGTTTTGTATCATCAAAATGGACCTATCCTTTAACCTATCAAAAGGACCTATCCTTGGACCTACCAAAAGGACCTATCCTTCTACATATCAAAAGGACCTATCCTTGGACCTACCAAAAGGACCTATCCTTTTACATATCAAAAGGACCTATCCTTTGATCTATCAAAAGGACCTATCCTTTGACATATCAAAAGGACCTATCCTTTGATCTATCAAAAGGACCTATCCTTGGACCTATCAAAAGGATCTATCCTTTGACCTATCAAAAGGACCTATCCTTGGTCCTATCAAAAGGACCTATCCTTGGACCTATCAAAAGGATCTATCCTAGAACCTATCAAAAGGACCTATCCTTGGACCTAACAAAAGGACATATCCTTGGACCTATCAGAAGGACCTATCCTTTTCCCTATCAAAAGGACCTATCCTTGGACCTATCAAAAGGACCTATCCTTTTACATATCAAAAGGACCTATCCTTGGACCTATCCTTGGACCTATCAAAAGGACCTATCCTTGGACCTATCAAAAGGACATATCCTTTTACATATCAAAAGGATCTATCCTTTTCCCAACAAAAGGACCTATCCTTTTCCCATCTAAAGGACCTATCCTTTTCCCATCAAAAGGACCTTTCCTTTTCCCAACAAAAGGACCTATCTTATTCCCATCAAAAGGACCTATCCTTTTCCCATCAAAAGGACCTATCCTTTTCCCATCAAAAGGACCTATCCTTTTCCCATCAAAAGGACCTATCCTTTTCCCATCAAAAGGACCTATCCTTTTCCCAACAAAAGGACCTATCCTTTTCCCATCAAAAGGACCTATCCTTTTCCCATCAAAAGGACCTATCCTTTTTTTTCCCCATCAAAAGGACCTATCCTTTTTCCATTAAAAGGACCTATCCTTTTCCCATCAAAAGGACCTATCCTTTTCCCATCAAAAGGACCTATCTTATTCCCATCAAAAGGACCTATCCTTTTCCCATCAAAAGGACCTATCCTTTTCCCAACAAAAGGACCTATCCTTTTCCCATCAAAAGGACCTATCCTTTTCCCATTAAAAGGACCTATCCTTTTCCCATCAAAAGGACCTATCCTTTTCCCATCAAAAGGTCCTATCCTTTTCCCATCAAAAGGACCTATCCTTAAACCTATCCTAGGACCTAACAAAAGGCCCTATCCTTGGACCTATCAAAAGGACCTATCCTTTTCCCAACAAAAGGACCTATCCTTTTCCCATCAAAAGGACCTATCCTTTTCCCAACAAAAGGACCTATCCTTTTCCCATCAAAAGGACCTATCCTTTTCCCATCAAAAGGACCTATCCTTTTCCCAACAAAAGGACCTATCCTTTTCCCAACAAAAGGACCTATCCTTTTCCCATCAAAAGGACTTATCCTTTTCCCATCAAAAGGACCTATCCTTTTCCCAACAAAATGACCTATCCTTTTACATATCAAACGGACCTATCCTTTGATCTATCAAAAGGACCTATCCTTTGATATATCAAAAGGACCTATCCTTTAACATAACAAAAGGGCCTATCCTCTGATATATCAAAAGGACCTATCCTTTTACATATCAAAAGGACCTATCCTTGGATCTATCAAAAGGACCTATCCTTGGACCTATCAAATGGACCTAACAAACGGACCTATCCTTGGACCTATCAAAAGGAGTTATTCTTTTACATATCAAAAGGACCTATCCTTTGATCTATCAAAAGAACCTATCCTTTTACATATCAAAAGGACCTATCCTTTGATCTATCAAAAGGACCTATCCTTTAACATATCATAGGGACCTATCCTTGGACCTATTAAAAGAACCTATCCGTTTACATATTAAAAGGACCTATCCTTGGACCTATCAAAAGACCTATCCTTGGACCAATCAAAAGGAACTATCCCTTGATCTATCAAAAGGACCTATCCTTTTACATATCAAAAGGACCTATCCTTGGACCTATCAAAAGGACCTATCGGTTTACACATCAAAAGGACGTATCCTTTAATCTACCAAGAGGTCCAATCCTTTTACATATCAAAAGGACCATCCTTTTACATATCAAAAGGACCTATCCTTGGACCTATCAAAAGGACCTATCCTTGGACCTATCAAAGGGACCTATCCGTTTACATATCAAAAGGACCTATCCTTTGATCTATCAAAAGGACCTATCCTTTTACATAGCAAAAGTACCTATCCTTTGACCTATCAAAAAGACCTATCATTGGTCCTATCAAAATGACCTATCCTTGGACCTATCAAAAGCTTCTATCCTAGGACCTATCAAAAGGACCTATCCTTGGACCTATCAAAAGGACCTATCCTTGGACTTTTCAAAAAGACCTATCCTTGGACCTATCCTTGGACCTATCAAAAGGACCTATCCTAGGACAAATCAAAAGGCCCTATCCTTGGTCCTATCAAAAGGACCTATCCTTGGACCTATCAAAAGGACCTTCTTTTGGACCAATCAAAAGGACCTATCCTTGGACTTATCAAAAGGACCTATCCTTTTACATATTAAAAGGACCTATCCTTTTACCTATCAAAAGGACCTATCCTTGGACCTATCAAAAGGATCCTATCCTTTTACATATCAAAAGGACCTATCCTTTTACATATCAAAAGGACCTATCCTTTTACATATCAAAAGGACCTATCCTTGGACCTATCAAAAGGACCTATCCATTTACATATCAAAAGGACCTACCCTTTGATCTATCAAAAGTACCTATCCTTTTACATATCAAAAGGACCTATCCTTTTACATATCAAAAGGACCTATCCTTTGATCTATCAAAAGGACCTATCCTTTTACATATCATAAGGACCTATCCTTTGACCAATCAAAAGGACCTATCCTTTTACCTATCAAAAGGACCTATCCTTGGACCTATCAAAAGGACCTATCCTTTGATCTATCAAAAGGACCTATCCTTTTACATAGCAAAAGGACCTATCCTTTGACCTATCAAAAGGACCTATCCTAGGACCAGTCAAAAAGACCTATGCTTCAACCAATCAAAAGGACCTATCCTTTGATCAATTAAAAGGGCCTATCCTAGGACTTATAAAAAGGACCTATCCTTGGACCTACCAAATGGACCTATCCTTGGACCAATCAAAAGCACCTATCCTATTCGATATCCGGGCAAATTATATAAAATATTAAACCAAAAATGTATGTGGTACCGGGCAAATTATATAAAATATTAAACCAAAAACGTATGTGGTACAAATTTGAGGCCAGTCGAATTAAATTAACCCGTAGCACCCGGCGATCAATACTTATTAATTATAAAATGGCAAATCGATGCCATTTTAATGCAAATTTCTTGATTCGGAAAGATAATTGGTCTATATCGTTTTTAGACTATCGACAAAAAACATGCAATTGCATGGAAATCTCATCCCTATTAATAATATATTATTATTTTTTTTTAAAGAAAACCATTTTTAATTTTGTTTTTTGCAAAGGGTTTTTAAGATTCGTTACAACCGAATATAGCATTCAGTTTTGTCTTTGTTGTGGCTGCTGCTCCAAAAAACAACAGGTGGAATTTAAGATATACCTAGTTGTGGTATTCATTTGTGGGATTATATGAAAAGGCTACAGTGCGGTAAAAAAAAAGAAAATTTAGAAATCAATTTCCTGCCATAACGAATTTTTGAAACCTCAATTCAAAACTTTTTGGAAATGCGAACTGCATTGTGCAAAAAAGCACAATTTTTATACAGAAAACATCAATTTAAATTTAGAAAAGCACTATTAAATCTTTCAAAAGCTTAAACGAATTTCAGAAATCGCAATGGAAGTTCAGAAAAATATAATTTAAGAAAGACTCAATTTATATTCAGAAAAGGTCAACTGAAGTTTGAAAATACAGAAAACCCAATTTAAAATCAAAAAAGCATCACTAATATGCAGAAAATGTCAATGAAATGAAACTTCAGAAAACCCTTTGGAAATTCAGAAAAGCCCAAAATAGAAGTTAAAATTATACATTTTAAAATGCCAATTAAAATTCAGAAAAGTAAAATTTATATTTAGAAAACTTTATATTAAATTCAAAATTGAATTATTCTGATGCATTAAAATTTCATAATATTAACATTTGCCTATTATTTTCTATAGCATTATATTTTTCTTCAAATAAAATATGTAAGTAGTTTTGAATGTCCTTTATTCTCCATAGTATGATAATTTCTATTTCCTGTTGTCCTTCTTAAAAAGGCACAATTTTAATGAAAAATTCTTAGGATACAGTAAATTGTATCCACGTACATCTTAGTTTTCCCATTTTCAATTTTCTTTTATACACAATGTGATGTCTTAAAGTCTTTCTATATTTTATTCTTCTTTGCTTTATGTAAAAATATCTATGTATAAGAATAGGTTTATATATGTTTTGCAAGTGTAAATTATATGACATTATCTCTGGTGTAACTTGTTAACTTTTTGATCTTTTAATAATCTATAGAAGACTGACAGAAGTATGAGGCAAGAAAAAAAAAAACTACAGTCAAAGAAAAAACTTTGTTAGGAAATCTTTGAATCAATTTTTAATTAAATAAAGAACACTTTTTTTTTGACGAAATTTTGATTTTTGCAATATTTTTTTTTATTATTATTAAACTACTTTATTTTATTGTCCTACACACTCAAAAATGAAAATGAGTTTCAATCATTAAAATGATTATATCAAATAAAATTGTAATTGATTTTGCACCTATCACGAAAGTGATAGTATGAATTACCAAAAATTTGTAAAAAATGTATAAGAAAAAGGTACATTTATTCTCAATTCACGGAAATTTGAGAAATTAATTAAAAAATTTAAATATATCGAATAAAAAAATTAATAAAAACAAAATTGAACTTTTTAAAATTTTTAATTAAAATTATCTCCCCTAAAATTTTTTGTGTGTACTTTTAAATATTCTTTAGGTTAAATTTAAAATACTAAAAGTTCTGAATTTTTTTTTTTTTTTTTTTAAAAAAAGAGAGGCAACACTCAGGAAATACTTCCTATATTTTAGTGTGTTGCTTTCTTTGGAAAGGGATAGTAGAGAGATGAAAGGCGGGGAAAGATGAAGGGCTTCAGACATGGCAACACTGTAATTGCGCGAGATGATAAGTCTTAGAACAGTTGTTGCTCGCCACTTGATGTAGAGTTGGCGAACTTATTGAAGCTTTTTGGTTCATAGCCCTGATTCATTATTTTACTTCGGTGGGGTTAATTGCTATGGGAACACCGAAGGCGGACGTTGCGATACGTATGAGGGATAGAAAAAACTCATACATATATTTTTTGATGTTGCCGGCACCGGGGATCGAACCCGGGACCTTCTGTGTAATAGTCCAACGCGCTAACCATTACACCACAACGCCCATTCCATTTCCATTTCATAGAAATTCTCTTCATATTGGTCTATCTCGTTTAGTTTTTGAGTCATTGCTTTTTTAATCCATAATATTTTAAAGTCAAAAATATTAGCAATCTGCTAGTGTAGAAATCCGAAATTTGTTTATTTTTCGACCAACTCATATTTTTTTTTAAGTGTAACAAATTTTCTTAACATTTGCAATATTATGAATTATTCGATACATCTTTTATACTTTAGAAATTTTTATTTAAATTCTATACATTCTCATTTGAAAATTTATAATAATATCTATCAATTCTGGTTTTATTTATTTCCCTTGTTTATAAACATAAACTTTATACAGAGTTTGTCTATATAATTTCAAAGCAGACATATCATACGATAGGTCTGTCTGATTGTGTGCTTTATTATCGTCGTTATCGTCATAAGGAAAAGTTATAATTACAAATGTCACATTTGCACGTTTGATTATGGGAATATGCTATATTTATATTTGTTAGATGCCACACTCATAAAAAGAAATACTAAGAAGCACTAACAAAAGTTACTTTGTAGATTTCAAGAGGAATGTGTTTGGAATTTTTAGGAAAATTTTAAATTATACTACAAAATGGTAAAACCATTGAATTCGACTACAACGAGAACATAAGTACCACATACCATACAACAGACGCGAATCAAGCTCCAGGGTTTGTGGAGGAAAAAATTTTTTTACCTGAAAAGTTTTTCTTATAGGGAAATTGAGGACGGATTTGCGTAAATGTAATTAATTTGCATAGTATGATTAAGAAAAGTGTCCTTAAGAAAAATTTCTGAAATTTTGAAAAAATTTCTGAAATTTATAAAAAAAATTCTGAAATTAAAAAAACAATGTCTACTTTAAAAAGTCTCAGGTTTTAAAACATGTTTCTGATAGTAAACGCAAATCCAGCTCCAGTCATAGATTCTGAAATAGTTTTCCGAAAAATATCAGATTTGAGACCTGTTTCATCCAGAAAGTTTTTTTAAAACATTTGCTTAAAGAAAGATTCTGTAACATTTTCGCAATGGAAAATTTAAGAGGTTTGTGGTATTTTGCTAATAGAAAGGCATTTGTGAAATTGTTGCTATAGAAATATTCACAGATTGCAATACACTTTTATGTAGGAAAAATTCTCAGATACTAAGCCATTTATTCCACCGAAAAATTCTAACACTTTGAAAAATTCGTCGTATAGAAAAATTTTTAAATTATCAGGCATCATCAATAAAAACCTTTTCGTTAGAAAAATACTCGTACTATAAGAAAATTTTTCTACAGAAAAAAATTGAGATTCCAAAACGTTCTTCCTACACCAAAACACTTTTCTAAAGACATCTATATATTCTGAAACACTTTTCCATAGAGATCTACAATTTATGGACAATTTCCTAGATTATGAGACATTTTGTGTAAAAAAGTATAATTTTCTAAGATTCAAAAACATTTTGTGACCCATTTATATTTTTGGTACATTTTTTGCGTTTTGAAGTAAAAATTTATTAACAAAGTTTTAAAAAAAAAGTTTTTTAAATTTAGATTTTTTTTTTAATTTCTAAATCCCGGACACAATTTTTTTTTTTTGACAATTTTTTTTGCATTTCCCGAGAAAACTTGGGATAAATTTGAAAATTATGAGATAAAAAATATATTTTATGCAAAATTTTACATATTTTATCTTATGATATAAAATTATATACAATTGTATCAAATTAGATAAACCCAATATTCGGATCAAAAACGATCATATTTAATTTAATATAACAAATTTTGAGCTATTTTGATCCACCAATTTCATCATCTTATTTTATCCAAATACGTGTTGGGCCATATTAAATAATATATGGCTCAATTTCAAATTACATATGGACCTGTATATTTATTTTTAGTCGGGTAGGATAATAATTCATCAAGTGGTGAATAAAAAAAATTTCGTAACGTAACATATTTATTTTTCATAAATTTTTTCTTTTTATCAATATTTTTTTTAATCAATATTTTTTTTCATCAATACTATTGTTTCAGTAATTTTTTTTTTTCATCAATATTTTTTTCATCAATATTGTTTTTCATCAATATTTTTTTCATCAATTTTTTTTCCATAAATTTTTTTCAATATTTTTTTTCTCATCAATATTTTTTTTCCTATATCTTTTTTTCATCAATATTTTTTTTTCATCAATATTTTCTTCATCAATATTTTTTTTATCATCAATTTTTTTTTATCAATATTTTTTTTCACCAATATTTGTTTTGTTTTTTATCAATACTTTTTTTTCATTAATATTTTTCATCATCATTATTTATATTTTTTTTCATCAACATTTTTTTTTCATCAATATTTTTTCATTAAATTTTTTTTTATCAATATTTTTTTCATCAATACTTTTTTTCAACAATATTTTTCATCAATATTTTTTTTTTTTCGTCAATATGTTTTGTCATAAATTCTTTTTTCATCAATATTTTTTTATAATTTTTTTTTTTTCATCAAATTTTTCTGTTTTATCAATAATTTTTTTTATTAAAAACCTTTTTTTTTCATCAAAAACTTTTTTTATCGACAAACACAGAAAAATCTGTTTGGACCCAGCAAAAACTAGGAAATGAGTACCCATTCCCAATTGGGTTACCTGGTAATGAGTACTAATTACTCGCTGCGTTACATTATACCCCAAAAAAAGGCCTTACTTTTAACTTACGATGTAAATGATTTGCAATCAGAATTTTAAAAACCAGTTAAGTTTCATAAAAATATATAAAAAACAAGTTTACTCTTAATTTATTTTCTCTCATTTAATAAGAGCAACTAAACAAATAATGCAGTTACTTTTTCAACTTTTCGTAAGCGAGTTAGGAATGGGCAATTATTTGTTAGCTTTTTCGTAGCGAACGAAGAAGACCTTGCCTCTAATGACACCGCCTTGTTAAAGTAATTAACAATTAAATTGGGACGTAACTTCTTACTCATTTTCGTTATAAATTCCAAACTTCTCTCTAATTCAAATTTTAAAACAAGAATAATGAAAATTTCTGACGAGTAGAAAAAATTATAAAATCACAGAACCATTGATTTATATAAAAGAAATTAACTCAAAGTAAATACAGTAGTTACACTACACTTGGTAATGGAAGTTTTTGCTGGGGATATCACTAAAATGTCTTACAAACCTTTACAGATCAATAATATATCATCCATTCCACCAGACATTTGGTGATCTTAGTAATTTTTTACCGAGGGTCTTTCGATTTTTGTTGTATTTTGCACACAAATTCTCTGTGGAGCTATTTAAATATTTCATTCATCATACCGCAAATATTCGAAAAACTAGCGGAGCAGTTTTAAAAATTATTTAAAGCATTTAATCGATCTAAAGCGCATACACTCAAAGAATTATGTAGGTAAATTCCAGTGAATATTCACTTAAAACAAATGAAATTTTATTTAAAAACCATTCCACTGTTTTTTCATTTAAAATAAAAACACATTACAGTCAATTTTAAATGTTAATTTAATGACTAACCAAAACATTAAAAAACTGGTGAATATTCAGTTATTTTGTATTGAAAAACAGTAAAACTATAGAAGAAATTTTTTACTGCCAAAATTAAATGTAACAGAAAATTCGTTTTTAATACAGTAAATTATATTTTTTAAACTACAGAAACAGTAAAAAAATTAAATCCTTTATAAAATAAGTGATTTTTCTTTTAAAATGACTTTACTGATTACTTTTTAAAATAACCTACAAACAGTTAATGACATAATTTTCTTAGTGTACCAAAAGTACGTAAGTCTATTTTGATATTTCATAACGTGCAAAATTTTTCGTGTTTTAAAAGGGCATTTTATATGCAAATGCAATTAAAAAAAAAAAAAATTATCAAAAGACAAACCGACATTTAAAATCCTACTGATGATGACACTAACTGGGGTGTTTGAAACCGGTATAGGAAATACCAGAAATGTCTATAATTTTTAGAAATTCAATTTTTCTTCTGCATTTTTTCAACTTGAACCCTTATAACAAATATAATTAGAGCCCGTGCTCGATCTGTACTTACAGAAAAAATCAAATAAAATTACTGACAAAATATGTCGCCATTAGGCACGTCTCCGAAACAGAAAATGCAAATTCCTTCATTTGTGTCTGCAATTCCAGATCATGTTGGTAACCCCTGCAAAATAATGTAAGAGACAAAAAAGTTGAAAGAAAGTATGAAGTGAGGTTGAGATTGCTGGAAATCGAATTGTAGTGTTGGAAACTGTCAATATTTATTCTGTAGAAACTATAAATATTCACATATATAAAAAACCGTTTTCATTAACAAGACAAACCGACATTTAAAATCCTACTGATGATGACACTAACTGGGGTGCTTGAAACCGGCATAGGAAATACCAGAAATGTCTATAACTTTGAGAAATTCAATTTTTCTTCTGCATTTTTTCAACTTGAACCCTTATAACAAATATAATTAGAGCCCGTACTCGATCTGTACTTACAGAAAAAATCAAATAAATTTTTTTTTTTGTTTGACGTTTTGAGTGAAGAATTTTATTTATTTTATCAAAAATTTTTTTTATCAAAAAAATTGTTTTTATGAAATTTTTTTTTTTTCATCAAAATTTGGTTTTCATCAAAAACTTTTTTTAATTTTTTTTTATTGTTTTTCAGCAAAACTACTTTTTCACCAAGTCTAGAATTCTGACATAAAAATGTTCAATTTGTTTAACAAACCCAGCAAAAACTTCCATTACCAAGTAATTAACTTTGTAATTAACTTTTATTACGAAAATGAGATACTACCAAGGCAGAAACTGCCAACCGTTCCAAAGAAAAAGTGTCGGCAAAGCACTTTATTTTTTGTGTAGACGGTAGTATGAATTCGAAAAAGTGCTTTGCAAGCGCTTTGCCAATGTTTTTCTTTTTAAATCCGTTCAAAGCATAAATTTTTTATTAAAATTTATTAATTTCCGTAACAATTGGAATATTTTTTATTTCCCTGCAGGATAAAAGTCTGGTCCTTGATAGTTCTCGTGATATGTCACTTAGACACAATAACCTACATATTACAAACTTGACACCTTTTATATTAAAAACACCTGTTTCTTTCGTGATGAAGTGTTTTAAACTCCGGATACATCACATGTGAAATGTCAGTTCAATACACCACTTTTTTTCGGGACTTTTCCAAAAATTTTCCTAGAAGCATTTTTAATAATGTTTTTATTCCAAAACGCAAAGAAAACTACAAACAAATTTTTTCTGGGACTTTCAAAGTTTGTCCAAAATTTTTTTATCCTAATAAATTAGTCAATAAATTTTTTATCCTAATTTAATACATTTCTTTATTCAAATAAACACCAAAAAAAGTTGTGTCTTATACAATTTTGATACGTCCCATTTTTTTGTTCTAAAAGTGCTATAATAGTACCATATTTTTTGCTTTTAAAGCGCTTTCAAAGCGCTTCAAAATAGCAACGGCATACCGTTTACCGTGGTTATCATTTTGGACGCTGGGGGAGTACTAAACTGTGATGCTTTCCCAGCACACAAGCGACCATAAAAGGTACTTTGCCAGCGCTTTCCCGTTAGTATTTTTCTGCCTGGGTAGTTACGTCCCAATTTCATTGTTAATTACTTTAACAAGGCGATGTCATTGGAGACAAGGCCTTCTGTGTTCGCTTACGAAAAAGCTAACAAATAATAGCCCATTCCTAGCTCGCTTACGAAAAGTTGAAAAAGTAACTGCATTGTTTGTTTAGTTGCTCTTATTAAATGAGAAAAAATAAATTAAGAGTAAAATTGTCTTTTATATATTTTTATGAAACTTAACTGGTTTTTAAAATACAGATTGCAAGTCATTTACATCGTAAGTTAAAAGTAAGACCTTTTTTGGGGTATAAAGTAACGCAGCGAGTAATTAGTACTCATTACCAGGTAATCCAATTGGGAATGGGTACTCATTACCTAGTTTTTGCTTGGAATGAACAAAAAACAAGTGAGAGTGTTAAATTCTTCTGTTTGAATCATTTATACTAGAGGTGGGCACATGAGCAGATTAGAGCGTGATTCACGCGTGATCACCCGTGAGTGTGACTGAATTCAATTTTCTCACGTGATTGTGAGTGAGTGTGAGTGGAGAAAAAAATTGCGTGAGTGAGTGTGTGTGAGTAAGATTTTTGCGTGAGTGAGCGTGCGTGAGTCGATTTTTTTGCGTGAGTTTGCGTGATTATTTTCTCTTCATATTTCCTTTCGTACCAAAAAAAGCATCAAAAAAATTGTGAAATTTTGCTTAACTTAAGATTTCGTATCGAAAAAAGCAACGAAAAATGTAAAATTATGCTGAACTTTAAATTTTGCTGAAAATTTTGAATTGTTTTTGAAATTTTAGTTTTATAATTTTTTTTTTATAAATAAGAGTTTCGTGAGTATGAGTGAAGCTTGTGTGAATGCACGTGAGTGTGAGTTGTATTAAATTTACTCACGTGATTGTGAGTGAGTGTGAGTAGAAAAAATATGCTCGTGAGTTAGTGTGCGTGATTCAAAAATTTTTGTCGTGAACGTGAGTGAGTGTGAGTCAGAAATCACTCACGCGCCCATCTCTAATTTATACTCTTGCATTTAATGTTTTGGGCTAGAGTACAAAATTCGTAGGCATTTTTTTGCACAGCCAATTATAGTATTCTTACGTTTTTTTTTTTTTTAATTTTTAGTTTGATATGCAAAGAATATTTTTTTTAAAAGCTTTTATGTTCCATTTACCTTAAAACATACAGATTGTCGTCTTTTGGACAAATATTATTACAGCTCAATTAAATATTCTCTATTTTGTTAACTGGTTTTAAAACCAACAAATGAAAAAATTGGTAAAAAGAAAATTACCATTACCACCTGTAATAATACAAACGAACTTACACATACTAAGGATTTTACATTTTCCAACAACAATGAAAAATAACAGAAATAATGGTAAAATATTCGTAGTGAGTTTAACTACACTTACTAACAAAATTAACAGATTTTCTAAAACATAATTTTAGGAACAAAAAATTTAATTTTTTTTATTGGCTAAATATTTTTAATTAAATTTATTGTTCAACAAAATTTAAATGAGTCAATCAATGTTTTAATTAAAATTTTTGTTATTTTCTTTTTCTGTCGAATTACAAATTTTTAACATACCATATTTTTTTCGCTTTCATTTTTTGTTGAATGCATTAATTCAAAAATATATAAAATAATCGGGTTTTACTTCATAATTTTGTCATAAGCTTTCAATTCATTCGTTAAATCAATCATTATTTTGATTGACTATAAATAAAAAATTCATCAAATTTGTGATCAAAATCGAAAAAATGTATGATTAATAATATCCAGTTAATCACCTATAATTTGATGATAAAAAAATAATTGAATCCGCGTTTTTGTTGATTGAAATTCATTTTAAATTCTTTCTGTGTTAGCTTATGCCGTAAAAAATATTGTTTTTGTGACACTTTTTTAAAAGAATGGTCTTTTAAAATTATACGATTTTCAAAAAAAACTCTCGTGACAATTAATATGTTGTTTAATTTTTAAGATATTCGCTTAATTGTATTGCTCACTGTTTTGATAATGTATGTGAATAAAAGAGTGAATTTTTTATTATCAATGATTTTTAGCAGTCATACGTAAAAATTTTCCATTTTTCCACAAAAGATTTTTCTTTTGTAACTTTTGTCTTTTGTATTTGTAATGGTTTGAAATTGTTCTTTTTTTTCCAGATTTGCATGTATGACTGCATATAAAGCCTATATCAGATCATATGACAAACGCAAAATTTACACAATATATACGCACAGTATTTCAGAAAAAATATTACAAACAACGAGACACATGTACGACTACGTATTCGCTGCGATATGCAATTAGTAGAGTGGGCTAAAAATAAAATATTTATAGAATTCTGAAATTATAAAAAAATAAAGCTTTACAAAGAAAATGCTAAGACTTGCGAATAAGACCTACAAATCATGGCAATTCACTTTGCTAACTTTCCCTGTAAGTTAAAAAAAACCCAACTTTAGAATTAAATTCTGAAGGAGCATATATTTTGACCTTCTGAATTAAATTCCGCCATAAGAATTTTATTCCATTGTTGGCGTTTCTGAAATTTTATAAGTAGAGTCCTTACCTGATTTCTTTTAAACTTTTACACAAGGTAGAGCATTATCTAAGATCGACCTGTCTGAACATATGGTCCATAATTCAGCTTCTTCTTAAATTACCCATTTTTCGTTATTTTGACTTTTAGGAACCAAGTTTATAATATAATATTTATAAGCCATAATGTTCTAGAAATAATTATAGAGAACATTGTTTATGCCCTTAAAATATTCTTCTCCGATTTGTGCCAACATATGCTATTTAAAATTTTTCATTTTGTTTATCCTACTCTAACAAGCAGTAAGCATAGGGTATTCCAAACAATAATTCAAATCTCCTTTTGTAACGACAAAAGCTTATGTATGACATGAAAAAACCATTATCGTTTCTATTACATTCACATGTAAAACAGAATTTCAATGCTGTTGGATATACGAGTACTGCTGCTATGTAAATGAAACACCATTTCAAATAAAAGTTCTGGAATTCAATGGAAGTTAAATTTGTTTATTCTCAAACAACTTTGTCACTTTGTGAGTAACACATCGAAATAAAGTGTTTGATCCCCATAATGTATATCGTCACCTAAAATGCAAAAGGCCCAAACTAACATTTTATTAATTTTACAGGAGAAACAAAAAACAGTATAGAGTAAAATTTTGAATTTGCTAATAACTTTGTTGGTTTTGATTGAATTGGGCTAAAACTTTGTGAGGACGAATGTTTTGTTAATATGTATCAAAATTAATCACAAAATAATTAGAAAATGTATTTCTAGCTGCGTTTATTGGCGATTTCGCGATTCACATGTTTTTAATTTTTGGCTATAAAATCGCTAATTTTTATTATGTGACCCTAATTTTTTGTAAGGACGTGTAGGTTAATAAAACACACCAAAATCAATAAAAATACCGATTTTGAATTTTTTGTTAGTTAGGGCCTTTTGCATTTTAGGTGACGATATATATCTTTGATCCCTAATCGATTCAAATACGCCCCCGAAAAAAAATTATAACGGGTTATTTAACAATCTTGCTAAACACTTGAAATATTTTATGAGCTGAAGAAGTTCACAGTTCAGAAAATTATTTTTCTCCCGCCCCTTTTGTAGGCGGAGATATAAAAAACACAAATAATGAATCAATTTATCGCGAGAGTAAGGTGGCACACGACCCCTTCCCACTGAAAAGTGTCCTCGACAAAAAAATAATGTTGTTTTTATCTTTCTGTCTAAAACATGCTTACTTTCGAAAACAATTCTGAAGCTTGGCTCAACATAGCTGATTTTTTTTTTTTTTTGTATTGCAAAATAGTTTTTTTTCCAAATTTGAATGTCCGCAAAAACTTACGTGGTACAAATTTGAGGCTAACCCCATGGCGCTCGGCGATCTATGTGTTTTTGTACAATTTTTAATATCAAGATGTCTGAGAAGTTTATACTCTTGCCCAAACCACTGAATCATGGAAAAAAATATTGATGGAAAATATATTTATAAAAAAAAAAATTGTTAAAAAAAAAATTCATGAAAAAAATATTTGTTGTAAGGGTTCAAGTTGAAAAAATGCAGAAGAAAAATTGAATTTCTAAAAATTATAGACATTTCTGGTATTTCCCATACCGGTTTCAAACACCCGAGTTAGTGTTATCATCAGTCGGATTTTAAATGTCGGTTTGTCTTGTTAATGAAAACTGTGTTTTATATCTGTGAATATTTGTAGTTTCTGCAGAATAAATTTTGACAGTTTCCAACACCATAATTCTATTTCTAGCAATCTCAACCTAACTTCATACTTTATTTCAACTTTTTTGTTTAACTATCAAGCAAAAGCAAAACATCTGATTTTCAAAATGCATCCATGACCATATTGATCGTCTAATATATTTTTTTGTTTTTTTTTTCTGAAAACGCTTTATTTTATCAAAAATTTGATACCCATTTTTCCATTTTTTAATTTTTTTTTGGTACTTGCGAATTTTTTGCACATGCGGATTGTTATAAATAGCCTCCAATTTGTTTTGGTTTTTTATCATTTTCTTAAAACGCTTTATTTTACCAAAATTTTGATACCCATTTTTAATTTTTTTGTAATTTGCGAATTTTTTTCACTTGCGGATTGCTATAAATACCCGATTTTTTTTATTTTTATCATTCATGTTCTTAAATCGGCCTTTTGCACCATTTGAGTGCTATTATGAAATAAAAAATATATTTTTTTTATATATATAAATCGAACTTTCCTGGGTATAAAAATGCATCCACGGGCTAAATTGGCGAGATAATTTTTTTTTGGAACTTGTTTCGTAATAAGCATTATTTTATTTAATTTTTAAAATATTTTTAAAAAATTAAAAAAAATATTTATTTTTCCAAAAACCGCGAACTAAAACCGCTTGTAGAGGCCTAAAAGTACCCTCCTAAAATTTTTTCATGATTTTTCCCGTTATCAGCTCGAAAATGCGCGTCGAGTTTTTGCTATTAGTTAACGAGATTCGCAAATATGCATTTCATCGACCCACCCTAATTGATAGCCCTATATGGAACTTAGAAAATTGCGTTTTTGGTTTTTCAATTTTTCAAAAACTGGGCTTAGGAGGCGTGGTCAAATATTGGAAAAATGGTCGAATTTGTGGCGAGTTGCCTTGATTAAATATTTATCACATTAAAACGGAATGCACCACAATCTCAAAAATTGACATTCTTATATAGTTTTGTATGGGCTATCGATTAAATTTTTTTTTTGGAAAATTTTCAGAACCCGTTCTGAAATTTTCCATTTTTTAAAAATGTCAATTTATTAAAAAACATGCCACTTTTTTTTTCTTTTTTAATTTTTTTTTTTTTAAGTTTAGTTGTTTGTCCGTCCACACAAAAAAATTCAGAAACACGTTCTTCGTTTTTTTTTTTTTCGAGAAAATCGCATTTGAACTTTAAATTTCATAACAATTTTGTAATTTGCTTGTATTTCTTTGTTTTAACGTTGCGAATGAGTAATATTTATGCAATTAATAATAATCATTCGCACCCTTAAATCAAGAAAATACAAGCAAATTACAAAATTGTTATGAAAAATATTGATGAGAAAAATATTGATGAAAAAAATGACGAAAAAAATATTGATGGAAACAAAATTAATTACAAAAAATATTGATAAAAAAATATATTGATGATATGGATGAAAAAAATAATGACGGAAAATATTGATGAAAAAATATTGATGAAAAAAAAAATATTGTAAAAAAAAAATTTTTTAAAAAAATATTGATGAAAAAAAAAATTTTAAAAAAATATTGATGAAAAATACTTTGTTAAAAAAAATATTGACTAAAAAAACAAATATTGATGAAAAAAACAAATGATAAAAAACAAGTGAGAGTGTTACATTCGGCTGTGCCGAATCTTTTATACCCTCCAAAATGTAAACAAGTAAGAGTGTTAAATTCGGCTGTGCCGAATCTTTTATACCCTCCAACATGCAAATAAATAAAAAAAAAATTGCAGTGGCGTCTTCTTTTTTTTTTTTTTTGGGGGGGGCTCAGAAGTGGTAATTGGGGGGCACAATTCCTCTCGAATAAGTGTTAAAAAAAATAATTCTTATGCTTTCTGCACTAAAGAAATACAAATTTATCATTATATAAAAAAAAAATTATTCCACGCCCATAAAAGGGGGGGCGGACCGTAAAATGATTTTTTCTAATTATGTGGGTCCAAATGCAGGACCTTGAACTTCTTGTGGCATAAAAATGTTGGATTTGTTAAACAAAAACACAAAAAATCATGTAAAATATGGTATTTTTCAGAGGTTTGTTTAGTTCTTCAAGGGGGAACTTTTTTCCCCCTGGTCCGATTTTGCCCATCTCCGAACTTAACCAGCCTATGAACATAAGACATATATGTGCCAAATTTCAGGAGTCTATCACTTTTATTTTGGACTGTATCGTGTCTTCCACAGACGGACGGACAGACAGACGGACGGACGGACGGACGGACAGACGGACATCGCTAGAATGTCTTAGAATCGATCACTGATCAATAATATATATACTTTATGGGGTCCTAGACCGATATTTCGATGCGTTACACACGGAATGACAAAGTGAGTATACCCCCATACTGTAGTTGGAGGGTATAAAAATACAATTTAACAAGTAAGAGTGTTAAATTCGGCTGTGCCGAATCTTTTATACCCTCCAACATGCAAAAAAATAAAAAAAAAAATTGCAGGGGCGTCTTCTTTTTTTTGGGGGGGGGGGGGTCAGTAGTGGTAATTGGGGGGCACAATTCCTCTCGAATAAGTGTTAAAAAAAAATAATTCTTATGCTTTTTGCACTAAAGAAATACAAATTTATCATTATACAAAAAAAAAATTATTCCACGCCCATAAAAGGGGGGGGGTGGACCCTAAAACGGTTTTTCCAATTCTGTGGGTCCAAATGCAGGACCTTGAACTTTTGTGGCATAAAAATGTTGGATTTGTTAAACAAAAACACAAAAAATCATGTAAAAATATGGTATTTTTCAGAGGTTCGTTTAGTTCTTCAAGGGGGAACTTTTTCCCCCCTGGTCCGATTTTGCCCATCTCCGAACTTAACCAGCCTATGAACATAAGACATATATGTGCCAAATTTCAGGAGTCTATCACTTTTATTTTGGACTGTATCGTGTCTTCCACAGACGGACGGACAGACGGACGGACGGACGGACGGACGGACAGACGGACATCGCTAGAATGTCTTAGAATCGATCACTGATCAATAATATATATACTTTATGGGGTCCTAGACCGATATTTCGATGCGTTACACACGGAATGACAAAGTGAGTATACCCCCATACTGTAGTTGGAGGGTATAAAAAAAATCCAGGGGCGTCTTTTTTTTTTTGGGGGGGGGGCGGGGGTTGGTGAGAGACGTTAGGGGGCTCCCCTTGCGATTTTGAACTTTTTCTGAGATAAGAATGTTGCATTTGCTTAGCAAAATTTCAAAAAACCCTGCAAAAAAATGTGTTTTTTCATGGGTTGGTTTAGTTCTCCAAGGGGGAACTTTTTTCCCCTTGGTCCGATTTTGCCCATTTCCGAACTTAACCTGCCTAGGAATATAAGACATATTCGTGCCAAACTTCGGAAGTCTAGCTCTTTTAATTTGGACTGTATCGTGTCTTCTACAGACGGACAGACGGACGGACGGACATCGCTAGAATGTCTTAGAATCGATCACTGATCAATAAAATATATACTTTATGGGGTCCTAGATCGATATTTCGATGCGTTACACACGGAATGACAAAGTGAGTATACCCCCATACTGTGGTTGGAGGGTATAAAAATATTGATGGAAAAAGTATTGATTAAAAAAAAATTAATGACTAAAAATATTGATGAAAAAAAAAATTATTAAAAAAAGTGTTGCAAAAAAAAAAAATATTGATGAAAAAAATATTGATGAAAAAAAATATAGCTGAAAAAAAAAAAAATTGACGAAAATAAATGTTGTGGAAAAAAATATTAATGAATAAAAATATTGATGAAAAAAAATTATTGATGAAAGAAAATATAGATGAAAAAAATATTGATGAAAAAAAATGTTGATGAAAAAAATATTAATGAAAAAAATATTGATGAAAAAATAAATTTGATTAAAAATAATGATTTAAAAAAATATTATGAAAAAACAAATGATGAAAAATAATTATGTTGCGTTTTATTCACCAGCTGGTGAATATTTTTTTTATTCACCACGAGGTGAATTATAATGCAAGTTACAACCCCAAGTTACTAAAATTTTTTGTTTTCAGAATATGAAAACAGTAATTCTTATTTTTTTTTTTTTGTTAATCGTTAGCTTATAAATATAGACAAACTGAGGTGGCGTCTGGATTTTTGGTTGCCTAATGCGTGCCGACGATCCAATGTGCGTCCTGCAACTTTTTTAAAATTAGACATCAGCCTAAAAACATTATCATGTAAAAAAAAAATTAAAATTGGTTAAACGATTTTCGAGATATCGCTATTTAAAATTTGAGCATAGATAATCTGTCATTAAAACCTGTTTTAAATCAAATCCAATCATTTTAACCAATGCATTGGCGTCCTTTGATCAAAGTTTTAGATTTTTGGAAAAATTCCACTAAAATTTTAAATTTTTGAAAAAAATAGTATAAAAAAATTATCATGCGATATTTTCAATAAATTTCTTAAATTTAAAGATATTGCCATTTGAAATTTAACAAAAAATTTTCAATAATGATGGTTATTCCAACGTTCAAGAAATTTAAACAAAGCTCAAAATTGTTTTCCAATGACTATTTAATAGAGCTTGAGACAAACTTTCGTTTAAACTTAATTTAAGACAAATCAGACCAATTTAATACATTCGATCGAAGTTAAGAGTTTTTGTTAAAAGTTTTCTAAGGGCAACGGGTTACAATGATTGCATTTGGCTCAAATCAAGTTTTAATGAAAGCATGTCGCAAGCTTTATGAAATAGACAGTCTACAAATTTTTGATTTATTTTTGTTTTGTATTTCTTGAATGTAAAAAAAAAATCCGCCATTTTCGCAAATTTTTTGACAAATTTCAAATGGCGACATCTCAAAAACCGCTTGACTGATGTAATTTTTTTTTATATTCGTATAAAGCATTCCAAAATTAATAACGATTATGTTTCGCAATTTTATTTTTTATTTTTTAATTTTTCAAAAATTCAGAAACTTGGTAGGAATTCTTTTAAAAAACCCAAAGCTTTTATCGATGTTGATTTGTTATCTATTTACTTAAAATCATCTTTATTTTCCAGAATTCCCCGAATTTGTCTAAAAAATTGTATTCTAAAATAAAACAGTCAAATAATATGCAAAAATAATCAACTAAATTTGGAAATGGTATAAAAGCATATCATGCGGTATGTAAAGTATCTCGTATGTAAAAATATTGCAAAAGAAAATAATAATATGAAAAAAAATCGCTAGCAAGAAAAAAAAAGTAACAAAGTGTAGCAGTTGAGATGGATTATTGAGAATTTATGTTTGAAAAGTGTTCACAAGGATACTTTTCGCTATTGTTATGATGAAGTAGGATTTTAGAACAATTTTCGTAGCACTCAACTATTTTCAGTTTTTAAGTATAAAACTTAGTTTTAAGCATTTCGATGATTTAAAAACACATTAAAGATTTATTTCACATATAACTGAAATAATTTTTTGTTATGGTAGTAACTAAAATAGAATACATTTAAAAATATAAGCATATTATATTTAGATTTGAGCATGTAAAGTTAAGAAGAAAATGCAGAAAATTTTATGAAGAGATATCTATGAAAAAGATATGAAACATTTTAGTGCCGCAAAAAGTTGATAGTGTTGAACTTGAACCAAAAATAATTAAGATAATGATAAAGATTTGACTTTAATAACCGAAAATGGATCAAAAATGTATATACTTTGGTACGAAGGAATAGAATTTAAATCAAATTAATTGAGATAATTTTTGTGTTTAATTATAATTAATTTAGTGGTACTACTAATCATACGCACCGAATACTGAAGTAGTGATGATAAAATTAAAAAAATCATTAAAAAATCAACTTAATCGATTCTATTTTGTTTTAAATATTATCCATTTCATGATTTTATATCGTCAAGATATTTATTTGATTTAATTAACTCTAAAAATGATAAAAAAAAAATTGGATCCAAAAAAATTTCAATCTCGTTTGCCGTAGATATCCCAAATATACGATAATATAAATATTTTTTATAGAATACATGGTTCTAACATCCATTTCTTTAAATCTATGTTAAAATAGAATTAATTAAAATTATTACTAATAATATGCTTAAATATTAGTTAAACAAGTTTTAATTAACTATCAGTTACAATTACCTAGTTTTCATTTTTAATCTTCTTTTAAAATTGACAGACAAACATAAATATATGCAAATATTATAGTTTTAGTTTCCAAGACAAACTACTTTTCTCTCAAGTAATTAGTAGTTCATTATGTTGTCATTTGTTGTTTGGCAAAGAAAATAATTATACGGTTCAAATGTAAATAGAAACTGACAAATAAATTCTTCAAAGATTTTTGTATTACGAGTTTAAGTAAATATTAAAAGGTTTAGTGATATACTTAAGATAGGTATAAAAGACGTAGTTTCGTTTTAATTCTCTGGTAACACTGTGCAACAAACATTTGGGTCACCACGGTGCACCGTCCTGAGGCTCAATGGAAATTTCATTGAATATATTTTGGAAAATAAATCTTGAATTTTTGGTATTTTTCGCTTTTTCTATTTAACAAATATAGCGATTATACTATAGCGATTTTCAAGAAAATGCGTTTTTTTAACCAATAATGTTTAATTTTTCTGTTTTGATTAGTGTTTGGGAATTCCCGGACTTTTCAATTTCCCAGGAAACGGGAAAAAAATAATTTTTTTCCCGGGATTCCCTGAATCCCATTTATAATATAAATCATACAAAACATTAAAATTTGACCAACTTTTTATTAAAAACAGTTTTATTAGAGGTTAACAATTAATTAAAACATAAAAAATCAAAAAATACAAGTTAAAAATCCTGAAATACAATTAAACAACCCAGCTAAATTTTTTGGAACCTATTCCTACTACAATAGATTCTTAAATAAATTCTATGGTAATCACAACAAAATTTTTATGTAAAATTATTTTTCAAAAAAACTACTTGCTTCGAAAATCGGTTGCTTTCAGGACAATTTCAAACAAAAATCATTGATTCTGGAACGTTAAGTAGAATCGGTTGCAGGGTAATATGATGCGTTCTGGAACCGATTATTTGAAACAAAAAAAAATATTGCATTTTTTCCCCCACAAAAAATAGCAAAAAATAGCTCAAAATCGCAAAAAAATAAAACTGCGTTATTCGAGCAAAAACTAATATAGTTGGCAGCACTTTTAATATTTGTTCTGGAAATGTAAATTCTAAGTTCAAAATTTTTATATTTTTTTGACAGTCTTAGCAAAAATTATCATTAACCGACGTATATTTTTTGACTTTTTAAGTTTTTTTCATGATATTGTCATACTTTTTACAATTGGTCAGTTTTCCTATGAATATACCCAGCAAAATTTTCTGTTTTAAATAATCGATTCCAGAACCCATCAAACTACCCTGCAACCAGTTCTACTTAACATTCCAGAATCAATGATTTTTGTTTGAAATTGTCCGGAAAGCAATCGTTTTTTAGAGCAAGTAGTTTTTTTCAAAAATAATTTTACATAGAAAATTTTGTTGTGATTACCGTAGAATGTATTAAAGAATCTATTGAACCAGGAATTTGTTCCAAAAAATTTTCCTGGGTATATTTGCACTGTTCTTCCAAATAGAAAAAATACAAAAAATAGCAAATGTAATTATAGCTGTATGTAAAAAAATATAAAAAATTAAATAAAAATAAACGGATTTCCAGGGAAAAATTAAAAAAATTATCGGGAATTCCCGTCAGTCTTTTCCCGGGAATTCCCGGAAAATCCGACCCGGGAATTCCCGGACCCCAAACACTAGTTTTGACCCACAAATTTAAATTTTTTGTCACTTTTGACCGTCGGTCAACATGCACTGAAAAAAATAACTATACTGAAATTAAATAAACACTGTAATTAATTTAAGTATACAAATTTTTTTGGATTTATTCCAACTTATCTTAATAAAAGGTGGTTTTACTTAAAACAAAGAAAATAAATTTGAAGATAGTACATGCAAATACTTAAAAAAGCACAAGAGTTTTCCTTAATGTGTTTTTTTTTTTTAATTAAGTTACATATTCTTTACATTTATGGCGAATTGATTGCATTTAAGAAAAAAGGGTTTATTAAAAAATTTTGTTTTATTTAAAAGAAAGAAATTTAAATTGTGTGCAAAAAAAATAAATAAGTACGTAACTTACTTAAAAAGAGTATAGACATTTTCAAGACATTGAATCAAATAAGTACTATTCTTTAATTCCAAAACGCATTTTCTTTAATTTAATCAATTTTTGTTTTAAGTTAAGAAAAAAGTAATCATTATTGTATTGATTTCATTGACTTTATTTGAATCCATATCTTCATCAGTTTAAGAAAGAATTTACTTAGCGTAAGGAAAAACTTCTTTAGGTATTTTGGGGACCCTATCTGGAGGCTCCATCTGGAGACCCCATGAGGCCCTAACTTACAAATTTCAATTTTCGCGGAATTTTCAAATGCCTATAACTCTGCAAATACTGCAGATACGAAAAAAAATCTAAGGGCACATTTGTAGTCCTTAACTTTTAGAATATGATCGCCGAAGACCCAAAAGCCCTCCGAGTTATAGTTTTCGAGCTATTTCATGATCAAATTTCTTAAGACGCCATTCCCATATCTCGAAAACTCTGCAAGATAGAGCGATTCTGACCAAAATTTTGGATCATAATCACTATTGATACTATAATAGTGTACGCACATACTCATGGGCGGACCCCATATATTGGGGGCTCGTAGGGTCCTCACATTGGGACTCCATAGGGTCCACAGAATCCGCAAGTTTAAGGAAATTTTTACTTATTTTAAAATAATATTTTTCCTATGGATAAAAACAATTAAACTTATATTAAGTACAATTGTACTTACTTTTAAGATATATTTAAGTAAATGCATTACTATGTTTTAGGAAAAAATATACTTATTGTTAGAAGAAGAATTAATATCTTTGGAGCCCTCGCATCCCCTTCTTTTCTTAAATTAAGTTCAACATGCTTTGATGATGATTGGTTAAAAAACGCATTTTCTTAAAAATCGCTTAAATAAAATCGCTGTATTTGCTAAATGAAAAGAGCGAAAAATACCAAAAAATGAGGATTTATATTAATTTTTTACAAAATGTAGGACAAAACGGAATAATTAAACAATATTAAAAAATTTTAAGAACCATGAAATTTACCTCGTATTTTAAAAGGTTAACTATTCCCGAAAAAATTATAATTTTTTTTTTAATTCTTAGGGTTAATTGCTTACGAAACCCGGTTTCATATTGATTAATTTAATTTTTTTGTATTTGCGACTATTTTGCCCCTGGTCCTAAACTTCAAGAGCCCGACGCGACCTTAGGAAAAATTTTGAAAAAATTTTGTTATAACTTTTTTATGAATCTTAATAAACTAAGGGGGGTTCCGTGAAGAAATCCAAAATTGTTTTTAAGGACCACGTTACCGGGGTATGGCAAATCGCGCAATTTCGGACACGGCCCCCGTCGATTTAGTTCATTTTTTGGTATATTTTAGCACGTATTAAATGCAACTCGCATACCCATTTCCAGCCTTCATTCCTAGTTAGTTTTAAGTAATCGATTTTTTTAAAAATTTAACTTTCGAATAACTTCTTGGACAACGTTTTTTTGGTATCTAAATGTAGTTTAAGAAATAAAAGAAATATGAAAAAAATGTTGATGCAATAATCAATTAATATTTAACTTTTAAAAATAAAAATTGACTTTTTGAATCAGTCCAAAACCTTTGATTTTAAAAAAAATCTTGGCATTTAAGCCACAATTCAAGATGTGATCACAATTCGATTTTTTTTTTTTTTGAGTTTTTCTATTTTGTATTTATTTAAAATGCTGTTCCAAAAAAAAATAAGCTGCTAGATATTCACCGTTACTCCACCTAGATATACTCATTTGGACGTATAGATGCGTCTCACAAAATTTAAGGATAATCGAACATGGGTAAGGAGTGCAGCATTGGCCATGAGTGGAAAAAAGAATTACACGAAAATATGTATTTTAATTTATAAGTTAAAGTCAAATGGTTACAGAATTGTGATTTGGAGTAAAAGTTCTCTCTATAAGGTACTTAAAACGAAAATCGGTTGAAAATCGGCCACGTTATTACAACTTTCACAGGCATTTAACGTTTGACAGACCGATTGGTAAGGGAATACGATCCCCATTTTTAAAATTTGTGAAATTATCTACTGTTTGTTTTTCATATTCCAATGCAATATTTCTTTGATTTTTTCTAGGTTATTTTAAATTAAAATTGGATATTTAAACATCCCAGCAAAACTTAGATTACCAAATAAGGTATAAAATAAGGTATAGTATCTCTTATTTTATACATTGCAGCATTGATGATTTTAACAGGCGATGAGACTCAAAGTAATGCATCCACATTATCGCAAAGAATACCAGTAAGGTATCAAATAAGTCATAAATTTATAACGAAGAATAAGGTGTAAAATATATGATATTTTATAGGTTACGAGAAATGAAATAATATAGCATACCAGAAAATAATATATAAGGTGTTACGAGTAGTGAAAAAGTAATTTTGTATTAAATTTACTCACGTGATTGTAAGTGAGTGTAAGTAGATGAAATATGCTCGTGAGTGTGTGTCGTTAGAAATTTCCTGTCGTGAGCCCATCTCTAGTTTAAACTTATGCATTTTTTATAAAATAATTATTTTTTTATGTTATTGTAATGCATTATGCATCCAATTATAAATAATGCATTATTTCAAACTTTCAAATAATACATAATGTAACCAAATATAAGTCATCCATGATTTAATGTTTAGAAATAATAAATATGAAATATATTTTTTCCAATAATCATGCATTACGTAGCAAATTATTAGTAATGCATTATTTTTCACTTTAAAATAATACGTTGTGGAACAAATGTTTGGTAAGACATCCTAAAATAATGCTACAAATAAGGTATATACATTACCTGGTAATGTGTTATATAATCACTACCCTTTACCAAAGTTTTGCTGGGATATTTGGAAATTTTATAAAATTTTATTTTATTTTTCAATGAAAATTATTTACAACAAAAAAAATCGAACTGAATTATTTTATTTACAATAAAACATTTAAATTTTTAAAATTTTCTGTTTTATTTTCAGATCAAATTTTGCTAATAACATTGATTTGACATTGAACCCTTTTATTTATATTTGTGTTTCTAACAAAAACGGACATCATTAATAAGTCAAGACATCAAAAAACATCTAACAAAAAAAAATATACATTTACCAATTTATTCTAAAAACGTTTGATATTTTCATTTCATTTTGTTTTGTTCAATGTATTCTGCGTTTGTCCATTGATAATAAATGAGTTTCTTTGAAAATTTATATCCCTTTCATTTTGGCGTTTTGTTTTTTTTTTTTTTGTATTTTGGGCCTAAATCATATTGTAAAACGCAGACTTACAATAAGTTTTGTTATTCAGTTATTTTGTGTATTTGACATTTGATTTAATGATAAATGATGAAAGAAAAAAAAAGAGTTTTTAATAAACAAAAAATAACAGCACAAAATTATAATAATTTAAAATTGAAAATTTTGTAAACATATATTAATGAAAAATTACAGTTGGAATTTAATTTATTTTAAAAAGTTATTAAAAATACGAAATTATTAAATTTTATTTGAAAATTGAGCTTTATACATTACACTGAGTTAACTTAAGATTTAATTAGGACTAACCATACTACAAAAAAATTAATCTTAATAAATCTTAATCGTAATAAGGTTTTAAACATCTACGACGCACCCTGTAGCTATGTAAATTTTAAGTACTCTATTAAAATATTCTTATAGCACACCTTTAGGCACGAGCAATAAACATCTCTTTCACAGAATACAGAAAAATAGCTCCAATTTTGTGTTTTGCATTAAATTTTAGAAATTTTGGATTTAAAAAATGGACAAACCACACTTTCAAAAATTTCAAAGCTTTAAAGCTCATTGATTTTTCGTTATGTTTTCGATTTTCAGCGGCAGTTTAGTCAACATAATACTTGAGGCATCAAAACAGTAAAGCATACTTTTAGGCGATTATGGTAAAACTAAAAATATATTTCTTTTATAATATAATTAACCGGCTTAATATATGCAACAATTTTCTGTATATGATAGTAAATCTTTTTTGAGGTTAGCAAAACTTTAATGAAAATTCTAAAAATATACTTTTTAAATTTTTTTAACCTTTATACCCTAGAAAATTAAATTTCCAATATTTTTTTTTCAGAAAAGTTTTACTGCTTGTTACATGTCATTTCTTATTATTTTTTTCTACCACCTGCTATTTTATTTCAACTTTGCCACACACTCTCACTCAGGACTAAATAAGAAACATCATTGTTATTATTATTTTGTTAAGAAGTCATGTAGAGAGTTTTTGTTTTCATTTGAACAACTCTGGGTTACACAACAAACTCCAAATTTTAAACCAGCTTATTACAACTTCAACATGTCTCTTGTCATAAAAATCTTAAAAAACATAATTCTAACATAAGTTTCTTGTAATTTTTTCTTCATTTTAGCAAAATAAAAAAACACTCTTTTTCCACAGCAGAATATATACAACAAAAACAAGTAAACAGATATGTGCGGCCTTAGCGAATCTTGAGATACCCTGCAGAATTTAAAAATGTTTTACAAAATCTTCAATTTTATGTATAAAGTGTAAGGATTCTTGAAATTTGGAATGTGGGTAAAACATTGCAAAGATATTTATTTTTGGAAATTCCGCTTTAATCGAGTCCGAAACTAAAACTAAGGTAGGCGGGGAAGGTACCCAGTGGGTACTACCCACCCCACCAACAACATTTTAACATTCATTTTAATACCAAGTTACCAAACTTAGCTTTACCTAATACGTGCCTTTATTTTTGGAAAATGGTTTGACATATGGTTCTCAGACCACCGATTCAGGAAAGATGACTTTAAATCTCTGGAGCAGTCGCTAGGTAGATTTAAAACGCCAGAAATGCTTCTTAAGACATTGTAAAAAAAAGAAGATTCAATAATTTCGAACCAGCAAAGAAGTAATATTTGCGCGGAACGTGCCATCAAGGCGGTCCAGGATATTAATCCTTTATGTAAATCAGCACGAACTTTAAATCTTAAGTTTACTTCCTTCAATAAATAGACATTAGTATTTGTTTAATATTTTTACTTGTTGTTAAATAAAAAATACATAAATATTGTATTAATAAAAAAAATCTTGAGGACTTTTAGAAAATGCATTTGGTGCGTGTGGTTTTTTTTTGCAAAATGATCGGAGAAAGCGATTTTGTTTAATAAAATAACATTGTCCATCACGTGGTGCAATGCCAAAAATTTGGTTATAGCCCTAGTATGTATGTTCATAAATGGACGAAATCGGGGAAGGGGGAAAAAGTTCTCCCTTGTAGAACTAAAACAACTTCCAAAAAAATGCCACAAATGAAGCATTTTTATGTGAGAAGAACGTCAGGGTCATTCACATGGACCAAAAAGATAAGGAAAAATGCCTGCGAATTTTGTACTCGTGCCCAAAACATTAAGTCATGATAATGTTTTGCGGAAGATTTGGGTGTACTTGCCACATAAAAGTTTTTTAAAAAAAAAAAATAATGTTAATTGCAATTCCATGCAAAACGAATTGAAATATCAGTCGAGGACCCCATTAAAAAACCAAAAGAGCTGTACATTTCGTGAGTGCAAAAATAAGTGCAAAAAAGTGTTTTTACATTTTGGTGAGTATAAAAGATTCGGCACCAAAGAATATTCCACTCTCACTTGTTTTATGTACATTTGAGAAACAAATGGAAAATTTTTATGCGAAAAGCTTAGACTTGGTGAAAAAGTAGTTTTTGTAAAAAAAATATTTTTTTCACGAAAAACAAAATTATATTAAAAAAATTTAATGAACCCAAAATTTTTGGTGGAGAAAAAAAATTTGATGGAAAAAAGTTTTTGATGAAACCCGAGTAAAAAAAAATTGCATGCTAAAACATGTTATTTTATAAAATTATATATAATTCATCAGATCTGATATTGCTGAATTTCATCCGAAAATTGGCCGCGCCAATGTTATCTCATAACATCTTATAATATATGAAGTTACAGTTTAATATTTGATTGTATGTGATTTCATCCGGAAATTGGCCGCGCCAAAGTTATCCCAAATTATCTATTATCATGATTTTGTATTAAATATGATATAATATGATGTAATTTCATCCGGAAATTGGCCGCGCCAAAGTTATCTTAAAATATCCATTATCATGATTTTATATTAAATTGGATATTATATAATGTAATTTCATCCGAAATTTGGCCGCGCCAAAGTTATCTTATAATATCTGATATCTTGATTTTATAAAAAAATTATTGGATACATTTTTATCCAAAAAATGTTTCTGTTTTTAGATTTATTTTTAGATATAATAATGTCAAACTGAAAATAAATAAAAAAAAAAAAAAACTTCGAACGGACGGGGATTAGAACCACAAGTCTTTCGTTTTGTAATCGCAATCTCTACCCTCTAGACCAGCGGACGTTGTTAGCAAATAACAACTTTAAAAGACTTAGTTTTAAATAAATTGATCGTATCTAATTATATCAAATTGATCTAACATATAATAATATATGATTATATCCAATTAAATATGTTATTCACTTGTACACAATTTTCAAAAAGACTTAAAAAATTTTTGATAAAATTTGCAAAAAAAAAATAAAAATTGGAATGACGTACAGCGCTATTAGGGGCTTCCATGGTAAGCTTAAACAATAATATTAATGTAGCGGTATGCCTTATTTCCAAGTCATAGGCTTCCAAAGTGAAATAAGACTTTGGCTTATAAATTTGAAATTTTTCGTGGAATCAGGAAATCAGAATTAGATTTGAGATCGGGTTCCAAAAATCATTGATAATTTGATAATTTAAACCAAATATAGCTATTATTAACTATATAAATGCAATATAAATTTTTAAAAATGATTGCAAAAATTCAAAAAGTAAAATTTTTAAAGTTCTAAAAAAACAAATGCAATAAAAAAGTGTTTTCTATTTAAAAAAAATAAAAAAATATATATTTTTCTGGAATCGAACTCGGGTTTCCAAAAATTATAGATAATTTTATAATAAATTAAATATAGTTATATATAACTATATAACAGCAATATAATTTTTTAAAAATGATTGCAAAAATTCAAAAAAAGAAAAATTTTTAGTTCTAAAAAAAATAAATGCAATAAAAAAGTGTTTTCTATTTAAAAAAAATAAAAAAAAAATATTTTTTTTCTGGAATCGAACTCGGGTTCCCAAAAATTATAGATAGTTTTATAATAAATCAAATATAGTTATATATAACTGTATAAAAGAAAAATAATTTTTTAAAAATGATTGCAAAAATTCCAAAAATGAAAATTTTTTAGTTCTAAAAAAATTAAACGCAATAAAAAAGTATTTTCTATTTAAAAAAAATAAAAAAAATTTTTTTTTCTCGACTGGGCCGGGAATCGAACTCGGGTTCCCAAAAATCATATGTAATCTTATATGATACAATAAAAAGTTTTGTATAACCATATATGTTGACACACAAAAATAAATTTTGAAATACTGGCATATATAATTATATATGGCTAGTTGTTTGGTCAAAAAAATATTTTTTTTTTACATGATTATATCAAAATATATATTCCATAACATATGCGACCATTTATAAATATATATTGAGTTTAGACGAAATTTGTGTATATATAGTACCATACAAACACAGATATGTTACCGTTTAAGACACATATAATTATATCTATTATTTTTGTTGGAAATTTTTTTAGTATGGAACCATATATAGTTTTAAATGGTATTATATTAGTCATATATAATTATACATAAATTGATACTGGATTTTTTGTTTAGTAAAGTCCTATACATAATTAGATATAAAGTCACGTATAATAATGTATGAAATCGGATTAAGTTTTATGTGCAACGTATGATTACATCTACCATTTATATTAATATATTATGAACAATATAATTAGATATGATTTTATATGACATCATTTAAAAAAATTGGAAAATTTCAAAGTGAGATATAATTTTATACTTTGACTCATATAGTTGTATATGATTTTATGAAAACATATAAAATAATATACATTTATATAAATTCCTTTTTACTCGGGAAAGAAAAATTTTTTGATGTAAAAGAAATTGATGAAAAAAAAATATGAAAAAAAAAAATTTTTTTGGGGCGAAAACAATTGATAGTAAAAAATTTGATAAAAAAATTTGATGAAAAATTAATGAAAAAACAAAAAAAAAATTATGAAAAAAAAATTGATGAAAAAAAAATTGATGAAAAAAAAATTGATGAACAAAAAAAATTGAAAAAAAATATAAAAAAAAAAAATTATGAAAAAAAAAATTGATAAAAAAAAAAAATTAATGAAAAAAAAGATTTGATGGAAAAAAAAATTTGATGAAAAAAAAAAATAAAAATTTTGAAAAAAAGAAATTTGATTAAAAAAAGAAAAAAATGAAAAACAAAATTATGTTAAAAAAATTGAATGAACCCAAAATTTTTGGTGAAAAAAAAAATTTTGATGAAAAAAAGTTTTTGATAAAAAGAAAAATTTTTTGATATAAAAAAAATTGATGAAAAAATATATAAAAAAAAAAATGTTTTTTGGGGCGAAAATAATTGATAGTAAAAAATTTGATAAAAAAAATTGATGAAAAATTAATGAAAAAACAAAAAAAAAATATGAAAAAAAAATTGATAAAAAAAAAAAAAATTGAAAAAAAGATGAAAAAAAAATTTTATGAAAAAAAAAATTATAAAAAAAAATTTGATGAAAAACAAAAATAATGAAAACAAAAGATTTGATGAAAAAAAAAAATTTTTTTGAAAAAAAGAAATTTGATTAAAAAAAAAAAATTGATGAAAAAAAAAAAATTTGTTGAAAAATAATTATGTTATTTTTTATACACCAGCTGGTGGAAAACGGTGTTATACACCACGAGGTGAAATATTATCCAAGTTACAAACCCAAGTTTTAACATTTTTGGTTTTAAAAAAACTAAAATAGTAATTCTTGTTTTCTTTTTCGTTAATTGTGAAGTTATATAGTCAAACTGAGGTGGCGTCCTGCAACTTTTTTAAAATTAAGCACCAGCCTAAAAACATTATCATGTTAAAAACACTTTTTGTGGTCCGCCTTCTTATTTGTAGCGTGGTCCGTTTTTTTCAAACATTTTATTTTTGTTGTGGTCGTCAAACAAACCCATAAACCATCAAAATGGCACTTTGACCAAACAAATTGGACAGCGCCGCCATATTTTATCCGCTATGAGCTTAATATTCTTAAGAAATTGATCTTCATTCAGCAAAGAAACGGAAGTCTCATAACAAGTTTTTATTCTAATATTACTATTTTAAAAGTATCCGCCGCCATATTATATTTTGAATTTTTTATTATTAAATTCGGAGTTAACGCCTTTAAAACCTTCTAGATGCAAATTTTCTTTTAAATCGCACCACTTTTATAAATTTTCGACGCCATACGTTTTAAACTTTGTATTTTTGAGTTAATTTTTGAAATCGTTGACCCCGAAATTTTTAATTTCAAAAATTTTTATTCGAATTTTACAATTTGTTTAAGTTTAAGTTTTTGCTGCCTTATTGGATTCGCCATTTTAAATTTGGTATTTTTAAGCATTGAATTTAGATTTAGCGGCTATGAAACCTTCTAGACACAAATTTTCTTTATGATCCACCACTTTTATTTCGACGCCATATTGGATTACTCATTTTGAATTTTGTATTTTTGAGCTCACAATCAGTTTTAAAATCGTTGATACCAATTTTAGGCGTGCTACAACAAGTGAAAAGACTTTTGGCCGGCAAATACCATCTGTGTCCCAGTGTGTGATGTAGTGAAATAGTCAGCTTAACAAATCATGGTAAATATATTTTAACATATTTCCAAGACGTTTAGTGTAGACATAAGACTTTTAAGAAAAGTATATCCATTTCTGTTTCCTGTAAGTATATTTACGTTAGTATTTAAACTAATTACTTCTTTATCCAATTAGTTCTTAAATCATTTGTTTAAATCTCAATGGATGGAGAAAAACCCTACGAATCGGCTTAGAAATTTTATAAATCGTCTTGAAGTATTTAGAGATTAAACATTTCACTTCCTTAAACAATAATTTTTATATTTTTGGCCGCCAAAAAAATCGCCTAGTACTTTTTTTTTGTTTTTTTGTTCACTCTCTTCCTTACTTCTCCTACACACAAAAAAAACTTTGCCAAATTACTAGGAAAAGTCTCGTAATGCCGTTTTACCAATATTTGACAGATTTGTTTGTTTTCTGACAAACAAATTTGGATTGAAATTTACATTTTTTTTGTAATTTTGTAATTTTTTTTTTAATTTTACAAATTTCCAAGATAATTTTACAAAAAAAAATCTAGTAAATTCACGAGAACTTCTTGTAATTTTAATTGCGCCAAAAAAACTATAAATTTACAATTTTATTGGTAAAAAGCTTGTAAAATTACAAAATTATTGGTAAAAAGTTTGTAAAATTACTAGGAATTCTTGTAAAACAGGAGGTAGCAAAAAATCTAGTTAAGTTACGAAATCTCCTTGTAAATTTTATCGTGTAAAAAAATTTGTAAATTTACAATTTAATTGGTAAAATCCTAGTAAAATAACAAAATTATTAGTAAAAAGCTTGTAAAACTACTAGCAATTTTTGTCAAATAAGAGGTAGCAAAAAAAGTTACAAATTTTTCTTGTAATTTTAAAAAGTTTTCTTTGAGTGTAGAAACAGAATTGCTTTTCAAATTGGAAGAAATCGATTTTTTTTGAAATCATGAAAACCCCACAGTGCTTGACAATCGGCCTTAATGTATGATTTAAGAGCATTGGAGAAATAACAAGCAATTTTAATAACTACCGACGCATGGGCATCGCTTAATCACCGTTATCAAGATCAAAGATCAACCATATACTTAATAGAGTCCTAATCATAAACTTAATGTGACCCTTAATCGATATTTAAATTAATTACAAACGAAATGACAAACTTTCATTACCCAGCTATCCCGCAGTGCAGGGTGTACAAAAATCAAGGAACGTGCAACATACGCTTATGAATTCTTATTTATTTATGCACAAAAGGTGTTAATGTCAGCCACCCACAACAAAAAAAGGCACTACTAAAAACGAGCTCCAGCAAAACACAAAAATAACGACTTCTTACAAAAAAAAAATACTTAAAAGTTAAATTATCCTTTACATCCGGCTTCCCTACAGTAAAATTGTCTTGATGTGTGTAAGTGAGTTTTTCTATAAAGGTGTGTTGCTCTTTTTTTGTGTGGGTATGTGTGTTGTTTTGTCAAGCAATAATTCATATTAATTTAAGCTGTGAAAAGTGAAAGTCTGACATTTTAATGGAATTCGTGAATTTTATTTCAATTTTTCACACTAGGTGGTAAATTTTTTCTACAAAAAAGGTAGACTTCACAAAATGTACTTAATATGTAAGTAACATATAAAAGACAAGGTTCTCCAAAAAGATGAAAGTAACGAATATTTTAAAATTTGACTTATAAGCTTTTTATTATTTATGATAATAAATTTGGTAATCATTTTTATTTTTTAAAATAAATTTTGTTAAAATTAAAGTGGTTTGAAAAGGTTTTGAGTATTATTGCAATCAATTAGAAAATTGGAACTAAAAAAATATAAATCATAAAAAAATGTCATTCATTAAGTGACTTTAAAATTTTAGGCAAAATTTAATAAAATTTTAAATAAAATCAACGCTTTTTATATAAAATTTTTAATATCCAAAGTATTTTTTTTATCTCTTCCGCTAAATATTTAATAAATTGTTTTTTCTTTTTATTATAAATTTTTTTTAATAATCATAAAAAATAAATTTAGCTTTTTTTATATTCAAAAATGTTTTTTTTTTTTGATTTTTTCTCCATTTCATTCATTCTGTTTTAAATCATTTTTAATTTTATGTATTTCTTTCAAGTTCAACGCATATTTATAAAATTATGAATTTTAAATTTTATGACATTTTTATGAGTACTAAAGTTACAAAAAAAATGGAGCCAAAAATATAAAACAAAATAATGCATTCATAACATTTAATTTAATGTTCATAAAATGTGTTGTTTTGTTATTGTTGAGCAACAACAAACAAAAAAAAAAATATTTAATAAATGTTTGCGAAATCAACAAAATCGTAAAGTTTTGTTGTTGATAAAAAAGAAAAACAACAAAATTGTTTTATAATATTTTAGAGATTGGATGGGAAGAAAAGTAACTTTTCACGAAAAAAATTGCTGTATACAAGCAAGGCAGAAATATAGAAATAGAACCACAACAATTTGTATATAAAATTTGTATTATCGATATGTCGATATAATATCGATATATCGACATAAAGTGGGCGACAATATATTGGAAACTTTTTTATAGCAGATGTAATTTGTTAAAAACAAAGCTAACAATACTAAACGTTGTTATTATCAAATGAGTATTATTTTAAAAAATGTTATGTAGATAATTTATAAAGCTTTAATTTAAGCTTAATGGCTTCCAGATTGATTAAATAATAAATGTGCTACGAGGGTCGATCTGGAAAATGAAATTATTTATAGACAATTTTTAGACCATTTTTTAAAAATATTTCCAAACCGCCTTTTTTCAAGTTCAAATATTTAAAATTTAAAAAAAGGTCCAATCGATTTTATTCAGTAATCAAATAATTTTTCCAACAAACCAAACAAACAGTGAAATTTTTTAAGTACAGTAGAAAAAATACACATTTGTACATATATCGAATACTAAAAAAATAACCGTAACAATTTCTGTTGCAAAAAAACAAGTAGAAAATCGAAATTCGATTCCTAAGGCCGACTCTATGAATACCCTCAACAATGCCCTTTTTTAAAGATAGAAGATTTTCTAACGTGACAAAAAGTTATCAATTTAGATTAGAAATATTTTGTTTCGAGTAAAAAACCTTTTTTAGTAATTTTTGAGGAAAAAATATTGACTAAATTTTTTTTGAGTGTAAAATTTTTTCGAGTGTATTTTTTTTAGTGTAAAAATATTTTTGAGTGACAAAAATACATTGTAATATATTTTTGTGACTTACCAATGTTTTTAAAGCTTGTTTAACGTTGTTTTTTACACTTGAATTTAAGGTGAAACCAATCTTGAATTCATGGTTTTCTTAATAACTGTTGAACCACTCAACCGATTTGGCTGAAATTCAATACCAACCAGAATAAGGGAAGGACAAATATAGATGCCAAGCATCAGCAGGCTCAGGATTGTATTCCGAAAGTAAGCGTGTATTAGTAAACTAGTTGAAAATAGTAAATTTGGAAATAAAACCATGCCGAATTTCACTCTTTTGCTTATAACTTTTGAACCACTGGACCGCTTTCGCTGGATTGCAATGCCAACCTGCCTAGGTCAATGACAAACATATATGGCAAACTTCAGCAGCTTCAGTTAAGTCTTCAAAAGTAAGCGTGTTTTCTACAGACAGAGAGACATACAGAAAGACGACTTAAAATCGATCAAGGATCCCGAATATACTAATATACTATAAAGGGTCCTAGACCAATATTCCGGGGTGTTACAAATGGAATGACCATCTTATATATGGGGCATTCTATGTCAATTCGGATACTTTGAAATTTTTTTTTTAGATTTTCCCAATTTGTTTACAGTTTTTAGTACCCTTCGAAAACTCCTTCGTGGTAAATTTTCAGATTTTTTTGATGACCCGTTCAAAAGATATCGAATTTTTAAAAATTGGTAGTTTGTTCCTTTACCCAAACTTCTTTTACTCATAACTTCTTCAATAATGGTCCAAATTTAAATTTTTTTTTTCTTCAAATTTTTTTTTTTACGTACTTTAAAAAAAAAAAAATCCCTAAAATTCTTAAAATTCTTAAAAGCCCTCTAGTATGTGATTTTTAACTTTTAAAATTTAAATCTCATTTTTGAAAATGTTTGTACTCTTCGATTTCTTTGAAATTTTTTTGTGTAAAACTTTTATCGATTCTACAAATTTTTTGCCCAGGAGGATCGTGGGCGATTATTACTATTTTTTAAAATTTTTTGAAAAAAATTTATTGTAATTTTCCAATCTTAAAATCATTTCTACTGCTCCAATGGTGCGTCATAGAGCGGTCATTAATAAGACTGACCCCCATTAATTTTTACGTCTTAACATTTCTTTGGAACAAACTAATACCCTATCTCCAATTTCTAAGGGGGCTCCCACGACATTTTTTAAAATTTAAACGACATTTTTTAAAATTTGCTTCAACCGCTCTAACTGCCCTAATAGTGCCCTTAGAGCAACAATATGTATGACCGACCCACAATATTTGTTTAATCCAAACATTTGCCCTGAATACACCAACCCTAGTGTGGCCCATCAACATATGGAAAAATACTAAGTATAACTCACAACTGAACGTACCTCAAAATATGATAGATGGCATCGTAACGAACAATTTGCGCCAAATTTCAGCACCCTACAACGATTGGAAGGGGATGCTAACTTATCATAAGTGTTTGCAACCTCCAAAGAAATCGTAAAATTTTTTTTACTGGAATCTTAAAAATAACCATATGGAATGCTAGCGTAACAAGAGTACATAATTCACATGTGGCCATTTCGTCCTAACTTTGTCCCTAAACAGAAACAAATACATATTAAAAAAAGCGGAACCCTGCATTTCACTAAAAACGCTGTAACTCAAAAACTATGCGGACAATTAAGTTGCGATAAAGTTCATTTGAAAGGTAATACAAATATCTTTAATTTGAGTAAAATATCAAAAAAAAAAAATATATATTTTTTTTCCTAATCGAAACTAAAATGTCCTTATTGTTCTTTGTAGGCAATCTTAGGACAAAATGGCCGTATGTGACATATTTGCTCTTGTAGCGATACCATTCCATGTAGTAATTTTTAGGATTGGAAAATGTTTTTTGTTTAGATTTCTTCGGAGGTTGCAAACACATGTGATCAGTTAGCATCCCCTTCTAATCGTCGTAGGGTGCTGCAATTTGGCTCAGCGAAGCAAAAGGAATTTTGGGCCACCCTAACCAACCCCCTATCTTTAACTGTTAAGGCGGTCCCCATACAATTTTTTTTATTTTTTATATTTTTTTTTTATTTAATCAGCTTCTACAAGTCCAATGGAGCGTCCGAGAGGGGTCATTATTGAGACCGATCCCCATTTATTTTTACCCTACAACATTTTTTTAAAACATACCTATACTCAAAATATTTTGTAGGCAATTGAAAACCATCCCAGTAATTATTCATTTGTTTTAACAAACATTAACATGTATTTTTTACTGTTGACAAAATTTTCTAAAATAACTAACATTAAAAAATTACGTTTTTATCATTCTTTTTTTACCAACAAATTCGAAAAAATAACCTACGACAACATTAAAAATTAATGATAGTTCTGTTATTTTTACCAACAAATTCCAAAAAAATTACCTACAAAAACATTAAAAATTAATGATTTCGTAGGTTGTTTTTTACAATTTTCTATTGAAATATTTTTTTAAAAATTTTTAATAAAATTGATCCCGCAATCAACTACATTCTGGGCAGACACTCTACCCATCGTGCCAAAGTCACTTGATACAAACATGTTTTTATATTTCTATACATAATTTTTTTAACTTTTTTTCTACAAAAAAATAACCTACTTGTGTAGGTAAAAACTAATGATATCTCATTAAAAATACCAACAATTTAAAAAAAAAAATACTTACACAAATCATTAAAAATTTAAAGAATAATCAGTAGTTTTTACTTACAGAACAAAAATAAATGACTTTAAAAATAAAAGGTTAATGAAAGTCTTTATTTTTTAGTGTGTTATTTTTGAAACAAAGGACAGAAGTAGTCATTAATAAAAACTGAACATGAAACAAATGTTTTTTCTTTTAAAAACGACTAAACGGAAAACTTTTTAAATAAACTACAAACAGTTAATGACATAATTTTTTGAGTGTGGGGCCTACAAGAAGAACTAGTCTGATTTCTTTAAAATTTAAAATGGTGATTTGTGTAGATGATGATAACCTACCAAATTTTGAAAAGATATTTATTATAATGTGGTTATTAGAGTCATTTGAGCCAACACAAAAGAGTTCCTTTGTATGGGGGCTAGTTCTAAATATGGACCGATTTCCATTTTTAATAGGCTTCGTCCTTGGGCCGAAAAAGGCTTTAGTTTCAAATTTCAAGTCAATTGATTAAAAATTGCTACCTGCATCGTTTACATCTGTCCATGTAAACATCGTTTAAAATAAAAAAAAATAAAACAATAATGATAAAATTAGTATAGATATAAATATATAAATAATAATAAATGATAAGTTTTTATAAAGAACTCGGCAAAAATAATGTTCGCCTGTTTAACAAAAACATGTCTTTTTGAATTTTTTTAAAAGTCTAACCTGCCCACTGAAAATTTTAAATGGCCGCAGTATACTAACTGTGCAAAGGTAGCATAATCATTAGTCTTTTACATGGACAGACGGACGGACAATATAAACTCGACTCAAAATGTGATTCTAAGTCGATCGGTATACTTAAAAGTGAGTCTAGGACCAATATTTCGGGAAGTTAAAAGCATCAGAACAAACTCATTATACACTGCACCACAGTGTGGTGTAGGGTATAACAAGACACAAATATGAGTGTAAAAAATTTTTTATAAAAAAGACGTTGAATGAAAGAAAAACAAATAAAAGTGTTAAATTCGGCCGAATCTTTTATACCCTCCAACATGCAAAAAATAAATGAAAAGAATCCAGGGGCGTTTTATTTTTTTATTTTACGTTGGTTGTGGTAATTGGGGAGAGGCAAATTTCCTCTCATATATGAGTCATTCCATGTCAGACCGAACACCTTTTTTACACCACCTCTTCCGATTTTCTTTAAATTTGCCAGACGTATTAAACATAAAAAAATATTTTTCACGTGTTTCGGGAAAAAAATTAAATTTTTTTTTTCAAAGAGTTATGTGCATTTGAAAATCGTCAAAATCGTGAAAAATCTTCAGACATGACAACATTTAAACTAATGTTTTTATAAAACTAGTGAATGGATTTTGAAGTTCAATACCTTATTTTAAAGGTATTTGAACCTTATTTTTTAAAAAAATATTATTTTTTATAAATTAATTTTTTTTATTTACTAAAATTTGGTTTTTGTACTTAATTTCTATTTTCCACAATCTTCGAACAAGTCGAAAAATCTGAAAAAAATATTTTCTTAAAGGTTAATATATTCTTAACATTCCCTCAAAATTTCAGAGTGGAGGTTGAATGGATTCTATTTTTTTACGATTTTTTTCCATTGCAGCACCACAAAAAAATACATTTTGTATATAAACATTTTATTTTCAAGCATGTTAACGAAAATGTGTTGTGTTTTGCATACATACATGCATTGATATTTTCGTTACGCAAAATGCAATTTTAAAAAAAATCTAACGACACATATAAAAAGCAAAACAACAAATAATGCCCAAGAACAACATGAATATGTTGGCGTGTGTTTTTGAATACATACACACATACATACATGCGTTGACATTTTCGTTAACATGCTTGAAAATAAAATGTTTATATACAAAATGTAATTTTTTTGTGGTGCTGCAATGGAAAAAAATCGTAAAAAAATAGAATCCATTCGACCTCCACTCTGAAATTTTGAGGGAATGTTAAGAATATATTAACCTTTAAGAAAATATTTTTTTCAGATTTTTCGACTTGTTCGAAGATTGTGAAAAACAGAAATTAAGTAAAAAAACCAAATTTTAATAATAAAAAAAAAAAAACAATTTATAAAAAATAATATTTTTTTTTAAAGAAGGTTCAAATTCCTTTAAAATAAGGTATTGAACTTCAAAATCCATTCACTAGTTTTATAAAAACATTAGTTTAAATGTTGTCATGTCGGAAGATTTTTCACGATTTTGACGATTTTCAAATGCAAATACCTTTTTAAAAAAAAATTTTTAATTTTTTTCCCGAAACACGTGTAAAATATTTTTTAATGAAGACTTCGTTCTCAAATTTTGAAAGACATCGGAGACATCAAAGTCAATTTTTAGCAAAAATCGTACGGTTTGACATGGAATGACTCATATGTGTTTAAAAATTCATTCTTATGCTTTTTGCACTAAAAAAAAATATTCCACGCCCATAAAAGGGGGGCGGACCGAAAAAAAATACATTTTCTAATTCTCAGGGTCCAAATTCAGGACTTTGAGCGTTTTCTTACATACAAATGTTGCGTTTGTTGAACAAAAACACATAAAATCATGTAAAACAAGTAAGAGTGTTAAATTCGGCTGTGCCGAATCTTTTATACCCTCCAACATGCAAAAAAATAAAAAAAAATTTCAGGGGGGTTTTGTTTTTTTGGTGTGGGGGTCGATAGTGGTGATTGGGGGGTGGGGCAAATTTCCTCTCTAATATGTGTTGAAAAATTCTTTCTAATGCTTTTTGCACTAAAGAAATACAAGTTTATCATTATTAAAAAAAAAGAAGTTATTCCTCGCCCATAAAAGGGGGCGGACCGAAAAAACGACATTTTCTAATTTTCTGGGTCCAAATGCAGGACTGCGAACTTTTTGTAGCATAAAAATGTGGCATTTGTTAAACAAAAACACAAAAAAATCATTAAAAAACGTGGTATTTTTCAGAGGTTTGTTTAGTTCTTCAAGGGGAACTTTTTTCTCCCTGGTCCGATTTTGCTCATTTACGAACTTAGCCTACCTAGGAACATAAGACATATTCGTGCCAAATGTCGGGAGTCTAGCTCTTTTATTTTGGACTGCATCTTGTTAACTACAGACGGACAGAAGGACGGACAGACGGACAGACAGACGGACGGACGGACGGACGGACAGACAGACGGACGGAAGGACATTGCTATAATGTCTTAGAATCAATCACTGATCAATTATATATATACTTTATGGGGTCCCCGACCGATATTTCGATGTGTTACACACGCAATGACAAAGTGAGTATACCCCCATACTGTAGTTGGGTTGTATAAAAATTATATTTTTCAGAGTTTGTTTTAGTTCTTCAAGGGGGAACTTTTCCCCCCTAGTCCAATTTTGCTCATTTACGAACTCAACCTGCCTAGGGACATAAGACATATTCGTACCAAATATCGGGAGTCTAGCTCTTTTATTTTGGACTGCATCGTGTTAACTACAGACGGACGGGCGCACATCGCTAGAATGTCTTAGAATCGATCACTGATCATAAATATATGTATATACTTTATGGGGTCCTAGACCCATATTTTAATGCGTTACACACGGAATGACAAAGTGAGTATACCCTCATACTGTAGTTGGAGGGTATAAAAATTATGATCATAAGCATAATATTATTTTTTTTTAAATTTCAAAAAATCATCAGTCTGTCAGACAGTCAGTCAGTCACCAGTCAGTCAACAGTCAGTCATCAGTCAGTCACCAGTCAGTCGTCAGTCAGTCATCAGTCAGTCATCAGTCAGTCATCAGTCAGTCAGGCAGTCATCAGTCAGTCATCAGTTAGTCATCAGTCAGTCATCAGTCAGTCATCAGTCAGTCATCAGTCAGTCATCAGTCAGTCATCAGTCAGTCATCAGTCAGTCATCAGTCAGTCATCCGTCAGGCATCAGTCAGTCATCAGTTGGTCATCAGTCAGTTATCAGTCAGTCATCAGTCAGTCATCAGTCAGTCATCAGTCAGTCATCAGTCAGTCATCAGTCAGTCATCAGTCAGTCATCAGTTAGTCATCAGTGAGACATCAGTCAGTCATCAGTCAGTCATCAGTCAGTCATCAGTCAATCATCAGTCAGTCAGTCATCAGTCAGTCATCAGTCAGTCATCAGTCAGACATCAGTCAGTCATCAGTCAGTCATCAGTCAGTCATCAGTCAGTCATCAGTCAGTCATCAGTCAGTCATCAGTCAGTTATCAGTCAGTCATCAGTCAGTCATCAGTCAGACATCAGTCAGTCATCAGTCAGTCATCAGGCAGTCATCAGTCAGTCATCAGGCAGTCATCAGGCAGTCATCCGTTAGTCATCAGTCAGTTATCAGTCAGTCATCAGTCAATCATCAGTCAGTTAGGTATCAGCCAATCATAGGTCAGTCAGTGAGTCAGTCAGTCATTCGATCAGTCAGTCATCAGTCAGTTATCAGTCAGTCATAGGACCCCATAAAGTATATATATTCATGAATCTCGATCGATTTTAAGACGATCTAGTGATGTCCGTTCGTCTGTCTGTCTGTTGAAAATACACTCAAAAAATTATATCATTAACTGTTTGTAGTTTATTTAAGAAATTTTACGTTTAGTCGTTTTTAAAAGAAAAAACATTTATTTGATGTTCAGTTTTTATTAATGACTACTTCTGTTATTTGTTTCAAAAATAACACACTAAAATATAAAGACTTTCATTAACTTTTAAAGTCATTTATTTTTGTTCTGTAAGTAAAAACTACTGATTATTCTTTATATTTTTAATGATTTGTGTAAGTATTTTTTTTTAAATTGTTTTTATTTTTTAATGAAATATCATTAGTTTTACCTACACAAGTACGTTATTTTTTTGTAAAAAAAAAATTCAAAAAATTATTTATAGAAATATAAAAACATGTTTGTATCAAGTGACTTTGGCACGATGGGTAGAGTGTCTGGCCAGAATGTAGTTGATTGCGGGATCAATTCCCAAAATTTTATTAAAAATTTTTAAAAAAATATTTCAATAGAAAATTGTAAAAAATAACCTACGAAATAATTAATTTTTAATGTTTAGGTAGGTTATTTTTTTGGATTTTGTTGGTAAAAATAACAGAACTATCATCAATTTTTAATGTTTTCGTAGGTTATTTTTTTCGAATTTGTTGGTAAAAACGACTGAAAAAACTTAATTTTTTAAAATTTAATGTTATTTATATTAGAAAATTTTGTCAACAGTAAAAAATAAATGTTGACGTTTGTTAAAATAAATGAATAATTACTGGGATGGTTTCCAATTGTTTATTCACTGGTTTTAAATGTGTTTTTCATTTGTTTTTGCCTACAAAATATTTTGAGTGCACGCTAACTTTTGAAAGACTTTTCGGAGGCACCAGAAGTTTGGCATATACATATGTTGGACATTTACCTGGTCAGGTTGGTATTGCAATCCAGCAAAATCGGTCCAGTGGTTCAAAAGTTATGAGCAAAATGTTGAATTTCTGCAATTTTGAATTTCGAGATAAAAAACACGCTAACTTTCGAAAGGCAATTTTGAGGATTCTGAGGCTTGGCATATATATTTGCCGTTTCCCTGGGCTACTTTGTATTCAAATTCAGTCAGATCGGTCAAGTGTTTCAAATGTAATTAGCAAAACCGTGAATTTAAGATTAGTGTCACCCTAAATTCACGTGTTGAAAACCCGTTAAACATATTTTAAAAACATTGGCAAGTCACAAAATTATTTTAAAACGTATTTTTATCACTCAAAAAAATTTTTACACTAAAAAAAAATACACTCGAAAAAAAATTTAAACTTCAAAAAAAGTTGTAATTTTTTTTTTTTTTTTTAAATAACTTAAAAAAAAGTTTTTTTACAGAAAATAAAATATTTTTAATCAAAAATGTTATTTTTTCACGTTAAAAAATTTAATATCACTTAAAAATCGCATTGTGGAGAGTATTCATCGATTCGGCCAAGTCGAATTTAACTTGTCTACTTGTTTTTTATAAATTTAAGTTTAGATTGGGGGGTCGATTCACAGAAAATAGTCATAACTCAATCATAACTCAATTTTTCCATGTGGTTGTTGTAAACAATCATAAAAAAATTAAAATTTTGTTTGAAAATTAAAAAAAAAAATAAAGACCTGCTACCAACATCGTCTCAAAATTGACAAATAATTTTAAATTTTGAGACTTTTTATGATTGTGTTTACAACAAACACAGGGAATATGAAGTTTGAAAATAACAAAATTAGTCATAACTGAGAATAGGCCAGTGAGTTATGACTTCTCAAATATAAAACTTCATTAAAACTTCTCATATATAAAACTTGAAGTAAGCTTTGTTGCTTTCTCCTCTGAATCATATTTATAATCTTTCATTTACTTTAAATTATTTATGACAGTTTTGTAAAAAGATCCCATAAAAACCATTAAAATTTAAGCCCTTCTAATCGAAAAGGCAATTTACACAATTTCTCTCTAAAGAAACATAAACTATGAATCTTAAAATGACATTAACACCTTTTACAAAGGAAAAATTGTTATTTATGCAATATTATATATGTAACTAGAGGGGGTTAAGCAAATTTATGATAGCAAGAAAATATCATCTTCAAAGGTAGACGAAAAAACATTGAAGATGTATAAAGTTTAAGACAGAAGGCAATGACTATAAATTTACATATATTACTAAAATTATAAAATAGTGTTTAAAGACAAGACGACAACATGTGGTTTTAATAGTAAGTAGAAAGTGTACACAGTATGTGGTAGACATTTTCTGAGTGTAAAAAACCCAGGCAGAAATTGATAAGGTACTATAGTAGGTACTTTGAAAGTATTATTTTCGAAACGCCCTGAAGACAACTAGTTTTACCAACTCAAAAGTACTTTTACGGCAACTATTTTAAGAATTAAAAAAAATGTATTCTTACACCCATTAAGTAGGCGACATAAAAAATATGTCATTCCCTTGGATGTTTTAAAAGCACCCCAAAAAGCACAACAAAAACCATGACATTCTGAAAATTCTTGTAACACCATCTAAAGTTCTTTTAAAACGATTTGATAATTGTATTTTTCTACCTGGGCATACATAGAGATGGTACACAAATACAAATTTAATGTTTCTAAACAATTTTTTATTACATTACAGTTTTTCCAAGGCAAACGAGAAAAACAGAAAAATTTAAAAATCTCTAAAGAAAAATAAAACAAAATTGTACATACTCCACCGCGTATGATTAATATTTAATTCAACTAAAATCCTATGGTGCGTATGAGTATTATTGAATTCAATTGTAATAATAATATTGCTTATACGCTTAGGTATTATTATCATTTTATTTCATTTGTTAAAAATTAGGTCAACATAAAACTAATCTCTGCTAATCATTAAATAACAATACATACAGCTCACAGGGATTTAATTTTCATTAAAATGAGGTCAAAATAAAATTCATTCCAACTAATCATATACCAAATCACATACCTTACATTGCATATGTGTACCATTCAAAATCACATAAGCTTCAATTTATAACATTTGTTCCACAACAAACTCCCCCACCAATCATAAAAATGCACTAAAATTTTTCGAAAATTAAATCTCTCTAATATTGGAATTAGTATAACATTTTTCTGTTCTACATAAAAAAATATCCAAAACCATTTCTAACACTTGCTAAATAAAAACCAAAAAAAAGTACCAACAGTTTCAGTATAAAATCGTTTTGTATTTTATATTGGTTTTGAGTAAATCTTTTAAAGCTTATTGCAAAAGTCATAAAACACACCTTATGGTAGTAGTAGTAGTAGCAGTACATACGACAATATATTAAATCTTATGTGCAGCTACTAAATAGCATAAGTAACATGCCATCATAATATATGTATGTACCACAGTTTTGGGAAAGGTCATAAAAAAAAATTCTGTTTTCCAAGAAAAACCCCTTTGAGTGTTATAATTTTGTTTTTTAACTGTCTATGTGCTAGTGTTAAATGTGTTTAAAACTTCCAAAGGGACGTATAAGAGTCTTATTTTAGTAAGGGAAACAATAACACTTTTTATGATCATTTTATGTGAGAATAAAATTAACTTTTCTCAAACTTTTGACTTTATTTGTATTACACAGTGCTTGGATATTAGGGTGGGGTAATTTTTTGTATAAATAGGCGTATAGCAAAAACAAAATCTACACAAAATTCTAAGAAAATTTCTAGCTCCCTCCGAGAGACATATGAGGCATTCCACACCAAATGTACCGCTACAGAAAATCATGTGTCCAGTAAATTTCTGAATAGGTTGTTTGGATAGCCCTATATGGAACTAAGAAAATTGCTTTTTTGGTTTTAAAAATTTTCAAAAACTGGGGGCGTGATCAAATATGGGAAAAATGGTCAAATTTGTGGCGAGTTGCCTTGATTAAATATTCATCACATTAAAACGGAATGCACGACAATCCCAAAAATGTACATTCTTATATAGTTTTGTGTGGGCTATCGACTAAAAATTTTTTTTATTTAATATTTTTTGAACCCGTTCTGAAATTTTTCATTTTTTAAAGAAGTCAATTTATCAAAATTCCGGCCACTTTTTTTAATTTTTTTTTTAATGTTAGATGTTTGTCCATCCATACAAAAAAATTCAGACACGCGTTTTTCGTTTATTTTAAGAAAATCGCATTTGAATTTAAAATTTCATAACAATTTTGTAATTTTGTTGTATTTGCTTGTTTTAACGTTGCGAATGAGTATTATAAATTGCATAGATATTCCTCATACGCTCTGTTGAAACAAGAAAATACAAGCTAACTACAAAATTGTTATGAAATTTAAAATTCAAATGCGATTTACTCGAAAAAAACGAAGAACGTGTTTCTGAATTTTTTTGTGTAGATGGACAAACATTTAAACTTAAAAAAAAAAATAAAAAAAAAAAAAGTGGCCGGATTTTTGATAAATTGACGTTTTTAAAAAATGGAAAATTTCAGAACGGGTTCTGAAAATTTTCCAAAAAAAAAAAATTTAGTCGATAGCCCATACAAAACTATATAAGAATGTAATGCATTCCGTTTTAATGTGATAAAAATTTAATCAAGGCAACTCGCCAAAAATTTGACCATTTTTCCAATATTTGACCACGCCTCCTAAACCCAGTTTTTGAAAATTTGAAAAACCAAAAACGCAATTTTCTTAGTTCCATATAGGGCTATCCAAACAACCTATTCAGAAATTTACGGGACACATGTTTTTTATGTAGCGGGACATTTGGTGTGGAATACCTCATATACCTTCCCAGCAAATGTTCCGTTTCAACAATCGGTTCCAGAACCCATTATATTATCTTCCAATATATTCTACTTAACGGTCGAAAATCAATGATTTTTGTTTAAACTTGTCGCAAAAGCAATTGTGGTTTTAGAGTAGTTATTCTTTTTTATACCCTCCAACCACAGTATGGGGGTATACTCACTTTGTCATTCCGTTTGTAACGCATAAAAATATAGGTCGGGGACCCCATAAAGATATAAATATATTATTGATCTATGATCGATTCTAAGTCGTTCTATGTAGTGTTTGCAAAACGATTAAAATCGTAATCGTAATCGCGATTAATCGGACCAATTAATCGTAATCGTAATCGACAAAAAAAATCATTCGATTACGATTAATCATTATCTATAAAATACACTGCTTTTATAACGAATTATTGTTCCAAGTTGCATTTAACTTGTTTGAAATTTTTCTTTCCTTTTTTTCTCGTAAATGTTCAAATTTAAAGTAAAATTTAAATTCTGAACTTAGTAACCCGTCAACTTTTTTGCAAAAATATATTCAAAAGGCTTTGGCCGGATTGGTCAAAAAATTCGAACGATGTATGTTTTTGTCGAAAAACGTATTTTTTCAAACTTTGATGGCGGGTTGTCGATTGAAGATGCTGTTGTAAAATTGTTTAATAAATTTTTCCACAATCAGCTCTGCACTTGCCATCGGCTGGTATTCCTACACAATCCAACAGAAATTTTGCTGAACTGGAAGCTTTTGGAAAGGAATTCAGGCATGATTTCCGTGGGCGATGTCACAGTTCAGAGCACTTCTTGGTAATTCAGATAAATCGCTATTAAGACGCGTATAAAGTTGATTTAAGTGCAATAAAGATGCAAAGAAATCTTCTATTTTTCTCCAAAAATTCATAATTTATCTTCGAAAAGTGTTTAAGATGTTAAAAAGGAAAGCATATGTGAAATTTTATTAAAAAATAATTTTATATTGTAAGTTTAAAAAAAAAAATCTTATCAAAAAATAAAATGTTCCTCCCTTACTTCAACTGCATTATCAAGAGCGCTCTTTGGATGCCCTGCGATATGTCACACACAAAAAAAGCCTTGTCAATTACCAGAAATATTCTCCTAGTCCAATTTTACTAATTTTTGACAGTTTTTCTTGTTTTTTTAATAAAAAATTTTCGATCGAAATTTACATTTTTTTTTTTTTTTAAATTTTACTTTTTTTTTTGTAATTTTAGGAAATCTCCTAGTAAGTTTTATCGCGTCAAAAAAATTTTAAATCTACAATTTTTTTGGTAAAAACCTTGTAAAATTACAAAATTATTGGTAAAAACCGTGTAAAATAACAAGGAACTCTTGTCAAATAGATGGTAGAAAAAAAAAAATTTTTTTTTCTTGTAATTTTACAAGGTTTTTTTTTTAGTGTATTAAAAGAAGCTGTGTTGTTAAAATCTTGATTTATTTTTGCTGGAAAAATTCAAAAGTTTTTAATTTTATTTCTTAAAATATTAGATTTTGTATTTTTGTACGTTCTGGAATGTAAATTTTAAAAGAGTTTTTTAAAAAAGCTATTGAAAATTCAATCTATTTAAAAAATTCGATTAATCGATAATCGCGATTAACGGCGATTTTTTTAATCGTAATCGCGATTATGAAATATCTCGATTATTTGCAAACTCTAGTTCTATGAATGTCCGTCCGTCCGTCCGTCCGTCTGTATAAAGCACGTTTCAGTCCAAAATAAAAGAGCTAGACCCCTGAAAATTGGCAAGAATATGTCTTATGTTCATAGGCCGGCTAAGTTCGTAAATGGGCAAAATCGGGCCAGGGGTAAAAAAGTTCCCCCTTAACGAACTAAAAAAACCTATTATTTTTACATCTTTTTTGCCATTTTTGTTAAACAAATTAAACCTTTTTGTGTCAGAAGAGGTTTAAATTCCTGCACTTGGACCCAGAGGGCTGTAAATTTTTTTTTTCTGCCCGCCCCCTTTTGTGGGCGTGGATTTAAATAAATCATTAAAGTAATGACAAAATGGTATTACTAAATTGCAAAAAGCAGAATAAATAAATTAGTTAACATTTATCGCGATGGGAAACCCCCCACCATTTACTCATATCCTCCAAATATTTAAAATGCGTGTCTAATTAATTTTTGTTCTGAACAGAGACCAAATAAAACAGTTATATGTGTTTTTTTGTTTTAAAAAAATCATGAAACGAATGTTGTCCAAACTTCGTATTTTATATATGAAAAGACTTCTAGGGATGTCCCGTGTTAAAATTTGTAATAACATTTATTTTTTTGATTTTTTCAATAACAGTAAAAAATAACAGTTATTAAAAACTTTTTGTTCAAACAATCTAAAGTAACTTTTATTTTATATTTATTTGAGTAAATAACTGTTATAACAGTTATTTTTAAAAAAATCAATCAAAGTTTATATCTTTAAATCAATGATTGAAGTATTAGATATCAATGGGATTCTTCTGCATGCGTTTATTGTTGTTTTATTTTAATAACTCAAGTTTTTTAAGGCTCAAAGAGTTTTTAATAACAGTTATAAAAAATACAAGTTTTTTATTTCTGTTATTTTGAACAGATATTTATATAAATCATTTCAAACTGTTATTTTTAATTTTTATTTGAAAAAATATTTTTGAACAGTTATATTTGATTTTTTCAATAAATCTCATAACAGTTATGGTCTCTGGTTCTGAACAACATGTTCAAATTTAATGAAGATCGAAGGGTGACTGACTCTTCTTGTTAGTTACATATTTATTTTCACGAAAACGTGTAAATTTTGGGAATAATTATGTGAAGATAAGACCAACGATAACAATATGAATATGAAATACTCTTTACAAAATTTAAATCGCCACATATTTTTTGCCGTAGACAATATTTCTATTAGCTCGAGAAATAGCGGAATTTTCCTGAAGGTCCATATTGTTTCATAAGGTTGCAACGAAATTTTTAACCACTGATATGACCGAGAAATGATGGCGTACTTCCCTTGTTAGTAAAATGTTTGACATACAACAATTGTATTTTCAATTGAAAATAAAAACTTTGGATGCAAAAAATGTCGTATGTCCATTATTTGTGCACATACGACAAAATACATACTCAAAACTATAAAATTTTGTGACATACGACAAAATGCATTCTGAATATTTCAGAAACTATAATGTTTATGACGAAACTGATAACACCATTAGAAAGAGCGTTCCAAATTTGTTATGAATTTATCATAATCTCAAAACCGAAAAAACTACATACGACATTTGTATTTTGAGGTAGCGATTTGTTTTATTAATTTGTAATATGTCTCAAAATTGGATTTTTTTTTTTTAATATTTACCATGGAAAACATTTCTCAGAATCTAAAAACTTTATTATCTGAATCAAATTTCTGAAAGAAATGCCTCAAAATATCATTTTTCTATGGGTTTTGAAAAAATGTGGATAAAAATTAATAAAAGTGCAATTTATATGAAAATATGCATTTATACCAAACTATGCAAAAATATGCAACTACAAATTGATGCTATTTTATTACAAATTTCTTGGTCTACTGCGTAATTCGAATCGAAAGAAAGCGTTCGAATTCGGAAATTTTTAACCCTTTAAAAACAACACAACCTTGTATGAAAATTTTTATATTTTCTCTTTTTACATTGTAAAGTAATTTTTCTTGAATAAAAATATTTTTTATTTCATTATTTTAGAAATAAAAATTCTGTTTGAATTGATATTTGTTTCGATTTGAGTTACGCAGTAGACCCCCTGATTTTTGTTTTTTGTGTTATTAAAGTGCCGAGTAAAAACATACATTTTCATGAATGTACTTGCCCTAGTGATCAGATAAATTTTTTGGATCCACAAAATTTTTTCACCAATGAAAAATATTCTTCAAAAACTTACGGTTTTTTTAATTAATTTAAATTGCATTTAATGCAAAAAAAAATTATACGTCATTTCAAAATATACATCTTAACAATACTTACAAGAGAAATTACTCCTTGGAAATTTTGTTAATATTTTTCCCGAAATATACTCTATATTGTGCAACTTTTTGCGTCATATTTTTGCAAAACAAAAGTTTTTCAAAATTCACTTAGATTGCAATCTTTAGCTGCTAGTACACTCAAAAAAACCTTGTGAAATAACAAGAAAAACTTGTAATTGTTTACTACCTCCTATTTGACAACAACTCCTTGTAATTGTACAAGCTTTTTACCAATAATTTTGTAATTTTACAAGCTTTTTACTAATAAAATTGTAATTTACAGTTTTTTTTGGCGCAATTGAAATTACAAGGAATTCTCGTGAAATTACTAGATTTTTTTTTGTAAAATTATCTTGGAAATTTGTAAAATTACAAAAAAAATTGTAAAATTACAAAAAAAATGTAAATTTCGATTCAAATTTGTTTGTCAAAAAACATGGAAAACTGTCAAATATTGGTAAAATGGGATTACGAGACTTTTCCTAGTAATTTGACAAAGTTTTTTTTTTTTAATATTTTTAGTTATGACACTATACAAGTTAATGAGCGATATGTACGTTATAATTGTAAATTTTATTTTATTTTTGTTAAATAAATAAATAACCCCAAATGAATTTAACAACTTTGTTTATTGATTTCCCAGCATTTAATTATAAAAATCTCATCTAATAATATATTTTTTTTTTTGTAAACTAATTACCCTTTCAGCTAAAATACCGAAAATTTGTTTCATACACACACAATTGTGATTCAATTATCTAAATATAATTATAATTACTTACCCGCATATATGTATGAGTACTACATATTTATATACGTATGCGTGCATGTAATTGTTAATACACATACGTTTAAAATATCTTTTTTTTGATAATGAATGTTTTTTTTTTTAATTTTCAGCATCATTTAACGCAAATTAATTAAAATCCACTTTATGTAATTGTGTGTGTTCTAAACACATACAGTCGCTCGCCCACATACACTTATTATTATTTAAACATAAATTATAATATTATAAACAAATTCAAATGAAGTATTTTAACATCATGCTTAAATTTGAAAAAAATGTGGAAGTTGTTTAAATTATATTTTTTTTTTTTTTGGTAAGAGTAAATAAATTTTAATATCGAATTTATTTTAACAGTAATAAGTTAGTTTTTATAGCGGAAGTAATTATTATAACAAGAATTTTGTTTTTTAAGTTATTTTATTTAACATTTTCTTTGTTTAATGAAGAACGATTTGACACAAATTTTCGAAACATTAGATATTGGCCAAGGCTTTAGAAATATTTAAGTGCCACCTTAATGATATGTTGAATTGCTTGGGAGAGTTTGCATTAAATTATATTTATGAATGCTAATTTTTTTGATAATTCAATTTTTATGTTACTGCAACATATTTAAAAATAATTAAAACATAATTTTCCAGCATTGCTTTTTTTAACTACACTGAAAATAAATTATATATCTAACCAGCAGAAAAATCTACTAAAAATACACCCATTTTGAGCCATATGAGAAATCTGCTGTTTTTAGCAGACACGGTTTGCTAAAAATCTGTCATGATTATCTAGGTGAAATGCGCAGAGATATCTGTCAAAACAGCCGAGAAATATGCTAAGACATTTTCAAGAACATTTTTGTTTTTAGAAAATTTGTGTTCATGAAAAACTTTAATAGTTTTTTTTTTAACATGATAATGTTTTTAGGCTGGTGTCTAATTTTAAAAAAGTTGCAGGACGCCACCTCAGTTTAACTATATAACCCAACAATTAACGAAAAAGAAAACAAGAATTACTATTTTCATTTTCTTAAAACAAAAAATTTTAATAACTTAGGTTTGTAACTTGGATAATAATTCACCTCGTGGTGAATAAAACCGTTTTTTACCAACTGGTGAATAAAATGTAATATAATTATTTTTCAACAAATTTTTTTTCATCAATTTTCTTTTTCATCAAATTTTTTTTCTTTATCAAATTTTTTTTTATCAAACTTTTTTTTTCATCATTTTTTTTATCAATTTTTTTTTTATCAAATTTTTTTTTCATTAATTTTTTTTCATCAATTTTTTTTTTTTCATAAAATTTTTTTTTCATAATTTTTTTTCCATCAATTTTTTTTTTCATCAAACTTTATTTTTCATCATTTTTTTTTTATCAATTTTTTTTTCTTCAAACTTCTTTTTCTCATCATTTCTTTTTTTTATCATTTTTTTTCGTCATTTTTTTATCAATTTTTTTTATTAATTTTTTTTTTTTATCAAATTTTTTTTTCATAAAAATTTTTGTTTCATAATTTTTTTTTTATCATATTTTTTTCATCAAGTTTTTTTATCAATTTTTTTTCATCAAAAATTTTTTATTCATATTTTTTTTCATCAATTTTTTTTTTACAAAAAATTTTCCTTTTCATCAATAATATTCATCAAAAAATTTTTTTCATCAAAATGTTTTTCACCAGAAATTTTAGGTTCATTAAATTTTTTTTAACATAATTTTGTTTTTCGTGAAAAAAAATAATTTTTTTACTAAAACTACTTTTTCACCAAGTCTAAGCTTTTCACAAAAAAAATTCCATTTGTTTATCAAATGTACATAAAACAAGTGGGAGTGTTATATCCCAGCAAAACTTAGATTACCAAATATGGTATAGGATCTCATATTTTATACATTGCAGCATTGATGATTTTAACAGGCGATGAGACTCAAAGTAATACATCCACATTATCACAAAGAATACCAGTAAGGTATAAAATAAGTCATAAATTTATAACGAGGAATACGAGTAAGGTGTAAAATATATGATATTTTATAGGTTACGAGAAATGAAATAATATAGCATACCAAAAGATAATATATAAGGTGTTACGAGTAGTGAAAAAGTAATTTTGTATTAAATTTACTCACGTGATTGTAAGTGAGTGTAAGTAGATAAAATATGCTCGTGAGTGTGTGTCGTTAGAAATTTCCTGTCGTGAGCCCATTTCTAGTTTAAACTTACGCATTTTTTTTATAAAATAATTATTTTTTATGTTATTGTAATGCATCCAATTATAAATAATGCATTATTTCAAACTTTCAAATAATACATAATGTAAATAAATATAAGTCATCCATGATTTAATGCTTAGAAATAATAAATATGAAATACATTTTTTCCAATAATCATGCATTACGTAGCAAATTATTAGTAATGCATTATTTTTCACTTGAAAATAATACGTTGTGGAACAAATGTTTGGTAAGACATCATAAAATAATGCTACAAAAAAGTTATATACATTACCTGGTAATGTGTTATATAATCACTACCCATTACCAAAGTTTGGCTGGGATTCTTTAGTGCCGAATCTTTTATACTCTCCAAAATGTTTAAACACTTTTTTGCACATATTTTTGCACTTTTTTAATGGGGTCCACGACTGATATTTCAATTCGTTTTACATGGAATAGCAAAGTAATATAACATTAAAACTTTGCTTTGGCAAGTACACCCAAATCTTCCGCAAAACATTATCATGATTTAATGTTTTGGGCAAGAGTACAAAATTCGCAGGCATTTTTAATTTAAACTTTAAAAAATAAATAAAACGAATGTTTCTGTAAAGTTAGCAATATAATCTATTGTTTTTTTTTAGTTTTATCAATTTTTAATTGCATAAAAATCGGAAAAATTCAAACTTTGAAAAAAAAACTTAAGAAAGTAGAAACGATGACAGCAAATTATTACTGTAAAATTACAAAATAATCTGCTAAAAATATGTTTATAAACATCTTTTTGGTTGCATAAAAAACAAAAAAAAAATTAACACTTTGAAAAAAAAAAATTGGAAAATTTTATTCAAAAAAGAATTACAGCAAACTATTTTTGTGTAATTAAAATAATCTGCTAAAAATATGTTCAAAAATATTTGACAAACAGTATCAGTAAAAACTCAGTAAAATTTCTATTATATTGTATAACTGAATGACAGAGATTTTAGAAAAAAGATCCATTTTAGCAGAAAAATATGCTGCATGTTTGCTAAAAAATTTAATGAAAAAGTATTTTTGTATAATAATTATAATTCCATAATTTTTATGTATTTGTTCATAAATACTATGAATATCATTAATGGGCAAATATTTGTTTTTCTGTGCATAAATATATTTGGTAAAAAGAGCAAATTTTTACTTGTCACAATTAAAAATTTAATTTAAAAAAACGAAAAATGTTGAGCAAAGTTTTAATTGGGTCAATTAATATTTTTCTCAAATTTGTTGTCATACATTTAATAAATTTTTATTAAAAGTTTACTCAACATCTTACATCGTTTACTGTTGCAAAATTGAGTAATTTTTTACTCAATAGTATTCAAAATTTACTAAATTTTTTGGATTTTTTCTAAATATCAAAAACATCGATGACGAACTTGAACTTTAAACAAAAAAATAAATTTTCCGTGACTAATGTCTTGTTAAATAAACTGTAAAAAAATATAAATGTCAACATCTGCATTATCACCCAAAAACAAAATACGGAAATTCATTTTGACAAATTCATATTGTTATTTTACAACAATAGACCAAATGAAACATATGACATATGAGTAGTCTGATGAACATCAAGTCTAGTCGAAAGTTGCAAAAAAAAAGAAAAAAAACACTGACTGATGTTTTTATTCCAAAAAAGACAAGAAAAAAATATGTAACAGAATCATATTTTGTGTATTTTTTTTATGTTTAATAATGCAGCAAGATGAAAGAAAATAAAAATGACGGAATAGTTGTCATTTTTTATAACGATTTCAAATTATGACATAATTTTGTTGTTATTTAAAGAAATATGCTAAAATAAAAATGTTTGTTTTTTTGGTAAATATTTGCTGTGTTTTTCAAAAAGTGGATTTATTAGCTATTTATGTTGTAAACTACTTACATATTAAATAATCTATGTTTGCTATTGTAGGCCCAACAGAGGCGTGCACTTTTTCCCAGGAGGGTAAAGTTGAAATTTGTGTTAAAAAATTGTCAACTTTCGATGAGGCTGGGGGCGGTAACTGATATAAATTTCATTGCAAATGAATGGCCGAATTATTTAAAAAAAAATAAATAATAAACCACTTAGCACTGTACAACAATTTCCAACTTTTTCTAAAATTACGGGGCTCCAACGATTGATTCGGCACAAAAAAAATATTTGAGCAAATTTTTAATACTATTGAGTAAAAAATTACTCAATTTTGCACTAGTAAATGATTTAATAGTATTGAGTAAATTTTTAATAAGAATTTATTAAATGTTTGAAAAAAAATTTGAGTAAATTTTTAATTGACACAATTAAAAATTTACTCAAAATTTATCTATTTTTTTTTTAAGTTTAAAAAAGCTTTAAATTTTTTTACAAAAAAAAACTTGTGTTTTCAAACTTTACCAAACATATTTATGTCTCAAAAACATAGGAAAATTTTATAAAGACGATTACATACTTTCATATACATACACAAAAACTATAAACTAAACGAGAATTCGAAAAACTTTGAGAGTTTAAAAAAATTAAAAAAAACCATTAAATTTTTTTAAATTATTTACTTAAATTGTTTTTAAAATTTTTAAGTAGATTTTTAATTGCGTCAATTAAAAAATTACTCAATTTTTGTTTTTAAATTTAAACAAGTGATTACTCAAATTTGTTTCCTCCATTTTTTTTTCTATGTGGTAAAGGAGAAAAAAAAGATGCAAGTGTGTCGGCGTTTTGCAAGATCACATCGGAGTTGTTAACATGACAATGTTTTTAGGCTTATGTCTAATTTTAAAAAAGTTGCAGGACGCCACCTCAGTTTGACTATATAAGCTAACAATTAACGAAAAAGAAAACAAGAATTAATATTTTCATATTCTTATAACCAAAAATTTTAATAACTTGGGTTTGTAACTTGGATAATAATTCACCTCGTGATGAATAAAACCGTTTTCCACCAGCTGTGAATAAAAAGTAACATAATTATTTTTCATCAATTTTTTTTTTCATAAATTTTTTTCTTTTTTCATCATACTTTTTTTTATCAAAATGTTTTTTTTCATCAATTTTTTTTTTCATTAATTTTTTTTCATTAATTTTTTTATTTTTCATCAAATTTTTTTTTTTCATCAAAATTTTTTTTTCATAATTTCTCAAAAATATTAAGTACATGAATGAAAATGTTCAGATAGAGGGTTTTGCATTTTAATAAAAATGAATTATTATGATTTCATTTACGACATCGGTAAATTTTTTAAGTGATTAATTAATGATAACGGCTTATAAAGAGTTCCGAATCGCGGTTTTTTCCACAGGTGCTGATTTTTGAGAAAAAAAAATTTTTTTGCCGAATTTATCATAAAAGATGACAAACTGTTGAGTATGTTATGTAAAAAATAGTACAAAATTAAAAACGCGATTTTGGTCCACAGATGCTGATCAGCTTTTAAGACTAAAATTTTTGTTTCATAATGTACACAAGACATCCAAATTTTGAGCCTTATTTTTTAAAAAAGTCAAACAAGAATTTTGAGAAAAAAATTAGCATCAGTGGACCAAAAACGTGATTCTGGAATTTTGTTGACAAATTCATGTTCGGCATGCAAAAATTAGTATGAATATTTATAAATTAATTATTTGAAAAGATAGAGGGTTTTGCATTCAGAAAAAGTAATTGTGTAAGAGATAGAGAAAACCAATATTGCAAATGCAATAACAAAAAAGAAATATTTTTGTTCTGAATTTTACACCATAGATGGCGGCAGTTTAACTGAATATTTTGCCATCAAAAAGTAATTTTCGTGAAAATGGAAGATAGAGGGTTTTGAATATAGGCCCTCGATATACAAATTTTGAAAGAAATATTGGCACAACCAGTCATAATGCTTTTTTCAATATATTTTTTACACTTCTTAACTCAAAAAAAAAACTCTGTCAAAAAAATCTGTAACACGACTTTCAGTTTGATTTTTCAAACTTTCAACAAATTATTCTGCTAAAATTGATATTTTCAATAAAATGTCAGTCATTTAGTCTAATTCTGTTTGCTGAATTTCAAAATGTTTTTGAACATATTTTTAGCAGATTATTTTGTAATACTACAGAAATAGTTTTCTGTCATCCTTTTTTCAAGAAAATTTTTTAAAGTTTTTTTTAAGCATTAATTTTTTTCGATTAAGATTAATAAACCAAAAAAAATCGGTATTTTATATTGCTAATTTTACAGAAACATTTTTGAATTTTTTTTTTAAGTTTAAATTAGTTTTCATGAAAACAAATTTTCTAAAAACAAAAATTTTCTAGAAAATATCAGCAGATTTCTCTGCTGATTTGACAGAATTATCTGCTGATTTCACCTAGATAATCATGACAGACTTTCAGCAAACCGTGTCTGCTAAAATCAGCACACTTCTCATATGTCTCAAAATGGACGTTCAGAAGATTTTTCTGCTGATTGGAAAGAGAATTTATTTTGAGTGTACTAACTACTAATGATTTGTACACTCATACAAACTTTTTTATTTTGTTCGGGGTATTTTTAGTGTTAAAACTCTTGTCAATTGCATTTATGTAATAGTTTTATTAAATTTTAATATTTTTCTTATTTGTACCATTGCATGATCCCTAACATTACTAACAATAAGTCCTTACAATTCTAAAAAAAGTCATCTACACTCAAAAAAATAAAACTGTAAAGTTAACAATTTTTTTTGTTAACTCGAGTTTACTGGCTTTTTAGCAAATTTTTAGTTAAAATCAGCGTTTTAACTACTTTTTCTAGTTAAGTTCAATTTACGAAAATACTAGTTTTGTACAAATTTTGAACTAATTTTTTTTTGTTGACTTTAAAACTGAGTTTACGAATTTTTACTAATTAATTTGCTGATTTTTTGTAACATTTTTTTCAAGTGAAAAATTTTAAACATTTCTTGTGTAGCCTCCTATACAAATCTCATAAGTCCTACTTAAGCTGAACTTAATGCTGTGAAAAAAAAAGAAAAAATAAGTGAAGTGTTAGTGTTTAAAGCCAATATTTACCAAACTTAAAATTTTTTACAAAAAGTTTAGCTGAATTCAACTAATAAAAAATGTTACGAAATTTTCAGCTGAATTTTTAGTTAAAACTACGGTTTTTTTTGCTACATTCATTCTACGAAAAGTTAACTAAATATTTTTTGTTAAATTAACTAGAAATTTAGTAGGTTCAAAATCATGTGTTTTTTTTAGTTAAATTTAACTAAATTTTTTGCTAACTTTACAGTTTTATTTTTTTGAGTATATATATGTATTAAAATATGTAGTAGTCACCTGTCAATACAGTTACTATTTTACAATTTTACTATGTTACAAGTTGTTAACTATGTTTCAGGTTTTTCTTCTTGTTTTTTTCTTCATTTTTTGCTATGCAACCAGTCACCAGTGTAACATAAGAGGACTATATCGTGTGCCATAGTAGTCAATTTACTTTTTTTCTATTTTGACTATTCAATTGATAGAATTTTTTTTTTCTATCAAAGTTTTTTATTACATACAGTACGTTTTATGGGTCATTTAGCAATTTTTCTCTATTAACTGGGTATTGTTAAAACATTTTCTATTCTTTGTGGCATGACCATACTCAACACAGAAATTGTATACACAGAGCAACAACACGGAGACCATCACAGAATATCAGAAAAAAAAGAAATGCCAACTATATGAGAGTATAGTTTAAATGGTCAAGTAAGTTCATTTTGTATTTCAATTGATGTTTTATATACACAAACATACAAATTTATAAAAAATAAGGTGACACTCATTTGTGTTTTCTTAATTTATTTTGCTCAGCCAACTATTAGTCATAACCTTGACGTATTTTTAACCATTTTGCTGTGTAATTATAAAAAAAAAACTATCCATTAGATTTTAATTTTAAATAAGTAAAAAAGTTGAATTCGGCTAGACCAAATCTGCGAATACTTTCCACAAAGCACAGTGGTTTATTATCGGTTCAAAATCACTTACTTTTAGACCCGAGCCCCTTCGTTTAATTTTGTAATTTTTTTGAAAAAATCGCCATTTTGAAAAATTGATTACTCAACACCAACTTGATATAAAAGGCTGAAAATTTGATTGAGAGTTGCATTTAATACGTTCTAAAACATATCCTAAAAAAAATCTAACGAAGGGGGTCAGGTCTAAAAGTGAGTGATTTGGCCTGGAATGTCCCATTAGACTGGCATTTTTCTGTATAGCAAAATTTTTTCTTTTCCGATTTTCAAATTCCGGGCATTTTTATTCTACTAGGCCTAAACCTCAAGTGATACCAATTTGAGGCCAATCGGATTAAATTAACCCGTGGCGCCCGGCGGTCAAAGTTTGGGATTTTTGAAAAATTAAAAAAAAATAAATATAAATATATCTTTCGACGCATCACGCTTGTTAATTTTGATGTGCTGAGCACGAATATCAAAAAAAAAATTAAAATCGGTCAAACAGTTTTCGACATATCGCTATTTGAAATTTTAAAAAAAATGGCGGTTTTTTCCTACGTTCAAGAAATGTTTTAAAAAAGTCTCAAAATTTCATTCCGTCGACCCTTTTGTAGAGCTTCAGGCAATCTTTCATTTAAAACTAATTTGAGCCAAATTCGAGCTTTTTAACCCGTGGCGCCCTTCGATTAAAGTTTTGGACTTTTGGAAAATTTCCACCAAAATTTTGGATTTTTGAAAAAATAAATAATAATAAAATCTTGCGATACATTATTTTCATAAATTTTAGCATGCTGAATACGAATATCAAAAATTTATAAAATCGGTCGAACGGTTTTCGAGATATCGCCATTTAAAATTTGTCAAAAAATTGCAAAATGGACGGTTTTTTCCTAAATTAAGAATTTTTTAAAAAAAAACTCTAAAAATTTCTTTATTTTAACCCTTTCATAGAGCTTGATAAATTATTTCATTTAAGCTTAATTTGAGCCAAGTTAGATCATTTTAACCCGTGGCACCCATCGATCAAAGTTTAGGGTTTTTGGTAAAAAGTTTCTAAAAAGCCAAAACTTTGATCGATGGACGCCACGGCTTAAAATGTTCCGATTTGGCTCAAATTAGTTTTAAATGAAAGATTGTCTCAAGCTTTACAAAAGGGTCGGCGGAATGAAATTTTGAGACTTTTTTTAAAAAAATTCTTGAACGTAGGAAAAAACCCATTTTTTACAAATTTGAAATGGCGATATGTCGAAAACCGATCGAGCGATTATAAATTTTCTTTGATATTCGTGCCCAGCGCATCGAAATTAACAAATATGATGTGTCGAAAGATAAATATTTTTTTAATTTTATTTGTAAAAATTTCTCAAAAGTCCAAAATTTTGACCGCCGGGCCCCACGGGTTAATTTAATCCGATTGACCTTAAATTTGTACCACATACGTTTTAGACCTAAGACAATGAAAATTTGCCCGGACACTTGCGAAAATCGAAAGTTGACAAAAAAAAAACTGCCAGTCCAATGTCTCATACATACTTAATGGTGTCCTAGACCAATATTTCGAGGTGTTTCAAACGGAATGATAAACTTATCACTAAAGTGGAGGGTATAAAAAAGAAAAATCGATACGGGCTATTGCACTCGTATAGTATAGTTTTGGGGGATTTTTATTTAATCCGCGATTTGGCTGCCCAAGGAATTTTTTATTTTTATATGACTTCGGGGGAGGCATTTGTAATACTAGCGGAAAGTTTCCCCCATAATATAATTTTTTAAAGTGGATAAATCGCTAATGAAGTTACGATTTAACGATTTTTTAATACTTAAAAGCACCATAATTCGCAAAAAAAAAATTTTGTTTGGAATATTTTTGAATGTGATCTTGTCGAGACAGGGAAGACCTATTTTTCCAAATAGATCACACCAACAAAAATATTTGGTTGCCTAGAAATAAGATGATATATGTAATTTGTTGGGGTTTTTACTTTAACCGTGATGCGGAATGGTAAGGAAATTTTCGGTTATCACGAAAATTTATGGGGTCATTTTTACAACCAATAGAAACTTTTGGACCTCTTACAGCTCAAAAAAAAATAAAAGTAAAAATCGATATGGCCTATTGTTCAAACTTAACGAATTTAACAACCCCTGGAAATACAATAGACAATAATGTGCTTCATTAAAATTTTAATAGTATTTACCAATATTTACCACCTTAATGTATTTATTTTGTAACAATATTGAATATGGAAGTGAAGTTTATGTGACACAAGCTGTGGTTGTACTTAGTTATTAGTAGAGACTTTATAATATACATCCTCGTATTTAGAATGAAATGTCGAATGTCCACATTTTTACGAGTACGGTTTTTGATATGGTGACATTGTTATGTATTTATTTTATTTACTTATATTGGTTTATAAACATGGTTTTTATATAATAATGTATGTTGTTGTTCTGGTATTATTGTTCAATGTATTGTCTATATGTGTTTCAATGTATTTTCAAAAATACATATTGTAAGGATTATTATTGTAATATCGCTCTTTCAATGTGTCAGTCAGTATCAGTTTGAAATTGTAAAAAAAATACTATATTGATCATCATTAGGGCGTCCCGTCAAATTTAAACTTTTGATTTTCGTGTCGCAATACCTGCCAAAAGATGGCCATATTAGAGCTGTTTATGGCAAAATTTATGAAAAAATTTTCCAAGGTCATCTTCTGTCGGCAACCAGTGGTCAAAGATAAAAAAAAATTACGTATTTCAATCAAAATTCATGTATGAATTTTTTGACTTAATCCGGCTCAAAAATTCGGAAATTTTGCGTACTTTATTGGAAAAATATTTAATTACGTTAGCCAGTACCTGCTTACTGAATAGCCAACTTATTAAAAAAAACACACTGTGCACCGTTGCGTATGATTGTTATTAAATGCAATTACAAAATTAAGTATACGCCACTTATACAGATTATTATAATAATTATAATAAAAGTTTCCCAACTTCAAATGAGTGTAAAAGAATAGTCAGTGTCATATCGTCATCACTACTAGAGGGGTACACTTAGGGGAAATTAAAATTTAATTCCATCACCATTTCAATTTCCTAAAATATGTTTCAAATAAACCCAAATGCTCAAGTTTCCAAGAAAAAACAAACAAAAATATGTCTCATCAGCTATATATTTTTAATTTTTATTAAAAACTATTATTTTAAACACGTAAATATCATAAAAAAATACTAATATAAATTTCAATTTATATAGTTTAATAAATACAAAACGAAAACACTTAAACTATACAGCTAACTAAAAATACCCAACTACCATACTAAAAGAAAAGTTAACTTTATGTGTATTATTTTAAATGCAACCATCAATTTTGTTAACAGTTTCAATTAGACATTTATGGAGGAACAATAGAAAAAGCTCAAAGTCTTTGGGGAAGGAGAAACAGAGAATAAATGTTAGTAACGATAAAAATTTAATCAGCATAAAATTTTTATAGCCTACTTTTTCATCAAATTGCTAACCGTCATTTAAAAATCGTAAAATATTTAACATAAATTTAACTTGCAAACTCCTTATGCCAACCCACACTCCCTAGTAGGTACTTTTTGTTCAACAGCTTTTGAAAGAGTCTCTTTTTCTTAGATGTATTAGCACTACAACAGCTGTTATATAGAATAATAAGTATGTATGTACTCCTTTTATTTAGTTTGCTTGCAACAATAGAAAAGTAAAAGGAAAAACCCCTTTTTCATCATTTTTATATTCAAATATATTAAATGTTATAGTAATCAGTCAGTCAGTTATAGTCTTTACGGCAACAACACAACCAACAACACAAAGGAAAAATCCTAACAACACTTCACTACTTTGTATGTACTTACTAACATCAACATTAAATATATTTAACCCTTTATGGACTTGGAAAAGTTATCGAAAAACTAAATAAACTTTAGATAAACTTAAGGCTTTAAAATAAAAAAAATACAAAAATTTAAGGCATAATGAATGGAAGATCATCTATATCGAAAGCTTTTTATATTTTTGAGCTTTTATATGGGTTTTTTGTATACCATTTTTACTTTTAAACTTTTATTTAAACATTTGAGCTTTTATATTAGTTTATACAATTTAATTAAAACAATACTACTATGAGTTTCATTCTATAAATTGGATAAATTTCAACTAGTTTGAAGTGGAATTGCACAATCTTTAAAAACTTAACATCAAATTATAGTAGGAAACAAATATTTTTTTAATTAGAGTGATAAAATTAGAGTGAAGATAAAAGCTTAAAAGTATATTGCCAAGAAAATATACCGAAAACCACATATTAAAACTCAAAAATATTAAAAGCTGGTTAAAATCCTAAGATCTAAAACAAGAGATAAAACAACTTAATAATATCCTAAAAAGCTCGGCAAAGTTTTAAGCTAGATAAAAACAACGTAGGCTTAAAGCACCGAGATAAAAGCATAAGCATCAAAATAACTTTAAATTGAAATAAAATAACAAAAACTAGCACAAAAGCTTGAAAATCACAATAGAGCTTTACAGAGAAAAAAGCTTTAATCTGGTTTAATATTCGCAAAAAGAGACAAAGTCCAGAAACTGACAAAGTTCTGGCTTAATGCATCATTTTGTCATTCTATCGACAACTGCTTCCCAATAATATGAGATTTTTAATCATAAAAAACTCTTAACAAACTGTAAAAATATCACAATCTTTGAGCTAAAATGGCATTTCCGAAATTGAGATTGATTTTTACTAATAAAAAGCTCAACTCGTGATTAAGCTTTAAAAGGAAACGAAAGATTAAAATACGAGGTTACAGTTCGCAGACAAATATGATCTATCAATCTATCAATCTATCAATCTATCAATCTATCAATCTATCAATCTATCAATCTATCAATCTATCAATCTATCAATCTATCAATCTATCAATCTATCAATCTATCAATCTATCAATCTATCAATCTATCAATCTATCAATCTATCAATCTATCAATCTATCAATCTATCAATCTATCAATCTATCAATCTATCAATCTATCAATCTATCAATCTATCAATCTATCAATCTATCAATCTATCAATCTATCAATCTATCAATCTATCAATCTATCAATCTATCAATCTATCAATCTATCAATCTATCAATCTATCAATCTATCAATCTATCAATCTATCAATCTATCAATCTATCAATCTATCAATCTATCAATCTATCAATCTATCAATCTATCAATCTATCAATCTATCAATCTATCAATCTATCAATCTATCAATCTATCAATCTTATCAATCTATCAATCTATCAATCTATCAATCTATCAATCTATCAATCTATCAATCTATCAATCTATCAATCTATCAATCTATCAATCTATCAATCTATCAATCTATCAATCTATCAATCTATCAATCTATCAATCTATCAATCTATCAATCTATCAATCTATCATTCTATCAATCTATCAATCTATCAATCTATCAATCTATCAATCTATCAATCTATCAATCTATCAATCTATCAATCTATCAATCTATCAATCTATCATTCTATCAATCTATCAATCTATCAATCTATCAATCTATCAATCTATCAATCTATCAATCTATCAATCTATCAATCTATCAATCTATCAATCTATCAATCTATCATTCTATCATTCTATCAATCTATCAATCTATCAATCTATCAATCTATCAATCTATCAATCTATCAATCTATCAATCTATCAATCTATCAATCTATCAATCTATCAATCTATCAATCTATCAATCTATCAATCTATCAATCTATCAATCTATCAATCTATCAATCTATCAATCTATCAATCTATCAATCTATCAATCTATCAATCTATCAATCTATCAATCTATCAATCTATCAATCTATCAATCTATCAATCTATCAATCTATCAATCTATCAATCTATCAATCTATCAATCTATCAATCTATCAATCTATCAATCTATCAATCTATCAATCTATCAATCTATCAATCTATCAATCTATCAATCTATCAATCTATCAATCTATCAATCTATCAATCTATCAATCTATCAATCTATAAATCTATCAATCTATCAATCTATCAGTCTATCAATCTATCAATCTATCAATCTATCAATCTATCAATCTATCAATCTATCAATCTATCAATCTATCATCTATCAATCTATCAATCTATCAATCTATCAATCTATCAATCTATCAATCTATCAATCTATCAATCTATCAATCTATCAATCTATCAATCTATCAATCTATCAATCTATCAATCTATCAATCTATCAATCTATCAATCTATCAATCTATCAATCTATCAATCTATCAATCTATCAATCTATCAATCTATCAATCTATCAATCTAACAATCTATCAATCTATCAATCTATCAATCTATCAATCTATATCTTTAAAAACTTAACATCAAATTATAGTAGGAAACAAATATTTTTTTAATTAGAGTGATAAAATTAGAGTGAAGATAAAAGCTTAAAAGTATATTGCCAAGAAAATATACCGAAAACCACATATTAAAACTCAAAAATATTAAAAGCTGGTTAAAATCCTAAGATCTAAAACAAGAGATAAAACAACTTAATAATATCCTAAAAAGCTCGGCAAAGTTTTAAGCTAGATAAAAACAACGTAGGCTTAAAGCACCGAGATAAAAGCATAAGCATCAAAATAACTTTAAATTGAAATAAAATAACAAAAACTAGCACAAAAGCTTGAAAATCACAATAGAGCTTTACAGAGAAAAAAGCTTTAATCTGGTTTAATATTCGCAAAAAGAGACAAAGTCCAGAAACTGACAAAGTTCTGGCTTAATGCATCATTTTGTCATTCTATCGACAACTGCTTCCCAATAATATGAGATTTTTAATCATAAAAAACTCTTAACAAACTGTAAAAATATCACAATCTTTGAGCTAAAATGGCATTTCCGAAATTGAGATTGATTTTTACTAATAAAAAGCTCAACTCGTGATTAAGCTTTAAAAGGAAACGAAAGATTAAAATACGAGGTTAAAGTTCGCAGACAAATATGATCTATCAATCTATCAATCTATCAATCTATCAATCTATCAATCTATCAATCTATCAATCTATCAATCTATCAATCTATCAATCTATCAATCTATCAATCTATCAATCTATCAATCTATCAATCTATCAATCTATCAATCTATCAATCTATCAATCTATCAATCTATCAATCTATCAATCTATCAATCTATCAATCTATCAATCTATCAATCTATCAATCTATCAATCTATCAATCTATCAATCTATCAATCTATCAATCTATCAATCTATCAATCTATCAATCTATCAATCTATCAATCTATCAATCTATCAATCTATCAATCTATCAATCTATCAATCTATCAATCTATCAATCTATCAATCTATCAATCTATCAATCTATCAATCTATCAATCTATCAATCTATCAATCTATCAATCTATCAATCTATCAATCTATCAATCTATCAATCTATCAATCTATCAATCTATCAATCTATCAATCTATCAATCTATCAATCTATCAATCTATCAATCTATCAATCTATCAATCTATCAATCTATCAATCTATCATTCTATCAATCTATCAATCTATCAATCTATCAATCTATCAATCTATCAATCTATCAATCTATCAATCTATCAATCTATCATTCTATCAATCTATCAATCTATCAATCTATCAATCTATCAATCTATCAATCTATCAATCTATCAATCTATCAATCTATCAATCTATCATTCTATCATTCTATCAATCTATCAATCTATCAATCTATCAATCTATCAATCTATCAATCTATCAATCTATCAATCTATCAATCTATCAATCTATCAATCTATCAATCTATCAATCTATCAATCTATCAATCTATCAATCTATCAATCTATCAATCTATCAATCTATCAATCTATCAATCTATCAATCTATCAATCTATCAATCTATCAATCTATCAATCTATCAATCTATCAATCTATCAATCTATCAATCTATCAATCTATCAATCTATCAATCTATCAATCTATCAATCTATCAATCTATCAATCTATCAATCTATCAATCTATCAATCTATCAATCTATCAATCTATCAATCTATCAATCTATCAATCTATCAATCTATCAATCTATCAATCTATCAATCTATCAATCTATCAATCTATAAATCTATCAATCTATCAATCTATCAATCTATCAATCTATCAATCTATCAATCTATCAATCTATCAATCTATCAATCTATCAATCTATCAATCTATCAATCTATCAATCTATCAATCTATCAATCTATCAATCTATCAATCTATCAATCTATCAATCTATCAATCTATCAATCTATCAATCTATCAATCTATCAATCTATCAATCTATCAATCTATCAATCTATCAATCTATCAATCTATCAATCTATCAATCTATCAATCTATCAATCTATCAATCTATCAATCTATCAATCTATCAATCTATCAATCTATCAATCTATCTATCTATCAATCTATCAATCTATCAATCTATCAATCTATCAATCTATCAATCTATCAATCTATCAATCTATCAATCTATCAATCTATCAATCTACCAATCTATCAATCTATCAATCTATCAATCTATCAATCTATCAATCTATAAATCTATCAATCTATCAATCTATCAATCTATCAATCTAACAATCTATCAATCTATCAATCTATCAATCTAACAATCTAACAATCTATCAATCTATCAATCTATCAATCTATCAATCTATCAATCTATCATTCTATCAATCTATCAATCTATCAATCTGTCAATCTTCCAACTCTACAAGATATTTCTGTCTCGTGGGTGATATTTCTACGTTATTTGATGCAGTGTCTCTTACATTTTCCTGGTTCAAATTCCTGTGCTCTTATACACAATTCAGGTCCCTTAGTGACTGTCAGGTTTTTCCCAGGGTTAACTTAATACAAAAATAGAAATATGATAAGTATATGAGTACAAGTATATAAAAATGTGCTTAGAAACTTTTCTTAGTCTTTGTTGTTTGTTGAATACAAACACACTAAAGTTACATGGGAATACTACATATGCATGGTTGTATGTTTTCTGTATTTAGGCCAATATTTAACTTTGTTAGGCTTTATTTTCCAATTCATAAATCCTTTCTTTTCTTTATGGTCTTCATCTCTTTATGGGCCACCCAATTGAAGCCCCAAAATGAGTATAAAACTCAACATAGAATATTTGTTGAATTTTATGAGGCCATGCCATGAAAATTTAAGCTTCTTTGTACACATTTACATACACAATTCACATGTGAAAGTTTATGAAAATGATTTGTTTGAAACCAGAAAATATAACGAAGGAGTTTATTTATATTTTATAAACTTGTATTCAGTGTTTTTCTGATGTTTGTAATGACTGTGATAAGATGAAGATGAAAAGCAACAGTTGTATAAATAATCAAAGTGTGTATGTGCTAGGTTATGGTGATGTTGAAGAGCGAGGTGGATGGATGAAGTGGTGGCAGTGGTTAAGGAGAAAATGGTCTATTACAAGAAATTGAAATTTTACTTTATTTTATGTTTTATATGAAAGATTTTATTATTACATGTTTGTATTTAGCTTAAGCAAGCATTTTTAAGTTAGTTTAACAAGAAAATATCGTAATGTTGCTGCAACATTTTTTTAAATGTTGCTGCAACATTTCAACAAAGGTTTAGATACATTTTGAAAAATGTTTAGCAACATTTTTAAAAATCTTTTGCATCATTTAAATCAGCAATATAAAACTTCTATTAATTTCCTTTAGGAGCAACCCACAAATTATACTTGTAAGCTCTCTATGTCGTGATTCGAACCTAGAACCTCCATGTTGTTAAGCAAATAGTTAAGTTATGGCTTCATCAGCATTTTCCTACAACACTTTTCGCATCATCTTTAAATATTTATATAGTAACATGACAATTTCTTTAAAATAATAAATAATTTTTTCCCCCTTAACTGCGATGTTAATTAAGTTCATCGACTTTTATTTATTTTCCCTAAATTAGTTATTGTACGTATATTTTTAAACAACAAATTTTTGTAGGCATAATTGTTGTTATCTAATCTCTTTCATACTTCATTATTTTTTTGTATTTAATGTACTACGCCTTAAATTATGTTGTTATTTGTAGACACAAAAATAATTTGTAGGCTCAAAATTTGTACGTGTAGTTACTTTAATTTACCCATCATTTGGGTAACTTTTCATTTCAAAGCACACATTTCTTGCGAAAGTGTAGAGAAATGAAATAAAAACACATAAAGAAACAAGAAACCGGTAATAATCAACCCAATGAATAAAATGAAAATGAACATTTTTAAGAGGATGAATTTAATGACAATCAATTAAGTTAATTAAGTGCGTTAAGTAGATTTTTTTTCTCTAAAAATAATATATACAAAAAATAAAAAGAACTAAAAGAAACAACTGTAGGAAATGTGTGAGAATTAAAAAATAAGACCCCGAATCAGGAAAAATTTTTTATATGAATTTTTGTTTGTTTTAAGGTTTTTTATAACCCAGCGAAATATTTCTTTATAGATATTTCTGGGTTAAATGAAATTAAATAAGTAAAAAATTAAATTCGACTTGGCCGAATCCATGAATACTCTTCACAATATCCAAAATATTTTGAACACAAATGAAAACCTTATTTTAGTGATTGTAATTTGTTAAACGAAAAAATTATAAAAATGTTGATTAGAAAAATTTTTAGTAAAAAACGGTGAAAACAAGTAAAAAGGTTAAATTCGACTTGGTCGAATTAATGAATACCCTCCACAATGCCCTTTTTAATTGATAAAAAAATTATCAATTTTGATCAGAAATATTTGATTTTGAGTAAAAAATTTTTTTAGTCTTTAAAAAAAATACTGATTTTTGTTGGTGCGCTAAAATTTTATTTTTAAAAAGCGATTTTAAAGCACTTTGACGACCTTTTCAATGGCATTGGTGTTTTTAAAAAAATATAAATTGCGTCCTGCATCATTTTTAAAGTAAGACACCCGCCTAAAAACATTATAATGATAAAAAATGTTTGTTGAAATATTTGTAGAGTTACAGGGATGGGATGTTTTTATTTTGCGATAAAAGTTTTTAATCAATTTTTTTTCAAAAAATTTTCATACCCTCCACTCTAGTGATAGAGGGTATATATTAGTTTGTCATTCCGTTTATAACACATCGAAATATTGGTCTAGGACCCCATAAAGTATATATATTCATGATCCTCGATCGATGTCCATCCGTCCGTCTGTCTGTCTGTCCGTCCGTAGAAAACACGCTAACTTTTGAAAGACTTTACAGAGGCTACTGAAGTTTGGCATATATGTTGGTCATTTACCTGGTCAGCTTTGTATTGCAACCCAGCCAAATCGGTCCAGTGGTTCAAAAGTTATGAGCAAAAGAGTAAATTTCGGCAAGGGTGTTTCGCGAATTTACGAGATAAAAAAACACGATGACTTTCGAATGACAATAATAAGACTGCTGAAGCTTTACATCAGTGGTGCGCACACACATACTATAGTATTTATGCTTGTGTGGGTAGTAGCAAGCCAAAAGTCAACAAATTTGCTCAAGCAACAGAATTTTATATTGTACCTTTGTCGACAGCGCACAAACAGCATTTTTTAGCCTATTCCCGCGGGAATAGGAATTACAAAAATGCCCATCACTGCTTTACATGTATCTTTGCCGTTCCCCAGGTCTGTTTGGTATTAAATTTTAGCTCAATCGGTCCAGTGGTTCAAAAGTTATAAGCAAAACCCTGAATTTCAGATTAGTTTCATCTTAAATGCCACGTGTTTAACAACCCAGCAAAAAAAAATCGAAGTAGTTCAAAACGAAGTAGACTTAAACTACATAAAAAGTAGCAATTAGTGAATATTTTTTGTTGCAAAAAAAGTAGTTTAGAATAACATCCAAATATGTCAATAAGAAGGACAATAATATGGGTTCCACTACTTTAGAACACTATAGTCGGAATGAGTTTTTTTTAATATTTTTCAAACGTAATGAAAAGAACATATTTATTTAAATTTATTTAATAGAGTTTTAGTCTAAACTATAGTTTTATATATAATTGAAAGGCAAAAAGTTAATATTTGATAGGTTACAATTCCAGGAATTAAAACATTTTTTTATTTTTAATTTGTTTAATCTTAAATTTGGTGTAAACTGATTTTGTTTTTTTACCTTTTAACTACAGTATAGGAGGTACACTCACTTTGTCATTCCCCATAAAGAGAATCGTCGCCTAAAATGCAAAACAAAGTGACAACACTTTTTTTTAAATCAAGTTATTGATTGTGATGCATTGTCCCCCTATAAAATTATCAAAATGTGATTTGCTAGTTGTGATACAATTCATTAACTGAAACCATTTCCAAAAATTCAGACCTATCCGATGAAAAATGACGGACTTATGAACAAAATTAAAAAAAAAATGTTTCACAACGTTTTTCGCTGCTACTTTAAAAAAGCAAAATGTGTTGGATTGTTGGTGACGATATATTATATTCATCAGTGATTGATTCTGAGAAGTTCTATGAAGATCCCTCCGTCTGTCTGTATGTAACACTATGTAGTCCAAAATAAAACAGCTATCCACCTGACGTTTGGTAAAAATATTTTTTATAGTCCTAGGTAGGTTAAAATCGGAACGGAGGGGAAAAGTTTCACCTTAGAGAAGCGAACCAACCTTTAAAACGCAATTTTTTAGCGATCATTGTTTTTTTGTCAAGCAAACGAAACAATTTTATGTCGGATGAAGTATAAAGTCCTGAACTTGGACCAATTTTTTGAGGTACGAACACTTTTATTTATGCGACTGGTCCGCGACCTTACACGGTTAATTGCAATTGTTCTACTCATCACAAATCTGGTCTCCAAACTTTTCCATCACATCAAGTTTTTGGGAAAATTGATGTCAAAGTTAAAAAAAAATCGTCGTTTTGTTAATTTTTGCCAAATCATAGCGGATGAACCCGATATGATAGCGACTTAAAAATAAGTCGAGGCTTAAGCTTAAACATTGCTCATAAGGATTCTGAACTCTTTTGGTCAGTCGCATTAACCCCTAGGGCACCAATTATCTCTCAATGATGTCTTGTTCCCAAAAAAACGATTTTTGCCGCTACAAATCATATGAAAAAAACCTTATTCGAATGGAACGCCACCTTATAGTATAAGGCTTATAAACATGATTACAATTATTCTTCTGGTCAAAAATCCGGTCTCCATACTTTTTAAGGGTAAAGCTCAAACATTGCTCTTAAAGACGTATAACTCAATTCATCAGTCGCTTTTTTTTTGTTTTCCCCCAAAAACTTTTTTTTTTGATATGACAGCATTGAAATACAATTGGTGCCCAAAAAGTTAGGGCGACTGACCAAATGAGTTCTGCATCTTAAAGAGGAAAGTTTTAGCTTAACCCAAAACGGCGATTTTTTTGAATTTTGGCCACAATTTTCTCAAAAACCTGATGTGATGGAAAAGTGCGGAGACCGGATTTTTGACCAGCAGAACTAATGTAATCAAGTGTATAAGGTCGCGTCCCAGTCGCATTTTCGATGTTTAATAATGTTATTAGAACATTGGCATCGTCAGAATCGCTTACTAAATCTACTTCCTAATGAATTCTAAAAATACACTTTTTAAGTAGTGCAAAAATGCTCTTAAATAGTGATCTTCAAGATGTAATTAAACTTTACATACAAAAACTTAAACTATGACAACAGTATGAGTACTACTTTATATGTACTTAAAAAATGTAAAAAAACTACTTATTTTGAGCGACACCGCCTTGTTAAATTCACTAGAGTTTCAGCAAAGTTAGAACTACTTTAGCAGCAGTTGAACTACTTTTTATTAACATTTTAGTATGTTCTTTTTTTGCTGGGAAGTTTTAAAAGCATTGGTGGTAACTTAACAATGCTTTTCAAACTTGTTTAGTTTTAAAGCAATGCTTTTTAAACTTGTTTAGTTTTTAAAGCATTGGTAAAATAAAAATTCCACTCGAAAAAAATTTTACACTCAAAAAAAATTTTACAATCAATAAAAATTTTACACTCAACAAAAATTATTTTTTTTTACAAAAATGACAATATTTTGTATACATACGTACGTGCATTCACTCATAAATATTTTTACAGTAAAAAAACATTACACTCGAAAAAAAATTTACACTCAAAAAAAAATTTGTAATTTTTTTTTTTTTTTTTAATGATAAAAAAAGAGTTTTTTTTTCAAAATAAAATATTTCTAATCAAAATTGTTAATTTTTTCACGTTAAAAAATGTACTATCCTTTAAAAAATGCATTGTGGAGGGTATTCATAGATTCGGCAAAGTCGAATTTAACTTTTATACTTGTTTTACTCAATTTTTTTTTACCATTTTTTTTTGTATTATTTATACCCTCCAACACAGTACGCATCGAAATATCGGTCGGGGATCCCATAAAGTATACATATTATTGATCCATGATCGATTCTAAGACATTCTTTGAATGGCCATCTGTCCGTCTGTAGATAACACAATACAGTCCAAAATGAAACAGCTAGACTCTTCAAGTTTGGCACAAATATGTCTTATGTTCATAGTCAGGTTAAGTTCGTGAGTGGGCAAAATTGGGCCAGGGGGATAAAAGTCCCCCCCCCCCCCTGAAGATCTGAACCAACCTCTGAAAATACACTATTTTTTACAAGATTTTTTGAGTTTTTGTTATAAATATAAATGAAACATTTGGTATATTTATCGCGATGGGAAGGTGCTCTCAACGTCCCCCACTGAACCCATAACAACCCCCCCCCCCCCAAAAAAAAAAACTCCCCAGACAATTTTTTTTTTTTTTACATTTTGGAGAGTATAAAAGATTTGGCACAGCCGAATTTAACTTGTTTTTTTTCATCAATTTTGTTTTATCAAAAAACTGTCTGTCTTTTTAATAAATTTTTGTCATCATTTTTTTTTTTTTATCAAATTTTAATTATTACATAAAGCTTTTTGTTCAATTTTTTTTTTTTTTTTCATATTTCATTAATTTCATAATTTTTATTTCAGCAATTTTTTTTACATCAAAAATTTTTTTTCAATAAATTTTTTCTTTCATCGAAAATTTTTTTCTCCAAATTATTTTTTTCAAAAAAAAAAATTATTTATAATTTTTTTTTTATCAAAATATTTTTCTTCATAATTTTGTTTCTTTTTTCGCCAAAAATTTTGTTTTTATTCAAATTTTTTCATCATAATTTTGTTTTTTGTCACAAAAAAATTTTATATTTTCCCCATTTTTTTACCAAAACTGTTTTTTCACCAACTCTTAACTTCTGATGTAAAAATGTTCCATTTCATGTCGTAGTACCTGACAAACGATGGCCACTTTAGAGCAGATTGTGTGAAAATTTAGGAAAAAATTTCGCAAGGTCATCTTCAGTCGGCAACCTGCGGTTAAAGTTGAAAAAAATGACGTACATATTTCGACCAAAATTCATATCCGAATTTTTTGACCAAGTCCGGCTCAAAAATTCGGAAATTTGGCGCAATTCATTGGAAAAATATTTAAAAAATTCCAAAACCGCGATTTTATTCCACAGGTGCTGATTTTTAAATCTAACTTACTTAAAAACTTTTACGTTTTGTCGTTTTTAAAAGAAAAATCATCTGTTTAATGTTCAGTTTTTTCAAACGACTATTTCTGTTCTTTGTTTCAAAAATAACAACATAAAAAATAAAGACTTTTATTAGCATTCAATTTCTAAAGTCATTTATTTTCGTTCTGTAAGTAAAAATAAGTTATTCTTCTTTAATTTTAAATGATTTGTTAACGTTATTTTTTTTTTTAATTGATGGCATTTTTTAAAGATAAGTCATTAGTTTTTACCTACTTGTGTTGGTTATTTTTTTTAGACAAAAAGATCAAAAAAAAAATTTATAGAAATATAAAAACATGTTTGTGTCAAGCGACTTAGAATGTAGTTGATTGCGGGATCGATTCCCCCAAAATTTTATTAAAAATTTGTTAAAATAAAATTCAATAGAAAAATTGTAAAAATAACCTACGAAATCATTTATTTTTAATGTTTTTGTTGGTATTTTTTTTTTAATTTGTTGGTAAAAATAACACAACAATCATTAATTTTTAATGTTTTCGTAGGTTATTTTTTTCGAATTTGTTGATAAAAAATGAAAGTGATGTTAGTTTTTAATGTTCAATGTTATTTATTTTAGAAAATTTTGTTAAAAGTAAAAAATAAATGTTGATGTTTGTTAAAACAAATGAATAATTACTGAGATGGTTTTTAAATGATTTATCACTTCTTTTAAATATGTTTTTCATTTGTATTTGCCTCCAAAATATTACGAGTGTATTTTTTATCCAAATTGGTCACAAAAGTCAGTGGGTGTCATTTTGGTTGGATGCCATTTATTTTGCTCTATCAATAAGTTGGTTCGCTAGTGTTCCCTTCGCTATTGCATGTCAAAACTCTCTTAAACACTAAGAGAACCAATTTATATGAAGTTAAATATTGTTTTAGGGTCTATCAAAATCTCTGATCATCTTTACTCTATGTCAAAAGTTGGAAAATGTTAAGTTTCTTATCTAAAAAATTATAAAAAAAATATAAAAACACGATTTTGGTCCGACAATGCTGATCAGCATCTGTGGACCAAAATCGCATATCAGCATTTTTGGACAAAAAATGCGTTTTTATATTATTGTAATTTTTTTTTAGATAACACACCTAACATTTTCCAACTTTTGTTATCTAAAAAATATTAAAAAATAATAAAAACACGATTTTGGTCCGAAAATGCTTTTCAGCAAAATTTATTATTTCTTAAACTTCATATTCCCTGTGTTTGTTGTAAACACAGTAATCAAGTGTTTAAAAATTAAAAATTATTTTTCAGCTTATAGATTTTTTTTAATTTTTAAACAAAATTTAAATTTTCTCTGATTTTTTTAAAACAACCACGCCCATTCTGCAAAAAAATCAACCGTGATATACTGCTGACCCTCATTTTACAAGATTGCTCACAAGTCAGCATGGTTGTCAAAAAGCATTTTTGGTGGCTACTGATGGGCACTGCTGATCAGTCATTAATTTCATTAAGGGACTGTCAGCTGACTGTCTGTCAAGAGGGATATTTTGTTGCCGACTGGGCATAGAAAAAATTGAGTTGTGATTGAGTTATGACTATTTTTGATGAAATCTTTTTTTTTATTTCTTTAACGCATGTTATACGGAAAGGTATGAAACCTACTTGGAACGGACGAGGGAACAATTTATTGTTCTCAATTTTTTTTCTACTATCCGTTACTTTATATTAATCTTGTATAAAAAATATTTAAAATTGTTTTTCTTGCTGGGACAAGTTGCAGAAGTCACTAGTAAATTTCCTCAACATCAATGTTAAGTGTTTTAATTTATTCATGCTTATGTCTTTAACATTTTTTCTTTCTTTGTTTTATTTTTCCTTTTTTTCTTTTTTATTATTTATAATAAAAAAAATTTAATTGCTTTAAAAAAATGTTTTGCATATTTTAAAAAGCAAGATATGGTATATTTTTTAGCATTTTAATTTTTTATCACAAACAAAAATATGTTTACTTTATCCAGCTGCTGCTGCTGTTTATTTAATCCTTTAGTTTGTAACTGGCATCATTTAACCCTCGAGTGTATAATTTATATAATCACCACCTCTAATAAGCACTTGTAAATTTTTCATAACAACAAATTGACCATTAGTTTGTGCAAGTGACCCTTTAATACTTATGTGAATAGTTTAATATTAATATTATGAAAAGTAGAAGCAAAAATAAAATTTTACGCAAGGATTCTATAAAATTTATATGCAGAGAAAGGAAACTTTATAGTGGGCAATCATAAGACGAAGCATGATTCTAATTATTACTAATGTTTTTTTTTATCAAGGTTTTTTTTTTGTCAACATATCTTTCTGGTCAATATTTTTATTTTAATCAATATTTTTTTAGTATTTTTATTAATCAATATTTTTTTTTTATCAATATTTGTTTTTTCATCTATATATTTTTCGTCAATATTTTTTTTCTCAACAACATTTTTTTTTATCAATATTTTTTTCCTCAATATTTGTTATATATTTTTATCAATATTTTTTTTTTAAATTTTTTTTTTATCAGTATTTTTTTCCTCAAATTATTTTTATTAATATTTCAATATTTTTTTTTTTCATCAATATTTTATTTTCATTGATATTTTTTTTTTTTTTTTTCATTAATATTTTTTTTCATCAATATTTTGTTGTCATACATTTTTTTCATCAATATTTTTTTTCATCAACATTTTTTTTTTCGTCAATATTTTTTTTATCAATGTTTTTTTTTTTCATCAATATTTTTTTTCTTCAATATATCTTTCTCGTCAATATTTTTATTGTATTCAAAATTTTTTCTTAGTATTTTTGTTCATCAATATTTTTTTTCATTATTATTTTTTTATCAATATTTTTTCTTTTATCAATATTTGTTTTTTCATCTATATTTTTCTCGTCAATATTTTTTTTCTCAACAACATTTTTTTTTATCAATATTTTTTTCCTCAATATTTGTTTTCATTAATATTTCAATATTTTTTTCTCATCAATATTTCATTTTCATCAATATATTTTTTTTTTTTCATCAATATTTTTCTGTCATAAATTTATATACCCTCCAACTACAGTATGGGGGTATACTCACATTGTCATTCCGTGTGAAACGCATCAAAATATCGATCTAGGACCCCATAAAATATATATATTTATAATCAGTGATCGATTCTAAGACATTCCAGCGATGTCCGTCCGTCTGTCCGTCTGTAGTTAACACGATGCAGTCCAAAATAAAAGAGCTAAACTCCCGGCATTTGACACGAATATGTCTTATATTCCTAGGCAGGTTAAGTTCGTAAATGAGCAAAATCGGACCAGGGGGAAAAAAGTTTCCCCTTGAAGAACTAAACCAACCTCTAAAAAATACAACTATTTTACACGATTTTTTGTATTTTTGTTTAACAAATGCAATATTTTTATGGTACAAGACGTTCAACGTCCTGCATTTGGACCCTGACAATTAGAAAATGTAATTTTTTTCATTAAAATCGTATTTTTTTTATCGACAAACACAGACAAATAGATATATGGATATCACAAGAATGTCTTTAAAACCCTTACGTATCAATAGCACAGTGATACAAAATCGAACTTTCCGAATCGGAATGGGATAAAACCAAAAGCAACTGAAAGTGGTCATTTTACATTACAAAACCCTCCAGGCTTTATTTCACCTCAGCGCTAGATTTTTTTTTAACGCATTTAAAGTTTGGTGAAATTAAAGCATTTAAAGTTTTTGTATACTGAACTTGTCCTACTTTAGGGGCCTCTGGTACCCTTATTAGACATGTGAGTTCCTGCGTTCAAACTTAAGCTTAAAATTACGTTAGCTATAACCGGTATGAATTTCTCTGCAATCTGTCCAGTGCCTACTTACTAAATTTCCAAATTATTAAAAACACCGTACACCGATAAGTATGATTGTTATTTGAAGGCAATTACAATATTAATCATACGCCACTTATACAGCTTTCAAGCATTATTATAACACCGCCCGACAGCCAATATTAAACATGAACCAGATGATATACGTCTGAAAGTAGAGATCAAATGGAGTAAAACTACATTTACAGTTTTTCACTTCGTGATCCTGTTTCCCTTTAAAAGGACTTCAAAGTTTTTAAGGATGCATTTTGTAAAATATTTTTGAAATATTTGTAATTGCCATGATGACACTGGAGATAGCAAATGCATGAGGAGGATATCCCCTAACTTTTTCCATTTTTTTTTTTATTTTGCCATATCAGGATAAAATGATGTGAATAAAGTCATTTGAAAATGCAATCAAAATATTTTGTTAAAATTTTGAATGATACTGAAGGATACATTTTTGAAAGTACCTCCTTTTTCCTGATATGTAAAAATAATAAAATAGGGAAATTAGGGGATATCCTCCTCCTTCATTTGCTATCACCAGTGGCCTGGTAATACTTGCACTCCTAAGGCAAGTGCAAATATTAAAAAATATTTTATAAAATTTAATCCTGTAAAGCTTTGAAGTCCTTTTAAAAAGAAACAGGATCACGAAATGAAAAACCGTAAATGCAGTTTTACTTCATTTAGTCTCTAGTTTCAAACGTATATTATCCATTTCGTGTTCAACGACTTTTTGATTTTTGTCGGACGGTGTAATATGTTCATATCGTCGAACTATATTCAATAAATGCCAACTCGAAAAAGCTTACTGTTCAGGAGAGCTAAAAAACTAGTTATTTCGCATATTATTGTAAAAATTAACAATGTACCTTCCATAACATGGTTTAAATATTCTAAATAATTTTTGCCAATGCCAAAAATTTTATATTTTGCACTTGTTTGCGTATTTTTGAGAGATGGCATTTATTACTACATCAAAAAACAAATATTTTTTTAGAGTTGGCATATTTTGTCGGAAAATAAAAAAAAATTTTTTTGGAAAAATTTTTATATAAATTTTTTTTGGTTTTTGTTATCCTTAGTACGATAATTGCAAAAACTGAAAAAAAATTAAAAATCTTTGCATATTTTTAAAAGTTACTAGCTCCGAAAGCCTTTTAATCTCAGGGTGATCAACTTTTGGACTCTGTAACTCACGCTGTATTGTATTAGGGTCACTCCAAACTATGTAGCTATTGTGAAAGCCTACATCATTGACTTAATTTGCCCCACTCACAATGTTTCAATCTGACAAATAGTTTGAAAGTTACATATAAGCCTTTTTTTTTGCAAACACTATTTACCGATAATTTCAAAATGGTAATATCTTGAAAACTAGCCATTCGTTATCAAAATCTTTACTAGATTCGTGTTCAGCATGGCAATTGCAATAAGAAAAATGGTCTAATTTTTTTTTTTAAAAATTTTTGAAAAATTTTTGAAAATTTACAATGGGAGTTGGCGTTTATTTTCACCAAAAAAATACGTACTTTGAGATAGCAGAATAACAAAAATGGATGCAAAACGACAACAAATGATTTTTTTGTTCTGAAATTTTTATCACAGATGGATATTCCATAGGGGAGCTATTTGCCTTCGGAAACTCATATCGGTCAAATTTTAGTTGGCATATTTTGAATATAGGTTCACGAATATAGTTCCTTTGAAAGAAATATGAAAACTTTCGAAAAGCTAAAAGAATACAATTTTCACCCTTCCAATTTCTCCATTAACCCTCACGATAGCCAACAAAAAAAGTTTATTCTTATTAAAAGTGTGTAAACTATGGGGGACCGTCCTTGTGAGTGTAAAATCAATAAATTCTTACAAATCTTTCTAACATTACGAAAATTTTTTATTTACCTTCAAACGATAGAAAATGGTTATTAAAATCCTACCAAAATTTCTATTCATATTTAAATTAAAAAAGAAAATTCCCTAAAACTATAAAATTAGAATTTTTTTATTTAATATTGAAAACTGGTGCAACTAAGAACTATTGTTAAAGTGTGGTGGTTGGTGTCTGTGGAACGCAAAATAAATTCAAATGAATAATGACAATTGTTTTTGGTTGGTATTTGTGGTTGCAGCCAGCCAAATACTATAAAGCAACATGAATTTGTTGCAAATACATACAGAGAAACACACACACATACAGAAAGAATATGCTACTTGCACAGACAAATAGTCAGCTGAAAACAAAATGTACATGAGAATGGGTTACAAACGCACAAAAGTATGCTACAAAAAAATACGAAATGAAAAAGAATGCAATTTTCTAGTTTTACCACAATAACATGATACAAAACACATGCCTGCCTAACGTTTGAATGAAAACCAAAAAAAACGGAACAAAAAAATAAAAGTATTAAAAAAAATATTTAAAAAGAACATGTAACTAAAATGAAAAATAGTCTTCAAAATGTAGCAAAGCACAATTTTTATTTAAAACAAGTGTATTTTTTTTAAACAATTTTAATGGAAAACTACCAACTATTTTTAAGAGAATGAATTTAAGTCCTTTTTATGCTTAATATTGAATTAAATCCTTTTTTTCTTTTCTTACTTTCTTTTAATATTCTTAGTGTAAAGCGGCTGTATTTAATTTCTTTATTCTGGCATATCTTTTAAAGGAATTTTTAACTAAAGTTATTTTGTTTATTTTTTCTACTCTCTTTCTTAAATTCTGTTTTTCTTTTTCTTTGCTTCCACTCATAATCAATTCAATTTCTTTTGCCACAAAATGTTATTAGGATTATTTGCAGCTCAAGATGTCGCGACTTGTTCATGTTGTCTTATTAGTTGTATAAATCCTTATATTATAAACAATAGGACCAACTATATATTTACTTGAGCCTACGGTCAGGACTGAACTATGTGTACTAGGGCATCCCGTCTAATAAAAACTTTCAAATTTCGTGTCGTAATACCTGCCAACTATTTATGAAACAAATTTCCAAGGTCATCTTCATTCGGCAAACAGCGGTCAAAGTTGGAAAAATTTCGTAATTTCACCAAAATTCATGTCCGATTTTTTTTTTCCAAACCCGTCTCAAAAATTCGGAAATTTTTCGTACTGTATTGGAAAAATATTTAAAAAATTCCAAACCCGCGATTTCGGCCCACAGGTGCTGATTTTTAAACATAACAATTTTCTCATCCAAATTGGTCTCAAAGTTGGAAAATGTTAAGTATGTTATCTAAAAAATATTAAAAATGTATAAAAACTCGTTTTTGGTCCAAAAATGCCGATCAGCGATTTTGGTCCACAAATTCTGATCAGCATTTTTGAATCAAAATCATGTTGTTATATTTTTATGGTATTTATAAGTTTGTCATTCCGTTTGTAACTCATCGAAATATCAGTCAAGGACCCCATAAAATATATATCGGCCATTCCAGGAAAGACCGGCCAAAAATGGGCATTTTTTGACCTTGGGTCGTCTGAATATCACAAAACTTTTTTTGTAGGAACCCTAAGGAGCCATTAAGAGAATTCAGTTTTCAGTTTATAAAAATTTAAAAAACACTCGATTTTATTCGCGATTTTAATTTTTTGAAATATCAAAAAATTGGAAAAAGTGGTTAACTTTGTAAATTAGTATCTCAGCCAATTCTTTATGGATTTTTATCGTTTAAAACGAGTTTAATTGCCAATATCGTCTACTTTTACAATATTTTAGTAGAAAAAAAAATTTGAACTGCATAATGCATTTTTTATACAATTGCATTTTTAAAATGCATTTTTTAAGTCTAAGGGCCTCTTCGATTTTTTTTGTCTTTCATGTTAATTAAAATATAATATTTTTACTAAAGGCCTGCATTTATAGTATTTTGGGTCTCGCGGTTAAAATATTTAAATTATATTTTTTAAAAATCACTTAATTTTTTTCCATACAAAACTTGAAATTTGTTCACAATTTTTCGATTTTTTAATTTTTTTTTTTAAATTGGATTGTATAAGTCGAAAATTATACCAGCAAGGTAAACCAAATTCGAGTATGCTAAATTTAATAATTTGTTAGCCGTTTCATAATATCCGTGACTTTTGCAATTTGTATGCTAAAGTGCCATAAAAACGATATTTTTATACTTTTGGGATAATTTTTAAATTCAAATTTAAAAAACTCGAATAAATATATTTAACATTAAAAGATGCTGTATTTTTTTTTTTTTTTAAAGAAAATTTTTTTTTTTTTTTTTAAAGAAAAAAATTTTTTTTTTCGAAAGTTTTTTTCTGTCATCTTCCGTATTTTCAACATTTTCCAACATTAATATCAAAATTAAAAAAATACAATAAAAAAATTTCGCTAAAAATCAAATTTCCGCAAATAAAAATTACAGTGTAATACTGTTATTATACATTTAAAAAATGTAAAAAGGTTCTGACCCAGAAATCAGATCCACTAATTTTTATATATTTTGACCTCCTGTATTCGCCATCAGAATGGAATTCTATCGTTGGGGTTGTAATTTACAAGGAAAGTCCGCAAAGTGTACACTGAGGGAAAAAAACATATTTAAATCAAATATTTTCATGTTTATTTTAAGTATGCTACATATTTTTGGAAAAATTTAAATTTTAATATTGTTTTTGATTGATTTAAACAAAATATGTTTGTTTTAAAATTGCATACAATTTTAATTTAAAATTGATCACTTTAAATTTAATATGCTGTCATTAAAAGTCGTTAAAAATTAAAAAAAATCTTATTCAAATATTTGTATTAAAAACAATATTTTTCGTGGTTATTTTAAAGTTGAACAATTTTGTTTTTTGACATTTAAAGTTTTTTTTTTTTCAAGAAATATAGTAAAGTTGGGCAATTTTATTTTAAGTAGATACAATGTTAAAATATTTTTTCATTAAAAAAAGATGCACATTTTTCACATCTTTAAATGTGACGAGTTTTAAGTGAAATTAATTAAATTAACTAAAGTAAAATTAAAAGTTAAAAATCTAAAGTGGCAAATAATATTATTAACATTAAAAACAAAACAAAAAACTGAAGAAAAAGTAAAAAACCAAGTGAAACAAAGACAAAGAAAACGAGGAGGGGATGTGTATGTAATTGGCAGAAAATTAAAACTTCTAACTTTAGTATTAATTTAAGTGTGTTTATTAGTATTAATTTAAGTGTGTTTATTTTTTATTGGTACTTAATTACATTTGTTGTAATTAGATGTAGTGCTACAATTAGGGTAGAAGTACATCCAAGGCTTTGGCTTTAATTATTTTATGTATAGCAAAAAATAAAGCCAACAAGCAATATTTAAAGCCAAAGCCTTGGATGTAATTCTACCTTAGATGTACAATTAGAGTAGTGTTAATTTTTTTGATGTGTTATTAAAAAATATTGTAAAAATAATTTAAAAAAAACTAAAACAAAAATTTGTATTGTTTTATTTTAAGTTTCATGGTTTTTAGGTAAGTAAAAAGCTGCAAAAGAAAAAAATGTCGCATATTAAAATTAATATTGGTCAACTTTAAATTAAAATTTGTTGCATATTTAAATTTAGCATGGCTAATTTTAAAACAATATTGTTACATCTTAATTTTAAAATGTTGTCTACTAATCGTGTCATGTTAAAAACAACTAGAAACATATTTAAATTAAATAAAAACAAACTTTGTTCTATTTCGTCACTGTTTTATATTTAATTTAAAGTTGTTTCTGTTTGATTTTAATATTTTTTTTTCTTAGTGTACCTACATAATTTGTAAATTTGACCAAGTTAAAAATTTTTTCGCGAATACGTAGTAATTTTGCTGGTAGATGTCGTAAATTTAAATAAAAAAAACGTTCACATAAAAATATATTTTTCGCGAAAAAAAATATTTCTTCAAGTGAAAATTACAGTGTTTTATTACACCGTCCGACACACTTTTGTACACATGGACCAGACCGAAAAATTCTGACAGAAGAGCTGAAAATAAAATACACGTGTCTCCCAGTTTTTTTATATCAATTCGCGTTTTCGCGAAAAACGTCAATAAATATTTTGTGTTTTTCCAAAGTAGTGTGAAATAAGTTGAAAAATTTATTAAATCTACTTGTGAGCTAAATAATGTTTAAACATGTCTTTAGTCAATTTTTTACAACAGATTTTTTTTTTTTGAAAACGTCCAAAATGGTTTTTGTTATTTTTCCCGTAAAAGGGTCCTAAATCCCCATCATTTAGGGGGGGGCAAGCATTTTCAAATTCGAAAAAAAGCCGAATTCGGGAAGCGCAAGTGTTCAGCTTGCTAAAAAAAGTTTAAAAATTACACACAGTGTTCATATAAAGCACATTTTTTTTCGTTCTATGGCGTACTAATACAATCAAACTAAAAAATAACGAAAAAAACGCAAAAAAATTAAAAATAATTTAAATATTTGTGTGAAAAAAATCTAAGCGTTTTCTTTAAATTTTTTTTTTAAATATAACAACTACGAGACCCAAAAAAGTATAAATACAGGTCTTTAGTAAAAATTACATATTTTATTAAGTACAAAACAGAAAATAAATCGAAGAGGCCCTTTGACCTAAAAAATGCATTAAGAAAATGCAATTGCATACAAAATGCATTTTTGAATTTAAAATATTTTTTGTAAAACAATATTGTAAAATAAGACAATATTGCCTTTCAAACTCATTTTCAATAACAAAGATCCATTAAGAATTGCCCAAGATATGCATCTACAAAGTTGACAATTTTTTTAAATTTTTTGATTTTTCAAAATATGAAAATCGCGAATAAAATCGAATGTTTTCAGAATTTTTCTAAACCTCAAGCTAAAATCTCTTAATGGCTCCTTAGAGGTCTTGAAAAAAAAGTTTTATAAAAATCGGATGACCCGAGGTCAAATTTTGGCCGTTCTTTCATGGAATGGCCGATATGTATAATTGACCAGTGATCGATTTTAAGACATTCTAGCTATGTCCGTCTGTCCGTCCGTCTGTCTCTCTGTCTGTCTGTGGAAATGGTGATCACGGCCAAAATATTACATGGAGATGACTGAAACTTAACATATTTATTGGAAGTTCTCCCGAGCAGTTTGGTATTGCATTTGAGCGATATCGGTTCAACGGTTCAAAAGGTATAAACGAAAATGTTATATAACCTAAATATACAAAATGCTTTAATTTGGCTGCTGATTAACAAATGTGAACATAATTGAACACCGACTGGTATTTAAACAAGTAGGAACATAGTATATCTTGTCAAAAAATAAAAAAATCGCGGATTTTTTTTTACCATTTTTTTTCGCGATAATATATAAAAAAAAATTTTTTTTTTTCAAAAGTAATTTCCTCTTAAATAAAGATGTTTGAACTAATCTTTTTGAAATTGTGGAGGGTATCAATACATTCGGCGAGGCCGAATTTAACTTTTTTACTTGTTTTCAATATTTTTTCCAAAACATACCCAGTAGGCAAAATAAAATCACACCTGACATACTGTTTACTATCCCTATATGAAATCGCTGTCATCTTCATACAATTTTTCAAAATGTCATTAATGACATGTCAGCAGTGTCCACCAGTATCGGAGGCCACTAACAATTCGTTTAAACAACCGCTGACCAACTGCTGACATGTAATTGATGACATTTTGAAAAATTGTATAAAGATGTCAGCAATTTTATAAAGGGAGTATGTCAGGTGCGATTTTTTTGCCGACTGGGTACTTAAAATTTCCCAACTTTAAAGACTAATTTGGTTAAAAAATGATTTATATGTCTAAAAATCAGCATCTGTGGGCCAAAATGGAGGTTTTGGAATTATCGAAATATTTTTTCAATAAAGTACGAAATATTTCCGGATTGTTGCGCCGGATTTGGTTAAAAAATTCGTATACGAATTTTGATCGAAGATTAGTTAGCAAAATTTCGTTTTTTTTTTTTCTTTGGAAGGGGTGGTTTTGATGGGGAATGTAGGGGACAACTTCTCTCAAAAAGTTTTTACTTATTCACATTATGCTTTTTGCACAAAAGTTATACAATTTTATTGTTATTTAAACTATTTTGGGTATACACGCCCTCCAAGAGGGGCAGGCTGAAAAAACGACATTTTATAATCCCCCGGGTCCAAGTTCTGGAATTTGAACTTATTCTAGTATTAAAATGCTTTATTTTTTTAATAAAAAATAAAATTAATGACCGTTGAACCGAATAGAACGGTTACACGGGCAGACGGGTCTACCACATCAGATACAGATCGGGAAAAAAAATCGTAAAATGCCACATCCCTTCGCTTCTGAATGTTATTTCCGCCAGTTTTCCATTTACGCAAAAATTAAAAATCACTGTTAGGGATATAGAGAATAATTTGACCGCGATTGGGCAAAATAGCATATCGTCGCTGCGCCTAAAAATGGAGTCGTGTGTTAAAATTTTATTTTTGAAGAGGCCCCAGAAACAGCCAAATTTGGTTCTTTCGCGAAACTTTTATGAACATAACTTACCATAAACACTAAACCAATATTATAAATTTCATGTTGATTAAAAGTTGACTTCTAAAAAGTACTGCGAAAGGACCAAAAAGACTGTTTCTTGGGCCTCTTTGAAAAACACATGACTCCATTTTTAGGCGCAGCGACGATATAATGCTAGTGTGCCATTGGTATTATTCTTCAACTTTTGATTTTCCCGTTCGGGAAAATTTTTATTCTACTAAATAAATTGCTTTTCTTAATTTCATGTATGCCTTTCAGAATTTAAATTGGTCTTTTCTGAATTTCACTTTTCGTTTTCTGAATTTCAATTGTGCTGTTCGGTATTTCAATTGTGATTTTCTGAATTTCAATTGTAATTTTCTGAATTTCGTCAAAGCTTTCTGAATTACAATTGGGCTTTTCTGAATTTCAATTACGATTTATGAATTTCAATTGGGATTTTCTGAATTTCAATTGGGCTTTCCTGAATTTCAAATCTGCATTTCTAAATTTCAATTGTGCTTTTCTGAATTTTACTTGTAAATTTCTGAATTTCAATTGTGATTTTCTGAATTTTCACAAAGATTTTCAGAATTACAATTGAGCTTTTCTGAATTTCAATAACGATTTCTGAATTTCAATAACGATTTCTGAATTTCAATTACGATTTCAGAATTTGAATTGGACTTTCCTGAATTTCAATTGTGTTTTCAAAATTAAATTGTGCTTTCCTGAATTTTAATTGTGCTTTTCTAAATTTCAATTATGCTTTTCTGAATTTCAATTGTATGTTTCTGAATTTCAATTCGGCTTTTCTGAATTTCAATAACGATTTCTGAATTTCAATTGGGCTTTTCTGAATTTTAATTGTGATGTTCTGAATTTCAATTGATTTTTCTGAATTTCAAATGGGCTTTTCTGAATTTCAAAAACGATTTCAATTGGCTTTTATTAATTTCAATTGCGATTTCCTAAATTTTATTTGGGCTTTTCTGAATAACAATTGGGTTTTCTGAATTTCTATTGAGCTTTTCTGAATTTCAATCGGGATTTTCTGAATTTCAATTGAGATCTTCTGCATTTTAATTGAGCTTTTCTGAATTTGAAATGGGTTTTTCTGAAATTTAATTGAGCTTTTCTGAATTTCAATTGGGATTTTCTGAATTTCACTTAGGCTTTTCTGAATTTTAACTGGGATTTCTGAATTGCAGTTGATCTTTTTTGAATTTCAATTAAAAAAAAGTACAGTCCTCAAAATTGTAAGGTACAAATTTTTTCTCATTCGGAAAAAATAACCTGCGGCGGAGTAAAATCCGACAATTTTAACCCGTGGCTCCCTTTGATCAAAGTTTTGCTTTTTAGAAAATTTATCTTAAATAACCATAAGTTTAAATTAAAGATTAACTTTGTCTCAAGCTTTATAAAACACTGTCCGACAAAAATCAAAAAAAGTCGTTGATCACGAACTGGATACATTTGAAACTAGAGACTAAATGTAGTAAAACTGCATTTACAGTTTTTCATTTCGTGATCCTATTTCCTTTTAAAAGGACTTCAAAGTTTTAGAGGATTAAATATTATATATTTTTTTTTATTTCTACTTGTCCTAGGATGCCACTATTGACAGCAAATGAAAGAGGAGGATCTCCCCTAATTTTGTTTTTTTATTATTTTTACATATCAGGAAAAAGGAGGTAAGTTATGTCCTTTCAAAAATGTGTACTTCAATAGCATTCAAAATTTTCAACAAAATATTTTGATAAAGTTTTCAATGACTTTCACATCTTTTTATCCTGATATGGCAAAATATAAAAATGGAAAAATTAGGGAAGATCCTTATCTTTCATCATCCGTCACCAGTGTCATCCTAGGTCAATTACAAATATTTCAAAAATATTTTACAAAATGTATTCATTAAAACTTTGAAGTCCTTTTAAAAGGAAACAGGATCACGAAATGAAAAACTGTAAATGCAGTTTTATTTCATTTGATTTCTACTTTTAGAGGTATATTATCCGGTTCATGTTTAATATTGGCTGCCGGGCGGTGAAATAGTCAAAAACAAAAATTGAGATTTTTAAAAAAAAATTTTGAAATTTCTTGACAAATTTAAAATGGCGATATCTAGAAAGCCCTCGACCGATTTCAGAATTTTTTTTAGATTTGTTTTCAGCGGGGCAAAATAAAAAAAAAAATATATCAAAAAACTATTTTTTGTTTTTTTCTTTTTTCAAAAATCCAATTTTTTTTTTTGGAAATTTTCTAAAATGTTGATCGAAAGGCGCCACTGGGTTAAAATGATCGGGTTTGAGACAAATTAAGTTTAAATGAAAAATGGTCAAAAATGGTGAAATGCTCAAGGGAAAGAAATTTTGAGATATATTTTTTTTTAATTTCTTACGCATAGGCAAAAAACCGCAAATTTTTTATAAATTTCATATAGCGATGTCTCGAAAACCGTTCAACCGATTTAATTTTTTTATACCCTCCACTCTAGTGATAGAGGGTATATATAAGTTTGTCATTCCGTTTGTAACACCTCGAAATATTGGTCTAGGACCCCATAAAGTATATATATTCATGATCCTCGATCGATTTTAAGACGATCTAGCGATGTCCGTCCGTCCGTCCGTCTGTCTGTCTGTTGAAAACACGCTAACTTTTGAAAAACTTTACGGAGGCTCCTGAGGTTTGGCACATATGTTGGGTATTTACCTGGTCAGGTTGGTATTGCAATCCAGCGATATCGGTCCTGTGGTTCAATAGTTATGGGCAAAAGACTGAATTTCGGCAAGGGTTTTTCGGGAATTTATGAGATAAAAAGCACTATAACTTTCGAAAAACAATTCTGAGGATGCTGAAGCTTGGCTCATATATTTTTCGTTCCTCCAGCCTAGTTCGTATTAAATTTCACCCAAATCGGTCCAGTGGTTCAAAAGTTATTAGCAAAACCGTGAATTTCAGATTAGCTTCACCTTAAATTCACGTGTTGAAAACCCGTTAAACCTGTTTTAAAAACATTGGTAAGTCACAAAAATATTTTAAAACGTATTTTTGTCACCCAAAAATATTTTTATACCAAAACAAAAAAAAATACACTCAAAAAAAATTTTACACTCAAAAAAAATTTTACACTCAAAAAAACTTTTACACTCAAAAAAAAAAAATTAGTAAATTTTTTTTTTTCCAAAAATTACTAAAAAAAATGTTATTTACACAAAATAAAATATTTCTTATCATATGATGTGTCGAAATATGATGTGTCGAAAGACACATTTTTTTTTTTAACAAAAATCTAAAACTTTGATCGGCCTCAAATTAAAATTTTTCCAGGCGTTCCAAATCGAAAAAAAAAAATTTCCCACAAAAAAAAATCAGATCTAATGGCTCACCCCTTTGTACTTTATAGAGAGCTATGTTTGTCTATTTCGAAATCACGGAAAAATAGCTGAGAAAATTTAATTGCAATTTTCACATCAATTTAATTTCACATAAAAGTGTTTCCATTGGTCTTCTTAAGCTATTAAAACTTATGGTACTTTCAATACGTTTCCATGCACAGACACTAGAGGTGTCCTTAAAAACGAAAATCACCTTTTTATACCTGGTAGGGTCCTATATTGTTCTTTAGTATCTAAAAATGAGTGAGCCAAAATTTGGGGACAATCGGCTAAAAATAACTCGTGCCGAAAATGGATTGAAGTTTTGGGACATTCTTATAAGAACGAAAAACTCGTTTTTTCTAGTTTTTGGAAAAACATTGGTATTTGATATTTTTTGTTAAATTTTTTGTGAAATAATATGAAAATGGTACTAAATTACCTTTTCAAAACGACTAATAAAATTAAAATCGGATGAAAAATAAGCATTTTACGCATACATGCCCCAGACCATTGTATGGTTTTTAGAGCCAGAATTTCCAAATTTTCAAAATTTTTAGGCAAAAAAATAGTAAAAATTTTATTTTACTTTAGGATCAAATTGAAAACATGTTTAAGATTAAAAATAGCAGATATGGTAGTCAAGCTTTTTTTTTATTTGGCGCGGGTAGTGATAAAATTTCCGCGGATTCCAAATAAAATGCGTTTTTCTACAATAATTAAGCAAATTTTTGAAAATTTGTGCTCTATTGTGAGGATCGAAGTGTAAAACGTAAATTCTGTAACTTTTGAGAAATCGGATATATGGAGATATTTTGTATTATAGAAATGTATAACGACTCAAATTTGTCATTTCACTTCGACGAAAAGGGGTTAAAGATGCCCGAATTCTCAAAAAATTTACAGAATTTATGTATTTCACTTCGTATAATACAATACAGAAAACTGTTTCCCATATTTGCTAAATTATTTTAGAAAAACTCATTTTCTTTGGAATCCGCGGAAATTATATCACTACCCACGCCAAATAAAAAAAAAAGTTAGACTACCATATCTGTTAGTTTTTATCTATAACATGTATTTAATATAATTATAAAGTAAAATTTAATTTTTTTTATTTTTTTGCCTAAAAATTTTGAAAATTTTCAAATTTTGGCTTTAAAAACCATGCAATGGTCTGGGGCATGTATGCGTAAAATGCTTATTTTTCATCCGATTTGAATTTTTTTAAGCTTTTTGGAAAGGTAATTTATTCCCATTTTCATATTACTTAACAAAAAAATTAACAAAAAATAGCATATACCAATATTTTTCAAAAAACTAGAAAAAACGTGTTTTTTCATCAGATAAGAGTGTCCCAAAACTTCAATCCATTTTCGGCACGAGTTATTTTTATCCGATTGTCTCCAAATTTTGGCTCACTCATTTTTAGATACAAAACTACAATTTAGGACCCTACCACGTATTAAAAAGTGATTTTGAAAAATTACCTTAGTCGTTAGGACACCTTTAACAGACACTCTATAGTAATTTTTTCTCTAGATATATTTATTTTCCGTACTTATTCTTTAGATCCTACTAAATCTAATTATCTATGTCTGTGTTAAAAAATACATATATAGATGTAGCACAAACAATAAAGATATAATATATTTAAAATCCTCCTAACTTATTAGAAAACTCTTTAAAATGTACTAATATGTTGTAATATTTTTTCAATTTATTCATAAAGAAATTTTTATAATTCATTAAACTTTCATGATTTATAAATAATCCTCTTTAAAAAAAAAGAAAAAATCGTTTTAAAAATTCATTAAATAAAAAAACAAAAATATTTTGTTACACAAATTGTTTATTTTTATTTTCTTTCATGCTATAAAATTTTGGCAACAAAATGTAGCTAAACTTTTTAATATTATTATTATTTTTTAACAACAAATAATAACATGAAGAAAAACTTTTTTTATTTTCTCTATAAAGTACTTGTTTAAAAATTCAGACAGTTCAATGTTGTTAGCATGTTGGTTAAACTTATAAAATAAAATCAAAATATTTTTGAAACGCAATAAAAACATAAACAGGATACGGAAAACATACACAACATATTGTTGTCTCATACAAAGTTTTGTTACTTGCTAGAAGAAAAAAAAACTGAATATGCAATTGCCAAAATATATTGTGTATGAAAGATTTACACTTTAAGAAAATAGAGAACGTGTTTTCACTTACTTAAACATTCAGAAGATCGCACACATTCTAAAGAACAAACATTTTTTCTGAGTAAAACAAAATTTGCAAAATCCTGTTTAAAGCTTTGTAAAATTGTTTAAACAATGAGAAACTTTGGAGGGACTGTACACAACTCGATATGTGTTCCTCTGGCGATCCTGCAAGTTTTAATTTTTGATTTGTATACTTAACATTCGACAAAAACTTTCTGGAAAGTTCAAAGATAAACAAGTTGAAAATTTAAATTCGACTTGGCCGAATCTATGAATACCCTCCACAATGCCCTTTTTAAGTTATAGTAAATTTTCTAGAGTGAAAAAATAACATTTTTGATTAGAAATATTTTATTTTGTTTAAAAAAACTTTTTTTAACTAATTTTTGAAAAAAAAAATTACTAAATTTTTTTTTGGGTGTAAAATTTTTTTTGAGTGTAAAATTTTTTTCGAGTGTATTTTTTTTTCTTTTCTTTTAGTGTAAAAATATTTTTGAGTGACAAAAATGCGTTGTAAAATATTTTTGTGACTTACCAATGTTTTTAAAACCTGTTTAACGGGGTTTCAACATGTGAATTTAAGGTGAGGCGAATCTGAAATTTACGGTTTTGCTAATAACTTCTGAACCACTAAAGCGATATGGCTGAAATTTAAAACGAACCGGACCAGAGGAACGGCAAATATATATACCACACTTCAGCACCCTAAGAATTGCCGTTCGAAAGTTACCGTGTGTTTTATCTCGTAAACTCCAGAAAAACCTTTGCCGAAATTCACTCATTTGCTTATAACTTTTGAACCACTGGACCGCTTTCGCTGGATTGCAATACCAACCTGACCAGGTAAATGCCCAACATATATGCCAAACTTCAGGAGCCTCCGTAAAGTCTTTCAAAAGTTAGCGTGTTTTCAACAGACAGACAGACAGACGGACAGACGGACGGACGGACGGACGGACGGACGGACGGACGGACGGACGGACGGACATCGCTAGATCATCTTAAAATCGATCGAGGATCATGAATATATATACTTTATGGGGTCCTAGACCAATATTTCGAGGTGTTACAAACGGAATGACAAACTTATATATACCCTCTATCACTAGAGTGGAGGGTATAAAAAGTCGCTGAGGTGGCTGTATCGGTAACATAGATTTTTTCGCGAAAATTTTATTTCACGAAGATTTTTTTCACGAGATTTTTTTTTTTTTGTTAAAATAATTTTTGCCAATTTTTGGTCTAAATCCCCATTTTCCCATTTGTTCCCATTGATTTTTAAAACTTGATCAAATCCTTTATCTCTTTTTTGTTAGTGTAGTGTTCGATTTGAAGTGTTATGAAAACAAACTTTCAAGTTTATTGTGTCATTTCGAATATTGTTTTGCAATATTTGATGAGATAACGTTAGAAAATTTTGTAATATTATTGTTGTTTTTGAAGTTGTGTTACTTTGCTGAAATCAAATTATAGCAAAAGTTTATTTGATATTTATTTGTTAACATAAAAATTTTTACAAAATAAAAACATTGAATCGATATATTTAATAGTAGTAAACTGATAAAATTTGGATTGGAGAAAGATTTCATTTATTCAAAGAATTCATTTTAAGTATACACTCTGAATTCCTAAATATCGATTTCACCATAATGCGAAACCTACCTGACCGGAACAATAACAAATATATATGGCAAGAATTAGCAACCTCATATATGACTTTCGAAAATATGACTGATAAAACAGATGGACGGACATCGCTGCATTTTTTAAAATCGACCGGGGATATATACTCTTACGTATTCTACACCGATATTTCGAGGTGTTACAAACGGAATTACAAACTAACGAGGAAACTATCCCGACCATTATACAGTCGGGCCACCGCTCTCTCCAAAATTGGTATGGGCTTAAAATTTTTTAAAAAAAATTCGAAGTTACTTAAAAATATTTACTTTTCAATCCCGAGTGGGGGTTTTTAAATTTCAATATTTCGTATACAATATGGCGCCCAATTTTTTTAAAAATATTACAGATTCGCTTAAAACTCTTCATACACGGGTTCTACGGATCGCTAAAGAAGAATCTGCATTTGGACTTTCAAAATGGCGGATCCAACATGGCTTTTTTTATTTTTAAATAACGGATTTACTTAAAACTCTTTACGCAAAGGTTTGTGGGGTTGCTAAATTGGAATCTGCCATATGAAAATCTATCCTCAGACAAAGCAAATCGGCTTATTTTTTAAAAAATATTGGTCGCCATGTTGAATCCGCCATTTTGAATTTTAAAATTCCAACTTCAGATTCTTCTTAATTGACCACAAAACCCCGTATATAAAAAGTTTCAAGCGAATCCGTAATGATTTTAAAAAATTGGGCACCATATTAAAATTCCAAAACCGCTACTCGGCATTGAAAAGAAAATATTTTTAAGTAATTTTCAATTTTTTTTAAAAAAATTTTAAGCCCATACCAATTTTGGAGAGAGAGGAGCCCCGGTAGACGAGAACCCATCATACATATAAGAGACGATTTTAAGGTTGGAGTGTATTGGCATATTATTCAAAAAAATGGGTCAAAGATGGCGATTTTATGTTTTTTTGAATTTTTGACCTATTTTGTATTAGAAACTTTATGATGTTTTTACATGGAAATAAAGCTTTTTAATGCCTTTCCAACGCACTGCCACGTTTGGACAATCTAGGACGACAAAAATCCAATTTTAATTATAATGACTTGAACCTCGGTATAAATATTTGTTTTGACTTCGAAAATAGCATTATGAAAAATATGGGAGGCCGGTTAAGGGCCACGCCCACTTGTATAAAAATTTGTAATTTTGGTTATAATTTCTTTAAATTTGGAATATATACTCTCAATGACTGTAGAAATAATATCACAAAAAAAGGGGGCGGTCAGACAACTGCCACGCCCAGTTTTTTTGAAATATGTTTAAAAAATATGTAAAAACAAGTTTTAAATATCGCCCCACTGTAGTCGGCGTCGCAGACGGTCACAAAACTTAGCCGTTAAAATAAGTACTATGGATATTGATTAATATATCTAAAAAAGTCCGGCGACCAATACGGACCAAAAACAAAAGTTTTATTCCATCAAAAAAAAAGTAAATATACATATAATTTTCTTTTCATATAATTGTATTTTGTTAAAAATTTAATAAAAAATAGAAAAAATTTGTTTAAAAAAAAGAAAAGATATGACTTAAAGCACTTAAATACCCTTTAAAATTACCAAAAAAGAGTGGATAAATATCTCTTTTTGTTCAAAAGTACCAGCAGTTTAAACTCGACTTAATTTATGCGAAATAATGAACACTACTTACAGGATTTCACAAGATGCAACTTTATGCACTCACCTGTTAGTAGCGAACCGAATTATCGTTCTTATATGATTATTTTCGGGCTATTAGGAATGTTCTATAATACATACAAACATATCATGAAAATCGGGGAACTTTTTTTTTGATTTTTGTCGTGCTTGATTGGCCAAATGTGGCACTGTGCAACGGTGGCATATTATCACAACAATTCGGCTTCGTTAAATATATTTCTTTTTCATGCAAACGTGTAGGTTTTGGGTAGTTTTATATACATAAATATGAAATAAAATAAAGGAAGATGTTTTTTTATAAGGTGGAAACGAAATTTTCAATCAGTTATATGGCCGATAAGCCAAGACACCCCAAATTTAAAATCGGTTTAATCCGATCTGGCTTTAACTTGCACAAAAATGCGATCTATTGGGTAATAGTTACCACGCCAATTCTGAATGAGATCGGCAACGAATTCGCTGAGTTAGGTTCGAATTCTTACGTTTTAATAAACAAGTCCCTTTTTCGGATCCATATATGTAACTTATTCAGAAAATTTTGTTCAAAATGTTTTTGACGTACTTTGTTTAACCTATTTAAAGAAAAATAAAAAAAAAGTTTTCAAGACCACAAAATTTGACCGACTCTTTTTAAATCGAAATTGTTTTGATTTTTTTTTAACAAAAACCACTTTTTATATAATTTTTTTTTAATTTAAAAGAAGCTTTTGTTTTTCCCATGAGACCTATGTGGTCCACTAGTGGGCTGAGACCTACGTATCTATGAAAATTACGCCAGCACAAACTGCAAAAAATCATATTTTTGGAAATTTTGGCGAAGTTATTAGGAATCGGGAGATTTATTTCAACAAATCCCTAATTTTTTTTTTACATCAAAATTTCAAAAAAATATGGTTTTTGCTGCCGTATTTTTTATGTTCCACATAAGTCTCATAGGAAAAAAATATGTTCCACATAAGTCTCATAGGAAAAAATATAAGCATTCTTTTAAGTCCAAAAAAAATATAAAACAGTGATTTTCGTTAAAAAAAAAGTCACAAATAGTTTCGATTTTGAAAAAAAAATAAATCGGTCAAATTTTGTGGTCTTGAAATGTTTTTATAAAGTTATATAATATTATACAAAGTTATATAAATCCGAAAAAGAGGCCTATGACTTAAATGTCAAAATTCGACACCCTCATACTTAGCGAGTTTTTCACCGATCTCGTTCAGAGTTGGTGTGGTAACTACTACCCAATAGATCTGATTGTTGCACAGTGGATCGAAAATCAAAAGTCCCGGTCAAAGGGTAAAACTAATTATCCAAACTCATTGAAATGTGTGTCCTACATGGATTTTTGGTCGCTGAATTTATGTGTGTTCTTAAATTTTTGAAATTTGTAATGGCTTACGAGATATTGGGGTCCAAATTTTTTGATTTTTGAGTTTTTTCAGTTTTTATATAATTTTTCATAGAAGATTTGTAATTTAAAAAAAAATGTGTATATTTTTATTTATTTTTTTTAGTTAAACTTTTGAATTTGAAGCATTACTAAAAGAAAATTATACGCAAAGAAAAATTAAACGCGAATGTTGCAAAATTGCGAAAATAAAAAACCGTATTTTTTTTTTTTTTTTTTGCTTTTGTCAAATTCAGAGTCAGAGCCCTCTAAAACATATAAAAAGACATTTTTTATTAAAAAATACAGCGAAAAAAATGAACGGGTGTTTCTTCTACGCGATCCACTGTTATGCAAGTTTAAATCCGATCGGATGACATCGGTTTGAAAAGTGTGTTCACTTGAGGTATTTTTCCCAATATATTTAAGTTTTAGGTATAACGGTGTTTAACGGTTGGGTTACTTCCCTCGTAATTGAAGTGTATAAAAAAACTGTTTTCAATTTTATTTGTTTTATCAACAACATTTTTTTTATTTGTAAAATTATAAATTCATTTTCTGTGTTTTTCATATATATTTTTTTTGGTTTTTTGGCAATATTCAAATTTTATGTTACACATAATTGAGTTTTTTGTACTACATAACTGCATCTGTAAGTAGTAGTATTTTTTTAGTTATTTTATTATTTTTCATTTTTACAATTCCCTCGTTACAATATACATTAATAGAATCAATTGCTTCTGGTGACTGAACCGGATGTTTATAAATACATGCTTGTCAAAAGATGCCAGATTAATGGAAATTTTGAAGGGGAGATTGCATTGATTGATACAAAATTGATGACACAATTTTCATAAGGAATTTAGAAACAGTAAAACAATATTCAAAGTTCCGGATGCTTCAAACTAAAATTTTTGTCTACTTTAAATCGTCTTCTCACACTTCTCACTCGTATAAATTTCCAAAAAAATTGAGTAAATATTTAAAAAAAATTTACTCAAAAGGTTCTTAAAAAATATTTTGAGGATGTTTATTCTGGCTCGAGGTCATTATTTTCTTTACTAATTAAAACCTTGATATTCTCATAGCATAATTTCAAGATTTTTTTTTAAATTTAAGTAAATAATATAATAGTTTTTTTAATTCTATTAGTTTTTAGAATTCTCGTTTAGTTTATAGTGTTTTGTATATCAAAGTTTAAATTCATCTTTATAAAATTTGTCTATGCCTTCAAGGCATAAATATATTTGGTAAAAGTTTAAAAAAAATTTTTTTTTTTGTTGTAAAAACAAAAATGCGAAACTTTTTTAAACTTTAAAAAAAATAAATGGATAAATTTTGAGTAAATTTTTACTTGGCACAATTAAAAACTTAATTAAAAAAAACGAAAAATTTGTTTCAATTAAAAATTTACTCAAATTTCTTGCAATACGTTTAATAAATTTTTATTAAAAGTTGACTCAATACTATTAAATCGTTTACTGTTGCAAAATTGAGTAATTTTTTACTCAACAGTTAGTATTAAAAATTTACTATTTTTTTTTTCTGTGCTTGAACAACAAGAGCTTGCGCAATCGTGAATGAAAACTCATTTACGATCCCATACCCAATTTCAACTGTCATATTCAGTTTATTTTACTTGCACAATAGGTTGAGGCTGGTACTTTTACGTAAGCAGCAGTTACACCTTACCTGATTATCAAAATGCTTTAAATTTAGAAACATCTGGTACCACTGATTAAGAACAGAGTGGAGAAAATATTCTTATTTAGAGCAGCTGACAACAAAGGGCCTCTTGTGAAAATGTAAACAAAAATGCACAAAAAAAATCTTTTTATTTTTAAAAGTTGTTATACTAACAAAAGTTTTCAATGATTCAATTATAAATGTAATTGACTATGATTTTATTTGATTTTTTCTGTAAGTACAGATCGAGCACGGGCTCTAATTATATTTCTTATATGGGTTCAAGTTGAAAAAATGCAGAAGAAAAATTGAATTTTTAAAAAATATAGACATTTCTGGTATTTCCCATACCGGTTTCAAACACCCCAGTTAGTGTCATCATCAGTAGGATTTTAAATGTCGGTTTGTCTTGTTAATGAAAACTGTTTTTTATATATGTGAATATTTATAGTTTCTACAGAATAAATTTTGACAGTTTCCAACACTACAATTCTATTTCTAGCAATCTCAACCTCACTTCATACTTTCTTTCAACTTTTTTGTCTATTACATTATTTCGCAAGGGTTACCAACATGATCTGGAATTGCAGACACAAATGAAGGAATTTGCATTTTCAGTTTCGGAGACGTGCCTAATGGATTTTAATTTCGATAAAAAATTTCTTGCTTTTTAACGGTCTTTTGTGGACTCAGAATTTTAAAGCTGAACATTTTGGAAATTTTTTGATGTCGTTAGAAATTCTTTAATAATCTTGCAATTCTATAAATACATAAAAAAAAATCTGAAAGTTTAGATTAAAAAAAAAAAAGTTATATAAAGTCAAGAGTATGGTCAATTTCCTCCCTCTATTCCACAAGAATTTGAAGGCCCTTATCCAAAATGAAATTTCGCCCAGATTCTACCTTTTTTCCTTCCTTAAAAAACTGCACTTTATATTCATTCAACTCTCATGTTTGGTTTTGCATAGTCCTCGTACATATATAAACACCAGTGTATATGTATTCGATTTTAGTTTTGCATACATTAAAAGCTTTTTTACGTTTTTCATAAAATGTTTTTCACATGAACTGTATTTTTGATGGCATATGTTAAAACTAAAATGCAGGAAAGGATATTCAAATTCAAATTCATTGCTATTGTATCTGTTTTTACCGATCGTAAAACAAAACACAGGTTGTAAATTTGAATATTGTTTTGTTAAACAACACTATTTACTAGATTTTTTTTAATGGGTATCTTGTAAAGTATGTTTATAAATTTTTATAGCACTAATGATATAAAGTTTTATATTTATTAGCCAAGAGAAGGAAGAATTTTTAATTTTCTAAATTTTTTATAAAAAAAATTTAATTAACAATAAGTAGGATTTTTAAAGTTAAGTGTACTAACAAATTGAAGTGCTAGTAAAAATACAAACAGGACTGTTAAACTTGGTAGCCCCTGATTTATAGTTCCCTTTACAGGCATTGTAAGAATATTCCAAATTTTTCCGATTTTTTCTTTTAACAAAAAGTACCAAAATAGTTTTATTTTCTTTTTATAAAATTAACTAAAATAGTACGTTTTCGTAAAAAAAACTATGTTGGTACTTTTTTGATACTTTTATAAAAAGTACTATTTTGGTACTTTTTAGAAAAAGTATTTTCTTCAAAAAATTTCTATCTTGGTACTTTTTATAAAAAGCACTTTCTTCAAAAAAATACTATCTTGGTACTTTTTATAAAAAGTACTTTTTTTAAAAAAGTACTATTTCTACAAAATAGTACTAATTGGTGCTCTTTTATAAAATAGCACTATTTTGGTATCGACTCAGAATCAATTTTTGGGTCGATTTAGCAAGGTCGAAATTTTTAATAGATTTTTCTGAAAATTGAAATTTAAGTTTCTCTTAACTCAAGAACGAACGCTATTGAAATGGAAAAAGTCGGTCCATGTTTAGACATAGCCCCCATGCAAACGCCCCCTATACGTTTTGTTAAAATTACTTTAATAAACATATTTTACCTATTGCAAATTTGAAGGAAATCCGAATCGTTCTACTTGTAGTCCCCATACAAACCACCCTCCCAAAAATCTCTCAAAATTTAAAAAAAAAAAAAATGTTTTTTTGATTAAAATTTTGCTTTTTATGCGAATAAGGTGTACTTTGGTTACCTAATTTAATCTAACAGTAATAATTTGTGTTTAGTCCACACATAAAATTTCGCTCGATATTCAGTTAAATCAGACTATTAGCCACAACAAGATGTATATTTCATTATAATTTGGCTTCTTTACTTATTAAATATCTAACAAAAGTACAAAAATTAGTACATTTTTTTTTTAAAAGAACTACTTGTTAGTTTTTGATACTTTTTTATAAAAAAGTACTTTTTTGGTACTTTTTATAAAAAGGACCTTTTTTTAAAATAGTTCTTTCTACATAAAAGTACTGTTTTGTGCTCTTTTATAGAAAGTACTATTTTTGGTACTTTTTGTACTATTACTATAAAAGTTCTATTCTAATAATTTTTGTAAAAAAGTACAATTAAGAAAAAATACTTTTTGATCCTTCATATTAATAAGTACTATTTTGGTACTTTTTGTTACAAAATTCTATTTGAGTACCAAAAAAGTACTTTCTATAAAATGTACCAAAAAATAACTTTATATAAAAAGTACCAAAAAAAAGTGATTTTTTATAAAAAGTACCAAAAAAGTATGTGCTTGGATAAAATTTTGTAAATTTACTATTTTGATAAAAAGTACCAACAAAATATTTCTTGATAAAAAGTTCCAAAAAAAAGTACCTTACTTTTTATAAAAAGTACCAAAATAATAATTTTTATAAAAGTATGTGTTTGGATGAAATTTTTTATAAACCGTATCAAAATAGTACATTTTGATAAGAGTACAAACTAAGTATTTCTTGACACTGGTACTTTTACTATAAAAGTACTATTCTAGTAATTTTTGTAAAAAAGTACCATTTTTTAAAAAATACCATTGTGATCTATCTTATTAAAAAGTACGATTTTGGTACATTTTGTTACAAAATTCTATTTGGGTACCAAAAAAGTGTTTGGAAGAAATTTTGTAATAAACAGTATCAGATAAAAACAGTATCAGATAAAAAGTACCAAAAAAAGTACCTTGCTTTTATAAAAAGTACCACAAAATAATAATTTTTATGAAAGAATGTGTTTGGATGCAATTTTTTAAGAGCGATGGTAACAAATTTCATAAAAATTTGATTTTGTATAGGTGCCTCCTAAGGAAGTGGAGAAAAATTGGGGGGGTTAAAATTTATGGTGGTCGTTTTTTGTTTGACCTTTCCAGGAGGCACCATTGAAGCGAAAGATATCCATATTGATTAGTAAAATTATATCCCACTTGATTAAGACTTTCAAATACAAATCTTTTTTCATGAATTTTTTTTTTATTTCTTTTTTTTCTTAAATCCAAATTTAATTCAAGTCCATAAACACATTGTAGTAGTATCACATTATGAAAATCTGTTAATGATATTTTTGTTTGCATATCATTTAAGTATCAATGTCTTTGGCTAGCAAAAGTTTTTTTTTTTTTTTTGTTAAATAAAATTGAGTTTGGCTACAATGTTTTCCAGTAGTCAAGGATATTTTGTGGTCGCTTCACAAAACGACAAAATATGTAAATTGTTTTTTTTTTTGTCGCTCAATCTTAAAGATTATTTTGGAAAACTGTTAATGGTAATAGAGTTTTTCTTTAGACGACATCAAAATACATTTATTTTTTTTTTTTATTTTTGTTTTTGAGGTTAAGATTGTTGTTAAAGATTTTGGTTTTGTGATAGGCAAAAAAAACCAAATGTCTATATATATGAGAGGTAGTTGACTAACAGACAACTGATTAGAAATGCAAATAAATGTATGAGGAGTAGACATTGTTTTAAAAAAAAAAAAGTAGACAAAAGTTTTTGTTTTAAATTTAAAAGTTTTTTATTATAAAACCCTGTGTAGGGAAAAAAATAAGTTAAAAAAAGTTAAATAAATAGCCAGATTCTTAACTATATAAAACTAGCAAAAGGAAAACTTTCCCCTCGAGATAAATGTTGGCAAATAATATGATTATGATTTTTGATCTTAAGTAATACAATTTTATCATTAAGAAAACAATTTTTTATGTCCACGCCCACAAAAGGAGGGCGGGCTAACCCAGATTTTGTTTGTCCCCTGGATCCAAGTCCAGGACTTTGGACTTCCATTAACTTAAAAATTTTTTATTTGTAAACAAAAGCATAAAGTACTGTAAAAATTACGCTTTTTATACCCTACCCCACACTGTTGTACAGGGATAATGAGTTTGTGCTGATGTTTGTAACTACCCGAAATATTGGTCCTAGACCCACTTTTAAGTATACCGATCGACTTAGAATCACTTTTTGTGTCGATTTATCGATGTCCATCCGTCTGTCTGTCCATGTAAACGGTGTAAACACGATACTGGTCGCAATTAATTGACTTGAAATTTGAAACTTAAGCCTATTGAAATTGGAAAAAATCGGTCCATGTGACCTAGCCTCCATACAAACGCCCCCTTTAAATTTTGCTTAAATGCCTCTAACAACCGTATTATAACAAATATCGTTTTGAAATTTAACAGGTAATAGTATTTTTAATTCACAAACCGTCATACAAAATTTCAAAGGAATCGGGTCAGTCCTTCTGGTAGTCCCCATACATACCTCCTTCCCGATATTCACATAATTTCCTCAAAATACTTAAAAATTAAAGTATTTGTTTACAAATTTATTTGTAGGTGTCAAACGTGTACTTTGATAACCTAATCGCATCGGAATACATTTGGACCATTTTTGAACTTAGTCCCCCATATGAAAATTTCGACCAATATTCAGTGAAATCGGTCTATTGGCAAAAAAATAAACCAATTCCACTAAAATTTTATCTGTTTGTGTTTTTAACACTTAATAAATATCTAACAAAAGATAGATCCAATCGTTCCAATGTTTGGACTTGGAACCCATTTTCCGACTAACAATAGTGTAGGGTATCATATGGTCGGTCTTGACCGACTATAACTTTCTTACTTGTTTATATGTTGGTTTTGTTCTTCTAGGGGGAACTTTTTCCCCTGATCTGATTTAGCCCATTTCCAAACATAACCAGTATGACCATAAGGCACTTTCCTGCCAAACTTCAGAAGGTAGCTCTTTTAGTTTGGACTGCATCGTGCTTTCATAGAACGTCTTAAAATCGAACATGGTTCAATAATATAAATGGGACATTCCATGTCAAATCGGACACTTTGAAAATTTTTTTTTTTAATTTTGCCAATTTGTTTGCAGTTTTTAGTACCCTTCGAAAACTCCTTCGTGGTAAATTTTCAGATTTTTATGATGACCCGTTCAAAAGATATCGAATTTTTTAAAATTGGTAGTTTGTTCCTTTGAACAATTTTCTTTTACTCATAACTTCTTCAATAATGGTCCAAATTTCAATTTTTTTTTTTTAAATTTTGTTTTTAAGAACTTTAAAAAAAAAAATCCCAAAAAATTCTTAAAAGCGCTCCAGTATGCGATTTTTAAGTTTTAAAATTTAAATCTCATTTTTGAAAATGTTTGTACTCTTCGACTTTTTTGAAATGTTTTTGCGTATAATATCTATCGATTCCACAATTTTTTTGCCCAGGAGGATTGTGGGATAACAATTATTACTACTTTTTGAAATTTTTTGAAAAAAAATTATTGTAATTTTCCAATCTTAAAATCATTTCTACTGCTCGAATGGTGCGTCATAGAGGGGTCCTTTATAAGACCGACCCCAAATACTTGTTTGTCTTAACATTTCTTTGGAGCAAACTAATACCCTATCTCCAATTTCTAAGGGGGCTCCCACACAAAACGACATGTTTTAAAATTTGCTCCAACCGCTCTAACTGCCCTAATAGTGCCCTTAGAGCAACAAAATGTATGACCGACCCACAATAGTTTTTTAGTCCAAACATTTTCTCTGAACACACCTACCCTTTATCTTTAACTGTTAAGGCAGTCCCCTTACAATTTCTTTAATTTTTTGTTAATTTGTTTTATTTAATCAGCTTCTACCGGTCCAATGAAGCGTCCGAGAGGGGTCATTGGTGAGACCGACCCCCATTTATTTATATCCTCCAACATTTTTTTAAAAGCATACTTACCCCCTATCTCCACCCCCTAAGTAGACTCCCATACAAATTACAGTTGGAGCAAATTTTATAAAAATGTAATTTTGAATGGGAGTGGAAATAGGGCTGTGGTATGTTTTACAAAAATGTTGGAGGGTAAAAAAAAATGGGGGTCGGTCTCACTAATGACCCCTCTCGGACGCACCATTGGACCGGTAGAAGCTGCTTAAATAAATCAAAGTTACAAAAAATAAAAAAAAAATATGGGGACCGCCTTAATAGTTAAAGATAGAGGGTAGGTGTGTTAAGAGAAAATGTTTGGACTAAACAAATATTGTTGGTCGGTCATACATTTGATTGCTCTAAGGGCACTCTTAGGGCAGTTAGAGCGGTTGGAGCACATTTTAAAAAATTTTATTTTGTGTGGGAACCCCCTTAGAAATTGGAGATAGGGTATTAGTTTGTTCCGAATAAATGTTAAGACGTAAAAATTAATGGGGGTCGGTTTTGGAAATAATCCCTCTATAACTCACCATTGGAGCAGTAGAAATGATTTTAAGATTGGAAAATTACAATAAAATTTTTTCAAAAAATTTTAAAAAATAGTAATAATTGTTATCCCATGATCCAACTGAGCAAAAAATTTGCAAAATCGATAGAAGTTTTACACAAAAAAATTTCAAAAAAATCAAAGCGTACATATTAGGGTTTCTATTCGGGAAAAATTTCCCGGGAATTCCTGGGAAATATTTTTCTTAAAATACCGGGATTTTTTCTTCGGGAAATTTCGGGAATTCGTCGCTAATTTTTTAATAAAAATATATTTAGTTTACACATTGTTAACACAATCTTAAATGATTTATTAAAAATTACATTAAAACTATGAAAGAATTAAAATTTTTAAAGAAAGACTAGTGAGGATATGCTACAGCTTGCATATTATTTAGGCCTAATAATTATTTTTTTTTAATCGATTGCGTGACAAAATACGGAATCAAACAAAATTTCACTTCAAACGTTGGTTGCAAATTGGACAAAGCTTTCTGTATCTAAAATTCCAATGATTTCTTCTTTACGAAATTTAGTATTTCATATTCAGAACAGCAATCTTTATAAAGCTTAAACAAAAATATCAATATTTTAAAAAATATATAACAAACCTGTTTTCAGCTTTAAATTTCATACATGAAGTAAAAGCCTGATATCGATATGTCGAGAAAAAAAATATTTTGTAACGAACCTTGGCCGCCGCGAGTTCTATCCCAGCCACCAGTGAAAATACGTCATTACAATGGCTATATAGTACTTTGGTGGTCTCATTTTGGCAGGAATGCCTTAAACCAATTAATTTTAATAATTCGAAAGTTGAATAAAATATATCTTCAAGACAACGGCGTATGCAGGACTGTTTTTTCAGGGCCCAACAACAACAACAAAAAAAATTTTGTTGTTTTTTTCGTGAGATTCGTGTTTTCCAATACATATAAAAAAAATATTTTTTTGTTGTTGTTGTTGGGCCCCCCCCCTGTATACGCCAATGCTTCAAGATATAATTTTCTTACGGTTGGCGTAGTCAAAATAAGAATAATTTTCCAAAAAATTATTAAAACCGCATTAGATGCAAAATCAGGTATTTCCGAATTGTGAAAAATTTTGCATGGAGTGGAAATACGTCAATGCAAATACTAAAACTATGATAAGGTCCGATATTTCTACAAAAAAATAGATTTAATGAACTTTCTACGTATATTTTAGAGATTAGTTAAACTATATTACAAAAGAATTCATTTTAAATGGTTTTAAATTAGGGGGCCCCCGTAGGCTAGTTGGTAGCGTGCTAGCCTTTCAACGTGGAGGTCGTGGGTTCGATTCCTACCAGAACCCTTGGTTTTTTCGCTACAACGACACGACGGTCATTGTGTTACCAGTTCTCGGTTAGGTGGAATTTATTAAAAATGAGTTGTAAATATATAGAAAGAATAAATAAAAAATAATTGATCATGTGTATTATTATTAAATGGTTTTAAATTGGAAAATACGACCATAATTTGTAATATAACGATTTTTATATGGAAAAGTTCAAAATTTGTTTAAATTAAAAATTCCCGGGAATTCCCGGGAATACGATTTTTTTAAAACGATTTCCCGGGAATTGAAAAAGTCCGGGAATTTAGAAACCCTAGTACATACATTTTCAAAAATGAGATTTAAATTTTAAAACTTAAAAATCGCATACTAGAGCACTTTTAAGAATTTGTTTAGACTTTTTTTAAAAGTACCTTAATAAACTAAAATTTTGAAATAAACAAAATTTGAACCATTACTGAAGAAGTTATGATTAAAAGAAATTTGAGTAAAGGAACAAACTACCAATTTTAAAAAACTCGATATCTTTTGAACCGGTCATCAAAAAAATCTGAAAATTTACAGCGAAGGATGTTTCGAAGGGTTCTAAAAACTGTAAACAAATTAAGAAAATTTAAAAAAATTTATTCAATGTGTCCACTTTGACATGGAATGCCCCATATACTTAATAGGGTACCAGACCGATATTTCGATGAGATACAAACGGAATGTCAAACCTAATTGCAAGTGGAGGATATAAAACAAATTGATTTTATATGGAGTTGGTTCCAAAATCAATGTTTGAGTACCTACCGTTGTTTGTGTTTTTTTGTGCAAAATGAAAATGTATTAGAAAAGTACCGAGTACTCTTTAGATTTTTGTATTTTCTGTTGAAAACAGAATCTGAAAAAGTTTAAAGAATAAGCCCACAAAGTTTTTAAAATTATCTTTGTTTTTCTTCCTTTGTTTCTTCATTCATCCTTATCATTTATTATTGTTTAAATGTTTTACTCGTTTTATGTTTTAAGAAATTAAAAAACAGACTCCCAAAAAATCTACTTTATTAAAAATTTACTTGAAATACGTTTCATACATTCAAATTGTATAAATATAAAAATTTAAAAGTTCTTGAAAAGTTTTTAATTCAACTTGAGCCATAAAATGCACAGAATGTTAAAAGTTTTCTTCATCCAACTCTCCTCGAAACATTGAAACATTTATACATTCATACATAAAATTCTCTAGAGGCATGAAGGCGAATGTGAACGTCAAGTATTTTAGCGACAAAAACGGGCGTAACACAAAAATTTCATTTATTTGTTGTTGTCGTAATAAAAAAATAAAAAAAAAGAGATTTTTTTTTTTTCAAAAACAAAAAAATGTTTATGACAATTACAAGTGCATTAAAGTTTGTTTTCGTTATGACAAACTTTTTTTTTTTTTTTTTTTGAAATTGTTAATACTTTTTAAATCAGTTTAAGCTTTTTCATTTAGTATTCATAGAAAATTGAATTTAATGAAAATTTTTTAAGAACATTTGTGTAAGTATAACTGCAAGGAATATGATAATTTTTTTGTAAGACAAAGAAATGGAAAAAAATAGCAGGTCACGTGTTGAAATATAAACTTATTACTTACTTTGAAATTTATGCAATTATTACTGTAAAACAAATAAAAACAAGTAAGAAAATTATAGTCGGTCAAGACCGACCATATAATACCCTACACCAGAGTTTCCCGGAAAATGGGTCCCATGGACCGATTAGATCTATATGTTGCCAAATCTTTAATAAGTGTAAAAAACACTCACAAATCAAATTTGAGTGAAATAGGCTTCTTTTTGTTGACAATAAACCGCTTTAACTGAATATCGGGCGAAATTTTCACAAGGGGCCTGAGTCCAAAACTGGTCCGATAATTATCAGGTTTGATAAGGTTATTTAAGTACGCGTTTAACATGCACAAACAATATTTTAAATAAATATTTTCTATTTTCATGAAATTTGAGTCATTTATGTGAAAATCGGGAAGGTGGTTTGTATGGGGGCTACAAGAAGAACTGGTCCGATTTCTTTGAAATTCGGAATGGTGATTTTTGAAGACAAAACATATTTACCTTCCAAATTTCAAAAAGATATCTATTATAATACGGTTATTAGAGTCATTTGAGCCAAAACTAAAGAGGACCTTTGTATGGGGGCTAGGTCTAAATATGGACCGATTTTTTCCAATTTCAATAGGCTTCGTCCTTGGGCCAAGAGAGGCTTAAGTTTCAAATTTCAAGTCATTTGATTAAAAATTGCGACCTGTATCGTGTTTACACCGTTTACATGGACAGACAGACAGACAGACGGACGGACAGACGGACGGACGGACGGACATCGCTAAATCGACTCAAAAAGTGATTCTGAGTCGATCGGTATACTTGAAGGTGGGTCTAGGACCAATATTTCGGGTAGTTACAAACATCAGCACAAACTCATTATACCCTGTACCACAGTGTGGTGTAGGGTATAACAAGTAAGAGTGTTAAATTCGACTATGCCGAATATTTTATACCCTCAAACATGCAAAAAAACATTGCAGTGGCGTTTTCTTTTTTTGAGGGGGGGAGGCAAATTTCCTCTCGAAAGATATGTTTAAAAATTATTTCTTATGCTTTTTGCACTAATGAAATAAAAGTTTATCATTATTTAAAAATTTTTTTTTAATCCACGTCCACAAAAGAGGGGGCGGACCGAAAAAACTAAATTTTCTAATCCTCTGTGTCCAAATGCAGGACTTTGAACTTCTTGTAGCATAAAAATGTTGCATTTGTTAAACAAAAACACAAAAAATCATGTAAAAAATTTTATTTCTCAGAGGTTGGTTTAGTTCTTCAAGGAGGAACTTTTTTCATCCTGGTCTGATTTAGCTCATTTACAAACTTAACCTGCTTAGTAATATTAGACATGTTCGTGCCAAATTTCGGCAGCCTAGCTCTTTTATTTTGGACTGCATTGTGTTAACTACAGATGGACAGACGGACGGACGGACGCAAATCGCTGTAATGTCTTAGAATCGATCACTGATAATAAATACACTTTATGGGTTCCTAGACCGATATTTTGATGCGTTACACACGGAATGACAAAGTGAGTGTACCCCCATACTGTAGTTGGAAGGTATAAAAATTATAGTCAGTCTACACTGATCATATAATACCTTACACAAGTGTTTGACAAAAAATGGGTCGCCTGTACAGAGTTGGGCCAAATAAATATTTGATTTGATCTTTAATTAGTGTAGAAAATGCGGACTAGAAATCAGAATGGGGTGAATTTTTGTTCTTTTTTTTTTGAGAGACAGAAACACTATTTTAACCCTTCGACCTTATCGGTCCCCAGGGACCTTTTTGGTTTTCAGAGATGCAGCATTTTAAGACGGCTTGATCGAATAGGACAAAACTCAGTGACATTTATGTTTGTGATGTTTTAAAGCAGCATAACAAATTTTAACATAATTCCTGCATTTTTTTATCATAATCGCGGGTTAAACAAATTACCTACGGGGATGACGTATAAGGTTCCCACACAGAAAAAAATATGGAGGAAACAAATTTGAGTAATCACTTGTTCACATTTAAAAACAAAAATTGAGTAATTTTTTAATTGACGCAATTAAAAATTTACTCAAAAATTTTAAAAACAATTTAAGTAAATAATTTAATAAAATTTTAATAGTTTTTATATATTTTTTTTAAACTCTCATAGTTTTTTGAATTCTCGTTTAGTTTATTGTTTTTTGTGTATGTATATGAAAGTTTGTAATCATCATTACAAAATTTTCCTATGTTTTTGAGACATAAATATGTTTGGTAAAGTTTGAAAAAACAAGTTTTTTGTTTTTTGTTTTGTAAAAAAATTTAAAACTTTTTTAAACTTTAAGCGTCCAACCTAAATCAAACGGACGTAAAAATTTCAAATTTGACGTTTTTGTTTTTTTTACGTCTTGCGCGACGCAATTTGATTCTGGTTCGACCCTAAAAAAAATAAATAGATAAATTTGGAAAATTGACACAATTAAAAATTTACTCAAATTTTTTTTCGAACATTTAATAAATTTTTATTAAAAATTTACTCAATACTATTAAATCGTTTACTGGTGCAAAATTGAGTAATTTTTTACTCAATAGTATTAAAAATTTACTCAAATATTTTTTTTATTTTTTTCTGTGCAGGGACCTTTTATATTTTTTTATGCATTTTATTGACGTTTTATCTCTTTGTGTGAAATAAGAGTGTACTAAAGAAAAAAAAATAATTCGCAAATGAGTCATAAAGTCACTCTTGCGTCAGCGTAAGTAAAATAAGAGCATGTTTTTACTAATGTTACAGTACGTCCAATGCATTTTTGTTTCATAAAACGGCAACAAATTGTATGTTTATCTACCACTATTCGTCGAACTCCCGCACATAATGTTGTACAATTTTTTAGTATATTTTTTTGTTGGAAAGTTTTTTTACCCATATTAGATTTATTGGAACACTTGGATGCAAAAAAAAATCTCAATACATGCTATATTGAATTGTTAGGTCCCTGGGGACCTTACACGTCATAGAACGTTGAAAAAATTATCAGTCATCGGAGGGTTAAATATTTTTGTGGGGAAAATATAAAAAAAATTTGTTAAAAACTTAAATTCCTTGAAATCCGCGAAACTCAAATAGCTTTAGCAGGGAGGCTTTCCCAGCTTTCAATATTTTGGATTTTTGAAACATTTAAAAAAAAAAGAAATTAAAAACAAGTAGAAAAGTTAAATTCGACTTTGCCGAATCTATGAATACCCTCCACAATTCACTTTTTAAGTAATAGTAAATTTTCTAACGTGTAAAAAATAACAATTTTGATAAGAAATATTTTATTTTGTGTAAAAAACATTTTTTAGCAATTAAAAAAAAATAATATTTTACTAAATTTTTTTTTGAGTGTAAAATTTTTTCGAGTGTATTTATACCCTACACCACACTGTGGTACAGGGTATAATGAGTTTGTGCTGATGTTTGTAACTACCCGAAATATTGGTCCTAGACCCACCTTTAAGTATACCGATCGACTCAGAATCACTTTATGAGTCGATTTAGCAATGTCCGTCCGTCCGTCCGTCTGTCCGTCCGTCCATCCGTCTGTCTGTCTGTCTGTCTGTCTGTCTGTCTGTCTGTCTGTCTGTCTGTCTGTCTGTCTGTCTGTCCATGTAAACGGTGTAAACACGATACAGGTCGCAATTTTTAATCAATTGACTTGAAATTTGAAACTTAAGTCTCTCTTGGCCCAAGGACGAAGCCTATTGAAATTGGAAAAAATCGGTCCATATTTAGACCTAGCCCCCATACAAAGGTCCTCTTTAGTTTTGGCTCAAATGACTCTAATAACCGTATTATAGAAGGTATCGCTTTGAAATTTGGATGGTAAACATGTTTTGTCTTCACATATCATCATTCCGAATTTCAAAGAAATCGGACCAGTTCTTCTTGTAGCCCCCATACAAACCACCTTCCCGATTTTCACATAAATGTCTCAAATTTCATGAAAATAGAAAATATTTAATTAAAATTTTGTTTGTGTATGTTAAACGCGTACTTAAATAACCTTATCAAGCCTGATAATCATCGGACCAGTTTTGGACTCAGGCCCCTTGTGAAAATTTCGCCCGATATTCAGTTAAAGCGGTTTATTGTCAACAAATAGAAGCCTATTTCACTCAAATTTGATTTGTGAGTGTTTTCTTCACTTATTAAAGGTTTTACAACATATAGATCTAATCGATCCATGGGACCCATTTTCCGGGAAACCTTGGTGTAGGGTATTATATGGTCGGTCTTGACCGACTATAATTTTCTTACTTGTTTTTATTTTGCTTAGTGTAAAAATATTTTTGAGCGACAAAAATACTTTGTAAAATATTTTTGTGGCTTACAAATGCTTTTAAAACATATTTAACATGTTTCAACTCTTGAATTTAATGAGAAGCTTATCTGAAATTCACGGTTTTGCTAATAATTTTTGAACCACTGGACCGATTTGGCCGAAATTGAACACATACTAGGCCAGGGGAACGGCAAATAAATATGCCAAGCTTTAGCATCCTTAGAAATGCCTTTCGAAAGTTAGCGTGTTTTTATCTCGAAAATTCACGAAAAACCCTTGCCGAAATTCAGTTTTTTGCTCATAACTTGTGAACCACTGGACCGTATCGCTGGATTGCAATACCAAGCTGACCAGGTAAATGACCAACATATGTGCCAAACTTCAGGAGCCTCCGTATAACCTTTCAAAAGCTAGTGGGTTTTCAACAGACAGACGGACAGACAGACGGATGTACAGACGGGCATTGCTAGATCGTCTTAAAATTGGTCGAGGATCATGAATATATACACTTTATGGGGTCTTAGACCAATATTTCGAGGTGTTACAAACGGAATGACAAACTAATATATACCCTCTATCACTAGAGTGGAGGGTATAAAAATGAGGAAAAAATTGTTGGGGTAAAAAAATATGTTTTTACTTGTTTGAATACCTTTCGATATTTAATTCTGTTCACATATGTCAACCAGCAGCTGAATTACAGAATTTTGTATATTAAGGTTATGTACTCTTTAAGGAGAATTTGAACCAATATTGCTCAAATGCAGCACCAAAGTTTACGAAGCAACTACAAGTAAATATCGCTCATTTACTTGTATAGTGTCATAACTCAAAAAATGTGATTTTTGAGTTAATGATACAGAATTTTTCGTTATATCATGCTTTTTATTGTGTCAAGAATTGGTGTGAATATCTTTTAAACTCGCCGTTTGAGAAAACAACACGCCGATATTACATTTTCTTTGTACCGGCCATTTTCAATGGACAACCAGTGTTAATTGTAAACTTTAAACGTGTTTTCTGCTAAATCAAATATTTTGCGTTATGACACTATACAAGTAAATGAGCGATATGTAAAGTAACGGTCATATCTGTGTAACATTTTGTTCGTGATCGCCAGTTCAACGGACAGACGGAAGGACGTCGCTGAAATGTTTTAGAATCGATCACTGATCAATAACATATGCACTTTATGAAGTCTTAGACCGATATTTCGATGAGTTACAAACGGAATGACAAACGAATATTTACCCTTTTCCACTAATTGTAAGTGGAGAGTATAATAAACTCATTTAACCGGGGCGCATATAAGCAGAAACTACTGTAATTATCTTAAGGTTTTTGTTTCTTATAATTTCTTTATTTTTATAAATAAACATATGATACATTTCAATGTTATTGTGGTCGTCTCTTAACACATGTTAACTTCAGTTTAGTTTTTACTTCAAACCACAAAAGCACTTTCCGCAAATGTTTTAAGTTTAAAAGACGCGACATTTAAGATTACAAGTTAATTAGTAGAAATTAAACATACACTTTCACACACAAACAAACACATATTAATTATACCTATATTTGACTTTTGCACATGTACGAGTACACTGACAGGGAAACAAACACATGCAAATATAAGCCGGAAGGAAATGAATGGAACTAAACAAAGGATACTTAAATATCTACATAATAAGCCTGGAGAAAGTATGTTTATGAAAACTCTGTAATAAATAACCCAATGGAATATTTAAGAAGGGTTTATTAATTTTGAATATGTTTAAAAAAGTTAATATATAAATGCTTTTAATTTCTTTAAAAGGTGTATTAAGAGAACAAGGCCAATGGTGGGAACTATCCCCATGACCCGGACACTCATAGGGTAAGCAGCAAACTACCAACTAGGCTACCCAGTTGGAAAATGTGTCCCTGAGGAAATTTCCACAGTGATTCCTTGAGGAAATGTCTTCAGGTTCTGTCAAATCATAGGTAATCCTTGATGACATGTCCTAACATTGTCAGCACTGAATATTTGCTTAAAGAGTGTGGACAATTCCTCTAAGACGTCTAAAAGGAAATGTCTTCAATAGCAGTATATTAAATTAGAATTTTAAATCTGGGCAACTCTTCAATTTCCAAGAAAAAGATGGCTATATTATCGATTTATTTAAAATAAAATCAAAATCTAACAAGTAGAATAAAAGTAATAAATAGACAAACAATTTTCAAAATAAAGTTTGGAACAAGTAGTTAGGTGTGGGACTAATAAACTGGAGGTTCCAGGTTCAAATCCAAAAAAGGCGAAAAGTTTTTTCAAAGTATAAGAAAGATAATTTATAAAGGAAAATAGATAAAAGTAAAAACTAAAAAAATACGAAAATTTTTTGTATTTTCGCATGACCTACGTCAGACATTTCCCCAAAGAAGTCTTAGGTGACATGTCCCCAGAAGGTCAGCCCTGACCACAACTGACTTTGAGTGAGGACATTTTGAAAATTTGTATGAAACTGTCCTCAACCCAGTACATAGAGATGTCTTGTGGATGTCAGCAGTGTCTCTGACATGTCACCGCTCCGTCACTGAGAATGTCTCGAGAACGTTGCCAACTGGGTACTAAAGCGCCTATAATTTCTTTGAAATTTATACACAAGAAAGAGAAAACAAGTAAAAAAGTTAAATTCGGCCTTGCCGAATGTAGTGATACCCTCCACAATTTCAAAAAGATTATTGCAAACAACTTTATTCAAAAGGAAATTACTTCTGAAAAAAAAAAAAAATTTTAAAAAAAATTTCCGCGAAAAAAAAATTTGGTAAAAAACAAAATCCGCGATTTTTTTCTTTTTGTGTCAAAAAATATGTTCGTACTTGTTTAAATACCATTTGGCGTTCAATTATGTTAACATATGTCAACCAGAAGCCGAATTAAAGCATTTTGTATTTTTAGGTTATGTTGAATGTACTGAAATTTTTGAGGTGTTCTTACATTTTCGTTCATAACTTTTGAACCGCTGAACCGATATCGCTCAAATGCAATACCAAACTTCTCGGGAGAACTTCAAATATATAAGTTTCAGTCATCTCTGTGCAATATTTTGTCCGCGAGAGCATTTTCCACAGACAGACAGACAGACGGACATCGCTAGAATGTCTTAAAATCGATCGGGCATCATGAATATATATACTTTATGGGGTCCCAGACCGATATTTCGATGAGTTACAAACGGAATGACAAACTTATATATACCCTCTATCACTAAGTGGAGGGTATAAAAATGTAAGAGCCAAAGGTGTTTTCGGCTTTAATTCAGCCTTGACAATTCTTAATCGATTTGCGGGGTTGTTCTTCAATTTCTACTTTAATTGCATAAAGTGAACCCGTAAAGAAAGGAAAATCAGGCAATTGTTTTCCTTGTTGTTTTGACTTGTATTTTCATTCCCTACAATATTGTACCATTTGTACTGCCTCATTCATTTCTAGATTGTTAATAGGAATTTTAGCGTAAACTTCAATGAAATTTCCTTTTTTATCATTCCTACACATGTATGTGGCTGCAAATGAGTGTTGTATGTAAACCCACACAAACACACACACACCATTATAAGTTAGTATTGTTCTTTAGCTAAATGTATAAAACTTTGATTTTATTCCGTTTCTATTTTTTTTTTTGAAAAGTCATTCAGAGAATTTTGTATGAACTTTCATTTGTTGGAATTTAGTTTTCTGCAGAATCATTAATTTGATTGTATTCGTTTTATACTAATTTCATTGAAATTGTATACTAACAAAAGCAAATACGAAAACAGCAAAATAATTAGTACAAATTACATTCAATTTATAGAGTTTATATAATGAAAGAATGAAATGAAAAAAACAAATACCCAGCAGGAAGGGATCAACTTGTTACAAAACTGAATTAAAAAATATATAGCTTTCATTTAAGGTTAATAAGAAATCAGTAATTGGTGACTGATTGGTCGCCCATCCCAAACCACTGAAGCTAGAGACATGAAATTCGGAAACTAGGGCTGGGTTTTTGGAAATTCCGATTTTAAGGGTGCAAAAACGGGTAAAAATTTTACTTTATTTTAGTTTTCCAGAAAAATTGGTATTAGAGACTTGAAATTTAGAATGTAGGAATAAACATCGAAAAAAAATATTTTTAATAATTCCCCATCTAAGGAGTAAAATAGAGTACCAACCTTTTGTTATTCCTAAAATAATGGACATAGAAACTTGAAATTTAAAATCCACCTGCAAAAAAAATGTCTGCGAAGTTTGTACTCTTTCCCAAACCATTGAATCATGATAATGTTTGCTGTATAAATGGATGTTCTTTCCAAAGCAAAATTTTTCTAAAAAAAAATAACGGTAATTAATGCCGAATGTGATACCATCCACAATTTCAAAAACATTATTGCAAAAAAACTTTTTTTTAAAGGAAATTACTTTTTAAAAAATGCCTGCGAATTTTGTACACTTGCCAATACATTAAATCATGATAATGTTTTGCGGAAGATTTGGGTGTACTTGCCAAAGCAAATTTTTTTTAGAAAAAATAATGTTATATTACTACTTTGCTATTCCCTGCAAAACGAATTTAAATATCAGTCGAGGATCCCATTAAAAAAACAAAAGAGCTCTACATTTCGTAAGTGAGTGCAAAATAAGCGCAAATAAGTGTTTTTACATTTTGGAGAACAAAAAGATTCGGCACCAAAGAATATAACACTCTCACTTGTTATATGTACATTTGATAAACAAAGGGAAAATTTTTATGCAAAAAGCTTAGACTTGGTAAAAAAGTAGTTGTGGTAAAAAAAATGTTTTTTTTTTCACGAAAAACAAAATTATGAAAAAAAAAATATTTAATGAATCCAAAATTTTTGGTGAAAAAAATTTTGATGAAAAAAAGTTTTTGATGAAAAGAAAAATTTTTTGATGTAAAAAAAAATCGATGAAAAAAAAATTTTTGGAGAGAAAAAAGTTGATAATAAAAAATTTGATAAAAAAATTGATGAAAAAAATTGATGAAAATAAATTAATAAAAAAAATTTATGAAAAAAAAAATTGATGGAAAAAAAAAAATTTTGATGAAAAAAAAAAATTTATGAAAAAAAAAAATAATGAAAAAAAAAAGAAAAAAAAAAATTATGAAAAAACAAGTAGAAAAGTTAAATTCGACTTTGCCGAATCGATGAATACCCTCCACAATACATTTTTTTAAAGGAGAGTACATTTTTTAACGTGAAAACAATAACGATTTTGATAAGAAATATTTTATTTTGAGTCATTTTTTTTTTGTCATTTTTTAAAAACAAAAAAGAAAAATTACTATTTTTTTGAGTGTAAAATTTTTTTCGAGTGTAATGTTTTTTTTTTACTACACAAAATGTTGTCTTATTTGATTTTTTCTGTAAGTACAGATCGAGCACGGGCTCTAATTATATTTGTTATAAGGGTTCAAGTTGAAAAAATGCAGAAGAAAAATTGAATTTCTAAAAATTATAGACATTTCTGGTATTTCCCATACCGGTTTCAAACACCCCAGTTAGTGTCATCATCAGTAGGATTTTAAATGTCGGTTTGTCTTGTTAATGAAAACTGTTTTTTATATATGTGAATATTTATAGTTTCTACAGAATAAATTTTGACAGTTTCCAACACTACAATTCTATTTCTAGTAGAGTTTGCAAATAATCGAGATATTTCATAATCGCGATTACGATTAAAAAAATTGCCGTTAATCGCGATTACGATTAATCGAATTTTTTTAATAATTTGAGTTTCAATATCTTTAAAAATATATTTTGAAACTTACATTTAATAACGTATTTTTTAGAACAAAAACTATTATTTTTAAGAAATAAAATTAAAAGCTTTCGAACTTTCCCAGTAAAAATAATTTGAGATTTTGGCACCACAGTCTCTTTTTATACCCTCCACTTAGTGATAGAGGGTATATATAAGTTTGTAATTCCGTTTGTAACTCATCGAAATATGGGTCTCTGACCCCATAAAGTATATATATTCATCATGCCATATCGATTTTAAGACATTCTAGCGATGTCCGTCTGTCCGTCTGGCTGTCTGTATGTCTGTGGAAAATGCTGTCACGGACAAAATTTTAGTACATTCAACATAATCTAAAAATACAAAATGGTTTAATTCGGCTTCTGGTTGACATATGTGAACATAATTGAACACCAAATGGTATTTAAACAAGTATGAACATATTTTTTGACAAAAAAAAAAGAAAAAAAATCGCGGATTTTTTTTAACCAAAAATTTTTTCCGCGGAAATTTCTTTTCAAATTTATTTTTTTTTTTAAAGTAATTTCCTTTAAAATAAAGTTTTTTGCAATAATCTTTTTGAAATTGTGGAGGGTATCACTACATTCGGCAATGCCGAATTTAACTTTTTTACTTGTTTAAGTTATGTTTTAATTTTTTTGTTAATTTTTTTTTTTTTAAACTTATAATTAAAATTCTTTGTTGAATAAAAAAATTTATTTAAAAAATTTACAAGACATCATTAGTCAAACAGCGGTCAAAGTATGAAAAAATTAAGTTTTTTGACAAAATTTCATGTCCAAATTTTTTGACCAAAGCCTTTTGAGTATATTTTAAAAACAAAACTCTTTAAAATTTACTCACAATCAGGTCAAAATTTAAAATTTATTTTAAATTTGAATGACTTTTACGAAAACTTTTTGTTTGAAATTGTCCCGAAAATAATCGTTTTTAAGACTAATTTCTTTTTTTGGCAAATAATTTTAATAGAAACTTCAGAATGGGTTTAAAAAAATTTGAAACTGATTTAAATTCGTTATAAATATAATATATTTCATAGAAAATTTTTAATCGTAATCGCATGATTTTTTTGTCGATTACGATTACGATTAATTGGTGCGATTAATCGCGATTACGATTACGATTTTAATCGTTTTGCAAACTCTAATTTCTAGCAATCTCAACCTCACTTCATACTTTCTTTCAACTTTTTTGTCTCTTACATTATTTCGCAAGGGTTACCAACATGATCTGGAATTGCAGACACAAATGAAGGAATTTGCATTTTCAATTTCGGAGACGTGCCTAATGGCGACATATTTTGTCAGTAATTTTATTTGATTTTTTCTGTAAGAACAGATCGAGCACGGGCTCTAATTATATTTGTTATAAGGGTTCAAGTTGAAAAAATGCAGAAGAAAAATTGAATTTCTAAAAATTATAGACATTTCTGGTAATTCCCATACCGGTTTCAAACACCCCAGTTAGTGTCATCATCAGTACACGCAAAAAAAAATCTGTGTCGGAGTGAGCAAAAATCTGGCATAATTTTACCAAGAATATGCTAAAACTACAACCGACGAAGTAGTTTTCGTAATTTAGCCAAAACACTTATGTAAAAAATTTTGAAGAAAATGCTAATGCTATTTAAGCAAAAACTTGGTAAAATATACCAAAAGAAATATGGTGAAATATACCAAAATTATTAGAAAAGGTGACTAAAAATAATGCTAAAAATTACTACATTTATGCTAAAATAAATTTTCTATAAAATTTTTGTAAAAATTTGTATATTTCTTGAATTTAAAATTTTCACAGAATAAATCCATATTAATATAATAACTATTGTGTAGGATTTTATTTACCACCGACCAACTGACCCTTTATGTACAATTTTCTCCAGTGACTGCTGCCTACGCTTTTTCTTGAAGTGAAGGATCCGCTATAGCTTCACGAATTTATTTAAAAGCATCCTGTAAAAATAGAAAATTATTACAAAACATAAATTTTTAATTTAGAAAACTAGTAAACCCCATTGGTCTTTTGGTTAGGAGGAACACTTACTTTGTGATTCCATTTGTAACTCATCAAAACAGGTCTGGACTCCATTGGCTTTGATATATAAATGAGTTTTTAGGTTTTAATTTTTTAGCTAAATGGAGGACTGGTGCCCACGCTCTTTATTGTAGTGAAGGATTCGCCATAGCTTCAACAATTTATTTAGCAGTACCCTGTAAAAATAGAATATTATTACCAAACACTATTTTTTAACTAAAAATCTATTAAACCTTATTGGTGTCTTCGGAATAGGGGTATACTCACTTTATCATTTCCATTTGTAATTCATTGAAACAAACGTCTGGGACTCCATTGGTTTTGCTAAATGAATGGTGTTTTAAGTTATGACAGCAAAATTAACTTTATCATTTTTGTATCTTACATTTATTTATCTTTTAAAAAACTAATTATTTATTTTTATTTATTAATTAATTTTAATTTTATTTATCAATTTCCTTTTTACGTTTTTATAACACAAAAAATAAACGAAGCACGCACACAAAAATACAAAATGAATATGGCGTTCTGTGTTTGTTTTTTTTTTTTTTGTTGTTTTCTTTCGATAAATTTTTGTGCAAGTAATTTGCGTTATTGTGCAAGCTACTTGGTTATTTTACATAAAAACCTAATTATGTTACTTTAACATCGACAAGCATAATTTTAGCAAAAATTTGGTAAAAAAATTTTTTTGGTATGAAAAAAGTTTTACCAAGTAGGATTGCTCAATCTGACACAGATTTTTTTTTTGCGTGTAGGATTTTAAATGTCGGTTTGTCTTGTTAATGAAAACTGTTTTTTATATATGTGAATATTTATAGTTTCTACAGAATAAATTTTGACAGTTTCCAACACTACAATTCTATTTCTAGCAATCTTAACCTCACTTCATACTTTCTTTCAACTTTTTTGTCTCTTACATTATTTCGCAAGGGTTGTTGTCATTTTTGTAAAAAAAACTAAATTTTTTTTTTGTGTAAAATTTTTTTTGAGTGTAAATTTCTTTTTGAGTGTAAAATTTTTTTGGAGTGTAAAATTTTTTTCGAGTGTAAAATTTTTTTCGAGTGTAATTTTTAAGTAACCAATGCTTTTAAAACCAAACAAGTTTAAAAAGCATTGCTTTAAAGTTAAACAAGTTTGAAAAGCATTGTTAAGTTACCACCAATGCTTTTAAAACTTGGTTAACACGTGGCATTTAAGATTCAACTAATCTGAAATTCAGGGTTTTGCTTATAACTTTTGAAACACTGGACCGATTGAGCTGAAATTTAATACCAAATAGAACTGGGGAACGGCAAAGATACATGCCAAGCTTCACCAGTCTCATTACTCTCTTGTTTTTTATCTCGTAAATTCGGAATATTTATGCAATTAATATTACTCATTCGCAACGTTAAGACAACATTATGACAAGAAAAATTCAAATGCGATTTTCTGGAAAAAAAAAACGAAGAACGTGTTTCTGAATTTTTTTGTGCGGATGGACAAACATCTAAACTTTAAAAAAAAAATTTAAAAAAGAAAAAAAAAGTGGCCGGATTTTTGATAAATTGACTTTTTTTAAAAATGGAAAATTTCAGAATGGGTTTTGAAAATTTAAAAAAAAAAAAAAAATTATCGATAGCCCATACAAAACTATATAAGACTGTAAATGTTTTAATGTGATAAATATTTATTCAAGGCAACTTGCCACAAATTTTACCATTTTTCCAATATTTGACCACGCCTCCTAAGCCCAGTTTTTGAAAATTTAAAAAACCAAAAACGCATTTTTCTTAGTTTCATATAGGGCTATCCAAACAACCTATTAAGAAATTTATGGGACACATGTTTTTCTGTAGTGGGACATTTGGTGTGGAATGCCTCATATGTCAACCAGCAGCCGAATTAAAGCATTTTGTATTTTTAGGTTATGTTGAATGTACTAAAATTTATCAGGTGTCCTTACATTTTCGTTCCTAACTTTTGAACCGCTAAACTGATATTGCTCAAATGTAATACCAAACTTCTCGGGAGAACTAAGTATTTTGGCCGTGATCACCATTTCCACAGACAGACAGACGGACATCGCTAGAATGTCTTAAAATCGATCGGGGATCATGAATATATATACTTTATGGGGCCCCAGACCGATATTTCGATGATTTACAAACGGAACGACAAACCTAAATATACCAGTAAGTGGAGGGTATAAAAATCCTACAAAAAATAGCTTTTTTCTGAGATTGGTTTAGTTCTCTAAGGGGGAACTTTTTTCCCCTTTTTCCGATTTTTGCCATTTCCGAACTTAACCAGCCTAAGACCACAAGACAAATTCGTGCCAAACTTTGGAAGTCTAGCTCTTTTATTTTGGACTGTATTTTTTATACTTTTTAACATTTTCTCAAAAAAAAAAAAAAAATACAGATACAGATACAATTTTTGTCGTTTTACAGAAAACTCTGTTTTAACTATGAAATTAAGATTACATAGAAATAAGTAAAAATACAAATACGACTTAGTTTTTTTGTTATAAAAAATACAGAGTATTTCGCTTTAATCTGTATTTTAGCAGAAAATTCTGCCAATTATCTGTAAAATTAAGATTACAAAGTTAAAAGTAATATAACAGATAAAACTTTGTTTTTATGTCACAACAAAATACAAATTATTTCTTTTAAATCTGCATTTTGACAGAAAACTCTGTCAAATATCTGTTGAATGTACTATGTAATATCATACTGTCTTTTTATGTTAAAATCATTATGTTCATTATCAACTTTACTATTTACAATATTTTCATAAAACTTATGTTATATTTTATTTTTTTTCAACCTATTTTTATTTATTTAACTTATCCTAAAAAATTGCGTTGCGTTTTGCGTTGGTTTCTTTTTTGGTATTTATTTTATTCACTATTATTTGTAAATGGCCAGGCGTAATAGTCTTAGAATAAATTCCACAGACGTAACAATTAGTATGGTGAAAATCCTTGCCAAACAGAAACAAGGTTTAAAAATTTGCCACATCAATGCCCAAAGTTTAAAGCCCAAAATTGACGAATTTAGGTGGATTTTTGAAAATTCGAACGTAGATGTTATTTGTGTTTCTGAGACATGGCTCAGTAAGTCAATACCAGATGGTCTTGTATCTTTACATGGATATAAAATATTTAGATCTGATAGACTAGTTGGAGGTGGTGGTGGTGTTGCCATATATGTCAAAGACAATATTACTTGCAAATACTGTAGTAAAACGGGGAAAAAGGACGTAATTGAACATATCTATCTTGAAATCTCATCTTTTGGAAGAAAAATGTTAGTTGGTTGTGTTTATAGACCGAACAGCTCTATTATTTATACAAATTTTGTTGTGAAAACCGAATCCTTAATTATGCCATACAATGATATCTTAATTGCTGGGGACTTTAACTCAAACCTATTAAGGGAAACTTCGTTTAAAGACAGTATGGAGTCGATAGGACTCACACCGACCAATACTACCATGGCTACTCACTTTACTAAAACCAATTCAACGCTCATAGATCTTATTTTTGTGGGAGACACTTCGAAAGTTCTGCATTATGATCAGGTTTCAGCTTCATGTTTTTCCAAGCATGATTTGGTATTTGCAGCATACGACTTTTTGTTAGAACAAAAGGATCAATCCTATTCATATCGTGATTTAAAAAACATAAACTACAATCTTTTGAATGAAAACGTTTTACAGATAAATTGGAATAATATCTACAACATGACTTCTGTAGATGAACAACTATCCTTTCTTGAGAACAATATTGTGCAACTATATGATGAAACAGTACCTTTGAAAACCAAAACTATCAGACAGAAAAATAACCCGTGGTTCAATTCTACTATCCAATTTTCAATAAAACGTAGGGATTTAGCGTACTCCCGGTGGAAACGTTTTAGGACAGCAGTTCTAAAAGCTGAGTTTCGTTCTTTAAGAAAGGAAGTTAATAATCAAATACGAATTGCAAAGTCGGAGTACTATTCCAAGCGTTTTGGCTCTGCTCTTGATTCTAAACGGACTTGGAAAACCATTAAGGACATTGGAATTGGTAATCCTGATAAAAACACAACATCTTCTATTGATGCTGATGACCTCAATATAATTTTTGCCAGTAGCCCAACAGTAACAACAAACAACATACCACTCGTCAACAATACATTTCATACTAACAACAACAATAATGCGTTTGAGTTTTCCTGCATTTCACAGCTTGATGTGATCAATAGCAGTATACAGATAAAAACCAATGCTGTAGGATATGATAATCTCCATCCCAAATTCATTAAATTAGTTTTACCAGTTCTTTTGCCGTATATAACTCACCTATTCAACACCATCATCACTACAAGTTATTTTCCTGCAAAATGGAAGCATGCGAAAATAATTCCAATTCCAAAATCGAACACCGAGTATCGACCAATTGCTATTTTAAGCTTCCTGTCAAAAGTATTAGAAAAAATCTTACACCGCCAAATAAGTACTTACGTTTATGAAAATCAATTACTATGTAAGAATCAGTCTGGTTTTCGTCCTAATCACAGCTGCGTAACAGCTCTCATTGATGTTTCGGAGAATATACGGCGCGAACTTGATGACGGTAAAATTAACTTTTTGATCTTACTTGATCACTCCAAGGCTTTTGACACAGTTAACCATCAAATTTTATGTTCAAAGCTAAAGTCATAGAGAAACATAGAGGCGAAGGCGTCAAAAATTGAGTTGTCAAAGTACAACTTGTTTAAATGTATTTGTTGACAAAGTACGACTTGTAAACATGTATTGTGTGGTGAATTCATATCGACAACGTACGTGTGAGAAATTAGAAAAAGATAGCAATATTGTTTTTTCTTTCACCTTCGCCTCTATGTTTCTCTATGGCTAAAGTCTTTGTTTAACTTTTCGTCTACATCAACACAACTTATATCATCCTACCTCACTGATCGCATTCAATCAGTATTCGTGAACGACAAAGTGTCTAATCCATTACCACTTTCAAAAGGTGTACCCCAAGGATCGATTTTAGGACCAATACTTTTCTCTATGTACGCTAACGACCTGCCCCAACATTTATCCCACTGTAGTGTCCACATGTATGCAGATGACGTACAATTGTACCTAAGTAGTCCAGCTAAATCAATCAGTGAAAATGTTGACAAACTCAATTATGACCTAAGCAATATACATCGGTGGGCATCTCAAAATGGTCTGTGCTTAAATCCTCGAAAATCTAAATGTCTGGTGATCCATAAAAAAACTGTAACACCTTTAATCGAAAAGGATATCGTAATTAACAATGAAAAAATTGAAATCGTACAAACTGCAAAAAATCTAGGATTAGTGTTTAACAGCAATCTAACTTGGTCAAGCCATGTCAATGCACTGGTGGGACAAATGTATGTTAAACTAAGAACCTTGTGGTCCGTCCAATATTTTACACCGTTGAATGTAAGAATACTTCTTGCAAAAGCTTATTTGATTCCAAGCCTCACATACGGATGCGAGCTGTTTTCATACTGCGATTCCGTTAGTACGGGAAAACTTGAAGTCTTATATAATAACATTATAAGATATATTCATGGACTTAAAAAGCGTGAACAAGTTTCAACATTTTCGAAGACTCTCTATGGTGTTTCTTTTGAAAGCCTGCTTAAGACAAGGGTTCTTTTGTTCTTTCATAAAGTAATTTTTACCGAAAAGCCGAAATACCTATTTGAAAAAATAAGATTTGCTAGATCTCCAAGGGGTAAAAAGATAATTTTTCCGAGATTTCGATGCCTAGTTTCTGAATGGCAATTTTTCATTACCGCTATTCGTCTTTGGAACGATCTTCCAGATGACCAACAAACAAACAGCAACGCAATGACTTTTAGGAAAGAGCTTTTTAAATCTTTTGCTTAATTTATTTCATTTCATTTTTTTTTATTTTGTTTATTTAATTTTTTAATACCCAAACCATTTTATATAAAATAATTTTATTTCGTTTATTTTTATTTATATATTTATATTTTTTTTATTTTTTTGTTTCTCTTCTTTTTTACTTTTATTATAAAATGTAAACTACATATATTTTATTATTTAAAGTAATCTTAATTTTAATTTAACTCAATTAAATCAGGCATTTTTTTGTATACATTTATAATCCTGTACTATAATTATAAGCTTAGTCTTGTTGTGCAGGAAATCAATCAATAAATAAATCTAATCTAAATCTAAATCTAAATTGAGATTACAGTCATTTTACAGAGTATTTTACAGAGTTATTATTTTAAGTGTAGATTCGACATATCTTTAAATAATCTTTAAACTTTATTAACACATGAATTGATTTTAAAGATCTCACAAAATTTATTTTCTTAAAAGAGTCATAAGACTTTGTTTATTTGTATTTTTTTCCTTCAAACTTTATGTCAACCACAATTGTTAAAGTTTACACCCTTTTCATGTTTCTGTACCCCTCTTGCAAAAAAAAAATGGAAAATAAAAACTTTTCTTTCGTGGTTAAAACAGTTTAAGTTCATCTTTACCACAGAATTTCTCTATTCCTGCATATGTTTTCTTACATTTATTATCTTTTAACCATAAAACAAATAGTCTTCAATTCTAATTTTTCTCTTTCTAAAATATACAAACAATACAATATATCAAATAGTAGAAGATGGTGATTTTTATTTTTTAGCATAATTTATAGATTTAAATATTTTACATTAACTTTTACGACTTCATATACATATTTGAAATTTTTATAAAAAAAAATAAAAATTATGCATTTTCAATGAACAGTTTCCCTTTTTATTTTAGAAACTTGATTTTTTTTCAAAAACATTAACATATGTGGCCTTAAAGAATGAAACCAAAATACAGACAAGACAATGTTTTACATAGGAGAAAGTTTTTAAGACCATAGATGAAATTTTTTTTATTATTGAAAAGTTTGCATGCATGTGTTTTTAGTGATGTAGGAATCAGATACTCAAAGGAATTTTCTTAAATAATCGGTTTGAATTTAACATTATTCAAAGCTGGTTGTAAAGGCTTAAATAATCTATTAAAGTATTTCAGATAAACAAATTTTAATAAACAGAATTGCCTCTATTTAAAAGCTTTAAAAAGCTTTTCACAGTCAAAACACACTCCAATTTAAAGAAAAAGCTTTTGTTTAAAACATTTCCAACCACTTTTTAATTTTTACTATGATGTATTAAATGTTTATTCATAATTTGTTGCCCTAATTTATTTTTCTTTCTATTCAAATGAAATCTCAAGATAAAGCTTTCTTTTCAGTAATATTTAAAGGCTGAGTTAGGCACCCGTAACCGTAAACTAGCGTAGCGATCAAAATCAAATAGAAAATCACGTAGACGTCTGCAAAGAAGAATAACTGCTCTCATTTGTTCTCATGTAACGAAAAACTCTCTACGCTACGCTAGTTTACGGTTACGGGTGCCTAACTCAGCCTTTAGGGTCAAATGCAATAAGTATCTTTTTCAAGTAAAAACTGTTTTTGCAACTAGAATGTAACAAAACACTTTCCCGGTGTTTTGTTTTGTTAATTTCAAAATAAAAGCTTAAAGCAAAATAAAAAGCTTAAATGCAATCATCCATATAAAAGCTTGTTGTTCAGCTTATGTTGAAGTATAATGTTAAAAATTTTAATGTAAAAGCCTAATTTTTTTATAGTTTTAATATATACGTTTAAGTTTGGCAAAAAAAAAAACTCAGTTGCAATCAAAACTGTGGAACATTTGAGTAAAAGCTTTTATTTAATAATAACATCACAATTCCAATTAATTTTACAGGAAAAGCTTTTATCTAAAGCCTAGTACTCTGTATTTAACGAGTGAAATTTCACTTAAAATTTAAGCGCCTCAAACCGTAACAAAAGAATTTTAAATCAACAACTATTGGTAATTCCAAGACAGAAACTATCATTACAAAACTGAAATGCCACTTCTCACTGCCATTTAAATTTTCTTTTATAAAAAAAAAAAAATAGTGAAAACATTTTTAAAAATTTTATTTTAATTCCTCTTTCGTAATATTCAGCAAAAGCTACAAGTAACTGTTATTTTGCTTAATTAGCGTAAATGATCATTAATCAGGATTGAAGGCTCGTGTACAATCTATAGCATTTTCAAGCACAAGTTTGTTGCAGTTAAAGTGAAGCTCACGATCAATATAGTATATTAACATTTTCAAGTGAAACATTTTTTTTTTTACATTTTTAAGTAACGTTTAATAGACGTTTTAAAATAAAAGCTCTTTTTAATTTCACAAATTAAAAGCTCTTTTTATACCCTCCACTTAGTGATAGAGGGTATATATAAGTTTGTCATTCTGTTTGTAACTCATCGAAATATCGGTCTGGGACCCCATAAAGTATATATATTTATGATGCCTGATCGATTTTAAGACATTCTAGCGATGTCCGTCTGTCCGTCTGTCCGTCTGTCTGTCTGTTGAAAATGCTCTCGCGGACAAAATATTGCACATAGATGACTGAAACTTAACATAATTATTGAAAGTTCTCCCGAGAAGTTTGGTATTGCATTTGAGCGATATCGGTTCAGCGGTTCAAAAGTAATGAACGAAAATGTAAGCACACCTCAAAAATTTCAGTACATTCAACATAACCTAAAAATACAAAATGCTTTAATTTGGCTTCTGCTTGACATATGTGAACATAATTGAACACCAAATGGTACTTAAACAAGTACGAACATATTTTTTGACAAAAAAAGAAAAAATCGCGGATTTTTTTTTACCAAAATTTTTTTTCGCGGAAATTTTTTTTCAAATTTTTTTTTTTCAAAATTAATTTCCTTTTAAATAAAGTTGTTTGCAATAATCTTTTTGAAATTGTGGAGGGTATCACTACATTCGGCAAGGCCGAATTTAACTTTTTTACTTGTTTAAACTCAAAAATATTATTTAAAATTTGACATTTTATTCGTCTAATTAATTGTTGCTTTCAAAATAAGAGCTTAAGCTGTAACTTTAAAAAAAAAAAGTTGCAGATAATTTATGTTAAAGCTTTAATTTTAAAGTCTGAAAAACAGATGTTTTTATATTGTGATTTAAATCGGAAAGCTTTTATTTTTGAAGCATCACATAGATTAAGTCGAGAGTGTTCACTTTTCCAGTAAAATCTCATATTTTCATTCAACTGTATAAATAAAGTAGCTTTTACATTACAACTTAAATAAAAAAGGAAAGCTTTTGCTTTTTAAATCATAAAATTAATCAAGTAGATGCATATTTATATTATTTAGCATACAATTGATTAAATCAAATAATATTCACAATCCTAGTAAAAGCTCTTTTTTATTTTTCCAAGTAAAACCTATTCGTAAAATGTTCAAGTAAAAAAAAGCTAAAATTAAAGCTCAATTAATTGGTTTAGTTAAAAGCTTTTTTGCATTTTCTGTTTACATTTTCTGTTCAAAAAAAAGACTAACAATAAGATAGAAAGGTTTGTCCTTCCCAAATTAGATGGAATCACCCTGGAACTATCCAATGAGGCAAAATACCTGGGTGTGATCCTGCACTCAAAGCTTTCTTGAAAAAGAAACACAGAGGAAAGGATGAAAAAGTCGTTATGTGCTTTTTCCACCTGCAGAAGAACTTTCGGGAGAAGGTGGGGTATAAAACCGTATATTATATACTGGATGTATGGTGCGATAATTAGACCAATACTTACCTATGGTGCCCTTGTGTGGTGGAAAGCAGTAGATAAGAAATCATATCTCTGCAATCTTCAGAAGGTACAACGACTGGCGTGTGTGGGTATCACTGGTGCTATTAGATCAGCACACCAGGCCGGTCTGGAAGTAATACTAAACATTCAGCCCGTGGATATTTACGTCAGGTGCAAAGCAGCAAAATCGGCTCTCAGGTTAAAAGAGTCGCTAATGCTAAAGCAACGCTCTTGGGGACACTTGACTATATTAAGTACGGTGGGCGGGACGGAACTGGAACAGGGAACCAACTATATCTCACCACAGACGAACTTTGACTGAACCTTCGAAGTCCAAGTACCGACTAGGGAAGACTGGGCGGAAAACTCTGTTATAACAGAGAATGCGATCTCAATCTTTACGGACGAATCAAAGATGGAGATGGGTACGGGTTCGGGAGTTTACTCCGAGTGCCTTGAAATCGGGGTCTCATTTAGACTTCCGGATAAGTGTAGTGTTTTCCAGACTGAGGTGCTTGCAATTGATAAAGCCGCACAGATGGTTATGACAAGGGACCTTCGTCCTTGCGTCATTAACATTTTCGTGGATAGTCTCGCAGCTCTGAAGGCCTTAGAGTCAAATAATGTAAAATAGGGAATAGTTAGGAATTGCATAAAATTTCTTCGTTGAATCAATCAGCACACAATCAAGCTAATCTCGGTCCCAGACCATAGTGGGGTCGCTGGGAACGAATTGGCTGATGAATGTGCGAGGAATGGCTCTGAATCGGTGGGGGATCGTGCAGAACCTGACGTTTCGGTTCCTATAGTGGAATTGATGAACGAAATTGATAGGATATCTGAAAATCTGATGAAGGATAGGTGGATATCACTGACTACGTGCAGGATATCTAGAACCCTGTGGCCACTGCCGAATCCTAAGAGGACAAAAAGTCTTCTTACTTTTGGCAAACGACGGTTAGCCTATTAGTAGGAGTAATTACAGGAAACTGTATAATTGGCCAAATGACCTTGCGTATGGGAATTTCTGATAGCGACTATTGTAGAAGCTGTGGGGAAGTAGTGGAAGAGGAGTCAGTGAAGCACTTGCTATGCGAATGTCCGGGCCTAATGAGGAGCCGCCTTAAGCATTTGGGGCAAAGACTTTTCTATGACCTGGATTGCCTAAGCGGTGTCTCATTGACGCCTCTAGCGGAGTACCTCAGGGAAACGGGGTGGTTTAAAAAGTAGAGGGGGAGTAGGGAAATATGATTAGGGGAATCACATTGGGCCTTATGGCCTCCGAGTGAATTTGCCAAATGGCGGGCGCCCATCCAACCAAACCTAACCTACATTTTCTGTAAAATTACTAGAAAATACTTCCTTATTAATATTAAAAATTTAAATTTATTCGCAATCATTTTAAGTAAAAACTCTATTAAAAATATGTGGAATGCGGTGTTTTTTTAAGTCAACGTGTAAATAAAAATAAGAACTTTCAAAATGCGAGTAACCATTACTTTGTTTATCTATAACATCACTATTTATTTACAAAACTTCTATTTTGTTTTTGAAGGCGTTTTAAAATTATTGCTGCAAAAAATCGTATAGACGTGTGTCTATTATTTTCTTTCTTGTCAAAGTGTCTTTCGTATTGAAATTCCTCCTCCTACACATTCCCGTCACATGAAGGGGGTTGTGAATTATACTCTATATATTTTTTTTTTTATTTTTAATATAAAATCAATTCAATTTTATATTGATGATGAAGAAAATTGTCGTTGTTTCGGTAGACATAGTGTACGGTAGTAATATACATAATCAAAATATGTAAATTTTTGTTTTTATCGTATAAATGGCAATTGTTTTTCAAAAGTACCTTGTATTTTTTTTTTTTAACTATAAAATGGGAGATATTTTAAATTTAATAGAACAAAAAATTTTTAAATTTAATAGAACGTAAATTTTAAATTTATTATAAAAAAAAAACGTTTTAAATTTAATAAACATTCTAGCGATGTCCGTTTGATCATGGCCAAAGTATTAAACAGATATGACGGAGACTTAGCATATTTACTTACTGTTACCTTAGCCCAGTTGGAAAATGTGTCACTGAGGAAATTTCCACAGTGATTCCTTGAGGAAATGTCCTCAGGTTCTGACAAATCATTGGTAATCCTTGATGACATTATAAATAGACAAACAATTTTCAAAATAAAGTTTGGAACAAGTAGTTAGGTGTGAGACTAATAAACTGGAGGTTCCAGGTTCAAATCCAGTTGGGACTAAAAAAGGCGAAAAGTTTTTTCTAAATATGAGGAAGATAAGTAATAAAGGAAAATGGATCAAAGTAAAAATTAAAGGAAAAACGAAAATTTTTTGTATTTTCGCATGACCAACGTCAGACATTTCCCCAAAGAAGTCTTAGGTGACATGTCTCCAGAACATCAGCCCTGACCACTGCTGACTTTGAGTGAGGACATTTTGAAAATTTGTATGAAACTGTTCTCAACCCAGTACATAGAGATGTCTTGTGGATGTCAGCAGTGACTCTGACATGTCACCGCTCCGTCACTGAGGATGGCTCGAGGACGTTGCCAACTGGGAGGTAGTTTGGTATTGCATTTGAGCTAAATCGGTTCACCGGTTCAAAAGTTATGAAAGATATTGTAAGGACACCTCGAAAATTTTGGTACATTCAACATAACCTAAAAATACAAATTATTAATCACCGAATGGTATAATTAATCACCGAATGGTATTTAAACGAGTACAAATAATTTTTTTTTTACAAAATAAAACTTTTCGCCAAATTTTTATACCCTCCAACCACAGTATGGGGGTATACACACTTTGTCATTCCGTTTGTAACGCATCGAAATATCGGCCGACGCGTGTTTCGGAATTTGTCTGATTCCATTGTCAAGACTATTGAAAAAAACTTTGAAAAAATGCCTGCGAATTTTGTACGCTTGCCCAAAACATTAAATCATGATAATGTTTTGCGGAAGATTTGGGTGTACTTGCCAAAGCAAAGTTTTTTTTAGAAAAAATAATAATTACTTTGCTATTCTATGCAAAACGAATTGAAATATCAGAGGACCCCATTAAGTTTATATATAATTGATCCATTTCTAAGAAACTCTAGCTATATACATCCGTCTATCTGTCTGCGGAAAGCAAGATTCAGTCCAAACCAAAAGAGCTGTACATTTGGTAAATGAGTACAAAAAAAAGTGAAAAAAGTGTTTTTACACTTTGGAGAGTTGTTTTATGACTTGTTTTATGTACATTTGATAAACAAATGGAACATTTTTATGTGAAAAGTTGTGACTTGTTGAAAAAGTAGTTTTGGTAAAAAAAATGGGAAAATTCCCCTGAAGATGTTAGAAAAATCCCAACGAAACGTCGGATAGAAAATGAATAAATAATGTCTTTTATTTACATTTAGGAGAAAAAACTGACCTTAAAAGCCTGTTTTAGAAATAATTTCTATAAATATCAAATAATTAATTGGAAAAAGGTCGATAAACAATAAAAATTGGGAAAAATTATTTTTGGTGAAAAAAAATGTATGATGAAAAAAAGATTTTGATAAAGAAAAAAAGGTTTTTTTTTAAATTGAAAAGAAAAATTTTTTGATGAAAAGAACAATTTTTTAATGTAAAAAAAAATTGATGAAAAAAAAAATTATAAAAAATTTTGATTAGAAAAAAAATGATAAAAAAATTTCATGAAAAAAAAAATATGAAAACAAAAAAAAAATTAATCAAAAAATTAAAAAAACAAGTGATAGAGTTAAATTCGGATGTGCCAATTCTTTTATACCCTCCAAAATGTTAAAAACAAATTAAAAAAAAAAAAAATTCTCAGGGGCGTTTCTTTTTTTTTTGGGGAGGGGTGTTGATGGGGTCAATGGGGGACGTTGAGAGTAACTTACCATCGTGATAAATATACCAAATGTTTTATTTATTTAACAAAAATAAAAAAAACATGTAAAAAAAGTGTATTTTTTCAGAGGTTGGTTCAGTTCTTCAAGGGGGAACTTTTTTCCCCTGGCCCGATTTTGCCCATTCACGAACTTAGCCTGCCTTTGAACATAAGACATATTTGTGCCAAACTTCAGGAGTCTAGCTGTTTTATTTTGGACTGCATCGTGTTATCTACAAACAGACGGACGGACGGACAGACGGACATTCATAGAATGTCTTAGAATCGATCATAGATCAATAATATATACTTTAAGGGCTCCCCGAACGATATTTCAATGCGTTACAAACGGAATGACAAAGTGAGTATACCCCCATACTGTGGTTGGAGGGTATAAAAATTTATGAAAAAAAAAAAATTGATGAAAAAAAAAATTTGATAGGAAAAAAAAAATTGATGAAAAAAAAAAGGTTGATGAAAAAAAAAAAATTGATGAAAAAAAAAATTTGACGAAAAAAAAAAATTTGATGAAAAAAAAAAATTGATGAAAAAATAAAATTTGATGAAAAAAAAAACATTTGATGAAAAAAAAACATTTGATAAAAAAAAAAAAATTTTGTTGAAAAATAATTATGTTACTTTTTATTCACCAGCTGGTGAAAAACGGGTTTATTCACCACGAGGTGAATTATTATCCAATTTACAAACACAAGCTATTAAAATTTTTGGTTTTAAGAAAATGAAAATAGTAATACTTGTTTTCTTTTTCGTTAATTGTTAGCTTATGTAGTCAAACTGAGGTAGCGTCCTGCAACTTTTTAAAATTAGACCAGCCTAAAAACATTATCATGTTAAAAATCTTGAAAAAAATTCGATGAACAAAATTAAAAGAGATTACATTTGGAAAAAAAATATGTTTTGTTGAAAAAATACTTATCTAAATATTCTTAATCAAATTCCTTTCGCATGTATCCATAAGAAGCCGAATTAAAACATTCGGTATTTTAAGGTTATGTGGAATAAACCAAAAATTTTCAAGTTGTCCTTACATGTTTGTTCATAATTTTTGAACTACTAAAACGATATCGCTCCAATGCAGTAGAAAACTTCTCAAAGCATCGACAAATAACTGTGTTCAAGAAGCAGTCGTCTCTGTGGCATATTTTACACGCGATCGCCATTTCAACAGGCAGACGGACAACTTCTTCTTTTTCTGACAAACCTTAATCAAAATAACTTAAAATATTTGTAATTAATAGTAATTTGTTTATCCAATGGTCTTTTTTTATAAAATTAATTTGAAAATTTTATCCACAAAATAGCCGAACATAATTATGCAATTGAAAATAAACAACAATTGTTTACAATTCCAAAATACCACAAAATGTCTATATAAATTGCCACATTTGAAAAACTATAATAAGTAAAACAACAATGTTGAGTTTTGCTGCTGCTGCTGATGTTGCAGCAGCTGCCAGTTGTTGTTAAGTTAACATTACAACAGCAAATGTAATTGTAAATACCCATAACATACTTGCAACAAAGTGACCAGACCAGGATACAAACGAGAAGGAGTACGAGAGTGTGCAGGCAACAACCAACCAACACATTTCAACAATGTTTTATTTGTATAAACAATTCAACTGTGGCAGTAGTACAACAAACAAACAAAAATAAACAAATGACTGCTAAATACTCATACATGCAACATATGTACGATGAGAAATACTCGTACAACAATGATTGTAACCAAAAATTAAAACACAAATTCAGGCATGCATGCATATTAAGGGGAGAAACAATTTTGGTATTTCGAAAATTTTACAAAAGCGATTAATGTGTGGTTAGAAATAGACCTACATCTGATGATAACAATTTTAAAATAATATTATGCCTTTAGGAAACAACCTTAATACCTTTGTAAATCGAAACTATATTTATGGGCCCCGTGTTGGGAGCCATTTATGAAACGGTTTCATACTATTTCAATTGATACAATAACTTCCAGAGAAATAGTTCTCTTACGATGTCACCTTGGCTTAGTTTCTGATACATGAATCCATATCAAATAACTACCAATGTCGCAGCAATATTTATTAAGCCCCGCATTGGGAGCCATTTATGGGACGGTGCCATTCTATTCTAAGCGCTGTTGGAAGTAAAGTTAGAACAGGCTTCCAGAAAAATAGATCCCATATGATGTCACCTTGGCTTAGTTCCTGAGATATGCATCCATATCAAATAACCACCAATGTCGAAGCTATATTTATAAATCCCCATAGTGGGCGCCATTTATGAAACGGTTATATTTCAATAAAAACAATAACTAAATCCCATTTGTTCTAAGCACTGCTGGAAGTAAAGTTTAGAACAATCTTCCACAGAGATAGATCCCATATGATGTCCCCTTAGCTCAATTCCTTAGATATGAATCCATATCATATAACCACCACCCTAATCCAGATTTCTATCCAAACAAGAATGCTAGAGTTTGAAGAATGTATGGCTTGGTTAATGTTTAAAGGAAGAGAGACATTGATATGGATATAAACTAGTAGTATGTTGTAGGACATGGACACAAAGTATACACAACATAAAATCTAAATATGTACATTTTCAGTACAATACGACCACATAATCAATTGTCACAGCATTAAGAGAAATAAACCAACAACTACAAAATAATGAATACCAACAAATGAAAAAAAAAAATTGAAAAGCCTTAAAAAGAATGTAATTTTATGCAATTTGTAAAACATGATTATCATAGGCATGCAAAACTGTAATACAATGTTTAGTTAGTTTTAATACACTCAAAAAATATTTCTTTTTGAAAGACTACAATTCTTAAACATACCAATAAATGCAGCAGTTACTAAAATCGGAACAATAAAATTAAAATGATATTTTTGACTCATGGTGGTCAAACAATTGTTGGTTTTGATCAAAACTTCATTCCTAATTTGGAGCTTTTCTCATTAAATAACTGGGAACAGACATTTTAAAAATCGTATGAAACCGACCTCATCTGGAAATATTTAAGTGTCTTGTAGCCATCATCAGCAGCTCCCAATTGTCAGATCATTGATACTAGAGATGCGCGCGTGACACGAATTTTTCGTGATTCACGTGAATCACGCGTGATCGTGAGTGAAATTTATTTTTACTCACGTGATCGTGAGTGCGCGTGATTAGAAAATACAGTTTCGTGCGTGAGCGTCCGTGAGTAACTTTTTTCTCGTGAGTTTGCGTGATTGTTTTGTGCTTTCTGAAACAGAAAACAAGTAAAAAAATTCTCAACGTATTGAATTTAGAGGGTAATTAAAACCAAATTTTGATTTAAATAAATGTTCATGATGGTTTTTAGGAATTAAAGTTCTTTTTTGTGCAAGAAATCGAAAAAAGTTAAAAAAAATTGTGTATTTTAATTTCGTGAGTCTTCGTGAGCGTGATTATTTCGTGAGCGTGAGAAAAATTGTATTTACTCACGTAAGCGTGCGTGAACATGAGCAGAAAAAATAAATTTCGTGCGTGATCGTGCGTGAGCAATATTTTTATTTCGTGAGCGTGAGCGTGCGTGAGTCAAAATTTACTCACGCGCCCATCTCTAATTGATACTGACGTGGTTCAAGAAAAGTGGTCATATCAACCAGGTCCAGTTGACGAGAAAGAGCCAAAAAAAGGAGTTAATAGAGAAGAAAGGTGTTAAATATTATTAACATTTCTTGAAAACAAAATTGGGCCTCAACTGTCAGACGTCTTCAAATGAAATGGCAAAGCTGTTCGATATTAAGCTGATATTATTTTCATAAAACAGGGGCATTCCAAGAAATTCACAGGGATCTTGGCACCTATATAACCTTTCTTTTTGTCGGATGTAAGCAGCTCAAATATGTTAAACGTCAGGAACTTGTTGGGTGCCCTCATAATTGTTTCGAGGTGGCACAATGGACCTCAGAGTCTAAGGGCAAGATTAATTACTATTTAAATAATTAGCGAAATCAGAAAAAAAAGAGTGCCCCTGTAGGTTATTTGGTAGAGTGGTAGCGATAGGCCTTTACCTGTTTCGCTACAACGAGACAATGGTCATAGACACATATGGTTCATATATGAAGCTTTAATTTGAATTTTAAATTTTATTTGTCATAAAAGGCTTCGTTATTTTAATTAAAAAAGGCCACCTAAAACAAGTACAAAAGATCCCAAAATGAAAGGGAAATATTTTTTAAAAAATTTGAGTTTAAAATGACTCTAAAAAGTTGAAAAATTAAAGTGTTATTTTAACATTCCAAAATGACTACAAAAATTTATTCTTTTTGGAGCCTACAAATTATTGTTTTGAAACGAAAAAAGAATTTAAAGTCAAAAGATTTTTAAATTAATTAAAATCGATATTTTCCTGCACGCATTTTATTTTTGCTCGTGATATACATAAATAGACTGGCCCTTATTTTTAAAGTTGCTCCGAATCCCGCTCCCCGGGTCTCATTTCGTGAGGTTACTGGAAAAACTAATCCAGACAAAATTTCAGCTCATTTGGATAATTTTTGAGCTATCCCAAGCCCATCAAAATTTGGAAAAACGATTACAAGGGAAAAATATGACTTTTTATTGATTTTCTTAATTTTGTCGATATTTTGAGTGAAGTTTTAAATCAAATGACTAATAAATTGTGATTTGTAGTAAATTGTCTCTCTAATAAAGCAATATACACTAAAATTGGACAAAAATCAGCTAAGTTATTACAAGTTCCCCGGGCAACTAACGTGTGGTAAACTACTTAATCAAAGAATTTGAGCCCAATTTTTTAAATTTATTGAAATTATCTACTGTAACAAAATTTTTTTTATTCTTCAAAGTCCATTGTACTAAGATGATAAGTATTTTTCATGTTGCGTTTTTCTAACTTGTTTAAAATAAATCCTAAAAGGGTCTAAATTTTTCTACACCGTTTTCAAATCACCAATTTTAAATTTTAAATTTTTTTGTTAAACAAATTTACAAAAATCGACTTTTGGAGTTTAAAATATTATTAGGCACATATAAAGGAACAAAAACTTTAAAAATTTAAGGCTTTTCTTTTTTCATTTGCCTAGTCCAGTGATTTTGTTTCGGCGGATTTCGGGAAAAAGGTGACTTTTGTGCCTTTTTTAGCTTTTAGTTAATTTGTTTGGTTTTTTTTTATAAACCTCACATATTTTGGACCGAATTATTACAGCACAAGATAAAATACTTCAATTCTATAAGTAAGGGCATAATTGAGATGCGAAAAATCGCCACTGTTAAAGGTCAAAGGTTAAGTTTTAGAAGATTTGGAATTTTTAAATATGAACAGATTTTCTGAGCGGATATTGATGAAACTACTTGATTTTCTGAGCGGATATTAATAAAACTACTTGATGTTATTTAAATAGGTCAAAAATTAAGTATTTGTATCTAAATTCAGAACATTGACCCTTAACTGTTGTTGGGGTCTACATGACCCCATGAAAAATAAATACTTATATTTTCTCCATTAAACAAAAAAAGTTATAGGCGCTAACAGCGCTTAAGGGGTAATGTTCTGAACTTTAATAATAAACCATTTATTTTAAACCTATTAAAAATCATCAAGTTGTTTCGGCGGATTTCGGGAAAAAGGTGACTTTTGTGCCTTTTTTAGCTTTTAGTTAATTTGTTTGGTTTTTTTTTTATAAACCTCACATATTTTGGACCGAATTATTACAGCACAAGATAAAATACTTCAATTCTATAAGTAAGGGCATAATTGAGATGCGAAAAATCGCCACTGTTAAAGGTCAAAGGTTAAGTTTTAGAAGATTTGGAATTTTTAAATATGAACAGATTTTCTGAGCGGATATTGATGAAACTACTTGATTTTCTGAGCGGATATTAATAAAACTACTTGATGTTATTTAAATAGGTCAAAAATTAAGTATTTGTATCTAAATTCAGAACATTGACCCTTAACTGTTGTTGGGGTCTACATGACCCCATGAAAAATAAATACTTATATTTTCTCCATTAAACAAAAAAAGTTATAGGCGCTAACAGCGCTTAAGGGGTAATGTTCTGAACTTTAATAATAAACCATTTATTTTAAACCTATTAAAAAACATCAAGTATTTTTATTAATATCTGCTCAAAAAGTCAAGTAGTTTTATTTATATCCGCTCAAAAAATCTGTTAGTGTTTAAGTGGTCTAACACACGTTAGTTGCCCGGGGAACTTGTAATAACTTGGCTGATTTTTGTCCGATTTTAGTGTTTATTGCTTTATTAGAGAGACAATTTACTGGAAATCACAATTTATTAGTCATTTGAGTTAAAACTTCACTCAAAATATCGATAAAATAAGGAAAATCAATAAAAAGTCATATTTTTTCGTTGTAATCGTTTTTCCAAACTTTGATGGGCTTGGGATAGCTCAAAAATGATCCAAATGAGCTGAAATTTGTTCTGGATTAGTTTTTTCGGTAACCTCACGAAATAAGCTCCGGGGAGCGGGATTCGGAGCAACTTTAAAATCGCCCATACAACGAAGGGCCGGTCTAATACATAAATAATGCGAAATAAATATAAAGCTGCAACAAAAAATCGTGAATAACAACACTAATTGTTAGTACAGGATTCTGGGAGTTTTTCTGGGAGTCTAGGAGAAAGTGTCAACGTTTTTGTTTTGATTTAATGTACTTTTATTTAAATAAATTTGTTTTATAAACCATTATAATAAAATATGAGATGAAACCAAAAAACCAACCATTAACAATCCAAAAACTGCTCAAAATTGCCTCCAAAAATGCTCCAAAATTAGTATTTTAAGATTCCAACAAAAGGAGGGAAATTTCCACTCATACGTTCATTTCTCAGACTTTTGGATGAACCACTTTCATACAAAAATTTGAAATTCTTGTTATGTTTTTGGAGCCCAATTTGGAGTCTTAATTGAGTCTGCTTGTTTGCTGGTATATGTTAAAATTCAATAAATAAAATATTTCTTATTCTGGGAAGTTTTAATATGATAATGTTTTTAGGCTTGTGTCTAATTTTAAAAATAATGCAGGACGCCACCAATAAGCTTGACTATATAAGCTACCGACTAACAAAACAGAAAATAAGAATTACTGTTTTCATTTTCTTTAAACCAAAAAGGTGTGTAGCTTTGATTTGTAACTTAGATAACAATTCACCTGCTGATGAATAAACCCGTTTTTCACCAGCTGATGAATAAAACGTAACATAATTATTTTTCAAAAAAAAAAAAAAATTTTTCATCAACATTGTTTTCCTCAATTTTTTTCTTCATTTTTTTTATACCCTCCAACTACAGTATGGGGGTATACTCACTTTGTCATTCCGTGTGTAACGCATCGAAATATCGGTCGGGGACCCCATAAAGTATATATATTATTGATCAGTGATCGATTCTAAGACATTCTAGCGATGTCCGTCCGTCCGTCCGTCCGTCCGTCCGTCCGTCCGTCTGTCTGTCTGTCTGTCTGTCTGTCTGTCTGTCTGTCTGTCTGTCTGTCTGTCTGTCTGTCTGTCTGTCTGTCTGTCTGTCCGTCCGTCTGTAGTTAACACGATGCAATCTAAAATAAAAAAGCTAGGCAGGTTAAGTTCGTAAATGGGCCAAATCGGACCAGGGGGAAAAAAGTTCCCCCTTGAAGAACTGAACCAACCACTTAAAAATGCTAATATTTTCGACGTTTTTTTTGTATTTTTGTGAACCAAATGAAACATTTTTATGTTCGTAGAAGTTAATAATCCTGCGCTTGGACCCAGGGGACTAAAAAATGTCGTTTTTTTGGACCCGCCCCTTTTTTAAGGGCGTGGATAAAAAAATAATTTAAATAATTATAAAACTATAATACTTTAGTGCACAAAACAGACAAAAATTAACTTGTGAACATATACCGTGAGGGCCAAGGTGTCACCCCAGCTCACCGACCCCTCCCCCTTCCTTGCCCCCCCCCCCCTTAAAACAACGCCCCTGCCAATTTTTTTCATGTTGGAGGGTATAATAGATTCGGCACAGCCGAATTTAACACTCTCACTTGTTTTTAATCAAATTTTTTTCATACATTTTTTTTTTCTTCATCAAATTTTTTTTTTTTAAATTAAATATTTTTTTTATCAAAAAATTTTCTTCATGTTTTAAAAAAAAAAAAAAAATTTTTTTTTCAAAAACTTTTTTTTGCCAAAAATTTTTTCTTTTTCATCAAATTTTGACATAAAAGTGTTCCATTTTTTAACAAATGTACAAACACAAGTGAGAGTGTTAAATTTGCTAAAGATTAAGTCTGGAATTCTGAGATACAACTTTATTGCCACTTAAGTTTTTCATACGCAATTTATTAAATTTCGCTCAGTTTCTTTCCATCTTTGTTCGTTTCCCTTCCTTTTCTCATTTCCTTTTTTATACCCACCAACCACAGTATGGGGGTATACTCACTTTGTCATTCCGTTTGTAACGCATCGAAATATTGGTCGGAGACCCCATAAAGTATATATATTATTGATCCATGATCGATCCTAAGACATTCTGTGAATGTCCGTCTGTCCGTCCGTCCGTCTGTCTGTCAGTAGATGGCACGATGCAGTCCAAAATAAAAGAGCTATTCTCCTGAAATTTGGCACGAATATGTCTTATGGTCCTAGGCAGGTTAAGTTCGGAAATTGGCAAAATCGGACAAGGGGGGAAAAGTTCCCCCTTGAAGAACTGAACCAACCTCTGAAAAAATACACTTTTTTACATGTTTTTTTGTACTTTTGTTAAATAAATGAAACATTTGGTATATTTATCGCGATGGGCAGGTGCTCTCAACGTCCTCCACTTTTTTTTTATTTTTTTTACATTTTGAAGGGTATAAAATATTCGGCACAGCCGAATTAAACACTCTCACTTTTTTTTTTATTTTTTTATACCCTTCAACCACAGTATGGGGTATGCTCACTTTGTCATTCCGTGTGTACAGTGAAATCTTGAAATCTTGATATATGGCAATATCAAGATTTCCCTTTTTTTGCAAGTTTTTTGAGGTGCTAAAAAGATTTCAAGATTTTTTCTAAAAAAAACAAGTTTTTTTTGGAAAATAATGAAGTTTTTTCAAGTTTTTCTTAATTAGTTAAAAAATACTAAAAACATCAGTTTATTTTTGTAAATACCCGAAATACTGGTCCTAGACCAACCTTTTAGTATACCGACCGATTCTGAATCATTTGAGTTGACTTAGCGTGTCCGTCCTTCAGTCTATATAAACGGTTATAATTAAATACGGCTTTATTCTACGAAAGTATGAGATATTCGATTAAAATTTTGTTTTTTGCTTGGTAACCTTATTAAATCCATTTAAAATCAGACCATTCTTTGACTTGGTCACTATATGAAAATTTCACCCGATATTCACTTAAATCTGTAAGTTGGCAACATAGAATAATTTTTCACTTAAATTGTGTATTTGCTTTTATGAATGTTCAAAATATTTTTTTTTAACATTCATAAAAGAGTCTAAAATGACTCAGAAAAGAATATGAACATATATTTTTCAGAATCTTTTATGAGTCATATAAGAGCGCTAAGGGGCCCCTGTGCTAGCCTATAAAACAAGGGGTCGTGGGTTCGATTCCCACTAAACCCTTGGTCAATTTCGATACAACGAGACGACGGTCATTGTAACCAGTTCTCGTTTAGGTTTAAATAATTACAAAAATGGTTTGTAATTAAATTAGGGAAACTAAGTAAAAACTGATAATTGGGGACCATTTTGAAAGGAAACAAGTAAAAAAGTTAAATTCGGCCTTGCCGAATGTAGTGATACCCTCCACAATTTCTAAAAGATTTTTGCAAAAACTTTATTTAACAGAAAATCACTTTTGAAAAAAAAAAAATTTTGTAAAAAAAAAATTTCCGCGAAAAAAAAAAATCCGCGATTTTTAATTTTTTTGCCTCAAAATATGTTGGTACTTGTTTAAATACCAATTGGTGTTCAATTATGTTCACATAAGTCAACCAGCAGCCGAATTAAAGCATTTTTAGGTTATGTTGAATGTACAAAAATTTTTGAGGTGTCCTTACATTTTCGTTCATAACTTTTGAACGGCTGAACCGATATCGCTCAAATGCAATACCAAACTTCTCAGGAGAACTTCCAATAAATATGTTAAGTTTCAGTCATCTCCGTGTAATAGTTTGGCCGTTATCACCATTTCCAAAGACAGACGGACAGACGGACATCGCTAGAATGTCTTAAAATCGATCGGGGATCAGGAATATATATACTTTATGGGGTCCCAGACCGATATTTCGATGAGTTACAAACGGAATGACAAACTTATATATACCCTCTATCACTAGAGTGGAGGGTATAAAAACACCAACTTTTTCATGAGTCTTTATGAGCTCCAAATGAACGCTGGGTCGTTTTTTATTATTTTTTTACACTTGATATAAAAATTGAATTGAAAATACATAAATTTTTATTAATTTTTAATTATTTCAATACTTTTGTAAAAAAAAAAGATTTTTTCACAAAAAAAAAAAGATTTTTTTTCATAAATAAAAAGTTCTGATTAATTTTTATTAATAAATAAAAATTGTTTTATTCGACCTTTAAAATATTATATTTTGTGAGGATGTTTATTCTGGCTCGAGGTCATTATTTTCTTTACTAATTAAAACCATGATATTCTCATAGCATAATTTTCAAGAAAATTATTTTTTTGTTTTAAATTTATTTATGTTGGTCATTTTTGCAAGACTTAATCGACACGTGTTTCGGAATTTGTCAAGATTCCATTGTCAAGATTATTTAGCAAAAATAGAAACGATATACTACAAAGTAGCAAACGAGTCTAATGACAAATCGTTTGTGCACAAACTAAAACATTAATACATATTCGACTCTATCCACAATGTGAATTAGAAAGACGAAGAAATTGTACTATGTTAGTAAGTAACAATTGTCAATAACCAACAAAAATATTTAAAACATTTTATATACGATAGTCCATTGGACTACAACAATATGTTTTTTGTTGTTGTGCATGAAATTATACCATTATTAGGGCTATTCATCACTATGGCGTGCCAACCATTATGTTCAAATTCTGATTAATTTTTATTAATAAATAAAAATTGTTTTATTCGACCTTTAAAATATTATATTTTGTGAGGATGTTTATTCTGGCTCGAGGTCATTATTTTCTTTACTAATTAAAACCATGATATTCTCATAGCATAATTTTCAAGAAAATTATTTTTTTGTTTTAAATTTATTTATGTTGGTCATTTTTGCAAGACTTAATCGACACGTGTTTCGGAATTTGTCAAGATTCCATTGTCAAGATTATTTAGCAAAAATAGAAACGATATACTACAAAGTAGCAAACGAGTCTAATGACAAATCGTTTGTGCACAAACTAAAACATTAATACATATTCGACTCTATCCACAATGTGAATTAGAAAGACGAAGAAATTGTACTATGTTAGTAAGTAACAATTGTCAATAACCAACAAAAATATTTAAAACATTTTATATACGATAGTCCATTGGACTACAACAATACCATTATTAGGGCTATTCATCACTATGGCGTGCCAACCATTATGTTCAAATTCTGATTAATTTTTATTAATAAATAAAAATTGTTTTATTCGACCTTTAAAATATTATATTTTGTGAGGATGTTTATTCTGGCTCGAGGTCATTATTTTCTTTACTAATAATTTTAAAGGTCGAATAAAACAATTTTTATTTATTAATAAAAATTAATCAGAATTTGAACATAATGGTTGGCACGCCATAGTGATGAATAGCCCTAATAATGGTATAATTTCATGCACAACAACAAAAAACATATTGTTGTAGTCCAATGGACTATCGTATATAAAATGTTTTAAATATTTTTGTTGGTTATTGACAATTGTTACTTACTAACATAGTACAATTTCTTCGTCTTTCTAATTCACATTGTGGATAGAGTCGAATATGTATTAATGTTTTAGTTTGTGCACAAACGATTTGTCATTAGACTCGTTTGCTACTTTGTAGTATATCGTTTCTATTTTTGCTAAATAATCTTGACAATGGAATCTTGACAAATTCCGAAACACGTGTCGATTAAGTCTTGCAAAAATGACCAACATAAATAAATTTAAAACAAAAAAATAATTTTCTTGAAAATTATGCTATGAGAATATCATGGTTTTAATTAGTAAAGAAAATAATGACCTCGAGCCAGAATAAACATCCTCACAAAATATAATATTTTAAAGGTCGAATAAAACAATTTTTATTTATTAATAAAAATTAATCAGAATTTGAACATAATGGTTGGCACGCCATAGTGATGAATAGCCCTAATAATGGTATAATTTCATGCACAACAACAAAAAACATATTGTTGTAGTCCAATGGACTATCGTATATAAAATGTTTTAAATATTTTTGTTGGTTATTGACAATTGTTACTTACTAACATAGTACAATTTCTTCATCTTTCTAATTCACATTGTGGATAGAGTCGAATATGTATTAATGTTTTAGTTTGTGCACAAACGATTTGTCATTAGACTCGTTTGCTACTTTGTAGTATATCGTTTCTATTTTTGCTAAATAATCTTGACAATGGAATCTTGACAAATTCCGAAACACGTGTCGATTAAGTCTTGCAAAAATGACCAACATAAATAAATTTAAAACAAAAAAATAATTTTCTTGAAAATTATGCTATGAGAATATCATGGTTTTAATTAGTAAAGAAAATAATGACCTCGAGCCAGAATAAACATCCTCACAAAATATAATATTTTAAAGGTCGAATAAAACAATTTTTATTTATTAATAAAAATTAATCAGAATTTGAACATAATGGTTGGCACGCCATAGTGATGAATAGCCCTAATAATGGTATAATTTCATGCACAACAACAAAAAACATATTGTTGTAGTCCAATGGACTATCGTATATAAAATGTTTTAAATATTTTTGTTGGTTATTGACAATTGTTACTTACTAACATAGTACAATTTCTTCATCTTTCTAATTCACATTGTGGATAGAGTCGAATATGTATTAATGTTTTAGTTTGTGCACAAACGATTTGTCATTAGACTCGTTTGCTACTTTGTAGTATATCGTTTCTATTTTTGCTAAATAATCTTGACAATGGAATCTTGACAAATTCCGAAACACGTGTCGATTAAGTCTTGCAAAAATGACCAACATAAATAAATTTAAAACAAAAAAATAATTTTCTTGAAAATTATGCTATGAGAATATCATGGTTTTAATTAGTAAAGAAAATAATGACCTCGAGCCAGAATAAACATCCTCACAAAATATAATATTTTAAAGGTCGAATAAAACAATTTTTATTTATTAATAAAAATTAATCAGAATTTGAACATAATGGTTGGCACGCCATAGTGATGAATAGCCCTAATAATGGTATAATTTCATGCACAACAACAAAAAACATATTGTTGTTTTAAATATTTTTGTTGGTTATTGACAATTGTTACTTACTAACATAGTACAATTTCTTCGTCTTTCTAATTCACATTGTGGATAGAGTCGAATATGTATTAATGTTTTAGTTTGTGCACAAACGATTTGTCATTAGACTCGTTTGCTACTTTGTAGTATATCGTTTCTATTTTTGCTAAATAATCTTGACAATGGAATCTTGACAAATTCCGAAACACGTGTCGATTAAGTCTTGCAAAAATGACCAACATAAATAAATTTAAAACAAAAAAATAATTTTCTTGAAAATTATGCTATGAGAATATCATGGTTTTAATTAGTAAAGAAAATAATGACCTCGAGCCAGAATAAACATCCTCACAAAATACATAAATAAAAAGTTTTTTCAAAAAAATATATGGCCACACTGCGTGTGTAACACATCGAAATATCGGTCGGGGACCCCACGAAGTATGTGTATTATTGACCCCTGATAGATTCTAAGGCATTTTAGCGATGTCAGTCCGTCCGTTCGCCAGTAGAAACCACGATGCAGTCCAAATCAAAAGAGCTGGACACATGAAGTTTGGCAACAATATCTCTTATCTTACTGGTAAGGTTAAGTTATAAGATGGGAAAAATCGGACCAGGGGGGAAAAAGAACTAAAACAACCCGTGGAAAACACGAGTTTTTTTAGTTTTTGCTCAACAAATGTAATATTTTTATGCCATATTATGTTAATAGACCCTCAATTGAATTGAAGGAGATTAGAAAACTTGATTTTTTTAGTCCGCCCCCCCCTTTTGGGGCTTGGTTATGGAAAATAATTAAAAATAATAAAAATGTATTTTTAAGCGTAAATATCATAAATATATAATCTGTAAACATTTGTAGCGGGAAAAATGTATCGCCTACAACTCTGCCGACCCCACCCCCAAAAAATGAAAAACAAGACGCCCCTGCCATTTTTTTATTTCTATTTTTTAACGGGTTGGAGGGTATTCAAGATTCGGCACAACCGAATTTAACACTCTTACTTGTTTCTTTTGGGATAAGGGAGAAATGTCTCCCCCCTCCTGGTTCAGCGCCTGATAGCGAAGCCAAAAAACTTTTTCCGCTAGCGGTGCCAGTTATACACGTTCAAAGTTATTGGGAATCTTTCCAATATCCTAAGATCCATTCGCGTTATATCCTCTAAGGTACCGAAACTTATCAGACAGATAATGGATCCATTCTAAAATAATTGCTCTAGAAACTTTGAATTTGTAGAATCATCTACTAAAAAAACAAACATTCTGACAAGAGTAATTTTTAAAAAGTTTCGATTTTAGTTTTTTAGGTTATCAATAGGGAAAAGTGGGGTAGAATGGTACTTTTTATAGCTATTGAGATACAAACTCTAGATTTTTTTTATTTATTTTACTTATGTTAATTGGAACAGGAAACGAAATAGAATAGAATAAAACGCAGAACGAAATAGAATGAAACACGGAATGAAATGGAATGAAATTTTTTTGCTCAATATTTATTTTGTAAATTTTTAACTGCACTGCCAATTGAGTTTATTAGTAGCCTTTGTTTCAATTCTAGACTTATCGCGATCAGATAAAAACTGGATTTTAGGTAATTGAATACCATATTTTTCGAGTGTAATTGTAGTTGTCATTCATAAACTACAGTTTCTGCATGTAGTTATTTACATTCTTGTAAATAGTTTCTGTGTATATTTTTTTTAACTACAACCAACAGTTAGGGTTGACCACCATATGGTTAAATTAATATTAAAAACTATCGTACGAACATATAAACGGAAATGCAGTTGTAGTTCCGGTTTTTTTTTTTTTTTTAAAATACTTTTATTGATTTTCCGTTAGTAACCTATTAACTAAAGAAGTTTAATGTGCTACTTAAACTTCCATACTTCGTGGTTTACTTCATATCATAGCAGCATGAACTTATTACGGCCCATAAATCTATCATAACCACTAAAGAGGTATTTTCAAGACAAAAGAAAAACTATTAAATGATACATTATCCTTATTATTTCATGGTCTATTGTTGGAGTAATAAAACAAAAAAGTTTCTTTTGTTAACAGCCAGTTAACTATGATGACCAAGCATTACCTACCCAGACCAGACACAAGAACTTCAATAATATTTTATACATATAAATAAATAAACCAACTTTCATTGTTATAATAATAATCGAAATGACCACAACTGTAACACCGTACGACAAAAAAATATCAAAACACGAACTGGATAATAAACAATTGAAACTGGAGACTAAATGTAGTAAAACTACATTTACAGTTTTTCATTTCTTGATCCTGTTTTCTTTTTAAAGAATTTCAAAGTTTTAGAGGATTAAATTTTTGTAAAATATTTTTAAAATATTTGTTAAAAAAAACTTGTCCTAGGATTCCACTAGTGATGGCAAATGAAAGAGGAGGATATTCTCTAATTTTCATATTTTAATATTTTGACATATCAGGAAAAAAGGAGGTAAGTAACGTCCTATAAAAACTTTATCCTTCAATATTATTTAAAATTTTTACCAAAATATTTTGATATTGTTTTAAAAGTACATTATTCACATCCTTTTTCCTGAAATGGCAAATAAAAATGTCTGCGAAGTTTGTACTCATGCCCAAACCATTGAATCATGATAATGTTTTGCTGTACAAGTAGTTGTTCTTTCCAAAGCAAAATTTTTCTAGGAAAAATAACGCTATATTAATTTGTCATTATATGCAAAATGCATTGAAATATCAGTCGAGGACGCCATTATGTTTATATATTATTGATCCGTAAAGCTTCCTAAGACATTCTAGTGATATCCATCTATCTGTTTGTCTACACACAGGGAAAAAATTATTTGGAACTCAGTCGAAACTCCACAAATTTGGTTTTAGAATAAAAGTTTTAGTTAAAACTACTTAAATTCAATTATTATGATTCAAAAAATAAATTGTAAACCAAATATCTAGCAAATTACCAATAAACAATCACATTTCCAAAAATTATTGGTTGCATTTATCAATTTGAAAAAAAATGTAAGTTCAAAAACGTTCATAATACTCCGAATGCAATAAATTTTTAAAAACTAGCACAGAGTATTAGTTCAGTTATATTAAAAATCAGCTATAGCAACTGATACTTGGTAAAAATTGTTTCAAATTTTGAAAAATTCAAAATATATTTGTATTTAAAAATTTAGTGCAATACTATCTAAGAACTATTAAGTTTTGGTACATACAATCATTTTTTAATTTTGTATAAAAGTTAATGCAACTAATTGTATGTTGCTTATATAAAAACTCATTTAAATTATTAAAACGTCACAGAAAAATAAAATATTTTTAGAGCAAATATTTAAAAAAAAAATTATAAGGATAAACAGAAAAATCAATAAAATATGCAGTTAAAGAATTAAATAAAAAAAAAAAGGTATTTGACTTTTAATCCGCGCAAAGTACTTGTGAATTATATTTCTATAAATATTGTATTTATTTTCAGAAAAAATCGACATTTAAAAAAGAAATTTGGATGCAAGCTTCCTGCTGATTAACCTATGGATCTTAACATCAGATGATTATCAACATATAAAATTAGCTGGGGAAGATAAATCTCCATAAAAAGCTGTATTGGGACGAACGAAATATGAGAGGGAAGAGGTTTGCAAAAACAATTTTTCTGACGTATTCTAATTTTCTACAGAAAAAATAGCACTGATCATCAGAATTGTTCAATAGTAAATCGGGGACTTTTTCTAAGGAAAAATTCTCGGATTCTTACAGTTTTCAGATTCTGATACTTTTTTTTTAGAAAAAATGTCTTAGAATCTGATACTTTTTCTTTGGATTACCTTAGAATCTGAGATTTTTCAATAGGAAAAATGTTTTAGAAACAGTGACTTTTTCCAAAGGAAAAATGTCTCAGAATTTGTGACTTTTTCTATAGGAAAAATGTCTCAGAATCTGAGACTTTTCCTACAGAAAAAGTCTCAAATTCTGAGAGATTTTTCCAATACAAAAAGTCTTAGAAAAAATGTCTCAGAAAATGAGTCATTTTCTATAGGAAAAATGTCTCAGAATCTGAGACTTTTTCTATAGGAAAAATGTTTTAGAATCTGAGACTTTTCTATAAAAAAAATGTTTCAGGATCTGATACTTTTTCTATAGAAAAATGTTTAAGAGTCTGGGAGTTTTTCTATAGAAAAAATATAGCAGAATCTGACAATTTTTCTATAGAAAAAATGTCTCAGAATTTGAGAATTTTCTATAGGAAAAGTTTCTCAGAATTTAAGACTTTTTAATAGGAAAATGTTTCAATTTCTGAGACTTTTTCTATATGAAAAATGTCTCAGAATCTGAGACTTTTTCTATATGAAAAATGTCTCAGAATCTGAGAATTTTTCTGCATGAAAAATGTCTCAGAATCCAAGACTTTTTTATAGAAAAAATCCCTCAGAATCTAAGGCTTTTTCTTTAGGAAAAATCTCTCAGAATTTCAGACTTTTTCTGTAGGATAAATTTCTCAGAATCTGATGCCTTTTCTATAGGAAAAATGTCTCAGAATCTGAGATTTTTTTAATAGGAAAAATGTCTCAAAATCTGAGATTTTTTCTATAGAAAAAATGTCTCAGCATCTGAGACTTTTTCTATAGAAAAAATGCCTCAAAATCTAAGACTTTTTCTATAGGAAAAATGTCTCAGAATATAAGACTTTTTCTATAGGAAAAATGTTTCAGAATCTGAGGCTTTCTCTATAGAAAAAAGTCTCAGATTCTGACACTTTTACTATAGAGAAAATGTCTCAGAATCTGAGACTTTTTGTATAGAAAAAATGTCTCAGAGTTTGAGACTTTTTCTATAGAAAAATATCTCTGAATCTGAGACTTTTTCTATATAAAAAATGTATCAAACTCTAAGACTTTTTTTATAAAAAAAAAATGTCTCAGAATCTGAGACTTTTTCTATAGAATAAATATCTCAGAGTCTGAGACTTTTTCTATAAAAAAAGTGTCTCAGAGTCTGAGACTTTTTGTATAGAAAAAATGTCACAAAATCTGAGACTTTTACTTTAGAAAAAATGTCTCAGAATCTGAGACTTTTTCTATGGAATCTCTGGAAAAATGTCTCAGAAATAGTCCCATATTGTGAGACGTATTTTCTATTGGAAAAGTCTCAGATTCTGGGACATACTATTTCTATAGAAAATGTCACAAATTCTGAGACATATGTTCTATAGAAAAAGTCTCTGGTGCTGTGACATTTTTCTCAGATTCTGAGAATTTTTCATATAAAAAACTATTTTTAAAAATTGTGTTAAATATCAACTTAAATTATTTAATAAATATATTTAAAAAAAAAACATTATTTTTGTCTTTTTATTAAACGGTTGAATGGCCCCATTAATAATATACTTTAGTTGTGGTGGTATTATATCGGTCACAACAACCATTTTGTTCTTATAATTTTTCGTTGTTTCAACAGATATATTCAGTTGCTCTTACTGAAATTCGATATAAACACCAATTGACTAAATCGAAATTATTAGTAATCACAACTGATAAAAGTGATAGTTGGCTGGACTACAAAAATTTGGTTGGTTCTAAATTTGGTTGGCACAACGAATCCGTTTTCTGTGTGTATGTTTTTCGATAACTAAAAGTGTTTGATGAAGAAAAGGGTTTTAATGAAAACATTTTATTGATAAAAATAAATATTTAATGAAAAAAAAATTTATGAAAAAAAATATTGATGAAAAAAAAAAATATTGATGAAAAAAAAAAATATATTGATGAAAAAAAAAATATATTGATGCAAAAAAAAAAATATTGATGAAAAAAAATATTGATGAAAATAAAAATATTGATGAAGAAAAAATATTGATGAAAAAAAAAAAAAATATTGATGAAAAAAAAATATTGATGAAAAAAAAAAAAAATTTATGAAAAAAAAAATATTGATGGAAAAAAAAATTTGATAAAAAAAAAAAAATATTGATAAAAAAAAAATATTGATGAAAAAAAAATATTGATGAAAAAAAAAAAAAATATTTATGAAAAAAAAAAAAATATTGATGAAAAAAAAAAAAATTATTGATAAAAATAAATATTTAATGAAAAAAAATATTGATGAAAAAAAAAATTTTTTGATGAAAAAAAAAATATATTGATGAAAAAAAAAATATTGATGAAAAAAAAAATATTGATGAAAAAAAAAAAATATTGTTGAAAAAAAAAAAAATATTGATGAAAAAAAAAATATTGATGAAAAAAAATATTGATGAAAAAAAAAATATATTGATGAAAAAAAAAAAATATTGATGAAAAAAAAAATATTGATGAAAAAAAAAATATTGATGAAAAAAAAAATATTGATGAAAAAAAAAAATATTGATGAAGAAAAAAAAAATTTTTTGATGAAAAAAAAAGTATTGATGAAATAAAAAAATATTGATGAAAAAAAAATATTGATAAAAAAAAATATTGATGAAAAAAAAAAATATTGATGAAAAAAAAATGATGAAAAAAAAAAAATATTGATGAAAAAAAAAATTTTTTGATGAAAAAAAAAATATTGATAAAAAAAAAAATATTGATGAAAAAAAATATTGATGAAAAAAAAAATATTGATGAAAATAATTATGTTACGTTTTATTCACTAGCTGGTAAATATTTTTGTTATTCACCACGAGGTGAATTATTATCCAAGTTACAAACCCAAGTTAGTAAAATTTTTGGTTTTAAGAAAACGAAAACAGTAATTCCAATTTTCTTTTTTGTTAGTCGTTAGCTTATATAGTCAAACTGAGGTGGCGTCCTGCAACTTTTTTAAAATTAGACACCAGCCTAAAAACATTATCATGTTAAAAAATGGGAAAATTAGCAGAGATTCTCCTTTCTCATTTGCAATCACTAGTAGCATCCTAGGACAAGTACAGATATTTTTAAAAAATTTCCAAAATGTAATCCTTTAAAACTTAGAAGTCATATTAAAAGAAATCAGGATCACGAACTCAAAAACTGTAAATGCAGTTTTACTCAATTTGATCTCTACATTCAAACTTACATATATCATCCGGTTCATGTTTAATATTGTCTGTGTCGGACTGTGTAATAAGTATTGAAGGAAGTTCTTAAAAGTTTTCCTTTTATAGTCACATGCTGTGTTAATTACAATAAACTTTTCGACTATTCTTGTTTTGGATTTTTCTTTTCTCTGTTTCGTTTTATTTTGTTTTTGGTAATAATTCATTAACACATGACATAAACAAACAACTAAACTCATATAAAATAGTTTTTCAAATAGCATCTTTAAAAGGCCTTTTGTAGAAAAGTTTCGTGTACATAAATATGACTACCCAAGGAAGTGTAATAAATTGTTACAGTATTTCTATGTTATATTTATTTTTTTAGTACAACCCAACACCGTAAGAAACTCTCTTAAGTACACTACTACGAATTTTACAACATATGAATGTACTTCATATTTGAATTTCCCAGCAAATATTTTAAATAACAACTTAACTTTTAAATAACAAATTTACTGATCATAGATACTAAAAAAATATCAAAAAACTTTTTTTTAAACCTCTTGACAGTTAGACTTTCTTTAACATACTTTTGTCAGAATCTATTTAACGATAGATGATCCAACATTACCGTTTTTACACTCAAAAAAAAAACTGTAATGTAAGCAAAATAAACTTGTTAGCCTACAAGAAAATATGCTGATTTTGAACCCACAATTTTTTTGGTAAAGTTAGCAAAAATGTTTTGCCAAAGATTAGTTAACTGAATTTTTTTTATTTCAACTTAGTTTATAGACTTGGATTCGGACCCGATAGGTCCAGACCCCCCTGGGCCTAACCCTAGTTGGGTTCCTAAGAAATCGTCATAGTTTTTGATCCAAAATTTGTGTCAGTTTCGCTCTAACATGCTTAGTTTTTGAGATACGGGATTTTAGGGGACCACTATGGTTTTGAGAATTAAAAAGCTCGATAACTTCAAAAATATTACTCAGAGAGCTTTAAAGCTCTATTCTACGTGTTGAGAGCTACAAAAATGCTTTTGGACTTTTTGTTGTGTCGGCAATATTTACCGAGATATGAGGATTTTAAAATTGTCGGGAATGCTAACTTTTTTGGATCCAAAGTTAGGATCCATTAGGGTTCACACATGTGAAGAGGACCGGCGATACTATGGAGAGCCCTAAAACCAAAAATGGACTAAATTTTGCTCCATCTGGCTTAGTTTCCGAGATAGCGCCATTTTAAGTTTTCTTAAAAAAAAAAAAAATACAATTTATTTTTGCTAATATTAGCAAAAAAGCTTGTAAAAATTTGATCAACTCAATTTTAAATTTAGAAAACAAAATAAGTTCAAATTTTGTTTAAAATTGCTAATGCGCTAAATGAAGTTTACAAGATATTTTTGCTAACATGCTAATGTCAACTAAAAAATTGCTAAAAGTTAGCTAACCAGCATTAGCAAAAAAAAAAAAATAGTTACTAATGTATTATTTTGAGTGTAGAAATATCTGTTTAGATTTTGACCATTCTTCTATAAAAAATGTTGTTCAGATTCTGGTAATTTATCTATATAAAAAGTTGTTTAAATCCTGACAATTTTTCTACAGAAAAAGTTGTTCAGATGTGGTTCATATTCTGAAAATTTTTTTATAGAAAAATTGGTGCAGATCCTAATTTCAGGAAAAAGTTTTTCCTAAAGAAAAAGTTGTTCATATTCTAGAAATTTTTCTATACAAAAAGTTGTTAAGATTCTGAACAACTTTTTGTACTGAAAAGTTGGTTTAGAAAAATTTGTTCAGATTTTGACAATTTTTATATAGAAAAAGTTGTTTCGATTCTCAATTCTGAAAAAATTTATTCAGATTCTAACAACTTTGCAATAGAAACAAGTAAGAAAGTTATAGTCGGTCAAAACCGACCATATGATACCCTACACCAGTGTTTTCCGGAAAATGGGTCCCAAGTCCAAACATGGACCGATTGTATCTGTCTTTTGTTAGATCTTTATTTAGTGTAGAAAACACACACAGATAAAATTTTAGTGAAATTGGTTTACTTTTTGGTCAATAGACCAATTTAACTGAATATCGGTCGAAATTTTTGTATGGCGGATAAAGTCCAAAAATGGTCCAATTAAATTTTGATTTGATAAGGTTACTAAAGTACACCTTTTTTTCTGATTCTCGTAATTTTTCTATAGAAAAAGTTGTTAAGATTCAAACAATTTTTCTAAAAAAAAATTTTTTCAGATTTTGAAAATTTTTTTATAGAAAAGGCTGTTAAGCTTCCGAAAATTTTTCAATAAAAAAAGTTGTTTAAGAACTGTTAAAATTTTTTAGTTCGCCATTTTCTAAATTGGTCCGAAGTGCATCTTCTTACTCTCAGTTCACTAACCATAATGTTTTTTTTTTGTTTCGCATCTCTTCATAAGGAAAATTGATCGGGCCATCCCATTTATTTGCATTAAAGATATTCTACCAAGCAGTGGCGTATACAGGGGGGGGGGCCCGGGGGCCTGGGCCCCCCCCGAAATGATTTCACAAATTTCAGGATTTGGTATCAAATAAAAAGTACAATGTTAAAAAACTTCGTAAAAAAATCTAAAAACATTTAAGAATCTAAAATTTTTTGGAGAGAAATGTTTCGAAACTGAAAATTTTTCTGTTAAAAAATCTCAAAATCTGAAAAAATTTTTTTTAGAATTTGAAACTTTTCAACTTAGGATTCTAATGAAAAAATAACTTAGAACCTGAAGTTTTATTTAAACAAAAAATGGACCTAATTGTAAGTAAAATGTAGTCAAATCTTAAAATTCGACTTTGTCATTTAGAAAAATGTCACAAAACGAGACTATTTCTTAAAAAAAATTTTTCTCAGAATCTAAAACTTTCTATAAAAAAATGTCTGAGAATCTAACTAAGGAATAATGCCTGAAAATATTAGCCTTTTCGCAGAATATAAGACCTTTTCTATAGTAAAAATGTCTCAGAATCTGGTAAGACCTTTTCTATAGTAAAAATGTCTCAGAATCTGGTACTTTTTCTATATAAAATTCTCAGAATCTGAGGCTTTTCTAAATGAAAAAAGTTTCAGAATCTGAGGCTTTTCTGTATGAGAAATGTTTTAGAATCTGAGAACTTTCTATAGGAAAAATGTCTCTGAATCTGAAAAATGTCTCGAAATCTGAGATTTTTTCTATAAAAAAAATCTTAGAATCTGAGGCTTTTCTATATGAAAAATGTTTTAAAAGCTGAGAACTTTCTATAGGAATAATGTCTCTGAATCTGAGAATTTTTCTTTCAATCAGGAAAATGTCTCAGAATTTTAGACTTTTTTTTACGAAAAATGTTTCAGAATCAACGAATTTTTCTTAAGGAAAATTATCTCAAAATCAAATAAAGGAAAAATGTCTCAGAGACACAAGGTGAGACATTTTGTCTAGAAAAATGCTCAAAATCTGAAACTTTTTCTATTGTAAAAATATATTTTTCTATAAGAATAATGTCTCAGAATTTGAGTATTTTGCTATGGGAAATATATTTCAAATCTGAGACTTTTTCTTTAGGAAAATTTTCTCAGAATCTGAGGCTTTTTCTATATGAAAAATGTTTCAGAATCTGGCAATTTCCTATAGTCAAAATGTCTCAGAAACTGAGACTTGTTCTAAAGGAAAACTGATTAAGCATTTTAAACTTTTTCAATAGGACAAATGTGTCAGAATCTAAGAAATTTTCTGTAGAAAAAAATGTCTGAGAACCTGAGACATTTTCTATAGGAAAAATGTCGAATAATCTGAGACTTTTTCTGTAAGAAACATGTCGAAGAATCGGAGACTTTTTCTATAAGAATCTGAGACTTTTTCTATAGGAAAAATGTCTAAGAATCTTAGACCTTTTCTATAGGAAAAATGTTTTAGAATCTAAGACTTTTTATACTGTTTTCTTTTTAAAAAGCTCTCAGAATCTGAATCATTTTATATATAGAAAAAGCGAAGATTTTCTCAGAATCTAAAATTTTTTGTGTGGAGTGTTGTAGAATCTGAGAAAATGTGCTAAACTAGAAATATCTCAGATTATGGGAAAATGTCTTACAATCGGAGTCTTTTCTTTTGGAAAAGTATTTTATGAATATGTTGATAGAATCAATTTCTAAACTGAATTTTTCCGAGAAACGTTTTCCACTGGAAATATTATTATATTATTATTTATAAGCGTGTCCCGAAAATGAAAAATTTTAGGGCATACCCCTAGAATGATGCTTAGTAAAGAGCTGATTACGGGAAAAAATATTAAACAAATTTTGGAGGTCATCTTCAGGGCGCAACCAGCGCTTAAAGTTTGCATCCCTAGTGCATTTGGTCAAAAAAAAATATTTTTTTTTATTTTTAAAATTGGTGCCAAAAGTTTCGTTAGGTAGAGTATATTCTGGAAAAAATGTTTGTAAAAATTTCATGGAGCAATTTTGGTCCAGCACAACGTTTTGAAATTTTGAAAAGGTGTAATTTAGTATATATTTTTTTAAGTTTTTGTAAAAACCGGAGTTTGTAAGAATTCTTTTAAGAGTTTGTATAAAACGGAGTTTATGTTTAAGCCTTTGCATAAAAAGCTGTTTTTTACAAAAACTTAAAAAAATATGTAATAAATTATGCATATTCGAAGTTTCAAAGCGTTGCGCTGGACAAAAATTGCTCCATGAAAACTTTATAAATATTTTTTCCTGAATGTACTCTACCTAACGAAACTTTAGGCACCAATTTTAAAAATAAAAAAAAAATATTATTTTTTGACCAAATGCACCACGGATGCAAACTTTAAGCGCTGGTTGCGCCCTGAAGATGATCTCCAAAAATTTTTTGATTATTTTTCCCGTAATCAGCTCTTCAATAAGCATCGTTCTAGGGGTATGCCCTAAAGATATTCCAAATTTCCTGATTTCGGGACATGCTATTATTGATGCTTGTAAGCAAAGAATTTTGTTTTTGCCAACTCGCCTCAATAATTTCCAAAGGACGCTGAGGCACAAACTATTGTAAAAATATATTTTTTTGAATAAAGAAATTTACAAAAAAAACAAGTAGAAAAGTTAAATTCGACTTTGCCGAATCTATGAATACCCTCCACAATGCATTTTTTTAAAGGGTAGTACATTTTTTAACGTGAAAAAATTAACAATTTTGATTAGAAATATTTTATTTTGAGTAAAAAACACTTTTTTTTTGTCATTTAAAAAAAAAATTACTAATTTTTTTTTTTGAGTGTAAAATTTTTTTCGAGTGTAATGCTTTTTTTTACTGTAAAAATATTTCTGAGTGAATGCACGTAAGTATGTACACAAAATATTGTCATTTTTGTAAAAAAAAAAACTAAATTTTTTTTTGTATAAATTTTTTTTTGAGTGTAAATTTTTTTTTGAGTGTAAAAATTTTTTTGAGTGTAAAATTTTTTTTCGAGAGTAATTTTTAAGTTACCAATGCTTTTAAAACTAAACAAGTTTAAAAAGCATTGCTTTAAAATTTAACAAGTTTGAAAAGCATTGTTTAGTTACCACCAGTGCTTTTAAAACTTGTTAAAACACGTGGCATTTTAGATGAAACTAATCTGAAATTCAGGGTTTCGCTTATAACTTTTGAACCACTGGACCGATTGAGCTGAAATTTAAAACCATTAGACCCGGGGAACGGCAAAGATACATGCCAAGCTTCAGTAGTCTTATTATTGTCTTTCGAAAGTTATCGTGTTTTTTATCTCGTAAATTCGTGAAACACCCTTGCCGAAATTTACTCTTTTGCTCATAACTTTTGAACCACTGCACCGATTTGGCTGGATTGCAATACCAACCTGACGAGGTAAATGACAAATATATATGCCAAACTTCAGAAGCCTCTGTAAAGTCTTTCAAAAGTTAGCGTGTTTTCTACGGACAGACAGACAGACAGACGGACGGACGGACGGACGGACGGACATCGCTAGATCGACTTAAAATCGATCGAGGATCATAAATATATATACTTTTTGGGGTCCTAGACCAATATTTCGATGTGTTACAAACGGAATGACAAACTTATATATACCCTCTATCACTAGAGTGGAGGGTATAAAAAAAAATATGATATAGAGTCTTTGACTTTTTCTATTACAAAAACTGTCTTAACTGCAAATTGTGATAGAATCTTAGACTTTTCTTTGAAAAAATTTCAGATAATCTTCTTTGTAAAAATGTTTCAGCATCTAATAAAATTCGCACTTTAAAAAAATGCTAAAATATAAAAAAAACTTAATTTCCCCCCAAACGGTGGTAAACTTACACAAAAATGAAGAATCTCATTGTGTTACATTCAGTTCAAGGAAAAGATCGGGAAAAATTCAAAAACATGTGCTGTTTTTTGTAAAAAAAAATTTAAAAATAATGTTGGGCCCCCTCCGAAATAAAATCCTGGATACGCCCCTGCTACCAAGTCTTGTAAAGCCGACTGGGTTTCGCTTCTTTTCATAAAATGTTGGGTTATGTTTAGATTTACTTTATTACTACTGTACAATACCATATAAAAACAATTATATGTTATAATAATAAAAAAGGCATATAAAAAGTCAAAACAATTTATTAGGAACTTTTTGGTTTATTACCCAAAAAGTGTACCAAACCATATGGTTCCCCCCATTTGTTGTATGAGTTTTATAACGTTGCAATGTGAAATGAACACAGAAAAAAATATGGAGGAAACAAATTTGAGTAATCACTTGTTTAATTTTTTAAAAAAAAATTGAGTAATTTTTTAATTGACGCAATTAAAAATTTACTCAAAAATTGAAAATAAAATTTGAGTAAATAATTTAATACAAATTTAATATTTTTTTTTATTTATTTTTTTTTCTCTTGGTGTTTTGAATTCTCATTTAGTTTATTGTTTTTTGTATATGTATATGAAAGTTTGAAATCATCTTTATAAAATTTTACTTTGTCTTGAAGACATAAGTATATTTGGTAAAGTTTGTAAAAGCAATTTTTTGGAAAAAAAATTAGAAACTTTTTAAACTTTTTAAAAAAATAATTTGATACATTTTGAGTAAATTTTTACTTGACACAATTTAAAAGTTACTTAAAAATATTAAAAAATTTTAAGTAAAGGGCAGTTTACACGTTAACTACCCTTGACCACCCTTATCTACGATTTCCCAGTATTTGTGATATGGTTTGCTGGGTTTAAATAATTTTGTATGAAAAATTATTTGAATTTGACAATTGTTATCCTCCAATACTGGGAAATAGTAGATAAGGGTAGTCAAGGGTAGTTAACGTGTAAATCAAGCTTAAAGATTTAATTGTGTGAATTAATAATTTACTCAAATTTTTCATTAAGCATTTAATAATTTTTTATTAAAAGTTTACTCAATACTATTAAATCGTTTACTGGTGGAAAATTGAGTAATTTTTTACTCAATAGTATTAAAAATTTACTCAAAATTTTTTTTTATTTTTTTCTGTGAATGAATGAAAAGGCCAGCAGACAACATGAATAGTACAGTAGTGCGTAGTTACATATTGAAAGAAAGGATACATTTAAGAATTTTATTATACAATTTTTAGTGGCGTATGTTAATAACATTAACAACAATGTTTTTGTATTAACAAAAAAAATAAACTAATAAAGTTGGCATAACTAAGGAAAATCGAGCAAACAACCAAGCAAATACTCAGCAGAAATTTTCCTGAACTGGCCGCAGCTTTTGGAAAGGAATCCCGAGTTAAGGAGCGCAACTAAAGCACCTGAATTCCTACATGATTTTTAAAGCGATTTCACAGTTTATAGCGCTAGTTGGTGGCACTGAAAAAGAGCCTTTAAGATGCAGTGAAATCATGTTTATTTTCAGATCCAATTAGAGAATTTTTTCGTATCAATTTTATTTAAAATTCTGATTAATTTATATAAAAAAATAAAAATTGTTTTATTCGACCTTTAAAATATTATATTTTGAGGATGTTTATTCTGGCTCGAGGTCATTATTTTCTTTACTAATTAAAACCATGATATTCTCATAGCATAATTTTCAAGAAAATTATTTTTTTTTGTTTTAAATTTATTTATGTTGGTCATTTTTGCAAGACTTAATCGACACGTGTTTCGGAATTTGTCAAGATTCCATTGTCAAGATTATTTAGCAAAAATAGAAACGATTTACTACAAAGTAGCAAACGAGTCTAATGACAAATCGTTTGTGCACAAACTAGAATATTAATACATATTCGCCTCTATTCACAATGAGAATTAGAAAGACGAAGAAATTGTACCATACTAATAAGGCAACGATTGTCAATAACCAACAAAAATATTTTTTAAAACAATTAATATGGTATTAGTATGGTACAATTTCTTCGTCTTTCTAATTCTCATTGTGAATAGAGGCGAATATGTATTAATATTCTAGTTTGTGCACAAACGATTTGTCATTAGACTCGTTTGCTACTTTGTAGTAAATCGTTTCTATTTTTGCTAAATAATCTTGACAATGGAATCTTGACAAATTCCGAAACACGTGTCGATTAAGTCTAGCAAAAATGACCAACATAAATAAATTTAAAACAAAAAAAATAATTTTCTTGAAAATTATGCTATGAGAATATCATGGTTTTAATTAGTAAAGAAAATAATGACCTCGAGCCAAAATAAACATCCTCAAAATACGTATCAATTTTATAATAAAAAAAGTTTTAAAAAAAATTTTTAACCTAAAATTAAAATATTTCCCCCATACTTTTACTGCATCCTAAAGAGCGCTCTTTGGATGCGCTACGGTATGCTGTAAAAATAATTTCGATTTATTTTTGATGAGTGGTTGGTCAAAAAATACAAAAAAAAATCATTAAAAAAAATGGAAGTTTCAGAGGTTGGTTTAGTTCTTCAGGGAGGAACTTTTTCCCCCTGTTACAATTTTTCATGTTTACGAACTTAACTTGTCTATGACCATTAGACACATTTATGCCAAACTTCAGGAGGCTAGCTCTCTTTTTTATACCTCCACTCTAGTAATAGAGGGTATATAAAAGTTTGTCACTCCGTTTGTAACACATCGAAATATTGGTCTAGGACCCCATAAAGTATATATATTCATAATCCTCGATCGATTTTAAGTCGATCTAGCGATGTCCGTCCGTCCCTCCGTCTGTCTGTCTGTCCGTTGAATACACGCTAACTTTTGAAAGACTTTACAGAGGCTGCTGAAGTTTGACATATATGTTGGTCATTTACCGGGTCAGGTTGATATTGCAATCCAGCGAAATCGGTCCAGTAGTTCAAAAGTTATGAGCAAAAAAAGTTATGAGCAAAAAAATTTCGGCAATTGTTTTTCGCGAATTTACGAGATAAAAAACACGATAACTTTCGAAAAACAAAAGACTGCCTAAGCTTGGCATGTATTCTTGGCGTTCCCCAAGTATGTTTGGTATTCAATTTTAGCTCAATCGTTCCAGTGGTTCAAAAGTTATAAGCAAAACCCTGAATTTCAGATTCGTTTCATCTTAAACGCCACGTGTTAAACAAGTTTGAAAAGCATTGGTGGTAACTTAACAATGCTTTTCAAACTTGTTGAGTTTTAAAGCAATGCCTTTTAAACTTGTTTAGTTTTAAAAGCATTGGTAACTTAAAAATTACATTCGAAAAAAATTTTACACTCGAAAGAAATTTTACACTCAAAAAAAATTTTACACTCAAAAAAATAGTTTTTTTTTTACAAAAATGACGATGACAATAAAACGTACATAAATACGTGCATTCACTCAGAAATATTTTTACAGTACAAAAACATTACACTCGAAAAAAGTTTTACACTAAAAAAAAAATAGTAATTTTTTTTTTTTTTTAAATGACAAAAAAAAATTGTTTTTATGTTAAAAAATGTAATATCCTGAAAAAAAAGGCATTGTGGAGGGTATTCATAGATTCGGCAAAGTCGAATTTAACTTTTCTATTTGTTTTTGACTGTGTTTACTACAGACATACGGACGGACATTGATGTAAATGTTTTAAAATCGATCATGGATCAATAATATATATACTTTAAAAGGTCTCCGTCCGATATATCGATGAGTGGCACACATAATGACAAGGTAAGTATACCTCCATACCTTGTTAAAAGTACACACACAAAAAATCCAATAAACGACTTTCATAGTATTTATGAACAAATTCATACAATTTATTAACTTTTTCATAATACTTATAAACTTTTTCATAGTATTTATGAATAAATCATAATATGTGAAATTTAAGAACTATTTAACATTTTTCATAAATACTATGAAAAAATTCAATTTAATGAAAAAGTTCATAATTTTTATGTATTTGTTCATAAATACTATGAATTTCGTTAATTGGCAAAGATTTTTTCTTTGTGTAATAAAAATAAAATTTCTCAAATCAACACAATTTAACTTCAATTTAATATTTTATCAACTTATTGAAAGAAAATTCTTAACTGCAAATTTATTTAACATTATGCAAACCATACAGTAAGAGTAGCAGCTCTATAATCAATGTAGAAAAAGTAAAATAAAAAATTATAAGTGGAAAACTCCGCACGTACTTGAGAAAAGAAAAACAGTAACTTTGAAGTTAAAAATTGCAACACAAGAACCACCAACCTTCCAACCAACAAATACAAAAGTGAGCAAAGCAATAAAAAAGCAGCAGCATTCAGTGTTTGGCAGAATATACCGTCAAAAAGTCGTAAAATTTAGCAAACATTAAATCTGTCGTTTCTCGTTTTGCTCGTTATAGTTGAAAGAAAAGACGAAAAAAAACAGAAAATATTCGCTGAAGGAGTTTTTTTTTTGAGTGTTCAAGTGGCACAACTAATGTGATGTGTTTAGTTTGCTTAACGATTTCCGTTTCCTATTTCAATGAAGAAATGATGAGTGCTGGCAGGAGATGAAAATTGTATGTGTGTGAGTATATTGACAGAATGACTGACTGCATGTGGTAGAAAAATAATTGAAGTTTTATGAGTGAAATAAAAAGAAAATATATGTTTTTATTGAATTTTTATGAATTTCTTATAGCAAAAAAAAAACTGCGCCAAGACTTTGAAGAATAATTTATTAAATTATAAGATTTTTCTTTGGAATTTATATTTGTGTTTAATTTTTAGATTTCTGTGTTATTTTTACTCTTTAATTATTGCATGACCTAAAAATATTTAACACGTTGAAAGTTTTCAAATAATATTTATGATTTTTACGAGGGTTGTATGAAATGAAAATAAAATTTAGAAGGGTATTAGAATCGTACACCGATCTGTATAATTTTGATAAAAAAAAAAAAAGAATCATCAAATTTTTTTTTTATCAAAAGCTTTTTTCATAAATTTTTTATCAAAAAAGGTTTTTTCTCAATTTTTTTTCACCAAAATTACTTTTTCACCAGGTCTGAACTTCTTCTGACATAAAAAAGTGAAAAATGCGTCTTTGACAAATTGCATTTTTATAGTAATGCAATTTTGATATTTTTTATATCCACGCCCAGAAAAGAGGCTGACCGAAAGGTAAAATTTTTAAGTCTTCTTGATCCAGTAGCTGATTTCTGTAACTTTCGAATCGAAAGATTTCTCGCATGAAACATATGAAATGAAACATAAACATTGTAAATCGGCACAAAAACTGACTTTTCACATTTTACTGTTTCTGTAACTTTGTTGTGCGAAAACTTTTAAACTTATTGGAATGATGCAAAAAACTGTTTCTGTAAAGTAATTGGTCGAAAACTTTTGTATTTGAAGTGTCAAAAAAACTCACATTTTAAAACGATGCGAGACTTCGACAAAAAGAAATAAAAACATTAAAAAAATAACATGGTTGGTTACCGTTACCCTTATTATACCGTTACCGATTCAAAACCCTTTCAAATCGAATACCGTTACCGTTACCGATACCGCTAAAAATATTTTTAAAATACCGTTACCCTTACCGTTACCGTTATAATTATTAGAAGTTAAAAATTTTACCTGTTTTAAGGCATTTTAACGAACAAAAAAATAAAATCAAATGGCTAACATAATTTTAAATTTATAATTTGCAAATTATCATAAAATAAATGACAAAAATAATAATCATATCAAATCTATACTGGTTTTTGGGTCTATAAAATATTTTTAGCTTTTAGTTCTATCTTTTTTCAAATTTTTAACTAAATTAATAATACCGGTACGTACCGGTTTGGTTGGTTCGGTACCGGTACATACCGTTACCGAAACGATTTAAAAACACTTACCGTTACCTTTACCGAAATAAATAAAAATTAGATACCGTTACCGTTACCCTTACCGTTATTCGTTTCGGTAACCAACCTTGAAAAATAATAATAAATTTAAAAAATGTAGAAAAATACAAATTACTTGTTGTGTGTTTGTATAAATATCTAATTTATTATATTTTTTTTTCACAAATTTAAGAAAAATCAAGGAATCATTAAATGCAAAAATGCTGTTATCAATACAACACTACACTCAAAGAATTATGTAGGTAAATTCCAGTGAATATTCACTTAAAACAAATGAAATTTTATTTAAAAACCATTCCACTGTTTTTTCATTTAAAATAAAAACACATTACAGTCAATTTTAAATGCTAATTTAATGACTAACCAAAACATTAAAAAATTAGTGAATATTCAGTTATTTTGTATTGAAAAACAGTAAAACTATAGAAAAAATATTTTACTGCCGAATTTAAATGTAACAGAAAATTCGTTTTTAATACAGTAAATTATTTTTTTTAAACTACAGAAACAATAAAAAAATGAAATCCTTTATAAAATAAGTGATTTTTCTTTTAAAATGACTTTACTGATTACTTTTTAAAATAACCTACAAACAGTTAATGACATAATTTTCTTAGTGTATACATTATTATCAACAATATATAATTTTAATTTTTTTATATTTATTTTATTGCTTTTAAATGATCCGTAAACAATAATTTGAATTGCTCCGAGTTTTTTTTTTTTTTTTTTTTTGTTTTGTTACTACAGTCGAACGAACCCCGAGGGACCAGTAAAAATAGTTCGTTATGAGCGAAGTTCGCTATAAGCGGGTATATTTTATACCAACCAAGTTTTGTTTCCAAAAAAAAGTTCCAATTTGATTTTATTTAAGGTTTTTGCTTTTAATTAACCACTTTTTGAGAAGAAAGAATTAAAAATATAAATACGTTTTATCAAAATTATATTATTAACCAAAATTTTCTAACTTTTTGTAAGTTTAGTAAACATATTTGCCGCACATCTTAAAATATTTTTGGGAGTTCGTTATAAAAAGGTAAATATACATGAAATTGTGTTCCTGGGACCATAAAAAGTAGTTCGTTTTAACCGAGGAATCGTTATAACCGAGTTCGTTATAAAAGAAGTATTTTGTGTGGAAATTGCTGCCAAAACGTCGGGAGTTAGTTCGTTATAACCGAGAATTCGTTATAACCCAGTTCGTTATAACCGAGTTTGACTGTATTTTCTCAATTTGATTACTTTTTTGACAGATATCTTGGAATATTCCAATACAAACGCTGGCGTTTTCGAATTGACATACAGAAACAGTTTTTATTCCAGAGTCGAGAAACGGTGGAAGTTTTTGTTTTATGTTTTTCGATGCGAAAACTTCTCACTTTAATTACAGAAACGAGCTACTGGTTGGAGTTTTCTTTCGGTTTGGATTTTCGGTTTGGACTGCAGAAAGCTTTCCACAGACAGATTTTAACCCTTTAATGCATAAGGCCGCTTTTAGACGGATTTGTGAATTTGATTCCAACTTTCGAACGGCATCACTTACAAATAAGAGAGTGGTCGATTTTGAAAGCTGGCATTGCTCAAATTTATATTATGCTATTCTTCATCACCTAATTTGTTGTGTTTTAAAATTCACTTTTCGCATATTTATGCTGCCGGATTTGGCGAAGAACTTGTATAGAGTTGCTAACTATTCCTAATTTCACAGTGTTTGATTCCAATGTCTGCAGATTTGCGAGACTATCAACGAAAATGTAATAGCACAGGGACATAAGTACCTTGCCACAATCAAAGAAAACCACTTAACTTGTCCAGATGTCTCAACGAGGGCCTGATTTCTAGGGGTTTAGAATACTCTTCCGAACCCGAACCCATCTTCATTTTTAATCCGTCCGTAAGGGGATACTTTTAAGAGCGTACCTTTTATATTTCTTGAAATAATGGTCATCGAATTTGGAAATTTGGAATGTAGAATCCTCTGGAGAAAAAACATTGTGAAAAAATTTTTTTTAGAAACTCCGGTGCGAAGGGGATTAAAAGGGGTAAAAAGCGTACTTTTGGTTCAAAAAATGCTCAATTTAGAATGTGGCTTCTTCCGGCGGTAACAACATTCTGAAACAAGTAGAAAAGTTAAATTAGAATTGGCCGAATCTATTAATACCCTCCACAATGCCGTTTTTAAGTGATATTAAATTTTCTAACATGAAAAAAATAAAATTTTTGATTATTTTGTATAAAAAAATTTTTTTTTACTAATTTTTGAAAATAATTTACAAAATTTTTTTTTGAGTGTAAAATTTTTTTTTGAGTGTAAAAATTTTTTTCGAGTGTATTTTTTTTTTACTTTAAAAATATTTTTGAGTGACAAAAATACGTTGTAAAATATTTTTGTGACTTACCAATGTTTTTAAAACAGGTATAACGGGTTTTCAACACGTGAATTTAGGTGAAGCTAATCTGAAATTCACGGTTTTGCTTATAACCAACCATTTGGCTGAAATTCAATACGAACCAGGCCAGAGGAACGATAAATATATATGCCAAGCTTCAGCATCCTCAGAAAGTTAGCGTGTTCTCGTAAATTCACGAAAAATCCTTGCTGAAATTCACTCTTTTGCTCATAACTTTTGAACTACTAGACCGATTTCGCTGGATTGCAATACCAACCTGACCAGGTAAATGCCCAACATATATGCCAAACGTCAAGAGCCTCCGTAAAGTCTTTTAAAAGTTAGCGTGTTTTCAACAGACAGACCGACGGACATCACAAGATCGGCTTAAAATAGATCGAGGATCATGAATATATCATGAAATCTTTTTTAAATTTCAACTCAGTGAAACTGAAATAAATGTTTAAAAAAACCGGCAGATTTTGGAATTTAGAAAAACTGTAAATGCAGTTGTGTAAACAAGACCTTGAACCATCACTGAGCAATGTTTTAGGATTACCCCACTTTATCCGTAAAAGTTACAGAGGGTTAAAGTTGAAAAATCGATAAAAATGGCTTGAAATAATCCATAGTTTTTACCTTCTTTCACTTATTTTTTTAAGTTCTCCTTATATTTCAATCTTTTCCGAAATAACACAAAGTCAGTACATATAAGAGATTATTTTAATGTTGGCTTGATAGATGCTTCATCGCTTGGTAAGAAGTTATAAGACAGTTAAGTTTTGAAACCAAAAATTAAGAGTTTTTAAATTTTCGAGGTTTTTTGATCAGGGATTTCGGCCCCCTCTATAAAATGAAAAAAGTTGAACTAGAGTTGGTAGCTGTTGTAATTCTTAACATTTTGGAATTAATCCCATTAATGTGCCACGAATAGTTAAGGAGTTTCAGCAGATCAAAGTTCGAAAGAAAAAACGTAATTTTTTTAAAATTCCAGTTTTTCGCGAGGCACATTCGCGGTTTCATTCGAAATTTGGTGGACTCTTGCGTTGAGTTGAGTTGAGTTGAGTTGAGGGTGGGTTGTACAAGCCTAAAAATGGGTAAATTTTTAGGCAAGTCCATGGCGCTCAGACTTAAAATAGTCCATTGTACCGTACCCAGAAAAGAAAGATTAAGTGCCAGTTTACAGAAGACGAACGATACACACGAACGAAAATTTTACATGTATATTGTTGTTGTTACAACAACAAAACACATGCAAAACCTCGCCCGTGTGTATCGTTCGCCTTCTGTAAACTGACACTAAGTAAGGGTGATAAAAGGTTGAGAAGAAAAAGGAAGAAAAGTGCTTGCTCAGAATTTCTCAGTTGCTTTCACAAACTTGAGAAAATCAGACAAGGGAAGTCCATGGACCGTGTCCATAGACAGAATATCAGAACCCAATATCCGCAGTCTAGCCCTTGAGAACGCTGGACAACAACATACATAATGTTCAGTTGTGTCATCATCCTCAAGACAAGCCACGCATAATGGGTCTGATAAGACACCTAATCTCGTCATATGACGAGCACAGGCATTGTGTCCCGTAATTAAGCCAGTAAGTCTGCGACAGTCTATTCTACTGAGACTGAGTGGACTCTTGCGTAAACCGAGTTTTTTAGGAGTTTACATAAAAAAATCACTGGCGGGTTTATAAAAAATAAATTGCAAAAATTTTATGGCATTTTTGAAAATTGTGCGAAATTTGCAAATCTGTTTCCAATTTTTTTAGTAGCAATTAATGCATCATGTTCATTTTAATACACCAAAAGACGTGCCATAACGAGTAGAACTGATTTGATTTTTGACTTTTTACTTTAAGCCATTCTGAGCGGAAAGCGCGATGATTTTATCTAAACCTGTTTTGATCTGGCACATCCAAGGCTTTACACGAAATCGGAAATGAAAGCCCACTTGATGTGTCATCATAAAATCTGAGGCGGGTTAAAAAATTTTGATGATTATAGATTTTTTGGACCATATTAAATTTTCTTGTTATAAAAAAGCATCACCGATTTTTTTAAACACTGGTACAATGAAACGATTTTCCGTGATTTTTTTTTTCAGTAATACCAACGCGCATTGCCTAAATATGTTATAAAAAATTGTGAAATTTTTCTTTTACCGCGAATTAATCGCGATTTTAGGTACTTAGATATTTTTTTTTTTTAAATCGTTTGGTCATTAAAGGGTTAAATTTATATCATATATTTTAGAAGAAATGATATTTCCTGGCATGTTTTAATAACGCATGCAACAAATGTGTAGAAAAAAAATATTTAAAATATTTTTAAGATTTTTTTAAAACCGCTAAATCTTAAAACCGCCATAACTTTTGACCCCCACGCGCGATTTAATTGACGCGAACGAATTTCTTATTCTTAAATAGTTTCTAATATTTATGCCAACTTTCATCGATGTGCCTTCAAAACAAAAATCAAATCTTTTTTACCTCAAAATTGAAGTCTTATTGTTAGCCGGAACTCCTCATATACACTTTATGGGGTCCTAGACCAATATTTCGAGGTGTTACAAACAAAATGACAAACTTATATATACCCTCTATCACTAGAGCGCAGGTTTAAAAAAAAAACACAACAAAAAACTTCTGATTTTTTTATACCCTACACCACACTGTGGTACAGGGTATAATGACTTTGTGCTGATGTTTGTAACTTGCCGAAATATTGGTCCTAGACCCACCTTTAACTATACCGATCGAGTCAGAATCACTCCTTGAGTCGATTTAGCGATGTCCGTCCGTCCGCAATTTTTAATCAATTGACTTGGAATTTGAAACTTTAGCCTTTCTATTGCCTATTGAAATTGGAAAAAATCGGTCCATATTTAGACCTAGCCCCCATACAAAGGTCCTCTTTTGTTTTGGCTCAAATGACTCTTATAGCCGTATTATAATAGATAATTTGGCAAGTAAACGTGTTTTGTCTTCATAAATCGCCATTCCGAATTATGTAGAAATCGGACCATTTCCTCTTGTAGCCCCCATACAAACCACCTTCCCGATTTTCACATAAATCTCTCACATTTCATGAAAATAGAAAATATTTAAATAAAATTTTGTTTGTGTATGTTAAACGCGTACTTTAATAACCTTATCAAATCATATTATCATCGGACCAGTTTTGGACTTAGACTCCATGTGAAAATTTCACCCGATATTCAGTTAAAGCGGTTCATAGACAGCAAATAGAAGCCTATTTCACTCAAATTTGATTTGATTTGACAAAATATAGATCTAATCGGTCCATGGGACCCATTTTCCGGAAAACTCTGGGTATTATATGGTCGGTCTTGACCGACTATAATTTTCTTACTTGTTTATTTTGTGTAACTCTTGTTAAACGGAAAGGAATGAAACGTACATTAAAAGAAACGGAACAGGGAACCGATTGGAATAGAAAGCGGATCGAAATGGAATGGAACAGAGATAGACCTGGAATGAAATTTTTTTAATTCAAAATTTTTAACTGAAAATTTCATCCAAATTTTATTTCACTCAAATTTTTTTCACTCATGTTTATTTTCACAAAATTTTATTATCACTCAAAATTTTTTTTTTGGTTTCTATTTAAATTATGTGGTAAAAGTTTTAAGCCAATCGGATTAAATTAATCCGATTAACACGGCGATCAATGATTTAAATTTTTTAATGAAAGCTCTAAACTTTGGCCAAAGGGTGCCATGGGTTAAAATGTTCTGATTTATTTCACATTAAGTTTAAATGAATTTTGTCTCAATCTCTATAAAATAGTCGAGAAAAAAAAAAAATTTGAGATCTCAAATTTTTTTTTTCTCGACTATTTTATAGAGATTGAGACATTCGTTACCGTAAAATTCATTTTATGGTAACGAATGACTTCTCTCCAAAATTGTATTAAACTTTTCATACAACCCTCTTTTAAATGTATTTTATAAAACAACCAGCAGAAGTTCGTTATTTTATTTTAAAAAAATATATAGTTTCGTTTCCAATTAGTAACTCAAGCTGAAGTAGAACTGTATCCCTTATTCCACATTTGCTCATTTTACACACAAGATGATGAAAATTCCATGAAATATTTTTTTTCTATTTATTATTTTTCATTTTTTTTAGATTACTGCAATAGGAACAACAATTTTATAGGTCATGTGAGTTGGGGATTTAAATTAAAAATGGATAGAAAACAAGTAAGTGAAGTATACATAATTGTGTAGCAAAATAAAATATGTTTTTTATTAAATTTTTAATATTTAATATAAAACATTAAGTAAATATTTATTATTTCTGTTTTCCGGCACTTTATTATTTTAATATGATAATTATTTTCAGTCCCTCAAGGACTTGCAGTCATTATTATAATTTCATTTTGTTTACCCCTGCACACTTTTGACCCCTAAAATTCGTTATAAATGCAACAATTTAATTAAAACTTTTTTAAAATTCTGTTATGGTTATGAAATAATAAAAGAAATTATCACACAAGTTTTATACAGATTTTTTTTTATTTTTGTTTAAGAAAACTAAGAAAAGAAAATTATTAAATTATAAAAGTTAGCAAAATTTATTTAATAAAACTTCACAAGGGTTTATTTTGGCAACCTTTAAGCTGGTAGCATTTCTATTTAGTTTTTATATTATTTATTCAACATTATCAAAAAAAATTAAGTTATTTTTAAAAAGCTTATACCGAACATTTGATACTCTACAAGTGTAGCACTCTAATATGAAGGGTATCAAATATCCGCTACAGAATATATCTTATTTATCTACACCATTTAAAAAAGTTTTTTATAAGAGATCAATTATAGTTGGAAATTCTACTTAGACTCCATTTGTTTTTCGAAAATTTGACTTGTAATTTCAAAATTTGATCTGTAATTCAAAAATTACAATTGTTTTATAAAGATTTCAAATGTAAAAGGTGAATTGAAATTTAAAAAAATTTCAATTGTAATTTGACGATTCTACTTATATTCGAAAATTTTATTTGTAATTCGAAAATTCCATTTGTAATTTAATAATTCCAATTGTTATTTGAAAAAGATCAATTGCTATTTGTAAAAGATTGGAATTCGAAAAATATCAATTGTAATTCGAAAAAGATCAATTGTCATTCGAAAAAAGCATTAGCAATTTGGAAAATATCAGATTGTAAAAGATAAATTGTAATTTGTAAGAGATCAATTACACAGCTCAACAAGAAAATGCGTATTGGATTATGGTTAGTGATTTGGGTGTCTGTTGCGCTGATTCCAAATCCGGAGCCCAAATTTGTCTATCACATCAGGATTTTGAGTAATTGGCGGTTAAAGGGCCGAAAAAGGGCATTTTTAACCCTTTTTACACCCAAAAAAAAACGTGGGTATTCAATACTAAAAATTTTACTAATGAACTAATTTTTTAGTCCCAAATGATCTAGTGCAGGCCTTGGTAATCAATACTAAATTTTTTTACTAATATTATTCAAAACCAGTAAAAATTACTAATTTTAGTACTTTGAAGATACTAAAAAACTACCGTACTACTGGTAATTAGTAACTTATTAGTAGATTTTGGTACGAAATGACTTACTAATATTTTTACTGCATAATTATTTTGAGTGTAAAAGCTTATAAAATAATATCCTGACATGCAAATGACTTGGTATCAAGCTCAATCAAAAGCCTGTAATTTTCTCTTAAAGATAAGATAAAATGTTCTAAAAATTTAATTTTCTAAAATGGTAAAAAAATCATTAGCAAAAAACCTTCCATTTTTTCAATATTTAGTTTATTTACACAGTGTTTTTTAACAAATTTCCATACAAATTCATACGTAAATTTTAGATTTATAGCACTTGTGGCTAATGATTTTTTTACCATTTTAGAAAATTAAATTCCAAGAAGATTTGATCTTGTCTAAAAGAGAAAATTACACACTTTCGAATGAGCTAGATACCAAGTCATTTGCATGTCAGGATCTTATTTTATAGGCGTTCAAAAATGGTCAAAATGGGCATTTTTTGACACTTCAACCGCGATTTTCTCAAAATTGTGATGTGATAGAAAAATTTAAGTGACCGTTTTGGAATCGGGGCACCAAACCCTATCAACTTTTTTTGGTTTCATCCAAAACGCAGCGACAAACCTCAGATTTGTAGAGCGGTGTTATAAGTAATTCGAAAAACATTAATTGTATTCGAAGATTCCACTTATAATTCGGAAACTATCTGTAATTTGAAAAGGATAAATGGTAATTTGAAAAGGATTTAAAGAATGCAGATTCCCATCCTTTCCCAGAAAAATTGTCCTTTCCAAAAATAGATTCTACTAAACGTTCAAGAATCGATGAAGTTTTTCTGAAAAATTATTTTACATTGAAAATTTTGTTGTGATTACCATAAATTATATTCTAGAATATGTAGGAATCTGTTCCAAAAAATGTTGCTGGGTAATTTCTAGGTTTTTGAAAATTCTGATTCAAGGGGGTAAAAAAGTGTATTTTGGTACCTTTTTGTATTACCAGAAATCCAAAGAAGACCTTTTTGGAATTTGCGAATCCAAGTGGTAAAAAAAGAAGTTAATTAGTGTACTTTGGTCCTTTCTCTATCTCTTAAAAAATGGTACTTTTGGTTCCCGTTTTTCTCTTCTAAAATAGCGTGCTTTTGGTACTTTTTCTATCTCAAGAAATAATTATCTTAGGAACTGATAATTTGAAATGTGGTATCCTCAAGTCGAAAAAAATATTTCGAAAAGAAATACTGTTGGAGATTTACGTCCAAATTCATAAAAAATAAAAGCTTTTTATTACGGGTTTATAAATCGAATTTCCATATAAATGAATATTAAAATGGAGGTTAAAACTTTTATTCTGTAAAACTTTAATTCTGTAAATAAGCTAACAATTAACGAAAAAGAAAAGAAGAATTACTATTTTCATTTTCTTAAAACCAAAAATTTTAATAACTTGGGTTTGTAACTTGGATAATAATTCACCTCGTGGTGAATAAACCCGTTTTTCACCAGCTGGTGAATAAAAAGTAACATAATTATTTTTCAACAAAAAAAAAAATTTTTCATATTTTTTTTTTTCATAATTTTTTTTTTTTTTTATCAAATTTTATTTTTTCACCAATTTTTTTTTTTCATCAATTTTTTTTTTTTCATCACATTTTTTTTTTCTTTTCATCAATTTTTTTCCATCAAATTTTTTTCATAAAATTTTTTTTTATTAATTTTTTTCCATCAAATTTTTTTTCATAAAATTTTTTTTTTTCATAAATTTTTTTTCATTGATTTTTTTTCATCAAATTTGTTTTTTTTTATCAAAATTTTTTTTTTCATAAATTTTTTTTTATCATATTTTTTTCATCAATTTTTTTCTCTCCAAAAAATTTTTGTTTTTTCATATTTTTTTTTCATCAATATTTTTTTACATCACAAAATTTTTCTTTTCATCAAAAAAATTAATTTTTCGTGAAAAAAAATCATTTTTTTACCAAAACTACTTTTTCACCAAGTCTAAACTTTTCGCATAAAAATTTTCCATTTGTTTATTAAATGTACATAAACAAATGAGAGTGTTATATTCTTTGGTGCCGAATCTTTTATACTCTCCAAAATGTAAACACTTTTTTTATTTATTTTGGCACTCACTTACGAAATGTACAACTCTTTTGGTTTTTTAATGAGGTCCTCGACCCCATTCAATTCGATTAGCATGGAATAGCAAATATAATATTATTTTTTTCTAAAAAAAACTTTGCTTTGGCAAGTACACCCAAATCTTTTGCAAAACATTATCATGATTTAATGTTTTGGGCAAGAGTACAAAATTCGCAGGCATTTTTTGAGTGTATGATACCCCAATATTAAAGTTCTTAATGTAGGGTATACTTAAAACTACCTGTGTTTTTATTACATTCAATCCACAGCCTAACTCAACAAAGCTTTGTAGTGGAAATACCGCTGTCAGGGATTTAAAAAAAAAATCTAATAAGCTTATTATGTATAATTTCATTTCATTTCTTCCCTAATTTTTTTTTCTCGTCCTGTTTTTTTTAAAACCTTTTAAATTTTGACCTAAACAAAACATACAGTCAAAGATATTATCAACTGAAAAAAACCAAAAAAAAATCTTCTACTATTTTTAGCAACGCGCAAAAGCCTTAACAAAAAAACTGTAGAATTTATTTGAATGGCATGAAAAATATGTTACAAATGTTAGGGAAAAATGTCATTTTTAATTTATTTCATATTTGTTTTCTCCATAACAAACCATTTTCAACCTTGTTTGGAAGAAAAAGTATGTTTTTTTGTGTTTGAATTTTTTTTGCAGTTTTTTTGTTCTTTAACAAGAGTTGTTATGAAAAAAACTTTTCCTACTATTGTTGTAGAAAAAGTAGGAGCAAGTTTGAAAGAAAAAAAAAACATAAAGTATCCCCAAAAACACCTTAGGCTTCAAATCTGTCCAAACAAGTGGAGAAAACTGCCAAAAGACCTGCAGCTGTCAGAAAAAATGACATCTAAATTAGGGGGGAGTTAAACAGACATTTTATACATTCATTCATACATTCATTCATACATACTTAGTTACTTATTGTTTAGCAAGATAAAAACATTAAGAGAAAAGAGAAAAAAAAACAAGTGGGAAAAACATCAAAGTTTTTACTAAAAGTTAGTAAAAAAATTATTATACTAAGGTGGCACTTGGTACAGTATATATAAAATAAACTAAAGGAACTCAACGCTTTTGACAAGCTTTTTAATGAATAATAAATCCCTATGAGTATGACGTCGTAAGTTCGATTCCAACGTAATGCATTGGAATGTTTCGATACAACCATACTGTGGTAATTGCTACCAGGGTTGTACTCACGTAATGTAAAATTCGTCTATCAACGATTGAATGATGAGTATTTATATGATAATTCAATAAATTTCGCGAAATAACACGAAAATATCGTGAATTTTCAAAAAAAAAAAAAATATATTTTATCTTAAGGTTTATGGTGGAATCCATTTCATTTATTTGAGTGGCTGGGAAACTCTTTTATAAAAAACATATTTTTTTACAAGAAAGCTACTCCGAGACAAACCAAATTGCGTCATGAATTAAACCATACCCTACAATTAATTGCCACCATAATGTACAAATAGAAGAAATAGCATTCCTTCTCCATAGCAATGGTGTTGGAAAATATGTTAAGTTAATCTAAAGCGAAAGTTGACAGCTGTTTTTACTGAATTTTAGATTTCAAGATTTTTATAAGGAAATATTTTTATATTAAAGTTATTTATTTAGGCAAAATAGTTAGATTAAATTTCATTTAATGATAATAAAATAAAATAAAGTAAATTTCATTTAATGATAATAAAATAAAGTAAAGTAAATTTTTTTTTGTAAGATATCCTTAAAAAACGATATTAAATACTTAAAAAAAAAACAGATTTACATTACAGCTATGAAACATTTTCACAAAATACAATTTTTAATTTCTCTGAACATTTTTATTTATTTTACGAAATTTTTTATAGCTTTTAACTTTAATGATGATACAAATTTCATCGATTCAATGAAACCCTACATAGGTTGCCTTTTAACGTAATTTTTCAAAACACAAATGTATGTACATAGATTTTCATTATTGTCAGTGTACACTGAAAAAATAACCTTCCCGATATTAATGAAACGGATTCATTATTTTGTTTTCATTACACAAATGAAGGAATTCATAAGCTAATTAAAATTTCATGCATGTTATGAACAACTTTTATGAAACTTGTTTCATTAGATTTCATAATTTCATTAAAAAATATCATAAGATTTTTTAGAATCAAATACAACTCTGCGTTGCGAATAAGAGAGAGAAACCCGAACAAAAACATACGACGTTTTATTGCACCACGCGTGTTAGATCTAATTGTAATTTTTACATGTGTGTTAACTTTTTGCTAATAAAATAAAATAATTTTATATTTTTTTTTTGCTTTGTTATTGAAACTTGTGTGTGTGTTTTGCTGGTTAAATATAATTGAAATTACAAGTAAAAAGTTCTATATAAGTGTTTCTTTAAGCTGTTTCTTATAAAATATAATATAATTTGCAACAGAACAATAGTTTGAAATCATTAAAATTTTGTGCTGAAATGTAGGGTAATTTGTGTTGTTCCATTGTTATGTTATTGCTACGTTTTGGCAGCATGTGTTTTTAAAGTCATCGCGTTTTTGTCTTTTATAGTTTACCTTATATGCACTGTTATTTAATGTTAATAAAATCAAAGATACACAGAAAAAAACGAATTGTTATATTGACCGCCATATTTGTGAATACAATAAACTTTTTCACTGAAAGTGCTCCTATATGAATTTTCTGATATCAACTAACGTTTGTAAATATTGATTGTTGAAAAAAAATATAAAAAAATTGATAAACGAGTTTGCAATAGTTTTCTAAAATTATTATTTGTATTGACAAACGTACAAAATCTTAAATTTTTTTCAACAAAGAAATTCAACAAACACAATTTGTTGATCTGACAAACGTAAAAAATCTTATTTTTTTTCAACAAAGAAATTCAACAAACACAAAAACTATTTGTTGACATGATAAAATAATTTCGAAATAAAATTACTTGACTAAATTTGTTGAAAACAAAATCGAAATTTTGTATTATGGACTAACGTTTTTACTAAATTTTTGGTTGATATCATGTTTGGTTGATTTACAATCGATGTTTGTTGATTTAAATTCTACGATTTTATTTTCTGTGTAGAAACGACGTGATTATATAAACACGTGCAGTTCAAACGTAGCTTATGACAACTTTTCGTTAAATTAAGATGTTAGTCTTAGAACCGAAGAATACATTCATAAATTTAATGACAAAACTTCATAAGTTTCCACAACACACTCTATGAATTTTTTCATTAATTCTATAAAAATTTTAATAGATTCTTTGACACCAGTTTTCATTAATACTATGACACCAGTTTCATTGATCACATGAAACCCGACTTCGGATGAATTTTTGAGCCATTTTTCCTTAAGCTAATGTAATTTTCATTACCGTCACGAATCTTTTTTTTTTTTTTCAGTGTAGCAAAAGTTTTAGATAACCATTAGCTAACACGTATCAGCAAAAAAATATGTAATTGTAAAAAAATCTTTGCAAATTATTATTAATTAAGCAATTAATAGATGAGAGTGCTAAATTCGAAATCTTTAATACTCCAAGTCCGCCAATATACACTTAAAGAAAGATGCTTCATTATATTGATGAAACGGTTTCCTTACTTGCTGTCATCAATTTTGATGACAAATTTCATCATATTGATAAAGTTTTTATCCAATTTAATGAAACATGTCTTCAAAATTAAAAAAAAAAAACGTAATATAATTTGATTAGTCATTAAAAACTTTCATTAATATGCCTTTTAAATTGTTTTTTAATATCCTCCAACCACAGTATTTGTCACTTTGACATTCCGTGTGTAACGCAATAAATATCAGTCTAGGACCCCATAAAGTATATACATTAAAAAAATTATATCATTAACTGTTTGTAGTTTATTTAAAAAGTATTGCGTTTTATCGTTTTTAAAATAAAAAATATTTCTTCAATGTTCAGTTTTTTCAAATGACTATTTCTGTTCTTTGTTTCAAAAATAACAACATAAAAAATAAAGACTTTCAGTAGCATTCAATTTTTAAAGTTATTTATTTTTGTTCTGTAAGTAAAAATAAGTGATTCTTCTTTAATTTTTAGTGATTTGTGTATGCATTTTTTAAAGAAAAGTCATTAGTTTTTAACTACTTGTGTTGGTTATTTTTTTGTAGACAAAAAATTCAAAAAAATATTTATAGAAATATAAATACATGTTTGTATCAAGTGATTTTGGCACGATGGGTAAAGTGTCTGGTCAGAATGTAGATGATTGCGGGATCAATTCCCCAAAAATTTTATTAAAAATTTTCTAAAATAAAATTCAATTGAAAAATTGTAAAAACAACCTACGAAATCATTAATTTTTAATGTTTTCGTAGGATTTTTTTTTTTTGAATTTGTTGGTAAAAATAACACCCCAATCATTAATTTTTTTTTAATTGTTGGCATTTTTTAAAGTAATGTTATTAGTTTTTACCTATTTGTGTTGGTTATTTTTTTGTAGACAAAAAATTAAAAAAAAATATTTATACATAGAATTATAAAATCATGTTTGTATCAAGTGACTTTGGCACGATGGGTAGAGTGTCTGGCCAGAATGTAGTTGATTGCGGGATCGATTCCCAGTTCGTAAATGAGCCAAACCTCTAAAATCCAATTTTTTTATATAATTTTTTAAGTATTTGTTTAACAAATGAAACATTTTTTTGCTTCAAGAAGTTCAAAGTCCTGCACTTGGACCCAGGGAATAAGAAAATGTCGTTTTTTATATCCGCCCCCTTTTGTAGGAGTGAATTTAAAAAATTGTTTAAATAATGATAAAATTGTATTTCTTTAGTGAAAAACTCAAATTCATTCTAATGCAAAAAGCATTACAATGAATTTGTAAACATATATTTCGAGGGCAAATTTGTACCTTGGAAAAAATCGGTAATGCAATATTTTTTTTAACAAAAATGTGTAAATTTTGGAGGATATTTATGTGAAAACATTGACCTCCGATATCCTTATGAATACAAAATAATAGTAATATTTATTATATTAAAATCGACAAGTATTTTTGCTCTAGACGACATTCCGTTAGTTAGGGAGTTATCGAAATTTTCCGAAGGTCCATATTGTTTCATAAGAGGGCAAAGAAGTTTTTAAACATTAATATGGCCGATTTGTCAGCAATTTTGTGTCAGAAGAACTTCAATGTCCTTCACTTGGATACAGGGGACTAAAAAATTATTTTTTTTTGCCCTTCCCCTTTTGTGTAGATATTAAAAATTTTTTTAAATAATGGTGAAATTGTGCTACTTAACTGCAAAAAGCATAACTAATGAATTTGTAAACATTTTCCGCAAGGGGAAAGGTGTCCCCCAAAAAATGTTTTTCAAGTTTTTAAAGTTTGAAGGGTATAAAAGATTTGTCACACTATCACTAGATATTATTATTTTTTCATCAAACTTTTCTTGTCGCCTCCGTTCCTTTGCTAAACAAAAAAAAAATAATTGAATAAATAAAAATCCCATACATATTGTTTTAATTAAATTAATTATACTTGGCTTAGTAAAATAACAATAATACTTACCCGAGTAAAAATTTTTATATGATGCAATATATAATAATATGTAACACAATATATATTTATACACAATTTGTTCCGAATAATGGTGGATGTTTTTGAATTAAAAAATATCAACTTGTATAAAATATGATTTGATTTCATCCGAGTTTTGACCAGACATTGCTATATATTGGTGGATCTAATTAGATCTAATTGCATAAAAACATAAAAAAATCCTGGTGTTTTTTGGTTTGGGTTGAGATACACCACAGGTCAACGATACATTCACCAAACATATAATTTTCTAAAACAAAAAAATGTTTGGGTACGCTTCGAACCAGATAGGTGATATACAAAACCCTAATAAGGAAATGTTTAGGAACATTTTAAAAAGTTTCTTATACTTTGCCTAAAAAACCTAAAAAAATTTTTTGGTTAATTGGAAACATATAGGCCCTTACCACAAGAAAACAAAAAGTCTATTTTAACAAAAGTTTTATTTTAAATTTCAAATTTTCAATACATTTTTTGAAAGTCGATTTTAAAAACAAAAACAATTTGTATGGAAATAAAATTAAAAGCTCATTTTAAATTTATTTTATTTTCTTGTGGTAAAACTGATAAAGTTTTATATGGAACAGAATAATCTATATATAATTTGATGTTAAATTATACAGAAAAACAGATTTTTGTATTGACCCTCATATAATTTTATGTAATTATATCAACCGTATCCCTTTTAATCCGAATCATGATTAAATTATATATAACTACATATGACTGCATTTAAAAAATTTAGAAAATATCTCAAGGATGTGTAATCATATATGACTTATTATGTTTGCATCAAGTTATATATTGTTATATATGATTATTTTTACTCGGGTATATTGTTTTCCTTATAAATGAGTTACAAAAATGAGGTTATTTCCAATAACAATGTCCTTGATAAAAACAATATGTTGTCAATTAATGGAAATTGAAACTATTTTTGATGAAACTGTGCAACAAATTGATAATAACATCAAATTTCTGCAGGTTAGTAGAATAGCAAAACTTTCTGTAAAGCAAATTTAATACAATATTTAGTTGCCTCAACAGAATATAGTGGCAGCAACCAAATTTTGTCTTGATTCAACTGAAAAACTCAGTAGTGAAATTTATTTGTATATATTTTAATTTTTTTGACATTTTAAAATCTTTTTTAGTGAATTTTTTAACAAACCTCTATTAGAGCAAACATAAAAAATTAAATTTTTGATATCATCACTTTTTAAAAGGTTTTTGCATCAATAAAAATAATGCCGATTTTTTGCAAAACTTCAATTCCTTCCAGTGCCTCACATCAGTTAAAAACCCGGTTTTATATATCGCTTTTTGCGGAGCAAAAACAGCCGAACTAATCGCAAAACTTTTTTTTCAGCATTTGATTCTACACAGAAAATAAAATCATCAAATTTAAATCAACAAACATCAATTGTAAATCAACCAAACATGATATCAACCAAACATTTGTTTGTCCATAATACAAAACTTCGATTTTGATTTCAACAAACTCAGTCAAGTAATTTTATTTCAAAATTCTTTAACATATCAATAAATAGTGTTTCTTTAATTTTTTTGTTGAGAAAAAAAATGTATTTGTCAGATAAACAAATTGTGTTTGTTGAATTTCTTTGTCGAAAAAAAATTAAGATTTTTTACTTTTGTCAGATCAACTAATTGTGTTTGTGTTTGTTGAATTTCTTTGCTAAAAAAAATATTCTTCTTTCAACAATCAAAATTTACAAACTTTTGTTGATATTACAAATTTCCGTATAGAAGCACTTTCTGTGAAAAAAAATTAATTGTTTTCACAAGTATCGGTGTCAATATAACAATTCCTTTTTTTCTGTATACAGCAAAAATTTTTGTTGCGAAATTTTTCGCAAGCTTCCAAAAGGCTTTCGCAGGTTCCAAAAAGTGGCGATAAAGCGCGTAAAAATCGGCAATTAAAAAGAAGAACTCAATTGAATTTTTTAACACACGAAATGGAAGGGCAATAAATTTTGCAAAAAGATTACCCGTTTTTGCTCCGTAGAAAAATAGGGTCAAAAACCGGGTTTTTAACCGCGTAGAGGCACGGAAAGGAGTTGAAGTTTTCCAAAAAAAACTACGCCAATATTTTTATTGATTCAAAAACCTTCTTAAAACTGATGATGTCAAAAAATCCAAAAAAATAAGTAATTCAAAAACGCACTCTAATCAATGTATAAGGCATTCCACACCAAATGTCCCGCTACAGAAAAACATATGTCTCTTGAATTTCTTCATAGGTTGCATGAATAGCCCTATGTGTAAATAAGAAAACTGCGGTTTCGGTTTTTCAATTTTTCAAAAACTGGGCTCTTAGGAGGCGTGGTCAAATATTGGAAAAATGGTCAAATTTGTGTCGAGTTGCCTTGTTTAAATATTTATCAAATTAAAACGTAATGTACCACAATCTCAAAAATGTACATTCTTGTATAGTTTTGTATGGGCTATCGATTAACATTTTTTTTTTGGAAAATTTTTAGAATCCGTTTTTTTAAAAAGTCAATTTATCAAAAATACGGACACTTTTGTCTTTTTTTTTAGTTTAGATCAATGGTTCCCAACCTTTGATTCTCGCCCCACTGGGGGGCAGTTTGATGGTTCCAGGGGGGCAACGAGCGAATTTTAAAGATTTTTTTTAGTCAAATTAACTACAAAAATATTTTTTTTAGCAAAATTAACTACAAAAATTTTGTAAATTGCTTGAAACTTTTACTAAAAACTTATGGTGATTTCTTTTCTGAAAAAAATGTTTGCCTTTTTAGGGTATACATTTTTAAAATGTTTAACTCACACCTTCAAAAACTTGCATTTTATTTGACTGGAATAGAACACAACATTCAGAAATACTCTACCCTGTATTTTTTAACAGCTGTTTTGAGAAAACAACACAGAAAAAGTCAGCTGTTGTATAAGGCAATCTCAACCCCGTGATTTTTACGGGGTAAAAAGTGCAACTTTTTTGCACTGTATAGGGCAGACATTTTTAGAAAAGAACACGATATTCTTTATAAGGGTTGACATTTTTTAGAAAAGAACACAAAAACATAATTTTTGGGGCGAAATGCAAAAAAAGGCACATTTTATGCCAGAAAAGAAAACACCACTAGTTAAATGTTTATTTTACAAAAACTTTGCTAAACCAGTAGAAATTTTTCATTAGAAATAAAAATTAGAAAAATTAACAAATTTTTCTTCAGTGTGGGGGGGACAAGGCAATTTTTAAATTTAAAATGGGGGGCGTGGCGAAAAAAAGGTTGGGAACCGTTGGTTTAGATATTTGTCTAACCACACAAAAAAAATTCAGACATGTATTTTTCGTTTTTGTCGAGAAAATCGTATTAGAATTTTGAATTTCATAACAATTTTGTAATTTGCTTGTATTTTCTTGTTTCAGCATAGCGTATGAGTAATACTTATGCAAATATTTAGTACTCATTCGCTACGTTGAAACAGGAAAATACAAGCAAATTACAAAATTGTTATGAAATTTAATATTCAAATGCGATTTTCTCAAAAAAAAGAAAGACATATGTTTGATTTATTTTTTGTGGATACACTCAAAAAAAAAAACTGTAATGTTAGCAAAAAAGCTTGTAAGCCTACAAGAAAATTTGCTGATTTTGAAACTACAATTTTTTTGGTAAAGTTAGCAAAAATGTTTTGCCAAAAATTAGTTAACTGAAATTTTTTTATTTCAACTTAGTTCGTACACATTTGAGGACCCCATTGGGTTCGGACCCGATATGTCCAGACCCCGATGGGCCTAGACCTAGTTAGGTTTTTTAAAAATCGTCATAGTTTTTGATCCAAAATTTGTGTCCGTTTCGCTCTACCTTGTTTAGTTTTTGAGATACTTAATTTTAGGGGACCACCGGGGTTTTGAGAATTACAAAACTCGATAACTTCAAAAATATTACTCGGAGAGCTTATGATTATTTTGCGGTCTTGTTCTACGTGTTGAGAGCTACAAAAATTCCTTTGGACTTTTTGTTGTGTCGGCAATATTTACCGAGATATTACCATTTTAAAATTTTCGGGAATGCTAACTTTTTTGGATCCAAAGTTAGGACCCATTGTGGTCCACACACGTGAAGAGGCGATACTAAGGAGAACCCGAGAACCAAAAATGGCCTTCATTTTGCTCTATCTGGCTTAGTTTCCGAGATAGCGCCATTGTAAGTTTTGTGAAAATAAAAATAAAAATTTACGATTTATTTTTGTTAATATTAGCAAAAATGCTTGTAAAAATTTGGTCAACTGAATTTTAAATTTAGCAAAAAAAATTAGTTCAAATTTTGTTTAAAATTGCTAATGCTCTAAATGAAGTTTACAAGATATTTTTGCTAACATGCTAATCTCAACTAAAAATTTGCTAAAAGTTAGCTAACCAGCATTAGCAAAAAAAAATTTGTAAATCTACTAATGTATTATTTTGAGTGTAGACAAACATCTAAACTTTTAAAATATTTTTTTTTTTTAAGTGGCCGGATTTTTGATAAATTTACTTTTTATTGGGAAGTTTCAGAAAGGTTTCTGAAAATTTTCCAAAAAAAAATTTAATCGATAGCCCATACAAAACTATACAAGAATGTAAATTTTTGAGGTTGTAGTGCATTTTAATTTGATTAATATTTATATGGTATATGTTAAAAAAAGTTATAACCCTAGTGTACATTATATTCGTTTTTAACACTTAAGTAATTGAATTATAAATTCCAAACAGGCTTAAATATTTATGACATGTAATTGCTAAAACTAGGAAAATCCATTATAGCTTAATTTAAATCAGTTAATAGTTTTCTTTTTTTTTTAGAAAAAAAAAAATAACTTTAGTTAAAAATACTGCAGGTTTATGTACAAATATAGTTTGTATATAGCAATGCGACAAATTTCATAAATTTTTTAACATATTGTATGTTTTTAAGTTTAAAGCAGGGGTTCTCAAATGGTGGGATCTATGATTATTCTTAAAGTTTAGCAACATAAATTTAAAAATGCTAATAATAATTTAAACTGGATTTAACAAACCCCCATCGCTTTCGTTTGTTTATTTTTTTTTGAAGAGACCTTTAAGAATCCCTGTTTTATATGAATTCAACCAACCACTGGCAATCTGCAGTTTTAACTTTTTCATTTCGTTTTGTAATTTATTCGAATAAAATGTATTGTACATGTCTATAAATCGTAATACATATCGTTATAAGCACAATTGTTCTTCTATTAAAAAAAAAAAAAAAAACATTTGTTCTCTTTTTGTTGTGTTGTTGTTGTGGCATTGTATTTTAAAAATCCATGGTTTAACATTTATTTTCCAATTGTGTATTGAGTTTATGTCATAAATAATTCAATGTCACATACAAACAAAACATATGAATGGAGTTATTTATACAAGAATAAGTTTAAATATTTATAAAGTGTAGCTGAATTTTTTTTTTAAATATTTTTTTTAGATATTTTTAAACTGTTTATTTATTAAATAACAAGTATTTAAATATTAACACTAAAACCCGCTATAGAAGGCCCCTATAGCATTTGTAGAATTATTTTGAAAATAGTTGGTAAAAAAATAAGTTTTTTTATACATTATTTAGGTGGATCAGATATCATCCAAACCAGAAATTAAAATTTATTAATTAAATTTAGCCCTAAAAGTATGCAACAACGTATTTGAAAAATAAGTCAGAAAACTTATCTTATATAAATAAAAATCAATTGTCGTTGGTAACCGCATCAGTTGAGAACGGCTGGACCGATTTGGACAAATTTTTTTTTAAATGTTTGTCATAGGCCAACCTAGGGTTTTACGTAAAGAATAATTGACCCGCCCACTTTTTTCAATTTATTTAAAATCGGAAAACGGCTGCACCGATTTGGGTAATTTTTTATTTAAATGTTCGTAGTAATCCGATTTATATTTTTACTAAAAGAAAAATCAACCACGCCTACTTTTACGTCAACTTTTTCAATTTATCTAAAATCTGAGAATGGCTAATTTTTGTTAAAAATGTTCGTCATGATTGAACTATGGTTTTTACTGATAGTAAAATTTCTAACGCCCACTTTGTTCTATGTATCGACCGATTTGGTTATAGTCCGAAAAAGATTTATAATGAAAAAAAAATTGTTCACGCCCACTTTTAAGCTCACTTTTCCCGATATATATATTTTAAATCATGGAATGGCTGGATCAATTTGTCTAATTTTGTTTTTAATGTTGTTTGTCATGGTTTTTAGGAAAGAACAATTTTCCATTTCTACGCCCACTTTTGAATGGATGGACCGAGTTGGTTAAATTGAAATAAGTTTTTTACGATAAGAAAAGTTGTACACCGACTCTTTTTTGTCGATACATACATATAAAGTTTGCTCTATAGAAAAATAAAATATAAATAAAAATCAAATGTTGTTCGTTGGTAATTATTCGCATCACTTGAGAACTGACCGATTTGGATTATATTTTTTTTTTTCATGTTCGGCTTTTTTTTAATGTTCGTCTTAGGGTTTTTCGGAAAACAAATTAATCACGCCCACTTTTACGCCTCCTATTTTCGAAATACATATCTACAATCGGAGAACGGCTGGATCGATTTGACTGAACTTTTTAACATGATAATGTTTTTAGGCTCAGTTTGACTCTATTTTTATACCCTCCAACCACAGTATGGGGGTATACTCACTTTGTCATTCCGTGTGTAACGCATCGAAATATCGGTCTAGGACCCCATAAAGTATATATATTATTGATCAGTGATCCATTCTAAGACATTCTAGCGATGTCCGTCTGTCCGTCCGTCCGTCCGTCCGTCCGTCCGTCCGTCTGTGGAAGACACGATACAGTCCAAAGTAAAAGAGCTAGACTCCTGAAATTTGGCACGAATATGTCTTATGGTATTGGGCTGGTTAAGTTCGAACATGGGCACAATCGGTTCAGGGGGAAAAAAGTTTCCCTCTTAAGAACTAAAAAAACCTCTAAAAAAAATCCATTTTTTATAGGTTTTTCGTACTTTTGCTTAGCAAACGAAACATTGTTATGTCAAAAGAAGTTCAAAGTCTTGCAGTTGGATCCAGGAATGTTGTCTCCAACCGACTTTACCCCCCACCCCCCCCCCCCCCCCCAAAAAAAAAAGACGCCCCTGTTTTTTTTTTTTTTTTTTAAGTGTTGGAGGGTATAAAAGATTCGGCACAGCCGAATTTAACACTCTCACTTGTTTTTTTTTATTTAGCGTTTGGATATGAAATATAGTTATTTTTTTTTTGTTATATAGATAAATTATGTTAGTGTGTTGCGTTTAATGATTTACAGTTGTAGAGTATTCAGCCATGAGATGACGTCGGGAGTAAGGTTGTTGATATCTTTGACATTGCCTGGGAAGGACAGGACTGGGCAATTGTACAATATGTGTTCGATCGATTGAGATGGAAAAACACAGGAGCAACTTGCGTCATTAGTAAGTCTCCACTTGGTTAGGTATTCCATCGTTCTACCAGTGGATGTGCGTAAGCGGTTTAGATATCTCATCTGCTGGTGAATAAAAGTGTTTTTCACCAGATGGTGAATAAAACGTAACATAATTATTTTTCAACAAAAAATAAAATTTTTATACTTTTTTTTTATTAAATTTTTTTCGTAAAATTTTTTTCATCCAATTGTTGTTTGAAAAAGTATACCCTCCAACAACAGTTTGGGGGTATACTCACTTTGTCATTCCGTGTGTAACGCATTGAAATATCGGTCTAGGACCCCATAAAGTATATATATTATTGATGAGTGATCCATTCTAAGACATTCTAGCGATGTCCGTCTGTCCGTCTGTGGAAGACACGATACAGTTCAAAGTAAAAGAGCTAGACTCTTGAAACTTCGCACGAATATGTCTTATGGTATTGGGCTAGTTAAGTTCGAACATGGGCAAAATCGGATTAGAGGGAAAAAAGTTCCCCTCTTAAGAACTAAACAAACCTCTAAAAAAAACTAATTTTTTAGAGGTTTTCTGTACTTTTACTTAGCAAACGAAGCATTTTTATGTCAAAAGAAGTTCAAAGTCTTGCAGTTGGATCCAGAAAGTTTGTCTCCCACCGACGTAACCCCCACCCCCCAAAAACAATCCGCCCTTGTTTTTTTTTTTGTAACGTGTTGGATGGTATAAAAGATTCGGCACAGCCGAATTTAACACTCTCATTTGTTTTTCCATTAAAATTTAAATTTTCCATCAATTTTGTTTTTTCATAATTTTTTTTTTTATCAAAACTTTTTTCATCGTTTTTTTTTATCAAAAACATTTTTTCATCAAAATTTTTTTTTTTTTTCATTTTTTACCAAAAAAATTTTTTTTTCATTACAACTTTTTTTTCATCAAAATTTTTTTTTGTAATTCTGTTTTTATATTTTGTTGGACTGTATATTTTATAACTGAAGTTTTATTTTATTTCGGTTTGAGTCATATTTATTATTTCTGAGAAAGGGGTCCTACGCTAAAAATTTTTTAAAAAATATTTTTTTTAGTTTTGACAAGCAACGGTTTTAGTTGCTATGTTGCTTTAAATGATATATATTCATAAAAAAATATTATTTGTATCTGTGACATCTTTATAGTGTCCAAAAAAGGGTAAAAAATTATGTTTTTATGTTTTTCGATACCCGATAAAAAAATATTATGAATAATATTTTTTTTTTTTAATATATGGGTGAAATCAAAAAATGTCAGTGTTTTTGAGCCAAAATTGTACAAACAAAAAATTTTAATTTTTGGTAAATTTTTTTATTAAAATCGATATGTAACATCACTATTAATATAACTATAAAAGATCTCTTCTACAAACTGTTTCAAACAAATTTTATCGACATTTTTATGATTTTTTTGGTGACGGAGTTTACATTCACCTTAGAAAAATACATTAAATTTTTTGAATTTTCTTTGAAAACATTTTATTGTAAGTTAAAACATTTATTTATGTAATTGCTAACAATTTTTGTAATTAGGATTTTTTTCTGGTTTTTGTTATTAAAGATTTTACAATTATTTTTTATTTTAATAGGATTTTTCTAAGGAAATGTAACATAAATTTATTATTATTTCTATTAAAATAAGTTTTTTTACTTTTTTGAATGACTAGTGTTAATATTTGCGTCCGTTTTAACAACTTCATAAGGTTTTTTAATGCAATCTGCAAAAAAAAAAAAAAAAGTTGACGGAGTTTACAGAGACGGAGTTTACATTTCGTCACTTTTTGCCCTTTTTTCGAAAACTATTTGTCGGAAATTGGTTTCCGAAAAAAAATCATTAAATGTCAACTAGATACGTCAAAATATGACGATATTTCAGATGCACGCAAAGTAGTTTTGTTGTAAACGTGGAGACGGAGTTTACATCATTTTTCAATTTTTCATTTATGATTTAGCTTTTCATACAGGGAAATTAATATGCAAGGAGCAAACTTGAAACCAATGATGCAAAATGATACTTTATAGCCTCGCGTTTAATAAATGGGGCAAATAACCTATTATTTTTCTAAACACAATACGTCAAAAACAACAAAATTGTCAGGTTCCATAATGTCTAAAAAAAGTGTCGAAAAATCGTTACACAATTGAAGCCGTGTTTGTATGGGTAAAAAAGATAGTTATGACTATACAAAAATATTTTTTAAGAGCGTCAACATGCCCTCTTTAAAAATGTAGTCAATTATTAAGAGTTTGGGTTATTGGTTTTTAAGATATAACCGGTTAAAGTTTAAAAATTGAAAATGATACTGGCGACGGAGTTTACATTTGGCCTACAAAAATGAAAATAACTTGTTTAAAATAGCTCACTAGTATCCGGATTGTTGTTAGTTATGTAGAACGCCAATCAATGCGACGTTGTGCATTAAAAAATATGCGAATACTTTAAACCATTTATGAGATATTACACGATTACATGGTTTGGTTGACATTTTTTGATTTTACCCATATGTACAACATAACATAACAACTAAAACCGTTGCTTGTCAAAGCTAAAAAAAATATTTTTTACAAATTTTTTACCGTAGGACCCCAACGGCTCTAAATTTTTTTTTCGAAAATTTTTTAGATCTGAAAGCCTTATCCCACCAAAATTTAATTTTTTGTTGTTAATAAGCTAGCCAAGTAATATAATAATTAATAACAAAAAAAAAATAAAAATCAAAAAAAAAATTTTTGGTTTGTATGGAAAAATGATTTCTAAGGCCCCGTCGCGTAGGGAAGGCGTGGTCGTGGGGGCGTAAAATTTTTCCTGAGTTATTTTTAAGTCAAATGGAAAAAAATGAACGGGTACCGTCTCAACATTTCCAACATTTCCAAAATAAGGGACACTCTAGTTTGTACGTTTACGCAGAATTATGACGGGAATCATATTACTTTTCAAACATTAAAAATTTTAAAAATAGTCCAATAGTTTTTATTCTGTAATCAAATAATTTTTCTAACAACCCAAACAAACAATAAATTTTTTGTAGACAAAGAAAAAATTTTATTGTTTAATAATTTTAATACAGCTAAGTGTGTAGTAATGAAATAATAAAATAATTTAAATTTTTCTTTGTTTACAAAAAAATTGGTGGTCAAAAGAATTGGAGGTTGTATTATTTGATTGAATTTTTTTAATAATGAATAAAAACTATTGGACTATTTTTTTAAATTTTTACCTTAAAATTCATAAAAGTAACAAGAATCTTACAAAAGTTTTATAAAGAAAGTTTTGTATGGAAATTCGATTAATAAAACTGTTATTAAACGCTTTTATTTTTTATGAATTTTGACGTTAATGTTTGAACTTGTAAGAAACCAACTTAGAAATATTTTAAAAATAATGTTTTGAAAAATGTCTATTAATAATTTAATTTTCCAGATCGACCCTAGTGACATAATTAGTATTTACTCAATCTAGACGCTATCAAGCTTAAATTAAATTTTTTAAATTACCCAGTCAGAAATTGCCGACGGTTATAAAAATATAGCGTTTCCCCAACACTGTTTTTTTGTATCACCCGTGTTGCGTCAGCACCACTCCTGCAGTGCTGCGGCAGCACTGTATTTACTAAATTTACAACCATTTTCAAGTTTACTGATTTTTTAGTTTTAAATAAAAAAGTCTTTGTTTTGTTAAAAAAATTAACAGCAGTCTAAAGAAAATTAAAAATTATAATAAAAAATACCAGACAAGGAAAAACTCCGAATTTAATTAAAAATTATGTCTGGGTGTTTTGCAATCACGCAAAAACGGCTAAGCCGAATCTGTCACTAAGATAGCACTAACCGAGCGGGAAATGTAGGTCATATAATAGGGCGACAAAGGGGTATAAAAATGACACTTCTTTTTTTATTAAATAAAAAGTAATTTCTTCCTCTTCCGCAATCACACAAAAAGTGCTAAACCCGTTTCAATTAAATTTGCCACACAGATAGTACTAACCGAGGACGCAAGTTGGAACTTTAGGCAATATTAATCCACGATTCGATAAAGATGCCTAAATGACAAATCTGGTTTGTACTATACTTAGCGTTACGTCTGTCCGTTTCGCAATCATGCAAAAATGGCTGAACCGATTTTGTTGAGATTTCTCTATAGATAATGCTTACCACGAGTTGAACTAAAGGCTACTAGCTGGCCCAGCAGCGCGGACCGGGTCCAGCTAGTCTTAAATTAAATGTTAAAAAATTTATTTTCAAATCAATGTTTTGAATTTAATATCGAATTTCAATGTATTTTCTTGTCTTAAATTTTGCTCTCAATAAAAAACTTTTGGTTTTGCTGTTTTTTTTTTTTTTTTTGGTGCAGCAGTTTCCTGATACTTTATTGTAAAAAACAATATGTATGACATCAATTAAAAAAGTGCAACTCTGTTATTAAAAAAGCATAATAAACAGTTACCAGAGTACCTTTATCACTGCCACATTTTTTCTTGGGAAATTTTTCGGTATATTAAAAAAATACATAAAATGGTTAACAACAAAGAAAAACCACAAAAAAATCAGATGAGTATAAAAGTTCTTTTACCGTCTTGGAAAATATTTGCTCATATATTATTTTCTTTAAGATGTACAAAAGCGTCGAAAAATCATCCTCTGACGTTATTTTTTGACGTTGGGAGGTCACTGAAAAATTTGTAAATCCAACGCCTTGCCGGCGTCAGCAAATAGCGTCGCCAGACCGTACTCCGACGTTATCACTAAGTCGTTGGGGAGACGTTGTAAATTTATATTGCCGACGTTATGCCAGCGTTTGGGCCACTCTCGCCAACGCTTTGCCGACACTGACCCGATTGTATTTTTCTGACTGGGTAGCTAGATAACATTTTTTAAAATAATACTCGTTTGATAATAATACCTTTTAGTATTGGTAACTTTAGCTGTGTGTTGCAATGATTTGGATTATGATTTACCTTTAATTATGTGGACTTAATAAATATTAATATTTTTACGGATTAGCAAATCTTCGACTCTCCCTGTTGTGGAATTTATTTTAAACAGAACTTTTGTTATATTCTTAAAGCATACTTAAAGGGCGCACAATTAATATCCCCATCAGATCATACATTGAGTAATAGCGCCTCTGTTGTTATTTATTTGAAACTTTCATTATTTGTATTTTTATCATTTTTAAAGCACACTTTGGGGATAATATTAAAAAATGTACTTAACTGAAAAACACAACATTTGTCTTTAACAAATTGCATCTACTATAGAAAAGTTTCCATTGTATTGTCGTCCACTGTAGGTATATAACGAATGTGTTGTTGCATACTTTTAGGGCTAAAATGTAATAATTAAATGTTTATTTTTGGTTGCCTTATTCATCATAAAGATTCTGTATGGAAAAATTTTAGAAATGGGCACTCTAATACTCTGATCCATCTTTTATCCAGTTTTTAAAATTACCGGTAACGATATTTCGGGCTGGCATGCTAGTAAATTAATAAATCGGCGTATATCACCAGGCATACCTCCTCTTAAAATATCTTAAATAATTGTTGAAGAAAATTAAACTTTATTTTTATCGTTTTAACTTACTTTTTATTTAAGCATTGAATTTCGATAATGATGTTATTCTTATCATTACCATCAATTTGTTATTTTGATAGCTCTGTTTGTAAAAAGGTTAAAAAAGCAATCAATGTAAGAAAATTTACTGATATAAAATATGAAAGAAAAAAAATTGTATATTAAGAGATAAAAAAATTTAAAGTAAAAATAATCGATAAAAATAAACTGGCATGTAAATAGAAAATATAATAAAAGGATAACTTAAATTTTTAAGTATATTTAAAGTTCTTTAAACTATAGAAATAAAATAAAATTCCTATTTTATTACAAAAATCTTTTTGTTAAAACAATATGCTGCCATAAGTAATAAACAACATTTAAAAGAGTTTTAAGGAGCAGTAAACCAACTGCATGAAAAACTATGACCAGCTAAGGTCTTCTATGTTGTACCCTAATTTAAACGTCTATTGTCTTAACTACTTTACAAACTTTTCTTTATAACGTCCCAGTTTCATTTAAGCTTGTAGGGTAAAAATACTACAGACAGAAAACAAAATATGGCTTATATATTTTATGGCTAAAGTTTCTTTAAAAATTTATATAATATTTTTTTCCTAGTATTTTTTTTATTTTTGCAACTATAATAATTCATTAGACTTATAAAATTTTACCCTTCACTTAGTTTTTAGGTAATTTAAAAAAAAGGAAACACAAAAAACTAATAATGGGGCACATTCAAAAAAAAAAAACAAATAGAAATCAAGAACAGAATCCAGTTTTAAAAAAAAATGGATAAAACAAATTTCTTGGGTCTAACTTTTTTCTCAAAGTTTAGTTTTACAATAATATCTAAAATCGTTGCTGATTTTATATTTTGCTTTTTCTAACTATTTAAAATTTTATTCGATTAGAGTATTATTCAAGCTCGAGGCCCAAAAAAATCTATTTATGATAGTCTCATAATAGATTTTATTTATTGCTTTAAAAAAGTAACTTATCTCATAATTCATCTGTACTGATCTGCTTCAGAGAATCAACAATGATTCTCTAAAATCTTCTGAAGATCCCTTAGTAAGACTGAAACAGATCCCCACCAAAAAATACTGCTTGCCTATAAGCAGGTTTGTAAGGGAGTGATTTTGGTTGTCTGCTTACAAATCTGCTTACGTATGGCATGATATTTGTTCGCAATGTCCCACTTTAGAGCAATTCTTTCGAGCGCTTATATCGGCGCAATGAATATGAATTGAAATCATGCCTTTTTTTAAATAGTTTTAGTATTTTTCTAAGTCACTGCCATACTTTACTGCAACCGGTATGCAGGTTAGTATGCCAACAAAATCTCTCCCTTACAAACCTGTGTAAGCGAATGTCATAAAAATACAACAACATCAAAAATCATTCGCTTACACAAGTGCATTCTTGTATGCACTGCTTCCAAAATCTCGATTATTTTTTGCTGGGTCAGTACAGATGTACTATGAGATAAGTAACTTTTTTAAAGCAATAAATAAAATATATTATGAGAATATCATAAATAGAATATTTTGGGCCTCGAGCTAAAATAATACTCTTCTCGAATATACATAAAAAGGCCAAATAAATTCATTTTTATTTCTTTGTTTCTTTTTGGTACAAAAAATAAAAAAACAACACTTATATAAGATTTTATTTAACTGAAGATTTATGATATTTACCCCAAAAATTTACTTTAATCTTACCAAAAATACTAGGAATTATTTTTAATCAGCTTAAGTACTTAGTAGATGTTTTACACCTTAAGTAAATAATAGAAATATAAAAATATTATATAAATTTTATAAAAAATTAATGTTTGTATATTAGGGATATAACCAAAATAGGAACCTATCATAATCGTATGGGCAATTTTATACTGATAAGAAAAAACGTTATCCGGGGACACTTTGGTCCAAAAACCTTCGGCACTGATTGCAATTTCTAAAACACCATAAATTTACATTTTTTTATGTTTTATGGTGGGATTCCTTCCCATCCACCGTTTCTTGGCTTTTTGTCGTTTTACAACAAAAATAAAACAATAACAAATTTGTAAAATGGTTTTCGACACTAGAAATACGGGTTTTCCGAATAATAAAAAAAAAAATATTAGCGAAAACTTCATCGCGATCGGTGCCGAACCTTTTTTAACATTCGCGAAAAAAAGAACACACATTTCTTCTTGATTTTTCATGTACTTTCTAAATATGATAGGTCCTTTTTGATATTTGCAAAAAAACGCAAATGGTTATATCCCTATTGTATATACAAACATGTACAGGCGCGGATCCAGGGGGGGGGAGAATGGGATTTCTCCCCCCCCAAAACGATTTAAAAAAAAAAGGAAAAAAAAAAGAAAGAAAAAAAAAAAGAAAGAAAGAAAGAAAGAAAGAAAGGGAAAGGAAAAAAGGAAGGAAAAGGAAAAAGATAGAAAGAAAATGACCAGGATGTTAAAAAACCCTAAGGAGAGATTTACGTCAGCACACATAACCTCTATCCTAAGAAATTTTGTACATCCTGGGGATAAAATGTTTCAGAATTTATGAAATTTCATATAAGAAACTTAAAGTCAAAAGAGTCGTGGACATTTTCTAACCGAATAACTTTCCTTATCGTTTTCTCAAGAAAAGGAATCTCAAATATTTTTTACAGAAAAATGTCTCAGAATTCAAGACTTTACCTTTAGAAAATATGTTGCTACTTATGTATATATTATATTATCTAAATGTAAGAATTTTTTGATTAAAAAATTATCTCAAATCTTATGAATATGTCTTAAAAATTTTCTATATAAAAAATCCCTCAGACACTGAGAATTTTTTTTTAGAAAAAATGTTTCAGAATCTGACAAGAATTTTTCTACAAATAAATTTCTCAGAATCGGATAACATTTCTACAGGAAAAAATTCTCAGAATCTTAGTTTTCTATGCGGAAATATATTTTTGAATCTTCGATTTTTTTTTATGCAAACATTTTTAATAATGTGAGAATTTTTTTGTTTGAAAAATCTTTTAAAATCTGCGATTTTATCAAAATCTATTCTTATAGGAAAAATCTCTCAGAATCTAAAAATTTTTCTGTTTTAAGATTCTGATAATTTTTTTATATGAAATGTGTCTCTGAATATTGAAATTTTTCTTTTGAAATTGTGTACAAAAATTATAATTTTTCTATATGAAAAATGTTTGAGAATCTAAGAAATTGACTTGGAATACATTAGATTACATTAAAATCGTAAAATTTTAAAATACTATAAAGTTTAAGATTTTATTTTTGGAAAAGTGTATCAAAATTTCTTCATTAAATATTTAGAAACTGATCCTAATATTTTTTTTTTAATACGAAATGTGTTTCAGGATCGGAGAATTTTTGTATACAAAAAATATAAGAATTATTTCAGAGATTTTTTATAAGAAAAGTATATCAGAATTTTTTTATAGAAAAATGTCGCAGAATCTCAGATTATGTCGAATCTGAGATATTTTCTATAGAAAATTCGATCTGAGACTACAACACCTTTTTTATCAAAAGGTTTTAGAATCTGAACATTTTTCTAAAAACAAATTTCTCAGAAATGGGTTATTTTACAATATAAAAATATATGAGGATCTAAGAGTTTTTTTCAAGTAAAAATATCTCAACATCTGAGAAATTTTGTCAAGGAACATGTATAAAAATTTCATACCTTACTAAAACGTTATTTCGGATTATTGGACCTTTAGTATCAAAATCAGTAAGATTTTTTAGACATATAAAATTTTACGAGCCTATTCACAGTTGTGACTGACTACGATTGTCAAAAGCCAATTGTTATGACTGAAAAGTCATAATATCAATATTTTCCCATACAAATCTACAACAAAATTCAAAAATTTAAAATTTTATTTGTCAATTTTATGATCGTTGCAATTTTAAAATTTTTGAATTTAATAAAAGTTGTTATTATTCGACCTTTCCAATTTAAGTAAATAAAAATTCTTCGAGCTCGAGGCCAGTTTTTCTTGTAAATAAATATTCTTTTATTCCATTCCAATATTTTGATTCTCTTTGAGAATCATCATTAGGGGATTTAGTGAATTTTTATGCACACAAAAACTTAAAAATATGTTTTGAAGGTTTCGACAGTTTTAGATGTCGAAAGTTTTTGTGTTGAAAAATATAAATGTTCTGACTGTTTAAATCATAAAAAAAGACTTATGACAGACATAGTCAGTCATAATTGTGAATAAGCCCGTTTATTTGACTATTAACGGCCTTTTTATGAAGTAAAACTTAAAAAAATTTTTGAAAATAAAAAAATTTCACCCAAATCCAAAAGCTGGATCCGCATTTAAGAAAAAAACTTTTTTTTTTATTTCAAGTTGATACAAAATATTAAAAATATTAACAAAAATTCACACACAAGCCCACCCCCGCTTCCAAACAAACTTTTATATTTTTTTCGTAAAATAAAATCTCCCCCCCCAAATGAAATTCCTGGATCCGCGCCTGAACATGTATGTTTGTATTTACTTTCATATACATATATTATATAAATGTTTGCCAACTCAAACACAAACATTTCCTACAATTTACTTTTTTTTTTGTATACAATATGTATTACTTTAATATATTTACACAACAATACACACATAAAGGTATAGAAAGTTATACTCTTTTAAAGAGAGAAGTTAACCCAGGTTAAAATATAGAAAAGCGATTTTCATGCATTCAATTAAAAAAAAAAAAAAAATCACGCCTAAAAGTATGCAACGCAGAAATAAACAAGTCAAAAAAAATAAGATTCTAAAAAGAGATTCTTAGTCGATCGGTATACTTGAACGTGGGTCTAGGATCAATATTCCGGATAGTTGTAAACATCAGCACAAACTCGTTATACCCTGTACTTAAGAGTGATGTTACTAGATGTATATTATTGATCAGTGATTGGTTTTAAGACATTCTAGCGATGTCCGTCTGTCTGTGGAAATGGCGATCAAGGAAATATTTTTACAATAATCTTTTTTACATTGTGGAGGGTATCAATACATTCGGCATATATATATTTAATCCTGGGGTTCCATGGAGGAACATAAATTCGGCATGGCCGAATTTAACTTTTTTACTTCTTTTTCATAAATTGTTTTTTTTTTTTTTTGTTGACTACCCAGCAAAAACTAGGTAATGTGTTGTGAAAAGTAATGACTGCCAATTACATTACTTATAACAACTACTCATTACCCACTGCATTACCTTAGTCCAAAAAGCAACTAGTGGCTTATATTGTAATATGTAAGTACTTATTTGCAATAATATAAATAATAAGTTATTGAGAATGTTAAAAATGAATACTTATTTGCAAGTTCACTTGGGAAATTAAGTCCAATCAGAAAAAAACAATATTTTTTTTACCTTTTTAGCTTAAAGTTTCGCGAAAACGAATAATCTAATGATAAATAGTTATTTCAAACTCTGTTTGCAACTATTTATTTTATTCCTTATAAGTAACTACTTATTTTACTCGTTATAGGTAAATAGTTATTTATCTCCCCACTCGTAAGCTTGTAGGCACTAATTATTTTTGCAATGAGTAAGTACATACCAATAATTATTACTAATTACTATACTCATTACTAGTAATGCAAAATTTCCTGGGTAGGCACCCTAACCAGCATTAACGCGGATGGTTAAGTGGAGAATTTATATATACCCGCTTTTATTACAGTAAGCTGTTAAATCTTTATATTTTCTACTGCATATTTTTAGGCTTGATTTTAAGTTCATGAAACCATTATATTTGTCCACCTATGCGTATGAGTAATATCAAACTCATATACAAAATTAAAATAACACTCATACGACTGGGTATTTTCCTTATTTGGATAAAATTATTATTCAACAAAATAATACGGACACACAATAATAGTCTCACATAGGCAGCTCTTGTGTTTGGGGGAAATTTTTTTTTTTTTTTTTCAATAAATAAAACATCAGATTCAACACATGTTTTGTCCAGAAAGACATTTGCTTAAAGAAACATTTCAAGATTCTGTGGCATTTTCCAAATAGAAAATTTCAGAGATTCTGATGTGCTTTGCCAATAGAAAAACTTTTAGCATATGTGAAATTCTTGCTAAAGAAAAATTCTCAGATTTCAATGAGGCATCATTCGCGGTGACAGGACATGATCCCTATGGACATTGCCCCCATAACTAAAATTGGGATTGTGACCGAATACATATCGATACCGCATCGAAATATCGGTTGGGGACCCCATAAAGTATATATGGGGCATTCCAGTCCAAATCACTCACTTTTAGACCCGACACCCTTCGATTAATTTTGTTTTAATATGTTTAAGTACGTACTAAATGCAATTTGGACTTTAATTTTCAGCCTTTTATACCAAGTTGGTTTTTCAAAATGGCGTTTTTTTCAAAAAAAAATAAAAATTGAAATTTTCAATTAATTTTGACTACCCGGAGAAAAATGTTCATATATGCACATACATGTTTCATATGTGATCACCAGGGACCTTCATGCACTAAAAAACAATGTTTTAGGCGCCTAAAATATGCACTAAAAAGTCTTCAAATATGCACTAAAAATCTTAGAATATGCACTAAAAATCAAAAATATCCATTTGTTTTTTTACTTTTATAAAAAAAATATAACATTTGAATTCAGTCTCGTAATTTAAGATTAGATATACATTAAAGGTGTCCTAACGACTAAGGTAATTTTTCAAAATCACTTTTTAATACGTGGTAGGATCCTAAATTGTAGTTTTGTATCTAAAAATGAGTGAGCCAAAATTTGGAGACAATCGGATAAAAATAATTCGTGCCGAAAATGGATTGAAGTTTTGAGACACTCTTATCTGATGAAAAAACACGTTTTTTCCAGTTTTTTGAAAAATATTGGTATATGCTATTTTTTGTTAATTTTTTTGTTAAGTAATATGAAAATGGTAATAAATTACCTTTCCAAAAAGCTTAAAGAAATTCAAATCGGATGAAAAGTAAGCATTTTACGCATACATGCCCCAGACCATTGCATGGTTTTTAAAGCCAAAATTTGAAAATTTTCAAAATTTTTAGGCAAAAAAATAAAAAAAATTAATTTTACTTTATAATTATATTAAATACATGTTATAGATAAAAACTAACAGATATGGTAGTCAAACTTTTTTTTCATTTGGCGTGGGTAGTGATATAATTTCCGCGGATTCCAAAGAAAATGAGTTTTTCTAAAATAATTTAGCAAATATGGGAAACAATTTTCTGTATTGTATTATACGAAGTGAAATACATAAATTCTGTAAATTTTTTGAGAATTCGGGCATCTTTAACCCCTTTTTGTCGAGGTGAAATGACAAATTTGAGACGTTATACATTTCTATAATACAAAATATCTGCATATATCCGATTTCTCAAAAGTTACAGAATTTACGTTTTACACTTCGATCCGCACAATAGAGCACAAATTTTCAAAAATTTGCTTAATTATTGTAGAAAAACGCAGTTTATTTGGAATCCGCGGAAATTTTATCACTACCCGCGCCAAATAAAAAAAAAGCTTGACTACCATATCTGCTATTTTTAATCTTAAACATGTTTTCAATTTGATCATGAAGTAAAATTAAATTTTTACTATTTTTTTGCCTAAAAATTTTGAAAATTTTGAAATTCTGGCTCTAAAAACCATACAATGGTCTGGGGCATGTATGCGTAAAATGCTTATTTTTCATCCGATTTTAATTTTATTAGTCGTTTTGAAAAGGTAATTTAGTACCATTTTCATATTATTTCACAAAAAATTTAACAAAAAATATCAAATACCAATGTTTTTCCAAAAACTAGAAAAAACGAGTTTTTCGTTCTTATAAGAATGTCCCAAAACTTCAATCCATTTTCGGCACGAGTTATTTTTAGCCGATTGTCCCCAAATTTTGGCTCACTCATTTTTAGATACTAAAGAACAATATAGGACCCTACTAGGTATAAAAAGGTGATTTTCGTTTTTAAGGACACCTCTAATATACATATATACAGAGTGTATAAAATGTTATTAAAAAAAATAAAAATGATCTAAAAAATTTAATAATTGCTTTAATACAAAAAAATTATCACAAAAAAATTTTAAAAATAGCTAAAAATGCTAAAACCTAGCTAAAAAACTAAAATTTATACAAAATATGACCTAAAAATATGCATTTATAGCGAAATAATAGCAAAATATGCAAAAATATGCATTTTAAGCAAAATATGCAAAAATATGCACTAACGAATCGATGCCATTTTAAAGCAAATTCTTTGATTCGCAAAGATATATTGTTTCTGATGTTCTATGACCAAAGGGAAAAAACATGCATTTGCATGAAAGTCCTCTCCCTGGTGATCACATATGAAAAATATGTGAACATATATGCTCCATATGAATACATATATGAAGCAATATTTCTTGATTTTTTTTTCATATATGTTGATGTATGAAAACACATATGCACACATCTGCACATACTGGGACTTATAAAATTTTCAAAAAAAAAAATTCCAAAAGCATTTGAACTAAAGTTTTGAACTGAAATTTTTTACTCCAAAACGCAAAAAAAAACTTTAAAAATTTTACAAAAAAATGTTCATATATGTACACATTTGTACATATATGACATGCACTTCCATATATGTCCAGATATATGATGTTTGAATTTTTCTCAGGACTTAGAAAATCCCGAGTAAAAAGTTCCTATATAGTTGTATATAATTTTATAAACATCATATATGATTAAATAGAATTATATAGAATTTGATGCGAAATATGAGTCGATAAAACTATATAAAATTTGATCAATGTTCCTTATACCCGAGTAAAAAAGATTATATATGTTTATATTTAATTATATAAAGACATCATATATATTCATATAGAATTTGATGCGAAAAATGAGTCGATAAAACCATATAAAGTTGCATTAAATTTTATATAATTTGATGTGATTTTAATATAATTTTATATGATTTGATGCGAAAATTGGCCCCTTTTTTAGAAAAATTTATGTAATTATATATAATTAAATAAAAAAAATATTACAAAAAAAAAATTTTAATAAAAAAAAATCCCAAAAAAAAAATTATATTAAATTATATATAAAGAACTTAGATTTTTTTTATAAATTTTGCATTATATATAATAACATATAAAATTTTTTAAAAAAATGTTTAAGGTTTAGTTTTGGAACTTCAAAAAAAAAAAAAAAAAATTGGACTTAGAAAAATGTTCAAAAGTTATATCAAATTAAATATAAAGGACTTAGTTTTTTTTTTTAATTTTACTCATATAAGATAACATATGATTCAGAAAAAAGTTGCATAAAGTTTTATATAAAATGTCTTCAAATATTTTGTTATATTAAATTATATAAAAAAACAGACAGAATTTTATATTTCATATGTAATTATATAAACTAACTCTAATCATATGTTATTATGTATAACTTAACATTTTCTTTTATATAATTTTATATAAGAAAAAAATGCGAAGTGTAAATATATATAATCTTATATGATAGCAAAAATATTTACGTATAAATTTATGAAATAATATATGTTTATATAAAAGTAAGTAAAATTATATATAATCTTTTTTACTCGGGTATTTTAATAAATTTTTTATATAATTTTATGCGAAATTTGGACCCCTATTTTTATATAACAACAGCAAATTTATATAATCAGATATAATTATATAAAAATATATAAAATTGTATAAAGCTGTATAAAACTATATAAAGTTACATAAAATTATATAAAATTTTATATAATCAAAACCAAATTTTATGATTTATATAAAACTTGATATAATTTTATATAACTTTATAAAATTATATATTGTTTTATATAACTTGATATAGTTGTATATAATTATATCTGATTATATAAATTTGCTATTGTTATATAAAAATAGAGGTCCAAATTTCGCATAAAATTATATAAAAAATTTATCAAAATATAAGGAACATTGATAATTGCACCTTTAATTTTTTGACTCTGATTTATTTTATATGGTGCTTCAAAAAACAAAATTGGTAGATACTGAGCCTAGCTTACCCTAAATATATTCATTTTGATGTAAAAATACGTCTCTCAAAATTTAAGGACGATCGGACATGGGTAAGGCTTTCCACATGGGCCTTGAAATTTAAAACACGGTTACAAGGAAAAATATGATTTTTTTCTGTTTTCGCAATTTTTTTGGTATTTTAAGTTAAGTATAAATTCAAGTGGTTAGAATTATAATATGGAGTAAAATCCATCTCTAATAAGGTACTAAAAACTTAAATCGGTTGAAAATTAGCCAAGTTATTACAACTTCCCCAGGTATCTATACAATCCGATTTTTTTAATTTTTTTGAAAAAATCGCCATTTTAAAAAATTGATTACTCAACACCAACTTCGTATAAAAAGCTAAAAATTTGAGAACAAGTTGCATTTAATACGTACTAAAACATATCAATAATTAATCGAAGGGGGTCGGGTCTAAAAGTGAGTAATTTGGCCTGGAATGCCCCATATATTATTGATCGATTTTAAGACATTCTTTGAATGTCCGCCTGTCCGTCTGTCTGTATATGGCACGACGCAGTTCACAAAAAAAGAGCTAGCCTCCTGAAATTTAGCACGAATATGTCCTATGGCAGGGGGAAACAAATTCTGCCTTGTGGACCTAAACCAACGTCTGAAAAACACAATTTTTTTAACGTGTTGTTTTATATTTTTGTTAAACAAATGAAACATGTTTTCGCAAGAAGAAATTAAGAGTCCTGCACTAGGACCGGGACACTAAAAAATTTTGTTTTTTTTTGGCCCGCCCCCTTTTTAGGGCGTGGATACAAAAAAATTGTTTAAATAATGATAAAGTAGTATCACTTTAGTGAAAAAAGCATAATAAATAAATAAATCAGTAAACATTTTCCGGGAGGGGGAAGTGTCCGCCTATTTTAAGCGCACAAAAAAACGCTAGAACAGACCAAACAGATGCAAGAACAGACCAAAGCTGGGAAACTTTAACCGCCTCTTAAATAAAATTCCGATGTGTTCTTACAAAGCGCAAGCACAAGTGTATTTGTTTTATTTTTATATAAATAATAGGGATGTGCGATTAATCGATTATTCGAGCACTCTGATTAATCAAAATTCTGATTAATCAATTAATCGATTAATCATAAATTCTGATTAATCAAAACAATGATTAATCGATTAATTTCAATTTTGAATAATCAAAACTCATGATTAATTGATTAATCAGAAAGTTGAATATTCAAAAATTTGAATAATTGAATAAATTTTGTTTGTTTATATTTTGTTATTTTTTGTTTTGCTTTTTAATTTTTTGGGCTCGAACAATTTTGTAAATACATTTTAATATGTTTTTAAAGATATTAAAAGAAAATTAAAAGCTTCAACGTTTTAGTAAATCTTTGGACTAACTTGGACCCTAATTCCTAACCCAAATTCAAATAAACCCTTCTGTATTAAAGAAGATCCAGGCAGATCATCTATAAAAAATCTTCGTAATGTGGTAACTTTTAGAAGATGCTATAAAATCTCACAACAGTTAAAAAAAATCCACAGATTTTGAGAAAATTAAATAAATTTTGTGTCGAATAAATATTAAATCTAAAAAGAAGTGGATCCCATATGACTCCAAACATTTATTGACCTAAATATTAATATAATGGGGCCATTAGATATATGCAGCCGGGGCCAAAAACATATTGTACATGATCTGTGACTCTTTCGTCGCAATGAACCATTAATCTTTAATAATTATATTGAACATGGGTGCATTAAAATGATGTGCTGATCTTATTGTCAGATGCACCGCGCATGCTTTGGAAGCATATCATTCTGCCTTAAATGTTTAGACCCAATATTGTCCTTTCGCTGGACTTTAATTTTCTATTTTTATTTCAGTCTAAATAAATAAATGCTTTTGTTTGTACAAAATATTTTTCTATGTTTGTTGTTTTCAAGATTTTTCAAAATGAATAAAATTATTCAAATTTGAATATTCAAAATTCAAATTACTTGATTAATCATAGTTATGATTAATCATAAAGTATGATTAATCGATTAATTGATTAATCAAAATACTGATTAATCAAAAAATTAATTATTCGATTAATCGCACATCCCTAATAAATAATGATAAAATTGTTTCACCTTTCATATAAATGTACTCACCATGACATCCACCCCCTTTGAAAAGTTCTCCGCAATTTTTTTTTTATATTTCGGATAGTAAAAAAAGATTTGGCACAGCTGGTTTTTACACATCCACCAGTTTATAAATTTTATATACGCCAAACGTATAAAAATTTGGCTAAGTCTCAGCAACTCAAGTTTCATATATACCCTACTACATTTTTACTAATTTTTTAGCGAGTTCAAAATCAGCAAATTTTCTTCCAGATTTAATTTTTTGTAACCTTTACATTTTCTTATTTTTTTTTCAGGTTACCTTCCTTGCAAGATTCTTTTGTTGTTGTTTAAGCTAAACAGATTTAATTTTTTTAGACGTATTTTTTACCTTTTTCGTTGTATAAGTGTATGAGTGTTATGTCTTTGTTTATTTGTATGTACAGAAAAAAAAAGAAACGAATATTTTTATTGGATTAAGATTTCTTTTCCTTTATTTTTTTTTTGTTTTTGTTTCTTTATATTTTAGCTAAGCTTTACTTAAGTTTACTTTTTACTTTATCTTGATGTTTGTATTTATTTCAGTTCTTTTAAATAAACATAATATACAAAGTAACTACAACAAAAACAGTACAACAGCAACAAAAAAAAAAACAATCTAATGTGTTAACATAAATATTATGTATTAAAACGTTTTTATATCATTGTAAAAAAATGTTTGTATTACAAAAAAACGAACAAACAAAAAACATAGCATACTTTAGGGGGAGAAAAAAATATAGAAACAAAAAGTTTTTTTAGTCCTAAAAGCAGTTTTTAAAATTTAAAGAAAATTCAATCCTAAAAGTATGCATTAAATTTAAGTGTTAAAAAACTTAATCTCTTTTTTTTTCACAAAACTTAAACTGAACTGTTAATTAAATTTTACTAAAATATTCCTAAATGTGGGCTAAGAATTTGATTTCCTTTAACCACCTTATGTTGCCAAAATTATAAAAAAAAGTTGTTTACACATTTCTTTATTCATTAGCTGGACAGCACATAATATAAGTCCAAGAAAAACTTAATGCCAATTAAGCCTACATATATTGTATAATAAACATGACTAGCACAACATGTAACTCATTAATGAGCCATGGGTTAGGGATGAAACATGTTGAAATTAATTAATGAATTCCATAACAAAATATTTGCAAAAAAAAAAAAACTTTTTCTTAGTAATTTTTGCAAAAAAAAATACAAAACAACGCAGCTATTATGAATTCAAAAGACTTTTTTCTGGAAGAAGGAGGTAAATTAAAATCTGAAAGTTTTTAGCACTTTTGTCGAATTACTCACATTGCCGTTTAAATATACTAATGTTTGTATACATATTTGGATGTAAAAGGTAATTTCTTTTCAAATTACAACACAACTCATAAGGTGCATTGCAGTTTAGTGATATTTTTAAGAATTAGAAATATGAAACAAGAATTCCAACCTAACGGACATTTTCAAGACTTGAATTTTTCAAAAGTTTAATTTAAATAGTTAATTTGAATCTGACAGACATCAAGTGTATGGCAAACGAAGGAGTGCTGATGATGGAAGTGTGACATCTTCCGAAAGCTGTCGAGTTCTCCACTTAGCCTGTGTGTGTTGTCATTTAATTTTTTTCAGATTTTCTTATTGAACAACAATTATTTTTCTCAGAAATAATTAATATGGACTCAAAACGAAATAAATAAAAATTCAGTTATTTTTTTGATAAATTTTTTTTTTTCTTCATCAAAAATTTTTTTTATCCAAAAAAAAAATTTTTTTTTTACAAAAAAAAAAAAACAAGTGAGAGTGTTAAATTCTTCTGTGCCGAATCATTTATACTCTCCAAAATTTAAAAAAAAAAACTTTTTTGCACTTATTTACTAAATTTATAGCTCTTTTTGGATCTTTGCATCTTGCTTTCCACAGACAGACGGACGGACATAAATAGCTAGATTGTCTTATAAATGGATCAATAGTATATAAACTTAATGGGGTCCTCGGCCGATATTTCAATTCATTTTGCATGGAATGGCAAATAACATTATTTTTTCTAAAAAAAAACTTTTCTTTGGCAAGTACATCTACACCATTTTCAATTGTATTTCAGAAATAGTCAATTGTATTTCAGATTTTCCAATTGTATTTCAGAAATAGTCAATTGTATTTCAGATTTTCCATTTGTATTTCAGAAATAGTCAATTGTATTTCAGATTTTCCAATTGTATTTCAGAAATAGTCAATTGTATTTCAGATTTTCCAATTGAATTTCAGAAATAGTCAATTGTATTTCAGATTTTACAATTGTATTTCAGAAATAGTCAAATGTATTTCAGATTTTTCCAATTGTATTTCAGAAGTAGTCAATTGTATTTCAGAAATAGTCAATTGTATTTCAGAAATGAATAAATTGCATTTCAGAAATAGTCAATTGTATTTCAGAAATAGTCAATTGTATTTCAGAAATAGTCAATTGTATTTCAGAAATAGTCAATTGTATTTCAGAAATATTTCAATTGTATTTCAGAGATAGTCAATTGTATTTCAGAAATAGTCAATTGTATTTCAGAAATAGTCATTTGTATTTCAGAAATAGTCAATTGTATTTCAGATGTTAACAAATGTATTTCAGAAATAGTCAATTGTATTTCAGAAATAGTCAATTGTATTTCAGAAATTTCCAATTGTATTTCAGAAATTTCCAATTGTATTTCAGAATTAAAATGAGTTTACCCTACAATATATATGGAGTTAATATTAGTTTTTCTGAAATACAATTGACTATTTCTGAAAAACAATTGACTATTTCTGAAATACAATTGGATATATCTGAAATACATTTGATAACATCTGAAATACAATTGGATATTTCTGAAATACAATTGACTATTTCTGAAATACAATTGACTATTTCTGAAATACAATTGACTATTTCTGAAATACAATTGATTAATTTCTAAATTACAATTGACTATTTCTGAAATACAATTGACTATTTCTGAAATACAATTGGAAAAATCTGAAATACAATTGGCAATTTCTGAAATACATTTGGAAAAATCTGAAATACAATTGACTATTTCTGAAATACAATTGGAAAATCTGAAATACAATTGACTATTTCTGAAATTCAATTGGAAAATCTGAAATACACTTGACTATTTCTGAAATACAATTGGAAAATCTGAAATACAATTGACTATTTCTGAAATACAATTGGAAAATCTGAAATACAATTGACTATTTCTGAAAATAACTTGACTATTTCTGAAATACAATTGAAAATGGTGTAGATCTTCAGCAAAACATTACCATAATTTAAGGTTTTGGGCTAAGGAACACAATTCGCAGGCATTTTTTCTACGACTTACGGTTTCCGAGTACAAAAATGGTATAAAACACTGTCTAAAAATCAATATTGTCAAAAAAATCGCTTTTTTTTAACGCCCATATCTTCCAAAGTATTGATCAAAAATGCCTGCGAGTTTTGTACTCTTGCCCAAAACATTAAATCATGATAATGTTTTTTTTTTTTTTGCCAAAGCAAAGTTTTAGAAAAATAATGTTATATTACTTTGCTATTCCATGCAAAACGAATTGAAATATCAGTCGAGGACCCCATTAAAAAACCAAAAGAGCTGTGCATTTCTTAAGTGAGTGCAAAGATAAGTGCAGAAAAGTGTTTTTACATTTTGGAGAATATAAAAGATTCGGCACCAAAGAATAAAACACTCTCACTTGTTTTACTTACATTTGATAAACAAATGGAAAATTTTTATGCGAAAAGCTTAGACTTGGTAAAAAAGTAGTTTTTCATTTTTTGATGAAAAGAAAAAATTTTTCATGTAAAAAAATTGATGAAAAAAAATATGAAAAAAAAAATTTTTTGGTGAGAAAAAATTTGATAATAAAAAATTTGATGAAAAAAATATGATAAAAAAAATTTATGAAAAAAAAAATTTGATGAAAAAAAAAATTTGATAAAAAAAAAATTAATGAAAAAAAAAAATTTGATGAAAAAAAAAAAATAATGAAAAAAAAAATTTATGAAAAAAACATTTATGAAAGAAAAAAAAAATTTGATGAAAAGAAAAAAAAATTTATGAAAAAAGAATTTGATGAAAAGAAAAAAAAAATTTATGAAAAAAAAAATTTGATGAAAAAAAAAAAATTGATGAAAAAAAAAATTGATGAAAAAAAAAAATTTGATGAAAAAATGTTTTATGAAAAAAAAAACGAAAAAAAAAATGATGAAAAAAAAAATTTATGAAAAAAAAAATTTGATGAAAAAAATTAAGTTTGATGAAAAAAAAATTGATGAAAAAAAAAATGATGGAAAAAAAAAATTGATGAAAAAAAACAATGATGAAAAAAAAATTTTTTGTTGAAAAATAACACTGTGCTACAAATGACCAAAAATAAAATATGCAGGGGTTCTCATATGAAAATTCGGGTTGGTTGGAGTCCATAGAGTACTGATATACTCATAGTTTTTCTGGATCACTTCGTTAAGTACGTTTTTTATTGGCAAATGTGTTGAAAAACGGCAATTCTTAAATTACAACTTTAAAAAATTATTACTTTGTTAGTTTGCAACCGATTTTCGATTTTATGGATTTTTTTGAAAGGAATAAGTCTTACCTTTTAAACAAAACAAAAATATTAAAAATCGATCAAGAATTGGCTGAGTTACGATCGTTTAAGTTAAAAAAAAACCAATTTTTTGAAAAATTTGTCATGTTCTTTATACTCTAAGTTGAAAGTGCATCATTAAACAATTTTTGTTTTATTTTTGTATAAAAGTATAGTAAAGTAGCTTTCCAAAACACCAAAAAACATAACAATCGGTTAAAAAATGAATGAGTTATGCTAAGTTTTGTGATATGACATTTTTAATTTTTTTCAGAAATGCTTGTAATTCAGGTATTATTCATAAATCTTATTGCTAGTAGTAATTTTATGTGCCTATGCATATAAACAAGAGATGGTAACATAATAAGATTTGTGCGTGATTGACACATGATCACAAGTGAGCGTGATTGAAAATCAATTTTACTCACGTGGTTGTGAGTGAGTGGAATAAAAAAAAATGGGCGTGTCAGTTGCTTCTAAATCCCATTTATAATTTTTTGGTTTTGTTTGAAAAATATGAGTGTTACTTCTTAAAAACAAAAATATTGAGAATAGATTGAAAATAGGCTCGTTTAAGTAAAAAATCTTTTTTGAGAAGTAATACCTGCAACATTTTTATGACAGTAAAAGTTGTACGTTCGCAAACATTTTTGAAACGTAGGATCATTTGATGAAAATTTTACCTATTTATAAATAAACGTATGAGGCATTCCACACCAAATATCCAGCAAAAAAAAAAACATGTGTACCGTAAATTTCTGAACAGGTTGTATGAATAGCCCTATATGGAGCTAAGAAAATTGCGTTTTTGGTTTTAAAATTTTTCAAAAACTTGACTTAGGAGGTCAAATATTGGAAAAATGGTAAAATTTGTGTTGAGTTACCTTGTTTAAATATTTATTAAATTAAAACGGAATGCACCACAATCTCAAACATCGATTAAATTTTTTTTTTTTTTTGAAAATTTTCAGAATTAGTTCTGAAATTTTTGCATTTTTAAAAAAAGTCAATTAATCAAAAACCAGGCCACTTTTTTTTTAAGCTTAGATGTTTGTCTATCCACACAAATAAATTCAGACATATGTTTTTTTGAGAAAATCGCATTTGAATATTAATTTTCATAACAATTTTGTAATTTGCTTGTATTTTCTTGTTTCAACGTAGCGAATGACTATTAAATATTTGCATTAGTCATACGCTACGTTGAACCAAGCAAATTACCAAATTGTCATGAAATTCAAAATTCAAATGCGATTTCTCGAAAATAACGAAAAAAACACATTACAATTTTTTTGTGTGGATAGACAAATTAGAGATGGGAACATGAGCAGATAAGAGCGTGAGTGTGACTGAATTCAATTTTACTCACGTGATTGTGAGTGAGTGTGAGAAAGATTATTGCTTGAAAGAGTGAGCGTGAGTTGATTTTTTGCGTGACTTTGCGTGATTTATTTTCTCTTCATATTTCCTTCCATTCCAAAAAAAGCAACAAAAAAATGTAAAGTTTTGCTTAACTTCAGATTTCGTCCCGAAAAAATCAAAACAAATGTAAAATTTTAGATTTTGCTGAAAATTTTGAAATTATTTTTAGTATAAATAAGAATATCGTGAGTGTGAGTCACCGTTAGCGTGAGTGACTCTTGCATCGGCGTACGTGAGTGTGAGTTGTATTAAATTTACACACGTGATTGTAAGTGAGTGTTAGAAGAAAAATTATGCTCGTGATTGAGTGAAAGTTAAAATTCACTCACGTGACCATCTCTTAGACAAACATCTAATCTTTAAAAAAAATTAAAAAAAAAAACAAATGTGGCCGGATTTTTTATAAATTGACTTTTTTAAAAAATGGAAAATTTCAGAACGGGTTCTGAAATTTTTTTTTATTTCACTCACACTTTTTTATTCCACTGACACTCACTCACAACGACGTGAGTAAAATTGATTTACAATCACGCTCACTTGTGATCATGTGTCAATCACGCACAAATCTAATTATGTTACCATCTCTTATTTATATGCATAGGCACATAAAATTACTACTAGCAATAAGATTTATGAATAATACCTGAATTACAAGCATTTCTGAAAAAAATTAAAAATGTCATATCACAAAACTTATCATAACTCATTCATTTTTTAACCGATTGTTATGTTTTTTGGTGTTTTGGAAAGCTACTTTACTATACTTTTATACAAAAATAAAACAAAAATTGTTTAATGATGCACTTTCAACTTAGAGTATAAAGAACATGACAAATTTTTCAAAAAATTGGATTTTTTTTAACTTAAACGATCGTAGCTCAGCCAATTCTTGATCGATTTTTAATATTTTTGTTTTGTTTAAAAGGTAAGACTTATACATTTCAAAAAAATCCATAAAATCGAAAATCGGTTGCAAACTAACAAAGTAATAAATTTTTAAAGTTGTAATTTAAGAATTGCCGTTTTTCAACACATTTGCCAATAAAAAACGTACTTAACGAAGTGATCCAGAAAAACTATGAGTATATCAGTACTCTATGGACTCCAACCAACCCGAATTTTCATATGAGAACCCCTGCATATTTTTGGTGTAGCACAGTGTAATTATTCACCAGCTGGTGAAAAACGGTTTTATTCACTACGAGGTGAATTATTATCCAAGTTACAAACCCAAGTTATTAAATTGGTTTTAGGAAAATGAAAATAGTAATTCTTGTTTTCTTTTTCGTTAATTGTTAGCTTATATAGTCAAACTAAGGTGGCGTCCTGCAACTTTTTTAAAACTAGACACCAGCCTAAAAACATTATCATGTTAAAAAAAATGAAGTTTTACCAAATAACCAAAAATTAACAAAATCATTACCAATTACATTATTTATAATGACCTTATTTGTAATCCGAGGCAGTAACTGTGTAATCGGATTACAAAGCCTATTACTAGTAATGCCAGTTTTTGCTGGGCTGTGATCCGCCCGTTAAATTACCCATGGATTTGCTCGTTTATGAGTTTTAATGAGCTTAATCACAAAAAAAATAAATTTAAAAAAAAATATATAAAAATTTCTTTCTCTTAATTTGGTTTCAATACTAATTTGAATCAAAACCGATATTTTTAACCCGTGGCGCCCTTTGATCAAATTTTTAGTTTATAGAAAGTTTTATCAAAAACTCTTATAGAAAGTTTTATCAAAAACTCTAAAACGCCATGGGTCAAAATGTTCTGATTGGCTCAAATTAAGTTTTAATGAAGCTCTATGAAAAAGATAGTGGAAAAAATTTGAAGATTTTTTTTTTATTTCTTGAACGTAGGAAAAACTCGCCATGTCTGGAAATATTATACCAAAAAAACTGATTTAAGATTTTTTTATATTTATATTCAAAATAATGAAGACATTTTTAATTTTCCAAAAATCCAAAATTTTGGTGGAAATTTTATAAAAAAACAAGTAGAATAGCACTGTTGCCAACTATTTTTAACCAAAAATCTCTAAATTTCACGAAAAAAGCGCTAGAAACCGCCAAAAATTAATTTAGCGGGGAAAATTTAAAATTTTACCGCTAAATTACAAAAAAAAAAGCGCTGAAAACCGAAAAACTTGGCATTTTTGATTGACAAAAAAGAAAAATTAAAAAAAAAAAACTCCAAATTATTTTTTCTACGAAAATTTACTTTTCATTAAAAGCGCTCATGAAACCGCCGAAAAAATTTTAGCGGGAAAATATAAAATTCTCCCGCTAAGTTACAAAATAAGCGCTAAAATTCGACAAACTTGGCGTTTTCGATTGAAAAAAAAAGAAAAATTGGAAAAAACCCCTAAATTTGTCCCACTAAATCCAAACAAAAAGCGCTAGATTTTCCCGCTAAAGCACCGTTCCCGCTAAAACCAATTTTCCCCTGCTAAATCCAAACAAAAAGCGCTAGATTTAGCGGGAAAACCTCCAACTTGGCAACAGTGTAGAATAGTTAAATTCGACTTGGCCGAATCTATGAATACCCTCCACAATGCCCTATTTAAGTGATAGTAAATTTTCTAACGTGAAAAAAATAAAATTTTTGGTTAGAAATATTTTATTTTCTGTAAAAAAACTTTTTTTTTATTAATTTTTGAAAAAAAAAAAATTCCTAATTTTTTTTTTTGAGTGTAAATTTTTTTTTGAGTGTATTTTTTTTTTTTTTGTTATAGTGTAAAAAAACTTTTTTTCATTAATTTTTGAAAAAAAAAAAAAAATTTACCAATTTTTTTTTGAGTGTAAAATTTTTTTTGAGTGTAAACTTTTTTTTGAGTGTATTTTTTTTTTTGTTTTAGTGTAAAAATATTTTTGTGTGACAAAAATACCTTCTAAAATATTTTTCTGACTTACAAATGTTTTTAAAACATGTTTAACGGGTTTTCAACACGTGAATTTAAGGTGAAACTAATCTGAAATTTACGGTTTTGCTAATAACTTTTGAACCACTGGACCGATTTGGCTGAAATTTAAAACAAACCGGACCAGAGGAACGGTAAATATATATGCCATACTTCAGCACCCTCAGAATTGCCGTTCGAAAGTTACCGTGTGTTTTATCTCGTAAATTCCAGAAAAACCCTTGCCGAAATTCACTCATTTGCTTATAACTTTTGAACCACTGGACCAATTTCGCTGGATTGCAATACCAACCTGACCAGGTAAATGTCCAACATATATGCCAAACTTCAGAAGCCTCCGTAAAGTCTTTCAAAAGTTAGCGTGTTTTCAACAGACAGACAGACGGACAGATGGACGGACGGACGGACGCACAGTGATTCGTTCCCATATATCGAGTGGGCAAAAATAGAATATTGGTCGCAGATTTCTGAAATTTGGCACACAAGCATTAAATTATCTAATCAAGAAAAAAACGAGTTTTTGGAAAAATCGGAGCAAGGACACGCCTACCCCCCATATATCCTGAAACTTAAATATGTGATTAAAACTACAAAAATGGCCACAAAATTCCCAAATTTTGTCAATGTTACCAATTTTGATACAGTATTTTATGTGCAAATTTTTTTCAAGATTGAAGCAAGGACTCATGTGGCTGCCATATATCCTTTTTCTTAAAAAAATTGTAAATCGCTCAAAAATTACTCGATACTCTTGAAATATTTTGTAAAAATTTGAATAAGTGATGTCAATGTGTGTGCCAAATTTCGCTGAAATCGGTTCTGTAAAACAAAAGTTATTTATATATCCTTTTTAAAAACTGCAATAAAGTGTTAATATATTTTAATCACAAAAATAAAATAGAAAGAATTGTCAACGATTTTCCAAATTTGGTACGCAAGCACAAAATTAGTTAATAGAAAAAAAATAAAAATTTTGAGCAAATCGGTCGAAGGACATTTGTACCTGTCGTATATCCTGAAATTTAAAAGTGGAGTTTTAGCCACAAAACTTGATATAAAATTACTTAACTTAGTTATTTCTTAGAAATTTAGATAACCATCGACGTACAACATTTGTATTTTAATCTGAGCAAGGACTCGCGTGGCTGCCATATATCCTTTTTCTTGAAATCGCTGTAACTATTTTAAAAATCTTTCAATTGCTATCAAATTTTTAATATAGATTAGATCAAATAACGTAAATAAGTGTGCCAAATTTCGTTGAGTTACTTGCTGTAACAAAAAAGCTGTTAATATATCCTTTTTTAAATATAGTCAAAAATATAAAAATACCTAATAACTGCAAAAACAAAACATTCACAACACTTATTTCCTGTTGCATTACGAAAATAAATTTATTCAAAATAAGTTTTAAGTAAACTCGTTTAATACTTGCTTTATTTCTAAGTATATAACCCGTTAATAACAAAAAACTAAAAAAAAAATTTTTTTTTTGGTACTAAAATTTTTTTTTTTTCGTTTTTTTCAAAAACTTAGTTATTTTTATTATTTGATTGTATAGAAAACAGTCCAGGATGTTAAAAAAATCAATAAAAAATAATTTTTGAGTACGAACTTTTTTTATGTATCTCAAAAAAAAATTCGGTTTTGATTTGGGATACCAACGAAAATCAAATACTGGTTTTAAAGCAAACTGGCCCACTGTATACTTACTTCATCGAATTTTTTACTATAAATTTATGGTATACAATACAATAAATCCCTTTATATAAAAAAACACGAAAATGTTGATGTATTTTTTTAATTTTATTTACAGTACATAAAATAAATAAAAAAAAAAATAATCCAATTTTCGATTTTTTAAAATTTTTTTTTTTCAACTTAAAAAAAAAAACTTAGTTATTTTTATTTTTTGATCTTATAAAACACAGTTAAAGCTACAAAAAAAATGAAAAACAAAAAAATTTTATTCACGAACTTTTTTTATGAAGGCCATTAAAATTTGGTGATTTTGGGGATTTTAGTAAAAGTCATAGATAACTTTTAAAGCAAAACGGCCCACGTACTGCATATTTTTTTTCTGATTTTTTATTATATTTTTACAGAATACTATATAATATATCAATGTGTAAAGAAAAAATACTTAATATTAAATTTTTTTTAATATTTTTTCCATTAATAATATAGCTTTTGAAAAAAATTAAATAAAGACACAAAAAAAACCTAACTTTTTTCCAACTTCAGACAAAAACTTAGTTATTTTTATTGTTTTGCCTTATAAACCATAGTCCGAGCTATCGAAAAAGCGAAAAAAATAATTTTTTGACTCACGAACTTTTTTATGCATTCCATCAAAATTTGTCAATTTTTGGGAATTCGGTAGAAAAAATATGGATTTCAGAGCAATACAAAAATGTATTTTAAGATTAATTCTAAAAAAATGCAAATACAACATTTAGCTAATATATTAAAGTAACTTTTGCAAAAAAAAGTTCGTTGATTTCTTCAAAATTCGATTTTTCATAATTATTTTAGTAAACCTATAAAAATCAATTTTTAGGTTTTAACACAATAGCGTTGAATTTCCATACTTTAGCGCCCTCTTGTGGCAACATATGACTTCTTAAAAATCAGAAAAGTACATATTTCTTTTAGTTTACTATTAAACTGTAAAAATACAAAAAATCATCAACATTGAAGACATACTTTTTTTTTTGATTTTTGCCAATGAAACGAATCACTGTGGGACGGACGGACATCGCTAGATCGTCTTAAAATCGATCGAGGATCATGAATATATATACTTTATGGGATCCTAGACCAATATTTCGAGGTGTTACAAACGGAATGACAAACTTATATATACCCTCTATCACTAGAGTGGAGGGTATAAAAACCCAAAACTCGAAGGGTATAAAAACTCAAAACTCGAAGGGCGCCACGGGTTAAAATGATCGAATTTGTCACAAAGTAAATTTAAATGAAAGACTGTGTCAAGCTATATGAAACGGTTAAGGGAAAAAAATTTTGAGATTTTTTAAACATATCTTGAACGTAGAAAAAAACGGTAATTTTTTACAAATTTCAAACAGCGATATCTCCAAAACCGTTCGACCGATTTTTTTTTTGACATTCGTGTTCAGCCCATCAAAATTAATAAAAATGATGTTTCGAAAGAAATATATTTTTTTTAAATCCAAAACTTTGATCGCCTGGCACCACGGGTCCATTTAATTCGATTGGTCTCAAATTTTTTGCACATAAGTTGTAGGTCTGGGAGAATAAAAATTTGCCAGGACGTTCAAAATCGGACGAAAAACTTGTTTGCCATACAAAAAAAATGCCAGTCTAATGCTATTAATTAATAAAATACAATATTTTACAAAATTTATGGATTGTTTAAATTTCATAAAATTTAATAACAATTTAATTTTGTAACTAACCATAAATATTTATTACTATTCAAAAGAAGTATCCTTTTTTTTTGTTACGTCCCAATGCCAAATTATGTTTCATCATGTTGTACTTGTTAGTTTTTGTCTTGTCTTTTGTTTAAAAACTGATAATGATGACAGCAAATTATGTTGGCCTTTGTCTGCATACATATTTATTTGTGTGGATGTTTTGTTACTATTGTTGATCTCTAACATACCGAGACAAATAATTTACTATATCTACACACATAATTCTATAATTTGTGGGTGTGAGTGAGTACAACGAGTATGTATTTGTATTTAGTTTCTTTTGGTTAACAAAGGACCTTTTTCCCCAAATTTGAACTAATAATAAAGTACCACAAAAATGAGGGTATTTTTCTAATGTTTGCTTCAAGTTCAATCAGATAAAATTGACATATTATGGCAATTGAGAGAAGAAAACGAGAGTGCGAGTAAGATGAATCTTTACTTTGATTGTTGCCAGGTATGTTTGTTCTGTAGTTTACTACTATTATAATGATAGAGTATTAAGTAGGAAACAAATGATAGGCTTTGGAACAAATGAGATGTACAAAAGAATATCATAAATTTATAATCCTCTTGTTGTTAGGGAGAAAAAAAAACTAACTAAATTTTGATCCCGGATATTTGAATTTTTTTTATGTAAAATATCGGCTGAATCCAAAAATGAAGTTCAAAAGTACACAAGTAGAACAGTTTTCGATTTTTTTCGTATTTTTAAAAAGTGGTTTTACTAAAATATACATATCTCCGGACCAAGAGCGCTCCAGTAGGCTAGTTCCGACGAGAGTCCTTGGTGCTTTTTCGCTACAACAAGACAATTTTCATGATTACCCATTCCGGTTAGGTTAAATTATTGCCTTCAAATTCATAAAAGTTAAAAGAGGCTTATAAAATAATTTTGTACGGAAATTCGATTTATAATGCTGTTATTAAATGCTTTTATTTTTTTGAATTTGGAAGTAAGTATATGATTTTTAATATAGTTAAATTCAATAAATTATGTCTATATAATATTATTGTCATGTTGTTTTAAATTTAAAGACTATTTTAGGTTTTATTAAGATTAAATCCATTTTAAATTTTTAGATTTTCAAAATCGTCCCAAAGCCATTTGTTTCGATTTTTTTTTTTTCTTCCATTGAATTCGTCTGACAGTTTTAAGTTCAATGCCAACTTATACTTGTGTGCGTTTTATGCGACTGCCATTAAATTAAACACCATTCTCTAGGATAGCTGTACAGTTGGGTACATAATTATAGCACTGCAAATGCACATGAAAAACTTTAGGGAAATTTCAAATTGTCGCAGATTACACAGAGAGAAGGACAACGCCAAATCGATAAAAAAAAATAATTCGGGGGCGATCGGTATGCTTGAAGGTGAGTCTACTACCAGTATTTCAAGTACACTGATAGAAAAACGCTTCATATCACTAATGAATAGAATTCATTAACGTTGTTTCACTACAACAACGAAATTTTTCATAAGCTGAATGAAATTTCATACATATTGTGCAAGATATTCATTAATTTTGATTCATTAGATTTCGTAGTTTCATTAAAAAATTTCATTAAGTTTTGTTTACAAAATTTTCTGTTTTTTGACACTTGTCGTGTCGCGTTTAGTCTGTTAGTTTACGCGCGCAAAAAACAGCTGATCAGAGCGTGATTTTTTCTAAGAATTTGTTTACGAAATTTAAAATGAAATGTTGTTGATTAATAATAAGTATTTATTAAACTCACGTTGTTTTAAATTATTTCGGGGTTTTACTTATGTGTTAAAAGTAAACGTTATAGTAAAATTTTGTGTGAGAAAACAAAGTGAAATCTATAGATAAAATAAAAAATATGTGAAAGTGTTTTTTTAACTTGATTATTTTGTGATTTTTTCAGATTTTTTTTACGAAATTTTAAATAAAAACTAAATTGTTAATTAAATAATTTTTGTGATGTTTTATATTAGTTCGTGGTTTTAATTATGTATTACAATTTAAGGTTGGAGTAAAATTTTGTGCGAGAAAACTAAGTGAAAACAATTTTTTATTATTTTTAATTCTATAAAAAGATCTTTACATAGGTACATTTAATTAAAAAAAAAGTAACATTTAGTCAATTTAAGTATTTCATTTCAAAAATAAAAAGGAGGATTTATTCAATGAAAGTATTTCATAAGAATTAAGAACATTTTATTAATGAAACATTTTCATAAAATACAATTTTTATTTTGTATGAACAATTTTCATTAATTTAATTAAACTTGTTCTTGCAATTACATTTTATGATACAAATTTCATTAATTCAATGAAACCCTACATAGGTTCCTTTTTAACGTCATTTTTCATAACGTTAATGTAGATTTTCATTATTGTCATGTACAAATTTCTATCAGTGTAGTTACCAAAATCAGAGCAAATTCATTATTAGGCAAAACTAGAAAAACTCGAAATCAGAAGTTTTAGAAAAATTTAAACAATGAACAAAGCAAAATTAGTTGACCAGAGATTTGAAAATCTCGAGAGAAAACCAGAAAATTTTATAAAATATGCTCAAATACTCACTTTGTCATTTCGTGTGAAACGCATTGAAATATCGACGCATAATCAGTGATTGATTTAAAGACATTCTAGCGATGTCCGTCTGTCCGTCTGTCCGTCCGTCTGTAGAAAACAAGATAAAGCTCTAAAGTAAAAATACTACCTTTCGATATTTGGCACGAATACGTCACATGGTCACGCACTCAAAAAAAAAATCCTGTAAAATTACAAGAAAAATTTGTGACTTTTTTTTGCTATCTCCTATTTGACAAGATTTCTTTGTTATTTTACAAAATTTTTACCAATAATTTTGTAATTTTACAAGCTTTTTACCAATAAAATTGTAAATTAATATATTTTTTGACGCGATAAAACTTTCAAGGAGGTTTTGTGCATTTACTAGATTTTTTGCTACCTCCTATTTTACGAGAATTCCTAGTAAAAATTACTAATTAATTAGATTTTTACCAATAAAATTGTAAATTTACAACTTTTTTGGCGAAATAAAACTTACAAGAAATTCTCGTAAATTTACTAGATTTTTTTTTGTAAAAGACTTTGGAAATTTGTAAAATTAAAAGAAAAACTGTAAAATTACAAAAAAAAATTTAAACTTCGATCGAAAATTATTTGTTAAAAAACAAGGAAAACTGTCAAATATTGATAAAATTGGATTACGAGACTGTTTTCTAGTAATTTGACAAGGTTTTTTTTTTTAGTGTAGGCAGACTTATGTCAGAGATAAACAAAATCGGACTAGGAAGCAAAAAGTTCCCCCTTAAAGAACTAAAGTAACTCTAGAAAAAAAAATATACCCTCCATTCTAGTGCTACAGGGTATATATAAGTTTGTCATTCCATTTGTAACTCATCGAAATGTCGGTCTGGGACCCCATAAATTATATATATTCATGGTCCCTGATCGATTTTATGACATTCTAGCGATGTCCGTCTGTCCGTCTGTCTGTCTGTGGAAATGGTGATCACGGTCAAAATATTGCATGGAGATTACTGAAACTTAACATATTTATTAAAAGTACTCCCGAGAAATTTGGTATTGCATTTGAGCGATATCGGTTTAGCGGTTAAAAAGTTATGAACGAAAATGTAAGGACACCTCAAAAATTTTAGTATATTCAACATAACCTAAAAATACAAAATGCTTTAATTCGGCTGCTGGTTGACACATGTGAACACAATTGAACACCAAATGGTATTTAAACAAGTACGGAAAATATTTTTTGTCAAAAAAAAAAAAAAATCGCGAATTTTTTATCAAATTTTTTTTTCGCGAAAATTTTTTTAAGCAAAAAAATTTTTTTTAAAAGTAAATAAAGTTTTTTGCAATAATCTTTTAGAAATGGTGGAGGGTATCACTACATTTGGCAAGGCCGAATTAAACTTTTTTACTTGTTTTTAATGATCTTTTGTTAATTTGTTCAACAAATGAAACAATATTTCAATATGATGAAAGTTCACCGATCTTTACTTGGGCTAAGGCGATTGGAAAAGACGATTTTTTGACCCAGCCCCTTCTGAAGGCGTGGTTATAGAAAATAATAAACATTAATGCAAAATAAAAGTTTTTTATTCAACCTTTTCTTTATAGAATTTCAAAGAAATAAATACTGACCTCGAGCTTAAGTATTATTATACCCTCCACTCTAGTGATAGAGGGTATATATAAGTTTGTCATTCCGTTTGTAACACCTCGAAATATTGGTCTAGTATCCCATAAAGTATATATATGGGGCATTCCATGTCCAATCGTACACTTTGAAAAAATGTTTTTTTTTTTATTTTCCCAATTTGTTAACAGTTTTTAGTACCCTTTGAAAACTCCTTCATGGTAAATTTTCAGATTTTTTGATGACCCGTTCAAAAGATATCGAATTTTTAAAAATTGGTAGCTTGTTCCTTTACTCAAACTTCTTTTACTCATAACTTCTTCAATAAAGGTCCAAATTTCAAAAAAAAAAATTCAAAATTTTTATTTTTTTACGTTATTTAAAAAAAAAAATCCCGAAAAAATTTTTAAATTTTATTTTTGAAAATGTTTGTACTCTTCGATTTTTTTTTGAAAATTTTTTTTTTGTAAAACTTCTATCGATTCTACAAAATTTTTGCCCAGGAAGATCGTGGGATAACGATTATTACTATTTTATAAAATTTTTTGAAAAAATTTTATTGTAATTTTCCAATCTTTAAATCATTTCTACTGCTCCAATGGTGCGTCATAGAGGGGTCATTTATAAGACCGACCCCCATTATTTTTACGTCTTAACATTTCTTTGGAACAAACTAACACCCTATCTCCAATTTCTAAGGGGGCTCCCTCACAAAACGATCTTTTTTAAAATTTGCTCCAACCGCTCTAACTGCCCTAATAGTGCCATAAGAGCAACAAAATGTATGATCGACCACAATATTTTTTTGTTCCAAACATTCTCTCTAAACACACCTACCCTCTATTTCTAATTGTTATGGTGGTCACCATACAATTTGTTTTATTTTTGTAATTTTTTTTTTATTTAATCAGCTTCTACCGGTCCAATTGTGCATCCGAGAGGGGTCATTAGTGAGACCGACCCCCATTTATTTTTACCCTACAAAATTTTTTTAAAATATATCTACGCCCTATCTCAACTCCCTAAGTAGGCTCCCATACAAAATTACATTTTTATAAAATTTGCTCCAACTGTTATTTGTATGGGAGCCTACTTAGGGAGTGGCGATAGGGCGTAGGTATGTTTTGAAAAAATGTTGTAGGGTAAAAATAAATGGGGGTCGGTCTCAATAATGACCCCTCTCGGACGCACCATTGGACCGCACAGAGGGCCAGCATGATCCAATTCCGGCCAAAAGTCTTTATCGTTGTTGGATCCGTCTGAAAATGTGCTTCTATAGGAATTCGAGGTCGCTGATTTCAAAATTTAGCTAAAAACCAAAAAAATCAAAATGGCGGATCCAATATGGCGGACATTTTTTTTTTAAATTGTCCGATTGAACTCAAATTATGTTTTATGCGGGTCTTGGAGTTACTGAATAAGAATTGTTACTCCGAATTTTGAAAAACAAAATGGCGGACTAAACTTGCTTCTTAAAGTTTAAAGAATGATCCAACTCCGGCCAAAAGTCTTTATCGTTGTTGGATCCGGCTGAAAATGTGCTTCTAAAGTATTTCGGGGTCACTGATCTCAAAATTTAACTAAAAACTAAAAAAATCAAAATGGCGCATCCAATATGGCGGACATTTTTTTTTTTTTAATTTTCCGATTGAACTCAAATTATGTTTTATGCGGGTCTTGGAGTTACTGAATAAGAATTATTACTCCGAATTTTGAAAAACAAAATGGCGGACTAAACTTGCTTCTTAAAGTTTAAAGAATGATCCAACTCCGGCCAAAAGTCTTTATCGTTGTTGGATCCGGCTGAAAATGTGCTTCTAAAGTATTTCGGGGTCACTGATCTCAAAATTTAACTAAAAACTAAAAAAAATCAAAATGGCGCATCCAATATGGCGGACAAATTTTTTTAATAATTGTCCGATTTAACTCAAATTTTGTTATAAGGGGATATTAGAATTACTGAATCAGAATTACTGGCGTGAATTTTGAAAAACAAAATGGCGGACTAAATATGCTTAGTAAAGTTTGTTACAAGTAATTAAAAAACAGTTATATTCCTTTTCTTTGTTGCAGCTAGCTGAAAGTGTGACCTAGTAAATTTCCGGGTCTGTTATCTTAAAATCGAACTGATAAAATTCAATATGGCGGAAACAATATGGAGACTAGATTTGTTAACTTTGTCTGATCTAACTAAAAATTAGTTTTAAGAGTATTAAGAGTGTCTGAAGTCAAATCTACGCACATAATTTTTATATATATATTTTTTTATTTTTGATATAAATATAGAAATGGTGTAAATGACTTATTTAGTCTCAGAAAAGCTTTTGGAAATGGTGACGACAAATTATTCACTTTTTTCTTTATTTTGGAAATTCAATAAAAAATCTTTGAATTTAATTGGAAATGGTGTAACTGATATTTTCCATAATTCTACAAAAAACTAGAAATGTAGATTCTTTTTTTTTCCTACACTTCAGGCACTCTCGGACGATAAAAAAACTATTCAAGCCATAACATATTATTTTGGGTTAAATTATTTTTTTAAAAACAAATCTCGGACCACCGCATATATAGCTGTAATTTCGCCATTTATCATTTCGAGCAAGTTTGGGCAACTTTTTTCGAAAGATATGGATCCATTCTATATCAAAAAAAATATAGACCGATTGTATCGAACTGAGGATCGCTGAGGATTTTTTCGGCGCGAGGTAAATATCTAAAAAATTATAACTTTTTTCACAAAAAACGCGAAATGCTGCCAGGCAAATGAGTTATATTTGTCCGTGTTATTTTCGTTACAAAGGCTTATACATAAGGTTGAACCACGCAAACAAAAAGTTAAACATTAGCAATAGAAGTTTGGAAAAAAATTAAAAAAGTATTTCAACTTTTAAAAAATTTTTACTAACTTTTTTAACTTTGAAGACCTGTCAAAGGAAAGGGTGTAATTGGATCATAAAGATAAGTTCAGAAAACCTGCTTCTATATATGCCCAACATACTGGTAAACATTTTTTTGAGAATTTACAAACAAGGACTTTTGGCCGGAAATCGATCTGTCTTGCCCTCTGTGGACCGGTAGAAGCTGATTAAATAAAAAAAAATTACAAAAATAAAACAAATTGTATGGTGACCACCATAACAATTAGAAATAGAGGGTAGGTGTGTTTAGAGAAAATGTTTGGAACAAAAAAATATTGTGGTCGATCATACATTTTGTTGCTCTAAGGGCACTATGATCAGTTTTTTATTTATTTTTCCAATTTATTTACAAATCATTTTTAATAATTTAAAGGGCACTATTAGGCCAGTTAAAGCGGTTGGATGTCGTTTTGTGTGGGAGCCCCCTTAGAAATTGGAGATAGGGTATTAGTTTGTTCCAAAGAAATGTTAAGACGTAAAAATTAATGGGGGTCGGTCTTATAAAGGACCCCTCTATGACGCACCATTGGAGCAGTAGAAATGATTTAAGATTGGAAAATTGCAATAAAATTTTTTCAAAAAATTTTAAAAAATAGTAATAATCGTTATCCCACGATCCTCCTGGGCAAAAAAATTGTAGAATTGATAGAAATTTTACACAAAAAAATTTCAAAAAAATCGAAGAGTACAAACATTTTCAAAAATGAGATTTAAATTTTAAAACTTAAAAATCGCATAATAGAGCGCTTTTAAGAATTTTTTTGGATTTTTTTTTAAAAAGTACGTAAAAAAACAAAAATTTTGAAAAAAAAAAAAATTGAAATTTGGACCATTATTGAAGAAGTTATGATTAAAAGAAGTTTGAGTAAAGGAACGAACTACCAATTTTTCAAAATTCGATATCTTTTGAACGGGTTATCAAAAAAATCTGAAAATTTACCACGAAGGAGTTTTCGAAGGGTACTGAAAACTGTAAACAAATTGGGAAAATCTAAAAAAAATGTTTTTCAAAGTGTTCGATTTCACATGGAATGCGTCATATGTATGATCCTCGATCAATTTTAAGACGATCTGGGTATGACCGTCCGTTTGTCTGTTGAACTTTTGAAAGACTTTACGGAGGCTCCTGAAGTTTGGCAAGTATGTTGGCCATTTACCTGGTCAGGTTGGTATTGTAATTCAGCCAAATCAGTAAAGTGGTTCAAAAGTTATAAGCAAAAGAGTGAATTTCGGCAATGGTTTTTCGCGAATTTAAGAAATAAAAAAAATTTTAAATCAAAATAAAATATTTATAATCAAAATTGTTCTTTTTTCACGTTAAAATATTTACTATCCTTTAAAAAGGCAATTGTAGAGGGTATTCATAGATTCGGCCAAGTCGAATTTAACTCTTCTACTTGTTTCTTTAAAATTCAATAATTAAAAATTTCTACTAATTAAGAGTAAATATCACTATAAATCAATTTGTTTGTAAACATTTATGTGAACATTTATTTAGTTTGATCGTTCTTATAAGACTTATTGTTAGACGACACTTGTTTCAAAATTTGTCAGATTTCATTGTCAATACCATTTAGCCTAAAAACCCTACACTACACGTAGCATATGGAATTTAAATGACAAATCCCTAATTTTTAAACAAAAAAATTAATACCTATTCAACTCTAAAATGGGTAATCACATCTAATCAGTTTTAATAGTTTTTTGCTGGTTGTTTGTCGCAGTCACATTTAATTATGTTGATAATTTCTACAAGACTTAGCCGACGTGTTTCGAAATTTGTCAGATTTCATTGTCAAGACTATATATACATATATATATAGTTTTGATCACATGATCAATTATTTTTATTTATTCTCTTCATTTATTTACAACTCATTTTTAATAAATTCAACCCAACCGAGAACTGGTAACAATGACCGTCGTCTCGTTGTAGCGAAAAAAACCAAGAGTTCTGGTGGGAATCAAACCCTCGACCCCCACGTTGAAAGGCTAGCACGCTACCAACTAGACTACGGGGGCCCCTAAAAAAAAAAAAATTGTCAAGACTATTTGGCAAATAAAAAAATACTTTATACAACTCAGCATAGGGAATTTAAATGACAAATCGCTAATGTTCAAACAAAAATGTTAATACCTTGTTAACACTACACTCATTGAGTATTAGAAGAGTAAAATTGTACATTCTCTTAGTTTGGTCACGACTGTCAAACAACCAAAAAAATATATAAATCCGTTTTAATAGTTTTTTTTTTGGTTGTTTGACAGTCATGGTCAAACAAAAACTACAAAATCGTGTGTCACACTAAAATAAAATTCCGAGAATTCTGGAGGAAGGTATTTTTGATGTAAAACCTTCTCACTAAATTTTTACCCACATCTGTTAAATGTACATTTCAACACTCACAAACATTGTAAATTGTAAACTGTTCAGCTGTACAATACTTTTTCTTTACTTTCACCAAAAAAAAAAAAATAAAGTTTTAGTTTCGTAGTTATGTGACGAAATGAAATTTATTTAATGCACTTTAAACCATAAATCAAATGGAAGTTTTCGACATTTTCATCACTTAGAGGCTTGAAAAGACGATAGCGATGTTTTTCTCACAAAAACTTTGTTAAGTTTAACAAAATTTTTTTTTTTTTAATTTCACCAAAAAAAATTTTTTTGAAGTAACATTTAAAAGTAAAACATATCATTTGTCATTTAACGATTGGGTAATGGGGTGGTCGGTTGTATTGGAATATAATGATTATTGATTTCAAAAGTGTTTGGAAAAACAAGATGTATTTTTTTATTTTTTTTTTTTTCAAAACCATTAGTGTTTTCAATTTTCATTGTTAAAATTGCCCTATGTTGTTAAACATAAAGTTTTCACAATATTGTAAAGTATAAAATTTTGTTATTTTTCATCCTTTGTAGTCATTTGTAATGGAGCCAATACTAGTCAAACGTCTCGACCGCAATGTCAAATGTTATTTGAAAAAGTACTTTTAAAACATAAATTATTTTTTTTGTTTTGCACATTTATGACCATTGGTTAACGATAAAAGATGAATAAATCAATTAAATTTCAATTTGTCTAGTCTAATATTTATGAAAAAATAGAAATTTTGTTGGATGTAAGAAAAACATGTTGTTTTTTAAATAAAGTAGAAGTAATTGTAGTTTAGTTGGTGCTTAAGCTCATCATATTAAAAGCAAAGAAGACGATTAAAACGGAAAATTACAAAAATGAACCGATTTTTTTTCTTCATTTCCTAAATTTTTCTTTTCTTCTCGAAACATTTCCAATTTTTCTAAATCTTTAAAAAATTTTCTTTGTTTGATAATTTTTCTGATATTTTCATATTTTTATACCCTTCACTCTAGTTATAGAGGGTATATATAAGTTTGTCATTCCGTTTGTAACTCATCGAAATATCGATCTGGGACCCCATAAAGTATATGGGGCATTCCATGTCAAATCGGACACTTTGAAATTTTTTTTTTAGATTTTCCTAATTTGTTAACAGTTTTAAGTACCCTTCGAAAACTCCTTCGTGGTAAATTTTCAGATTTTTTTGATGACCCGTTCAAAAGATATCGAATTTTTAAAAATTGGTAGTTTGTTCCTTTACTCAAATTTCTTTTACTCACAACTTCTTCAATAATGGTCCGAATTTCAAATTTTTTTTTTCAAAAATTTTGTTTTTTTACGTACTTTAAAAAAAAAATCCCAAAAAAACTCTTAAAAGCGCTCTAGTATGCGATTTTTAAGTTTTAAAATTTAAATCTCATTTTTAAAAATGTTTGTACTCTTCGATTTTTTTGAAATTTTTTTGTGTAAAACATCTATTGATTCTACAAATTTTTTGCGATTATTACTATTTTTTAAAATTTTTTGAAAAATTTTTATTGTAATTTTCCAATCTTCAAATCATTTCTACTGCTCCAATGGTGCGTCATAGAGGGGTCCTTTATAAGACCGACCCCCATTAATTTTTACGTCTTAACAATTCTTTGGCACAAACTTATACCCTATCTCCAATTCCTAAGGGGGCTTCCACACAAAACAACCCTTTTTAAAATTTGCTCCAACCGCTCTAACTGCCCTAATAGTGCCCTCAGGGCAACAAAATGTATGACTGACCCACAATATTTTTTTAGTCTAAACATTTTCTCTGAACACACCTACCCTGTATCTCTAATTGTTAAGGAGGTCCCCATACAATTTTTTTTTTATTTTTTGTAAATTTGTTTTATTTAATCAGCTTCTACCGGTCCAATGGTGCGCCCGAGATGGGTCATTAGTGAGACCGACCCCCATTTATTATTTATTTTACCCTACAACATTTTTTTAAAATATACCTACGCCCTATCTCCACCCCCTCAGTAGGCTCCCACACAAAATTACATTTTTATAAAATTTGCTCCAACTGTTATTTGTATGGGAGCCTACTTAGGGAGATATGGCGTAGGTATGTTTTAAAAAAATATTGTAAGGTAAAAATAAATGGGGGTCGGTCTCACTAATGAAAAAATTTAAAAATAATAATAATCGTTATCCCACGATCCTCCTGGGCAAAAAATTTGTAGAATCGATAGAAGTTTTACACAAAAAAATTTCAAAAAAATCGAAGAGTACAAACATTTTCAAAAATGAGATTTAAATTTTAAAAATTAAAAATCGCATACTAGAGCGATTTAAAAAAAAAAAAAAAAATGGGATTTTTTTTTTAAATACGTAAAAAAACAAAAATTTTGAAGAAAAAAAAAATGAAATTTGGACCATTATTGAAGAAGTTATGAGTAAAAGAAGTTTGAGTAAATGAACAAACTACTAATTTTTAAAAATTAGATATCTTTTGAACGGGTCATCAAAAAAATCTGAAAATTTACCACAAAGGAGTTTTCGAGGGGTCTAAAAACTGTAAACAAATTGGGAAAATCTAATAAAAATTTTTTCAAAGTGTCCGATTTGACATGGAATGCCCCATGTATATAAGTTTTTGAGAGATTTCCATAGACTGACAGGCAGAGGGACATTCATATATCGATTTAACATCGATAGATGATAACCCAGGAAAGTTTCTTGGAACTGATTCCTATTGCAAAAGCTTCCAGAGTATATTCTACGGTAATCACACAGAAAAAAATATGGAGGAAACAGATTTGAGTAATCACTTGCTTAAATTTAAAAACCAAAATTGAGTAATTTTTTAATTGACGCTATTAAAAATTTACTTAAAAATTTTAAAAACAATTTAAGTAAATAATTTAATACAAATTTAATAGTTTTTTTTTAATTTTTTTTTAACTCTCATAGTTTTTTGAATTCTCGTTTAGTTTATAGTTTTTTGTGTATGTATACGAAAGTTTGTAATCGTCTTTATAAAATTTTCCTATGTTTTTTAGACATAAATATGTTTGGTAAAGTTTGAAAAAACAAGTTTTTTGTTTTTTTGTGTAAAAAAATTTAAAACTTTTTTAAACTTTAAAAAAAAAAATAAATAGATAAATTTTGAGTAAATCTTTAATTGGGTCAATTAAAAATTTACAAAATTTTTTTTTTTCAAACATTTAATAAATTTTTTATTAAAAATTAACTTAATACTATTAAATTGTTTATGGTGCAAAATTGAGTAATTTTTTACTCAATAGTATTAAAAATTTACTCAAATATTTTTTTTATTTTTTTCTGTGCACAACAAAATTTTTAATGAAAAAAAATTGTTCAAAACTACTTGCTCTAACAAACGAGGGCTTTTGTGCCATTGAATTAAAAATTATCGATTCTGGAATGTTTAGTAGAAATGATTGCAGGATAATATAATTCTTTTTAAACCCGATTATTTAGAACGAAAAATTTTGTTGGACAAATTCGACTATGACAACCGAATTTCGTCGTTGTTTCAATTTAAAGCCTGTTATGTCAACAGAATTCAGTTAAGATTACCAATATGCAATTGCGATGATTTATATGCAAATGTATGAAGTTGTTGCATCAACTGAATTTTTATATGAAATCAGCAAACTTCTTTTCTGTGTGTATATCGTTGCTCAACTACCATTGTAATTCTCATTGGGTTTGTTTACAATATTATTTTCTTTTTCTTTCTAAAAAAATTCTAAAATTTAGGAATTATTCACCAATAAATTTCATCCTACTGCTATCCCTCCAAAGTTATAGCCGCTATCATATTTTAGCTTCAAAATTCTAATAAACATGTCAATGTTTTTGTCTGTTCTCGTTTATGTTGCTCCTGCTGCTACTGCTGTATTTTTATATTAACAACTCAATAATTCCGGAGCCTGCATACTAATTACAAACGTTTATCACAGTATATTTTTTTTTGGTTTCTAAAACAACAACAACAATAATTTAGTACTATGTATACAAATTTGGTATGTACAAAAAAATAAATTCTTCCAGCACTTCAACCCATCTGCCAAATAAAAGATGTTACCCAGGGGCATCATAAATACAATGGACAATGCGTAATTTGTTCTGTACTTTTTGAACGTGTTGAATTTATAATCATCTATATGCTAAACACCGGAAAATTTGAAAAAAAAAGTTGTGAAGGTGGATGGGGCTAGGAGTAGGGTTTCAAATTTCCCGATCATTGTTAACTACCGAGGAAATTGGAAAAAAATTGGTGGATTGCAGAAATTCTAAGAAATTTTTGGAAATAATGAATTATTTAAAATTAGAAAACAACATTAAAGAGATTTTGTGGACACACCTACAGTGACAATCGAAGAGTGCTGACGAAGGAAGGGTGGCTTCTTCCGAAAGCTGTCGACATCTCCTCTTAGCCTGTGTTGTCAATAATTATTTTTCAGATTTTCTCATTGTACAACAAAAATAATTATTTCTCAGAAATAATTAATATGGACTCAAACCGAAATAAATAAAACTTCAGTTATAAAATATAAAGTCCAACAATAAATAAAACAGAATTTTGGATATTTTATAAAAATTTTAAGAAAAATAGTTTTTATCAAAATTCTGCGTCGAAAACTTATGAAGTTAACGCTCTCAAAAAAAAACCTGATTGTGGTAATCATATTTTTGAGAATGTTACAATATGATTGATCATTGTACCACAATATATTTAAATAAAAAAAAATTTACTAATTGAAATCAGAACATGATTGTTACAAAAATGTTATGATTGCTACAAACATGTTTTGGTACAATTTATCAATTGTAACGTGACGTTCTTCTCATCGTGTAATAAAACACATATATTTAAATAATTTTTTTTACTAATAAGGATCATAACATGATTGCTATAAAAATATTATGATTGCTACAAACATATTATGGTGCTGTTATCAATTGTAACTTTGACGTTCTTCTCTTCGTGTAAGAAAACACTTATTATGGAATTTCCGGGGAAATATTTCGCAGCATAGAAACCCTACATTTGGGTTATTGGTTTGGGTTAGGTGAGGTTAGGACCAACTACAGACAACAACAACAAACAAATACAATATGTTAATAACGAGGAGGTTATTTGTTTGTGAGTTTTTTTTTTGGGTTAGAGCCCCATGACCATAATAATTTATATTTAAACTTGTGTAAAGAGGTCGCAGAAAAAACAGGAATTATAATTTATTAAATATTAATGTTGTTTGGAAAAAGTAAATAATTATGTTGTGAAAATTAAAATAGAAAATTATTACTTGAAAGAATATTTATATATTTAATTTTGGGGAAAATATTTCAAAAATATTATATTTTGCAAAAAATTAAGTGAAAATTATTGAGCTAAAATTATAAAGTGACAAATATGCACTGATAGAAAAACGCTTCATATTACTAATGAATGGAATTCATTAATGCTGTTTCATTACAACAATGAAATATTTCATATGCTAAATGAAATTTTATACATATTGTGCAAGATTTTCATTAATTTTGATTCATTAGATTTCGTAGTTTCATTAAAAATTTTAAGTTTTGTTTATAAAATTTGCTGTTTTTTGACACCTGTCATGTCGCGTTTGTTTAGTCTGTTAGTTTTCCCGCGCAAAAAACAGCAGATCAGAGCGGCACGAAATAATTTGTGATTTTTTTTAGAATTTTTATACGAAACTTAAAATGAAATATTATTGATTAATTATAAGTATTTATTAAACTCGTGTTACTTCGTGGTTTTTAACTTGGTTATTTTGTGATTTTTTCAGACTTTTTTATGAAATTTAAAATAAAAAGTAAATTATTAATTTTATATTTACTAAATTCGCCCTGTTTAATTTTACTTCGTGGTTTTAATAATGTATTATAATGTAAGGTTGGAGTAAAATAGTGTGCGAGAAAACTAAGTGAAAATCATTTTATATTATTCTTAATTCTATAAAAAGATCTTTTACAATTTCATACATATATTTATTTTTTTAAGTAGCATTTCTTCAATAAAAGTATTTTATTTCAAAACTAAAAAGTAGGATTTATTCAATGAAAGTATTTCATAAGAATTAAATACTTTTTTCATTAAAGTAATGAAAACTTTTCATAAAATACAATTTATATTTTGTATGAACAATTTTCACTAATTTAATGAAACTTGTTCTTGCAATTACATTTTATGATACCTATTTCATTAATTCAATGAAACCCTATATAGGTTCCTGTTTAACGTCATTTTTCATAACATTAATGTTGATTTTCATTATGTACAAATTTCTATCAGTGTGCAATCAGTGCAATTATTATTTAAATATTTTTTTTATTCACGCCCTCAAACCGGGCGGGCCTGAAAAACCCACATTTTGTAACTCCAAGTTCAGGACTTTGAACTTCTTTGAACTTGAAAAACGTTTCATTTGTTTAACAAAAATACAAGAGAACATCTTAAAAAAATGGGGGTTTTCAGAGGTTGGTTTAGTTTTTCAAGGGGGAAATTTCCTCCCTTGTGTGATTTTTCCCATTAACTCTTTTATTTTTGACTGCATCCTGTTACCTATATATAGACGGACAGAGAAATGGAAATTCGTAGAATGTCCTAGAATCAATCATGGATTAAAAACATATAGTCTTCTAACCAACGAAATATCTAACCGATATTTCGTTGGTAAGAGGGTATATTAATATGGTCTATGGTAATATGTTTTTTACGTGATACATTAAAAAATGATTTTAAAAATTGGAATTTATTACAATAAATGTAACAAATTAAAATATCGGTCGGGGACCCCATTAAGTTTATATATTACACTGCGTGACAAAACTAACCACTATTTTAGAAAACAAGAGGTTAGATCATCATTTCTATATATATAATAATATTTTGATCCAATGCACACAGGGCCAGCATGATCCAATTCCGGCCAAAAGTCTTTACCGTTGTTGGATCCGTCTGAAAATATGCTTCTAGAGGAATTCGAGGTCGCTGATTTCAAAATTTAGCTAAAAACCAAAAAAATCAAAATGGCGGATCCAATATGGCGGACAATTTTTTTTTTTAAATTGTCCGATTGAACTCAAATTTTGTTTTATGCTGGTCTTGAAGTTACTGAATAAGAATTGTTACTCCGAATTTTGAAAAACAAAATGGCGACTAAATATGCTTCTTAAAGCTTAAAGAATGATCCAACTCCGGCCAAAAGTCTTGATCGTTGTTGGATCCGGCTGAAAATATGCTTCTAGAGTATTTCGGGGTCGCTGATTTCAAAATTTAACTAAAAACGAAAAAAATCAAAGCGGCGCATCCAATATGGCGGACAAATTTTTTTAATAATTGTCCGATTTAACTCAAATTTTGTTTTAAGGGGGTCTAGGAGTTACTGAATCTGAATTACTGGCGTGACTTTTGAAAAATAAAATGGCGGACTAAATATGCTTAGTAAAGTTTGTTACAAGTAATTAAAAAAACAGTTATATTCCTTTTCTTTGTTGAAGCTAGCTGAAAGTGTGGCCTAGTAAATTTCCGGGTCTGTTATCTTAAAATCGAACTGATAAAATTCAATATGGCGGAAACAATATGGCGGAAACAATATGGCGGCTAGATTTTTTAACTTTGTCTGATCTAATCAAAAATTAGTTTTAAAAGTATTAAGAGTGTCTGAAGTTAAATCTACGCACATAATTTTTATATATTTTTTTTTTTATATATAAATATGGAAATGGTGTAAATGACTTACTTAGTTTCAGAAAAGCTTTTGGAAATGGTGACGACAAATTATTCACTTTTTTCTTTATTTTGGAAATTCAATAAAAAAATCTTTGAATTTAATTGGAAATGGTGTAACTGATATTTTCCATAATTCTACAAAAAACTAGATATGTATGTAGATAATTTTTTTTCCTACACTTAAGGCACTCTCTGATGATAAAAAAAAAAATATTCAAGCCGTAAAACATTATTTTGGGTTAAAATATTTTTTTTTTAAACAAATCTCGGACCACTGCATATATAGCTGTAATTTCGCCATTTATCAATTCGAGCAAGTTTGGGCAACTTTTTTCGAAAGATATGGATCCATTCTACATCAAAAAAAATATAGACCGATTGTATCGAACTGAGGATCGCTGAGGATTTTTTCGGCGCAAGGTAAATAGCTAAAAAATTATAACTTTTTTCACAAAAAACGCGAATTGCTGCCAGGCAAATGAGTTATATTTTTCCATATTATTTTCGTTAAAATGGTTTATATATAAGGCTGAACCACTCATACAAAAAGTTAAACATTAGCAATAGAAGTTTGGAAAAAAATTAAAAAAGTATCTCAACTTTTACAAAATGTTTACCAACTTTTTTAACTTTGAAGACCTGTCAATGAAAGGGTGTAATTGGATCATAAAGATAAGTTCAGAAAACCTGCTTCTATATATGCCCAACAAACTGGTAAACATTTGAGAATTTACAAATTAGGACTTTTGGCCGGAAATCGATCTGTCTGGCCCTCTGTGCAATGATCAGATTTTATTTATTTATCCAATTTAATTACAAATCATTTTTAATAATTTAAAACTAAACGAGAACTGGTAACAATGACCGTCGTCTCGTTGTAGCGAAATCGACCAAGGGTTTTTTGTGGGAATCGAACCCACGACCCCCTGTTTCATATGCTAGCACGCTACCAACTAACCTACAGGGGTCCCTCATTTCTATATATTTCGGACATGCCGAATCGAATGGCGTACACCATTTTTCGATGTATGGTACAGTTTTCTTGCAAAATGTCATTAAAGATTGGCTGATTTTCAGCTTCTTTTTTAACAAAAAATTTTCCAAAGCTAATGATTTTTAAATGTTATGGCATGAAAAACAAAGATATCACTTATAGCAATATTTCTAATATAAATTTGGTTTAAAGCTTTTCATCTTAAGCCCTTTAATTCGCGGATTTCTTAATTTTTTTACGTTTTCGCGAAATTAACCCCTAAATTGGTTTCTGATAAAAAACTTGCATTTTGTTGATCATAAAGGTATCCATGACAGTACGAATAGTGAACAAAAAACATATTTGTTATATGGACCATCATGATGAAAATCGCGAAAAACCGTTTTTTTGTATATGGCAGCATCACTTGACGAGATGATTTAAGACTCCATCTTTTAGTATATAATGTGGGAACCTTAAACAATGAACTGACCCAAAATTTGTCCAAAAAAGTTTTCATTTGCAAAAGTTATCTAAACAAAAACTATAATTATTGTATGGCAAACACTGAAATAATAGTTTTTGTTAAGATAACTTTTGCAAATGAAAACTTTTTTGGCCAAATTTTTGGTCAGTTTGTTGTTTTGTTTAAGGTTCCCAGATTATATACTAAAATATGGAGCCTTAAATCATCTCATGATGGTCCATATAACATAGCTGTTTTTTGTCTACTATTCGTATTGTTAGGGATGCCTTTTTGATTCACTAAAAGCAAGTTTTTTATCAAAGACCAATTTGGCTGTTAATTTCGCGAAAACCTTAAAAAATGAAGAAATTCACGAATTTAAGGGCTTAAGATGAAAAGCTTTAAACCAAGTTTGCATAAGAAATATTGCTACAAATCATATCTTTGTTTTCCATGCCATAAAATTTATAAATCCTTAACTTTGCAAATTTTATTGTTAAAAAACTGGATCGAAATCAGCAAATCTTTAACGACATTTTACAAGAAAACTGTACCATACATCGAAAAACTGAGTACGCCATTCGAATCAGCATGTCCGAAATATATAGAAATGATGGTCGTAACTCTTGTTTATTTTTTAGTTTTCCGCAGTGTTATTCAACCACTTCTAAGACACTCTAAATACATCCGTCTCTCTGTGGAAAGCAAGGTGCAGTCGAAACCAAAAGAGCTGTAAATTTGGTAAATGAGTGCAAAAAAGTGTTTTTACATTTTGGAGACTATAAAAGATTCGAAACCGAAGAATTTAACACTCTCCCTTTTTTATGTCAAAAGCTTAGACTTGGTGAAAAAGTATTTTAGGCAAACAAATGGAAAAAATATATTTTTTTTTTTCACGAAAACCAAAATTGTGATGAAAAAGTATTTAATGAAAACAAAACTTTTGATGAAAACAAAAATTTTGATGAATGAAAAGTTGTGGATGTAGAAATAAAATTTTTGAGGAAAAAAACAAATTTGATGGAAAAAAATTTTTTTTGATGAAAAAAAAATTTTGACGAACAAAAAAAATTTTAATGAAAAAAAAAAATTCGATGTAAAAAAAATTGATGAAACAAAAAATTTTGGTGAAAAAAAATTAATAAAAAAAAAAATGACAAAAAAAAAATTGTAAAAAAAATGTATGATGTAATATACAATTTGATAAAAAAAAAATTGATGTAATAAAAAATTTTATGAAAACTAAAAATTTCATAAAACAAAAAATTGATGAAAAAAAAATTTGTGATAAAAAAAATGATAAAAAAAATATTTTATGAAAAAATAGTGAACAAAAAACATCCATGTTATATGGACCATCATGATGAAAATCGCGAAAAACCTTTTTTTTTTGTATATGGCAGCATCACTTTACGAGATGATTTAATTGGTTCAATTATTTTAGTAATTGAACCAATTACTTGAGTAATTTATATTACAATTTTCGTGCTCGGAGGAAATTCAAATACTAAAGTAATTGAATCGGTGTATTTAGTAATTGATTTTTTATAATTTTTTACAATAGAGGGCATAATTTTGAACGAAAATTAAAAAAACTGAAAGTGTTGGTTTCTCACATAATCACCTTTCATATTGACAAAAAAATTTTTCTTTTATGTTATACAATATTTTTTTATTGGACAAAACAACAAAAAACAGGCTGTTTTTTCTGTGTATAGTCAAACTGAGGTGGAGTCCTGCATCAGTTTTAAAATTAGACACCAGCCTAAAAACATTATCATGTTAAAAATTCTGTTACATAAAATATTCTGAAAACACTCGATACATTGAAAAATATATTTTTTTAATTTTTTAAATTTTAAATATTTCTTCCAGAAGTTTTCCACCATTTAAATCTTAACAAAATCTCAGTAAATTTTCAACATTCTTCTCTAACTTTTATCATTGTTCTAACGCATTTTTAAATTCTTTACATTCCTTATTTAGTTTTTTTTTTTATAAAAATAACATCCTTGCTACTCACATAATATTGTTACATTATTATTTCTATTCATTTTAATTAAACGAGATTAAGTGAAAAAAAAACCAAAACAACAGCAGTAGTAAAAGAAGAATGAAAGCAAAATCAAAAGCATATGGAAATAAACAAACTAAAAGTAAAAGAGCTTGAAATGTAAACAAAATATACGTAAATATTTAAAACGTAACATTGTTGAATACTTTTGTACTATAAAAGACTTGAAACACATAATCATCATCATCGTTGTCATTACCAGCATACCATACCGATGATGATCATGAGCAACATCATCATACTCGTACCACAAAATTTACACGTTGAACAAACAAAAAGCATAAACAAGGAATTTGTTCGAAAAGGCTCTGTGTTTTGAGCAACAAAAAATGTAAACATTTTTAAATTTTAAAAGCGCCGGAATTTATCTAAATAATGTTTTTGGGGTGGTGTTAGTTATTTAGTGGAGAACTTTTCCCCCTTGTCCAATTTTGCCCAATTGCGAACTTAACCAACCTAAGACAATAAGGCATATTCGTGACAAGCTTCAGGTGTCTAGCTTTTTTGGTTTTGAATAAAGCGTACATTCCACGGACGGACAGATATACATAAAATGTCTTTGAATCGGTCATGGATAAATAATATACACTTTATGGGCTCCTCGACTGATATTTTAATGTGTTACACACGAAATGACAAAGTTAGTATACCCGCATACTATGGTTGGAGGCTACAAAAAGCGCTTAATTGACATCACTAAAGATATGTTCCCTGGTTCACACATACAACCATACTTACTTGCACACAAACAAAGTAACTTTAATGCACACATAGAAAAAATAAATAAATAAAAACATACACCATTGAAAAAAAGCTTTTAAGCGTTGGAGTACAAAGTATAAAACAGAAACAAAAACAAACACAACATAACAACAACAGGAGAAATAACAAAGATAACAAAAATAACAACAACATTTTACCAAGTATTAGTAGCAGCTGAATAAAGGCTTTCTTTCTTTCGTTGTATGTATGAGTGTGTGTATTTTTGCCAAAATACATAAACACGTAACATATTTAATCCTTGTTAATAATTAGCTACTGTAATCCTTCGTGCAACGTGTTGCCAAAGGAATATCGTCTGTATGAATGTTTTGTATGCATGTGTCAGTGAGTGGGAATGTTGTTGTGCAGATACTTACCTGCAACTAAGAATTTTTACTTAAGTTATTTAATTATTTAGATACGAGTAAAATAAAAAATAAAAGTAGTTTTTATCAAAAGAAACAAAGTGAAAACTATAAATATTAACAACTGGTTTATTGTTACCAGTATAAGAGTAGTTTTTGGCTGCATGTATAGCTTATAATTGGTTTCATGAGTAAATTTTACAACATATGAATATTTATGATTAAATTTTTCAAAAGTTATGAAAAAAAATAATAGTAGTTTTTAAAAAACTTATTAATAAATTTTCGTTTAAGTTTTGCTTGCAAAACAAAAATCTGTAGGAAAAACTTTTTTACATAAATCACCAAATTTTAATTAATGCATGTAATAAAGTTACCAAAATAATACTATTTTGGTCCTTTTTGTCTAAAAGTACTTTTTGTGAAATGTTCTATTTGGTATGGAGAAAAACGTACTTTTTATCAAAATATATTTTTTTAAATGTACAATTTGACAAAGTATTTAAAAAAAGTTCTTTTTATCCTAAAGTACCTTTTGTAAAAAATTCGTCTTTGGCACTTTTTATAAAAATAACTATTTAAGTACTTTTTTAAAACAAAAGTACTATTTGAGTACTCAAGAAACTATATATGGGGCATTCCATGTCAAATCGGACACTTTGAATTTTTTTTTTTAAGATTTTCCAAATTTATTTACAGTTTTTAGTACCCTTCGAAAACTCCTTCGTGGCAAATTTTCAGATTTTTTTGATACCCGTTCAAAAGATATCGAATTTTTAAAAATTGGTAGTTTGTTCCTTTACTCAAATTTCTTTTACTCATAACTATAACTTCTTCAATAATGGTACAAATTTCAAATTTTTTTTTTTCAAAATTTTTGATTTTTTAAGTATGTACTTTTAAAAAAAAATCCCAAAAAATTCTTAAAAGCGCTCTAATATGCGATTTTTAAGTTTTAAAATTTAAATCTCATTTTTGAAAATGTTTGTACTCTTCGATTTTTTTTAAATTTTTTTGTGTAAAACATCTATTGATTCTACAAATTTTTTGCCCAGGTGGATCGTGGGATATCGATTATTACTATTTTTTAAAATTTTTTGAAAAAATTTAATTGTAATTTTCCAATCATAAAATCATTTCTACTGCTCGAATGGTGCGTCATAGAGGGGTTCTTTATAAGACCGATTCCCATTCTTTTTTTTGTCTAAACATTTCATTGGAACAAACTAATACCCTACCTCTAATTTCTAAGGGGGCTCCCACACAAAACGACATTTTTTAAAATTTGCTCCAACCGCTCTAACTGCCCTAATAATGCCCTTAGAGCAACAAAATGTATGACCGACCCACAATATTTGTTTAGTCCAAACATTTTCTCTAAACACACCTAGCCTTATCTTTAACTGTTAAGGCGGTCCCCATACAATTTTTTTTATCTTTTGTAAATTTGTTTTATTTAATCAGCTTCTACCGGTCCAATGGTGCGTCCGAGAGGGGTCATTAGTGTTCAGAGAAAATGTTTGGGCTAAAAAAATATTGTGGGTCGGTCATATATTTTGTTGCTCCAAGGGTACTATTAGGGCAGTTAGAGCGGTTGGATCAAATTTTAAAAAATGTCGTTTTGTGTGTGATCCCCCTTAAAAATTGGAGATAGGGTATTAGTTTGTTCCAAAGAAATGTTAAGACGTAAGAATTAATGGGGGTCGGTCTTATAAAGAACCCCTCTATGACGCACCATTCGAGCAGTAGAAATGATTTTAAGATTGGAAAACTACAATAAAATTCTTTCAAAAAATTTTAAAAAATAGTAATAATCGTTATCCCACGATCCTCCTGGGCAAAAAATTTGTAGAATCGATAGATGTTTTACACAAAAAAATTTCAAAAAAATCGAAGAGTACAAACATTTTCAAAAATGAGATTTAAATTTTAAAACTTAAAAATCGCATACTAGAGCGCTTTTAAAATTTTTTGGAATTTTTTTTAAAAAGTACGTAAAAAAACAAAAATTTTGAAAAAAAAAAAAAATTAAATTTCGACCATTATTGAAGAAGTTATGAGTAAAAGAAGTTTGAGTAAAGGAACAAAATACCAATTTTTAAAAATTCGATATCTTTTGAACGGGTCATCAAAAAAATCTGAAAATTTACCACGAAGGAGTTTTCGAAGGGTACTAAAAATCTAAAAAAAAAAAATTCAAAGTGTCCGATTTGACATGGAATGTTCCATACATGTAAAATTAATAAAAAAGTGCTGCATAAGTACTTTTTGTAAGAAAAACTATTTTGGTACTTTTTAAGAAATAGTACCAGTACGATACAAAAAAAAAAAAAGTACCATTTAAGTACTTTTAATATAAAAGAACAATTTTTTGGGTACTTTTAATAAAATTTTGTTTGCAATTTTTTATAAAAAAGCTTTATTTAAGTAATTTTTATAAAAAAGTACCAAAATAGCGGTTTTATATAGAAATACTAAACAGTAATTTTATATTAAAAGTACTAAAACAGTATTTTTTATTGTATACTACTAGTACTTTTTAGCACCTAAATAGTAATTTTTCATAAAAAGTGCCAAAATAGTACTTTTGTCATAAAATGTACCAAAAAAAAACTTAAAAAAAAACGACCTTAATAATTGTCTTTATTAAAAGTAGCAAAAAAAATATTTTTTCCACAAAGTACTCTTATATAAAAGGTACTAAAATAGTACTTTTTTACAAATGATGTGTTACTTCTTTGAATTTTCTTACTTTGTTTAAAAAGTTTTATTTTGATACTTTTTAAAACAAATAGCTTTTTTGGTACTTTTATAAAAAAACAAGTCAAAAAGTCAAATTCGGACTTGCAGAATGTATTGATACCCTCCACAATTTTAAAAATATTATTGCAAAAACTTTATTAAAAAGGAATTACTTTTGAAAAAAATAAAAAATTTAGAAAAAAAATTTCCGCAAAAAAAAATCCGCGATTTTTTTCTTTTTTTGTCAAAAAATATGTTCTTACTTGTTTAAATACCATTCGATCTTATTTAAATACCATGTTCACATATGTCAACCAGCAGCCGAATTAAAGCATTTTGTATATTTAGGTTATATTGAATGTGCCAACATTTTTGAGGTGTCCTTACATTTTCGTTCAAAACTTTTGAACCGCTGCACAGAGGGCCAAACAGATCGATTTCCGGCCAAAAATCCTGATTTGTAAATTCTCAAAAAAATGTTTACCAGTTTGTTGGGCATATATAGAAGCAGGTTTTCTGAACTTATCTTTATGATCCAATTACACCCTTTCCTTTGACAGGTCTTCAAAGTTAAAAAAGTTGGCAAAAATTTTTTAAAAGATGGGATAATTTTTTAATTTTTTTTCCAAACTTCTATTGCTAATGTTTAACTTTTTGTTTGCGTGGTTCAACCTTATATATAAGCCTTTGTAACGAAAATAACATGGACAAATATAACTCATTTGCCTGGCAGCAATTCGCGTTTTTAGTGAAAAAATTATAATTTTTTAGCTATTTACATCGCGCCGAAAAAATCCTCAGCGATCCTCAGTTCGATACAATCGGTCTATATTTTTTTTTTTTGATATAGAATGGATCCATATCTTTCGAAAAAAGTTGCCCAAACTTGCTCGATATGATAAATGGCAAAACTACAGCTATATATGCAGTGGTCCGAGATTTGTTTTAAAAAAAAAAGTTATTTAACCCAAGATAATGTTTTACGACTTGATTAGTTTTTTTTATTGTCAGAGAGTGCCTTAAGTGTAGGAGAAAAAAATTATATACATTTCTAGTTTTTTGTAGAATTATGAAAAATATCAGTTACACCATTTCCAATTAAATTCAAAGATTTTTTATTGGATTTCCAAAATAAAGAAAAAAGTGAATAATTTGTCGTCAAAAGCTTTTCTGAAACTAAGTAAGTCGTTTACACCATTTCCATATTTATATCAAAAATATAGATCAGACATAGTTAAAAAATCTAGCCGCCATATTGAATTTTATTAGTTCGATTTTAAGATAGCAGACCCGGAAATTTACTAGGCCACACTTTCAGCTAGCTTCAACAAAAAAAGGGAATATAACTGTTTTTTAATTACTTGTAACAAACTTTACTAAGTATATTTAGTCCGCCATTTTGTTTTTCAAAATTCACGCCAGTAATTCAGATTCAGTAACTCCAAGACCCCCTTAACCCATTTCGATCCTCTGTTCGATTTTTCGAACAGTAGAGAACACTTTTTTCAAAAAAATATTTATGTATGAAAGAGCTGGAATTTCGGGTAAATGTGGTTATGAATGTTAAGTCTCATCTTTCCGCAATTAAAAAAAAATATACCCACTTGACCACCGCAACTTATATGTCCATTAAATACAATGCAAATCAGCACAGAAATAGTTACCAGCAAAAACGAAAATTTATCATTTTTCGATTTTCGGCTTTTAATTTTTTTGACTAATTTAAAATTTTCCTAGATTTAATTTATTATCAAATTCCAATAATTTGAATTATTTTGAATTATTAACTTTGAAAATAATGAAATAAATCAATAAAATAGCAAATAAATCCAAATATTAAAATTGCATAAAAAGTTGGAATGCAAGCTTTTCTGGGAAAACGGCACATTGAAATTTTTTTTTGACAGGATATTTGAGATCTGCGGGTGCTAATTACCTTAAAAAAGTACCTTTTTCCAAAAAATAAAAATAAAATTGAATCTTGGTCCAAAATGGGTTAAAAGAAAATTTGAGTTAAATCGGACAATTATTAAAAAAATTTGTCCGCCATATTGGATGCGCCATTTTGATTTTTTTAGTTTTTAGTTAAATTTTCAAATCAGCGACCCCGAAATACTCTAGAAGCACATTTTCAGCCGGATCCAACAACGATAAAAACTTTTGGCCAGAGTTGGATCATCCTTTAAACTTTAAGAAGCATATTTAGTCCGCCATTTTGTTTTTCAAAATTTTGAGTAACAATTCTTATTCAGTAACTCCAAGACCCGCATAAAACAAAATTTGAGTTCAATCGGACAATTAAAAAAAAAATTATCCGCCACATTGGATCCGCCATTTTGATATTTTTGGTTTTTAGCTAAATTTTGAAATCAGCGACCTCGAATTCCTCTATTCCAATAACGATAAAGACTTTTGGCCGGAATTGGATTATGCTGGCCCTGTGTGCGCTGAACCGATATCGGTCAAATGCAACACTAAACTGCTCGGGAGAACTTCCAATAAATATGTTAAATTTCATTGTCATTTCCGTGTAATATTTTGACCGTGATTACCATTTCCAGAGACAGACGGAAACCGCTAGAATGTCTTAAAATCGATCACTGATCAATTATATATCGTGAACCTATATTCAAAATATGCCAACTCAAATTTGACGGAAATGAGTTTCCGATGGCAAATAGCTCCCCTATGTAATACCTATCTGCCATAAAAATTTTAGAGCAAAAAAATAATTTGTTGTCGTTTTACATCCATTTTTGTTATTCTGCTAACTCAAAGTACATATTTTTTTGGTGAAAATAAATGCCAACTCCCATTGTAAATTTCCAAAAATTTTTCAAAAAATTTTTTAAAAAAAATTAGACCACATATCTTATTGCATTTGCCATGCTAAACACGAATCTTGTAAAGATTTCGATATCTAATGACTGGTTCTCGAGATATTGCCATTTTGAAAATATCGGTAAATAGTGTTTGCAAAAAAAAAAATTGCTTATATTTATGTAACTTTCAAACTATTTATCAGATTGAAACATAATGAATGGGGCAAATAAAGTCAATGATATAAGCTTTCAAAATAGCTAGTTTGGAGTGACCCTACACTCAAAAAAATACGTTAGTAGATTTACTAATTTTTTTTTTGCTAACGCTAGTTAGCTAACTTTTAGCAAATTTTTAGTTGAGATTAGCATGTTAGCAAAAAATTCTTGTAAACTTCATTTAGCACATTAGCAATTTTAAACAAACTTTGAACTAATTTCTTTTGCTAAATTTGAAATTGAGTTGACTACATTTTTACAAGATTTTTTGCTAATATTAGCAAAATAAATGGTAAATTTTTTTTTATTTTCAGAAAACTTAAAATGGCGCTATCTCGGAAACTAAGCCAGATAGAGCAAAATGGAGGCCATTTTTGGTTCTTAGAATCTCCATAGTATCGCCGGTCCTCTTCACATGTGTGGACCCTAATGGTCCCTAACTTTGGATCCAAAAAAGTTAGCATTCCCGAGAACTTTAAAATGCTCATATCTCGGTAAATATTGCCGACACAACAAAAAGTCCAAGAGCGTTTTTGTAGCTCTCAACACGTAGAACAAGACCGTAGAATAGTCAAAAGCTCTCCGAGTAATATTTTTGAAGTTATCGAGTTTTTTAATTCTCAAGACCCCAGTGGTCCCCTATAATCACGTATCTCAAAAACTAAGCAAGGTAGAGCGAAACGGACACAAATTTTGGATCAAAAACTATGACGATTTTTAAGGAACCCAACTAGGTCTAGGCCCATCGGGGTCTGGACCTATCGGGTCCGAAACCAATGGGGTCCTCAGATGTGTATAAACTAAGTTCAAAAAAAAAATATTAAGTTAACTAATTATTGGCAAAACATTTTTTCTAACTTTAGCAAAAAAATTGTGGGTTCAAAATCAGCAAATTTTCTTGTAGGTTTACAAGCTTTTTTTGCTAACATTACAGTTTTTTTTTTTTGAGTGTATTGCAATACAGCGTGAGTTACAGAGTGCCAAAGTTGACCACCATGAGATTAAAAGGCTTTCGGAGCTAGTAACTTTTAAAAATATGCAAAGATTTTTAATTTTTTGTTCAGTTTTTGCAATTACCGTAATTATAACAAAAACCAAAAAAAAAAAATTTTAAAAATTTTTCAAAAAAAAAATTTATTTTTATTTTCCGACAAAATATGCCAACTCTAAAAAAATATTTGTTTTTTGATATAGTAATAAATGCCATCTCTGAAAAATACGCGAACAAGTGCAAAATATGAAAATTTTTGCATAGGTAAAAATTGTTTAGAATATTTAAACCATCTTGTGGAAGATACATTGTTTATTTTTGCAATAATATGCGAAATAACTAGTTTTTTAGCTCTCCTGAACAGTAAGCTTTTTCGAGTTGGCATTTATTGAATATAGTTCGACGATATATACTTTATGGGGTCCCAGACCGATATTTCGATTAGTTACAAACGGAATCACAAACTTATATATACCCTGTATCACTAATTGTAAGTAGATGGTATAAAAAAATATTTTAGTACTTTCTATTAAAATAACTATTTAAGTTTACTTTAAATATTAAAGTACTTTTTGTAAAAAAATCTTATTTGCTACTTTAAGTAAAAAGTACTACTCAAGTATTTGTTTTCAAAAAGGTGTTTTTGGTACATTTGATACTTAAAAAAAAAAATTGGGTACTTTTTTTTTTTGATTTAGTACTTTTTATAAAGAAGTACTCATTTAGTACTTTTTAAATATTTATTTTATTATTATTATGAAAAAACATTTTTTTAATCTATATATATAAAAGAGTAATGTGACTGACTGACTGACTGACTTATATACTCATTCATCATCGCCCAGCTCAAACCGCTGAAGCTAGAGACTTGAAATTTGGACTGTAGGTCCACCTCCCGGAATATAGATCCACTAAATCTGGATTTTTGCCAATGTTGATTCTAAGGGGGTAAAAAGGGTAAAAAACTGTACTTTTGGTACTTTTTATATCTCCTGAAATAATGGTCATAGAGACTTGAAATTTGGACTGTATGTTCACCTCCCGGAATATAGATCCAGTAAGGCCGGAATTTTGCCAATGTTGATTCTAAGGGGACAAAAAGGGTAAAAAACAGTACTTTTGGTACTTTTTATATCTCCTGAAATAATGGTCACAGAGACTTGAAATTTGGACTGTATGTTCAACTCCTGGAATATAGATCCAGTAAGTCCGGATTTTTGCCAATGTTGATTCTAAGGGGGTAAAAAACGTAAAAAACTGTACTTTTGGTACTTTTTATATCTCCTGAAATAATGGTCACAGAAACTTGAAATTTGGACTGTATGTTCACGTCCCGGAATATAGATCCAGTAAGGCTGGATTTTTGCCAATGTTGATTCTAAGAGGGTAAAAAGGGTAAAAAAATGAACCTTTGGTACCTTTTATATTTCCTTAAATAATGGTCCTAGACACTTGAAATTTTGAATGTAGGTTCAGCTCCCGGAATATAAATCTACTAAGGCTGGATTTTGCCAATGTTGATTCTAAGGGGTAAAAAGGGTAAAAAACTGTACTTTTGGTACATTCTATATTTTCTTAAATAATGGTCCTAAAAACTTAAAATTTGCAATGTAGGTTTTTGCCAATGTTGACTCTACGGGGGTAAAATGGAAAAAAGTGTACTTTTGGTACTTTTTTAATTTACTGAAATAATGGTACCTTTTATAAAAAGTACCTTTTATAAAAAGTACCTTTTATAAAAAATACCTTTTATAAAAAGTACCTTTTATAAAAAGTACCTTTTATAAAAAGTACCTTTTATAAAAAGTACCTTTTATAAAAAGTACCTTTTATAAAAAGTACCTTTTATAAAAAGTACCTTTTATAAAAAGTACCTTTTATAAAAAGTACCTTTTATAAAAAGTACCTTTTATAAAAAGTACCTTTTATAAAAAGTACCTTTTATAAAAAGTACCTTTTATAAAAAGTACCTTTTATAAAAAGTACCTTTTATAAAAAGTACCTTTTATAAAAAGTACCTTTTATAAAAAGTACCTTTTATAAAAAGTACCTTTTATAAAAAGTACCATTTATAAAAAGTACCTTTTATAAAAAGTAGCTTTTATAAAAAGTACCTTTTAAAAAAAGTACTTTTTATAAAAAGGACCTTTTATAAAAAGTACCTTTTATAAAAAGTACTTTTTATAAAAATGACCTTTTATAAAAAGTACCTTTTATAAAAAGTACCTTTTATAAAAAGTACCTTTTATAAAAAGTACCTTTTATAAAAAGTACCTTTTATAAAAAGTACCTTTTATAAAAAGTACCTTTTATAAAAAGTACCTTTTATAAAAAGTACCTTTTATAAAAAGTTCCTTTTATAAAAAGTACATTTTAAAAGTACCTTTTATAAAAAGTACCTTTTATAAAAAGTACCTTTTATAAAAAATACCTTTTATAAAAAGTACCTTTTATAAAAGTACCTTTTATAAAAAGTACCTTTTATAAAAAGTACCTTTTATAAAAAGTACCTTTTATAAAAAGTACCTTTTATAAAAAGTACCTTTTATAAAAAGTACCTTTTATAAAAAGTACCTTTTATAAAAAGTACCTTTTATAAAAAGTACCTTTTATAAAAAGTACCTTTTATAAAAAGTACCTTTTATAAAAAGTACCTTTTATAAAAAGTACCTTTTATAAAAAGTACATTTTATAAAAAGTACCTTTTATAAAAAGTACCTTTTATAAAAAGTCCTTTTATAAAAAGTACCTTTTATAAAAAGTACCTTTTATCAAAAGCACCTTTTATAAAAAGTACCTTCCATAAAAAGTACGTTTTGTTAAATATGCCGAAATTACACTTTTGGTACTTTTTTATATCCTGAAATAATAAACATAGAAACTTGAATTTGGAAAAGGTTCGCCTCTCGGAAAATAATGGGGTTAAAAGGAATAAAAAAGTGTACTTATTAATTTCCTGATATAATGGCCCCAGAAACTTAAAATTTGGAAGGTAAAATCCTTCGGTGAAAAAAGAGATTGGGAAAAGTTTTTTTTGGAAATTCCGTTTCCCAGTTGGAAAATGTGTCACTGAGGAAATTTCCACAGTGATTCCTTCAGGAAATGTCTTCAGGTTCTGACAAATCATAGGCAATCCTTGATGACATGTCCTAACATTGTCAGCACTGAATGTTTGCTTTAAGAGTGTGGACAATTCCTCTAAGACGTCTAAAAGGAAATGTCTTCAGAATAGCAGCACATTAAATTAGAATTTTAAATCTGGGCAACTCTTCAATTTCCAAGAAAAAGATGGCAATATTATCGACTTAATTAAAATAAAATCAAAATCTAACAAGTAGAATAAAAGTAATAAATAGACAAACAATTTTAAAAATAAAGTTTGGAACAAGTGGTTAAGTGTGGGACTAATAAACTGGAGGTTCCAGGTTCAAATCCAGTTGGGACTAAAAAAGGCGAAAAGTTTTTTCTAAATATGAGAAAGATAATTTATAAAGGAAAATGGATAAAAGTAACAACTAAAGGAAATACGAAAATTTTTGTATTTTCGCATGACCTATGTCAGACATTTCCCCAAAGAAGTCTTAGGTGACATGTCCCCAGAAGGTCAGCCCTGACCACTGCTGACTTTGAGTGAGGACATTTTGAAAATTTGTATGAAACTGTCCTCAACCCAGTACATAGAGATGTCTTGTGCATGTCAGGTGTGACTCTGACATGTCATCGCTCCGTCACTGAGGATGGCTCGAGGACGTTGCCAACTGGGTTCTTAACGGGGATAAAAAGTACTTTAAATATTTGCTGAAACAATGATCCTAGATAATTGAAATATGGATTGTAGGATCCTTCGGTGAAGAAAAAACATTCTGAAAGAGGTACTTTTTTAAATTCCGTTTCTAATGGGGGTAATGAAGTGTACTTTTGGTACTTTTTCTGTGCCTATAATTATGACCTTAGATGAAGGAGATGGAATTGGAAATGAAATGAAGTAGAACGGGGAATAATATGGAATAGAGCAGGGAACAATATGGAATGATATTTTTAACTCAAATTTTTGGTGTTTAGCTTTTTTTACTCCATATTTTTTTTTATTCCAATTTCTTTTTTCACTGAAATATTTATTCACTCAAAATCCAAAATCCCGACATAAGGGAACATGGTAACGTACCAGCAAAGTTATTAAAATTTTATTGTTTATATTATTCATTGAAATATTTTTTTATGGAAGTCTTAAACGTCGACAAGTAAATAAAACAAAGACTACGAAGGGGAATTTTTTGAAAATCGATAGAGTTATCCTGATCCTTCTATTATCCGGTATTCAATACAACCGGTAACGAAGTACCGGGATTGTAAGCTAGTACTTTTTATAAAAAAGTACCCTATTCTAACTTTGCTTAAAAAAGTAACTTTTTATAAAAAAAAAAGCAAATTTGGTACTTTTTATAAAACAAAATACTATTTTTATAATTTTGCAAAAAATAAACAATTTTAATACTATTATAGCACTTTCTACGAAAAGTTATTTTTTAGTTTACTTTTTATTTTCAAATACTTTTTGTAAAAAATACTTCTTTGCAACTTTAAATAAAAAGTACTACCTAAATATTTGTTTCTAAATTTTTTTTTTTTTTTTAATTTTTGGCAACTTCTTATGAAATAGCATTAATTTAGTACCTTTTAAAAGAAAATACTATTTTTTTCTTAATTTGCTTAGAAAAGTTTTATTTTGATACTTTTTATAAAAAAGAAACAATTTTGGTACTTCCCGGGTAAAAATGAAATATATATGATCATATATGAAGATATATGGATCATATATGGATTTATATAACCATATATTATCATATATGCCTCCATATATGAACATATGGGCAAGGCCACCGTCAGTAACGTGACGCTCGTTTACATATTTTGGTCAATATCTTCATAAAATACAATTATTTCTCCCAACTTGAGAGCGGCATATGAAAGTTCTCGTCATAACTGTTGTTTCGTACGCAGACAATTTTGCTGTATCTCGTTTTGTTGTGAAGTTATGACCATTTTAAGTCGTCAGTAACGTGACGTGATTTTTCCAAAATCCGGTCACGTTACTGACGACTTAAAATGGTCATAACTTCACAACAAAACGAGATACAGCAAACTTGTCTGCGTACGAAACAACAGTTATGACGAGAACTTTCATATGCCGCTCTCAAGTTGGGAGAAATAATTGTATTTTATGAAGATATTGACCAAAATATGTAAACGAGCGTCACGTTACTGACGGTGGCCTTGCCCATATATATCTTCATATATGATCATAAATATTTCATTTTTACCCGGGTTTTGATAAAAAAAATACTATATTAGTACTCTCAATTAAAAGTTCTATTTTGTTTACTTTTTATATCTAAATACTTTTTGTAAAAAATATTTTTTTGTTAATTTAAATAAAAAGTACTACTTAGGTATTTGCTTTAGAAAAATTTTTTTTTTGTACATTTTATAAAGAATTCCTATTTTGGTAATTTTATTAAAAAGTACTTTATATGTACTTTTTATCAAAAAGTCTATTTTGATAAGTTTTATAAAAGGCTTCTATTTTAGTACTTTTGATAAAAATGAATTATTTTGGTACTTTTTATAAAAATTTGCTATTTACTTTTTTTAAAAAGTACTTTTTTAAAATAAAAATTTTTTCTAACTTTTTATAAAGAAGCATTATTTTAGTAATATTTATAAAAAAATGTAATACATTTTTAAAACGAACTATTTTAGTATTTTGAACTTCATTCATACAAATTTGGTACTTTTTATAAAAATACTAATACTATACTTTTCGAAAATATGTACTACACTCGTATTTTTAATACAAAATATAATTTTGGTACTTTTAATTAAAAAGTTCCAAAAAATTAAATTTTGATACTTTTATTTTTATTTTAGTACTAAAAAAAATGTTGAACCTATTTTTTTGTGCAGTATTGTAATATAAGATAAAAAACCTTTTGAAAATCAATAAAAAATAAAGCTTTTTAATTCTTTTTAATAAAAAGTACTATTTTAGTACTTTTTGCTTACTCTAAGATTTATGCCACACAATTTTTAAATTAATGACATTTCAAACTAGAAATCTTGAAAACGAAAGGTATATTTTTTAAAGAATCAATTTTTATTACACCGTCCAACAAATTGCAACTTTTGGCTGTACACATGAACCGGGCTCGAAAATTCGGAAAGTTGGGCCAAAAATAAAATACCCGTGTCTCCCAGTTTTTCTAGATCAATTCGCCTTTTCGCGAAAAATGCAACAAAAAAAAAGTTTCCACAATAGAAAAAAATTATGCTTTTCAGAAAGTGGTGTTAAAAAAAAAACACCCGTGTCTCTCAGGTTTTCGCGATCAATTCGCGTATTCGCGAAAAACGCAAATTTATTTTTTTTTTGCACTGTTAAAAAAAAATTGGGTTTAAATCTAAGCATTTATGTCTCAGTTATTTCATATCAATTCGCAAATTTGTAAAAAAAAAATATTTTGTTCTTTTTAGCACACTCGCAAAATTTCAAGTAGAGTTAAAAAAAATTTCCCATCTATCAGAGTTTTTCCAGCTAATTTGCGTACTTGCGAAAAATGTAATTGTTTAAAAAACAACAGAAGTTACTCTTTTTTTTTTGTAAAATTGAGGCACAGTAGTTTTAACTTTAAAATACTATAAAAGATTTTTGTCATCATAGTATTATTTAAGTCAAATTTTATATTCTACACCCAGAAAAGTTTTACAGTAACTTTTTTACGGTTATTCAAAAAGTTTTTAGTTAAAGTTGTTTTAAACGTTTTATCGTTTGTTTTTCAATGAAAATAATATATTGAACGATTTATACAGTTGTTAAAATAATAAACTACAAAAGTTACGGAAAAATATTTTTATCAGTTAAATTATTTGTGACTGATTATACCGTATAATTTTACAGAAGTACGGTTTTTGTAGTTTGTTTTTCAAAAAATTTTATTTTTACTTTACAAAATAAAGAATTGTAAACAGTTAAAATAACTGAAATATGGTTTGTTTTTACGGAATGTCTAATCATTTATTAACGTTTAAAAATAACTGAAAAAGTATGTTGTTTCAAATGAAATATAAGTAGTCCGTTTTTTAAAAGGAAAAACGATTGTTTTAAACTTTTTTTCAGTTGAATTTACTTACAAAATATTTTGAGTGTATACTTATAAAAATAAAAATAATTCAATAAATTTTTTTTCAATTGCATTTTTCTTAAATTAATTTAAAAAAATTAGGTGAATAGTTTATTTTTAGTCCCACCTTTCGAATATACTAGTACATTTTTTTTAAGTGTGCAAAAAAATGCATTGTAGCGAAAACGCGAATAGATACATAAAACATTGGGAGACACAAGAATTTTATTTTTAGCAATTTTATATAAGGACCGTAATTCTACTGTAAATCATGTATATTTATGTTTTATATTTATAAAAAATAATGCAATACATTTTTTCAAAATTGCATTTTTCGTGAATTAATATGGAAAAACTAGAACAATATTTTATTTTAAGACCTCTTTTCAGAATGTAGTAAATTTTCTCAAGTGTGCAAAAAAAATGCATTTTCGCGAAAACGCGAATTGATATAGAAAAACCGGGAAACACAAGAATGTTATTTTGAGCCCCACTTTCTGAAAAGCGAACATTTTTTTACATTGAAAAATTTTTTTTTTTGCGTTTTTCGCGAAAACGCGAATTGATGTAGAAAAACTTGGAGAAACGGGAATTTTTTTTTTTGGCCCTACTTTTAGAATTTTCGGGTCCGGTCCATGTGTACAAAAGTGTGTTGGACGATGTTATGTGGCAACAACGCTAAAATAAATGTAAATCTGCTAGAAAGTTTTCTTTTTCAAATCTATTTTCTAAAAAGTTAAATAAATCCACATTATTTAAAAAAAAAATTCATAAGTGATGGCTAAAAAAATGACATGTGTACTAGAGATGCGCGCGTGACACGAATTTTTCGTGATTCACGTGATTCACGCGTGAATCACGCGTGATCGTGAGTGAAATTTATTTTTACTCACGTGATCGTGAGTGCGCGTGATTATAAAAAATTGTTTCGTGCGTGAGCGTGCGTGAGTAATTTTTGTTTCGTGAGTTTGCGTGATTGTTTTGTGATGTTTGAAACAGAAAACGAGTAAAAAACCGTCATTATATTGTAATTAATTAATACAAAATTGTGATTTAAATAAATTTTTATTGTTGTTTTAAGGAAATTAAATACTTTTTGTGCACGAAATCGAAAAAAGTAAAAAACAAGTGAGAGTGTTAAATTCGGCTGTGCCGAATCTATTATACCCTCCAAAATGTAAAAAAAAAATAAAAACAAAAATTTATCAGGGGCGTTTCTTTTTTTTTTTTGGGGGGGGGGTTGATAGGGTCAGTGTGGGACGTTGAGAGCACCTTCCCATCGTGATAAATATACCAAATGTTTCATTTAATTAACAAAAATACAAAAAAAAACATGTAAAAAAGTGTATTTTTTTAGAGGTTTGTTTAGTTCTTTAAGGGGGAACTTTTTTCCCCCTGGTCCGATTTGGCCAATTTCCGAACTTAACCTGCCTAGGAACATAAGACATATTTGTGCCAAATTTGAAGGGTCTAGCTATTTTATTTTGGACTGTATCGTGTTAACTACAGACGGACGGACGGACGGACAGACGGACGGACGGACGGACGGACGGACGGACGGACGGACGGACATCGCTAAAATGTCTTAGAATCGATCACTGATCAATAATATATATACTTTATGGGGTCCCCGACCGATATTTCGATGCGTTACACACGGAATGACAAAGTGAGTATACCCCCATACTGTAGTTGGAGGGTATAAAAATTGCTAATTTTAATTTCGTGAGTCTTCGGGAGCGTGATTATTTCGTGAGCGTGAGAATAATTTTAGTTGCTCACGTGAGCGTGCGTGATCGTGAGCAGAAAAAATAATTTCGTGAGCGTGAGCGTGCGTGAGTCAAAATTCACTCACGCGCCCATCTCTAATGTGTACTCCTAAGCAGGGGTGCCAGATGATTTTGATGAAAAATCGGCATATTTTCCAAAAAAAATCGGCATTATCGGCACTTCATTTTAAAAAATCGGCAAATGAAAAAATAACCATTTTAAATACAATAAATTACATTTCTATTGACAAATAATAACAAAAGAGAACAATTTAGCATTAATATATGTATATAATATATTTAATAACATAAAAATCAATCAGAAATAACCAGTTTTGGTCTCTAAAAAATTTTTTAATTTTTTTTTCGCAAAAAAAATTAAAAAAAAAAAAATTAAAATTTTACAGACCAAAAAAATTTTCGATTATCATAAAAATGATTTTTCAGTAATGTCCTAATATTAACTAATATTTTCAGCAAAAAAAATCAAAAATATTCTTTTTCAGATTTTTCCGTTTTTTAAGATGAAAAAAGAGACCCACAGACAAATTGTTTACCCCAACGATAAGCGAAAAAATGTGTTTTCTACAGACAGTTGGACGGATATCGATAGGTTGACTTAAAATCGATTAAGGACCATGAATATATATACTTTATTGGGTTCTAGACCTATATTTCGAGGTATTTGAACGGAATGACAAACTTATAGACAAACACTTTAAAAAAAATAGTCCAGTTTCCTACTATAAATTGGGTAAATTTCTACAAATTAAAATAATATACAACTATAATTGTGTAGATTTCCAATAATTTTAGGATAACTGCGCAATTTTCGTAAATTTACCCAATTTATAGCAGGAAACCAAAAAAAATTATAAAAAGCGACCGTGTTTTTGAGTTGATCAAAAAATCGTCATTTTTTGGAGCAAAAATCGGCAAATCGGCACTTTCATAATTTTGAGGCAAAAAATCGGCAAAATGCCGATAAATCGGCAAATATGGCAGCCCTGCTCCTAAGATTCATGTGTAAATTTTGACTACAACCATGTGTATGATTTTTTTGTTGGTAACACTGCTATAAACAATATTCACAACAATCATACGCTCCATTGTACTACATATGTTTTCCATTCAACTACATGCAAACAAACATATTAAAATGCAGTTGTTTTCATTTTGGCATATTAAAATCATAAGAAAAACAAAGTTTGCAATTTATTTTCTTTTTTATTTTTGTTATAACTCTACCGGAAATTTAAAATTTCCTAGAATGCTAAATTATAACCCACTTTTTCTTTGTAAGTTTGTTTGTTTTTAGCACAAAAAAAAATATAGAAAATCTTACAAAATTTACCTTTTTTTTGAATTGTTTATGAACACATTTTTTTTTATACAATTGTAAGAAGAGTAATAATAAGCAAGTAATCAACTTCCATTTAAACCCAGTTTCTATTAAGAAGATCATAAATAACAAAAAAAAATAGAAAAAAATTGCTAAGGAAACAGAGAAAGACAGTAAGAAATTGCCACAAATTGCTGTTAAGAATGAAGAAAAAATAATGAATTTATAAAAGAATTGTGTAGTCGTAGCATATAAATTGCAGAAAAATATATGTAACAGTACAAGACATTTTAATTACTAAGAAAATCTATATAAGGGAGGAACTTATGTGAATGACTCAATAGTTTAAGAAGTAGAAAAGTTAAATTCGACTTGGCCGAATCCATGAATACCCTCCACAATGCCCTTTTTAAGTGATAGTAAATTTACTAACGTGAAAAAAATTACAAGTTTGATAAGAAATATTTTATTTTGAGTACAAAAACTTTTTTAGGTAAGTTTTGTAAAAAAAAAAAAAAAAATACTAAATTTTTTTCAGTGTAAAAATTTGTTTGAATGTAATTTTTTTTCGATTTTCATTTTTAATTTTTTAGTGAAAAATCCCTTGCAAAATAATGTAAGAGACAAAAAAGTTGAAAGAAAGTATGAAGTGAGGTTGAGATTGCTAGAAATAGAATTGTAGTGTTGGAAACTGTCAAAATTTATTCTGTAGAAACTATAAATATTCACATATATAAAAAACAGTTTTCATTAACAAGACAAACCGACATTTAAAATCCTACCCGAGTAAAAATAATTTAATATGATCTTTTATATAGTCATATTATTTGATATATGATCATGTGTGACACTATGTATTGCGAGATAAATTTATATAATAAATTTTTATGTGCGATTTTTTTAAGATATCGCCATATGTTGTAACATCTGGTCCCATGTATCATTCCAAATGTCTTAAGTGTTTTATATAAAATTTTATATGCCTCCATTATTTTTTAATTTTTCAAAGTTTTTTTCAAGAACATATTTTTATCGCAAATATTTTCAAAGTGTTTTATATAAAATTTCATATGACTTCATATTTTTTTATTTTTCTAAGATTTTTCCAAGCACCACTTTTTTATCACGAATATTTTCTAAGTGTTTTATATAAAATTTTATATGACTCCATCTTTTAAATTTTTTCTAAGTTTTTTTCAAGGAAATTTTTTTTTGCAAATATTTTCTAAGTGTTTTATATAAAATTTTATATGACTCCATTTTTAAAATTTTTTCTAAGTTTTTCCAAGGACAAATTTTTTATGAGAATATTTTCTAAGTGTTTTATATAAAATTTAACATGACTCCATGTTTTGAAATTTTTCTAAGTTTTTTGAAAATTTTGAAAAGTTGAAATTTTAATTTTTTAACTTTTTATTAAAAACTAAAAAAACATCCGATTTATAAAATTGTATAAATTTTAATATAATTGGATATAATTTTATAACATTGGATTAGACCAAAACTCGTATCAAAGTCGATATAAAGTTATATAAACTGATATTATTAGATAATATTCGATTAAATCTTATGAAACCATTTTTCGTATAAAATTATATCAAAATAGACACGAACTCATATAAAATTATATATTGCGTCATATCATTTTTTTTACTCGGGTACTGAAGATGACACTAACTGGGGTGTTTGAAACCGGTATAGGAAATACCAGAAATGTCTATAATTTTTAGAGATTCAATTTTTCTTCTGCATTTTTTCAACTTGAACCCTTATGAAAAATATTTTTAACTGACAAAAATACTTTGTAAAATATTTTTGTGACTAACCAATGTTTTTAAAACTTGTCTAATGGTGGTTTCAACACGTGAATTTGAGGTGAAATCAATCTGAAATTCACGGTTTTCTTTTTAAGTTTTGAACCATTGAACCAATTTTGCTGAAATTCATTACCAATCACACCAGGGAAATGGCAAATATATATGTCAAACTTCAGCAGCCTCAAGATACTCTTTCGAATGTTTGCGAAAATCGCTTGCCGAAATTCACTTTATTGCTTATAACTAGGGATGAGATTTCCATGCAAATGCATGTTTTTTGTCTATAGTCTAAAAACGATATCGACCAATTATCTTTCCGAATCAAGAAATTTGCGTTAAAATGGCATCGATTTGTTTTTGCATATTTTTGCATATTTAGGTGAAAATGCATATTTTTGCATATTTTGATTTTAAATGCATATTTTGTGCACATTTCAAAGTTTTAAGTGCATATTTTTGCACATTTTGGCATAAAATAACAAGAACACAAATTGAAATTTATTTTTTTAAAAAACTATTTTAAATTTTAAAAAATTTGTTTGAAAACAAGAAATCTTTTTTTTCTTTTTATTCTTTGTTTAAGATTTTCTTAATTTGTAAAAAAATCTTGCTCATATAAAGTTTTAAATGTTACTATTTAAATCTGGCGTTATTTTTTGCTTTTTAAGAAGTTTTTCCAATGAAAACAAGATTTTTATTGTACACATTTTATTTTTTAGTGCATATTTTAAGGTTTTTTAGTGCATATTTTGAATTTTTAGTGCATATTTCAAGCGCATATTTTTGTTTTTTTAGTGCATGAAAATCTCGTCAATATTTATAACTTTTGAACCACTGAAACCATTTGGCTGGAATGCAATACCAACCTTACCAGGCAAATAACAAACATGCCAAACTTCAGGTGTCTCAATAATTAACCTACTGGTGAATAAAAACGTTTATCACCAGCTGGTGAATAAAAATTAACATTGTTATTTTCATTAAAAAAAAAATTTCACCAATTTTTTTCTTTCATCAATTTTTTTTCATAAAATTTTATTTTTACATTAAACGTTTTTTCATTATTTTTTTTTCATCAATTTGTTTTTTTTTTTTTCATTAATTTGTCTTTTTGTTAAATTTTTTTTTTATAAATTTTTTTAAAATAAGAATTACTGTTTTCATTTTCTTAAAACCAAAAAGGTTTGTAACTTATATTTGTATCTTGGATAATAATTTAGCTACTGGTGAATAAAAACGTTTTTCACCAGCTGGTGAATAAAACGTAACATAATTATTTTGGTCATTTACCTGGTCAGGTTGGTATTGGTCAAGCCAAATCGGTCCAGTGATTACAAAGTTATGAGCAAATTTACGAGATAAGAACACGATAACTTTCGAAAAACAATAACGAGACTGCTGAAACGTGGCATGTATCTTTGCCGTTCCTCAGGTCGGTTTGGTATTAAGTTTCAGCTCAATCGGTCAAGTGGTTCAAAATTTATAAGCAAAACCCCGAATTTCAGATTTTGTTCATCTTAAATGCCCCGTGGTAAACAAGTTTTAAAAGCATTGTTGGTAACTAAGCAATGCTTTTCAAACTTGTTTAGTTTTAAAACAATGCTTTTTAAACTTGTTTAGTTTTAAAAGCATTGGTAACTTAAAAATTACACTCGAAAAAAATTTTACACTCAAAAAAAATTTTACACTCAAAAAAAAAATTGTTTTTTTTTTTTTACAAAAATAACAATATTTTGTGTACATTCGTACGTGCAAACACTTAGAAATATTTTTACAATAAAAAAAACATTACACTCAAAAAAAGTTTTACACTAAAAAAAAAAAAAGTTTTTTACTCAAAATAAAATGTTTCTAATGAAAATTGTTAATTTTTTTTCACATTTAAAAATGTGCTATCCTTTAAAAAAAGGCATTGTGGAGAGTATTAATAGATTCGGCAAAGTCGTTTTTTTTATTAAATTTTTCTTTTTCATCAAATTTATTTTTCATACATTTCTTTTATAAATTTTTATCAATTTTTTTTATGATCTATTTTTTTTTTTTCATTAAAAAATCTTTTTTTTATCATTTTTTTTTTATCAAATTTTTTTTTTCATATTTTTTTTTTTTCTTTAAAATTTTTTTTCATCAATTTTTTTTTTTTTTTTTTCATCAATATTTTTTTCATCAAACTTTAATATTTTCATAATTTTTTTTTTCATCAATAATCTTTTTTCATCAAAACTGTTTTTTTTTGTCGATAAATACAGACAAACAGATAAATGGATATCACTAGAATGTCTTACACTCCAAAAAAAAAAATTCCAAGAAAAAGTCTCGTAATCACATTTTACCAATATTTGACAGTTTTCCTTGTTTTTTAACAAATAATTTTCGTGCAATAAGTGGAGATGTCGATGGATTTCGGAAGTAGCCACACAACCAACAGAATAAATTATTTTTCAGAAGTTATCATTTGGCCAATTTTAATTTATTTTTATACCCTACACCACTCTGTGGTACAGGAAATAATGAGTTTGTGCTGATGTTTGGAACTACCCGAAATATTGGTCCTAGACCTACCTTCAAATATACCGATCGATTTAGAATTACTTTTTGAGTCGATTTAGCGATGTCCGTCCGTCCGTCTGTCCATCTATCGGTTTAAGCACGATACAGGTAATTTTCAATCAATTGACTTGACATTTTAAACTTAAGCATCTTTTGGCCCAAGGACGAAGCCTTTTGAAATTGGAGAATATCGGTCCATGTTAAGACCTAACCCCCATACAAACGCCCCCTTTAGATTCGGCTTAAATGACTCCAATAACCGTATTATTACAGATACCCCTTTGAAATTTAGCAGGTAAACAAATTTTGTATGCACAAATCAACATTCCAAATTTCAAAGGAATCGGGTCAGTCCTTCTGGTAGTCCCCACCGATATTCACATAATTCCCTTAAAATTTATAAAAATGGAAATATTTGATAAAAATTTTATTTTTAGGTGTTAAACGTGCACTTTAGTAACCTTATCAAATCGGAATATAATTGGACCATTTTTGGACTTATTGTTAGTCCCCCATATAAAAATTTCGACCGATTTCAGTTAAATCGGTCTATTGACAAAAATAAAATAAACCAATTCCACTAAAATTTGATCTGTGTGTGTTTTCTACACCAAATAAATATCTAGGAAAAGACAGATCCAATCGGTCCATGTATGGACTTGGGACCCATTTTCCGGAAAACACTGGTGAAGGGTATCATATGGTCGGTCTTGACCGACTATAACTTTCTAACTTGTTAATTTAATGTTAATTAGAGTGCATAGAAATAATTTTTTTTTTTTTAGGTCTTAACTAGGGATGCCAAACGGGAAATCCCGAATCCCGAAATCCCGGGATTTTTCGGGATTGACAAATCCCGAATCCCGGGATTTATTTTTTTCAATCCCGGGATGTTTCGGGATTTTCCGGGATTGAGAAATCCCGAAAAATCCCGGGATTTCGGGATTTTTTTGTCAAATATTGTAATCAAAATTGACTATTTCTTCAGTGTTTGTTGTCCGATCGTAACAAAATGAATATCGTTTGAAAGGTGTTTGAAATATCTTTCAAATGAGGCATGTTGGGCTTAAATTCTCTTTTGGAGTACAATTTAATTTTCAGGTCGTATTGCTTAATATACAGAAGGGTGAAGCATATCTTCCTTTTTTCGAATTTAAAAATTGTCGGAGTCAGAATTGATGCCATTTAGGGTCAATATTGTTCCTGCAGGGAAATGCCTTTAGGTTCCTTTTTTACTTCAAAATCGGAAAATTCCGAACAAAGTAAAACATTTTTTTACTTTGTTTGAAACTTTTACATTTTCTTGTCTAAAATGGAGCCCTACAGGTCCAATATTTTTTGGTATAAATATTGACCCTAACTTCTGACCCCGACGATTTTAAAATTCGAAAAAAAAGAAAAATTTGCGTCACCCTAATATGCATTTAGCTGCCGATTTATGCAAATGTTAACATTTTTAAGAATCAGTTAAATTTTGCCGAGATTTTAATTTATAAGGGATCATTAAGTAATCCATTTGTAAAGTTTATTTTTAACAGTTTTAGTTCGTAAATGAGTTAAAGCGGATGAGGGGAAAATTTCCCCCTTGAAGCACCAAAACAGCCTCTGAAAACCAATTTTTTTTTACCAATTTGTACTTTTGTTAAGCAAATGACACACTTTTAAGTTTCACCTAGCCAAAAAATGAAATTTTTTTCGTCCCGCCCCTTTTTGTGGGCGTAAATATAAAAAATAATATAAATAATGATAAAATTCTGTTACTTAGGCGTAATAAATGTATTTGTAAACATTTATCGCAAAAGGGAAGAAAACCGTTAAAATGCGATTCGACTACCAATAAGACAATTAATACAAATTTTGTATTGGCAGAGGAAGTTGGGGAAACCTTCCCCTTGCGAAGAATTGTAACAAATTTATTAACACAATTTTATCATTATTTAAACAAATATTTTATATCCACGTCTACAAAAGAGGCCGTATGAAGAAAAAAGTATTTTCTAAATTTTTGAATTCGACTGCATCGCGTCTTTCACAGACGCACATTTTTCGAGTCTATTCAAATCGGCCTAAATTTTCGGTTTTTCTGTGCTAAATATGTGAAACTTTACGAAAAATATTCAATGGTTATGAATTAATTGAATATTTAATTATAAAAAAAAAAAATTATTAAAAATGTTACATAAAAAACTGTAATTTTAATAAATCCCGAAATCCCGAAAAATCCAGCAATCCCGAAAAATCCCGGGATCCCGAAAAATCCCGAAATCCCGAAAAATCCCGGGATCCCGGGATTAGAATTTTAAAATACCGAATCCCGGGATTTGTAAATGTCAATCCCGTTTGGCATCCCTAGTCTTAACCCTCAATTCCTTATGGTCCAAAACAGCTTTACCTTTTTTTCAATTTTATGATTTTAAATTTTTTATTAAGTGTTTTAAAATTTAGTTTTATATATTTCAGAGAAAAAATTGTAGTATTTAATTTCATTTATATCTGAAATAAATTTCATTCAGTAAACTTTAAAAATATTTGACCCTATCACTGCAAAATAAATAAACGAAATTATTTTTACAATAAAGTCTTAAAGAATTAAAATTTATTTTTAGACAATAATATAAATATTTTATAAATGTATTTTTCTATATTCCCTTTTACAATAAAACATTGCCTATTTTAATCCTTAAAATAGTAAAGTATTGATTTAAATCTCCTATTCTTTCATAAAATCATTATCCTTTGAATAAGTATTTAATATTAAGCAAAACAAAAAATAAAATAAAACCTTAATAACAAAGTCACGTTTTCAATTGTAACAAGTAGAATGAGGCAACATAAAAAATTTAATAGAAATGAGAATCCTTTAACCCGATTGAAAAAAAAAAAAAAACTATAATTCAGCTAGGCACAGATGTATTTGGTAAAGTGAAAAATTACAGAATCTGCTTTATTGAAAAAATCTTCAAACTAAAAAAATAAGAAAAAATACTCCTTAAATGTATAACAGACACTGCAAACAAAGACTAGCCACACACGAAAAATTATCGGCTTAAAATTTTTAGTTAAATCTATTGATCAACAAAATTTATAAAAAATAATCATTGTTTTGATCAACATTTTTGTTACTGTCGAATTACAATTTTTTAACATACCAGATTTTTTCGTTTTAAGTTATTTGAACACATTACAATTGAAAATATACACAAAATAATCAGGTTTGACTTTTTCTATTATTGGCAACATATTGGAAAGCAAAAAATGAGCAATTCTTCGTAATTTTGTCCTAAGCCTACAATTCATTCGTTAAATCAATCATTATTTTAATTGAATACAAATAAAAAATTTATCAAAATTTGTGATCAAAATGAAAAAATGTTTGATTGAAAAAATATTCATTTAATCACCTATTAATTTAGTGATTGGTATAACAATCTTCATCGTAAAAGTTTTAATCAAAAAATTGTTTTAAACCGCGTTTTTCGTGATTGAAATTCGTTTTAAATTTTTTCTGTGCAACTGATTGTGAGAGAGCAATAGAATGCGTCGGACTAGGTTTTTACACGTTTTTACGCCATAATGATTTAGCAATCATAACCAAAAACACAACAAAGGAATAGAAGATACAAAAACAGAATATTTTTCAATATCACACAATAAAGACATTAGAAAAACTTCAACAAAAAACTAAAAGGGTTTTTCATGGTCACCAGTGTTTTGTTGTTTTCAACACATTATTAGAAAAAAAAAACAATTCAGCAAATAGAAAAGCAAAATCTTAATACAAAGATATTTTTTCAAATGAATTTTCTATTTTTATTTTATATGTTGGTTGGTATATATCGAGGGCCTATATTCAAAACCCTAAAATATCTAAAAAAAAACACAACTTTTCAGGAGAGCCAAAAAACTGTTTATTTCGCGTATTATTAGAGTAATTAAAATTCGATATTCTACAATATTTTTTTAAATCAACTACTGAATCTCACATATGATTCGTTTTTAAAATTTTGCACTATTGGGGGTTTTAGAGGATAGATAGAGGGTTTTGTTTCTCAAAAATATTAAGTACATGAATGGAAATGATCAGATAGACGGTTTTGCATTTTAAAAAAATTGATTATTATTATTTCATTTACGACATCGTTAAATTTTTAACGTAATTTATTAATGATAACGGCTTATAGAAAATTCCGAAATCGCGGTTTTGGTCCACAGATGCGGATTTTAAGACAAAAATTATTTTTTTACCGAATTCGTCTCAAAAGTTGACAAACTGTTGAGTATGTTATGTAAAAAATAGTAAAAAAAATAAAAACGCGATTTTGGTCCACAGATGCTGATCAGCATCGGGATTTTTAAGATTAAAATTTTTGTTTCATAATGACACAAGACATCCAAATTTTGAGCCATATTTTTCAAAAAAGTCAAACAAGAATTTTCAGAAAAAATTAGCATCAGTGGACCAAAATCGTGGTTCTGGAATTTTGTTGACAAATTCATGTGCAGCATGCAAAAATTAGTATGAAAACATGTAATGCATGATGAAATTATTCAAAAAAAATATTTATGAATTAATTATTTGAAAAGATAGAGGGTTTTGCATTCAGAAAAATTAATTGTGTAAGAGATAGAGAAACCCAAAAATGCAAATAAAATAGCAAAAAAAAATATTTTTGTTCTGAATTTTACACCATAGATGAGGGCCGTTTTACTGAATATTTTGCCATCAAAAAGTCATTTTCGTGAAAATGGAAGATAGAGGGTTTTGAATATAGGCCCTCGATATTATTTATTTATTTTTTGCCAGACTTTTTTTTCAATTTCCTTGTGTCAGTTGTTTTCTGTGTTGTTTACTTAAGAGCAAAAACTAGAAGCCCTTGTCTGTTAGATGTCATATTCTTTTAGTGTTCACATAGTATATAAGCACGCGTTTCAATGTATTGTTTTTCTTGATTTTGTCTAACATATTTTTATTTTTTAAAACTTGATCTTTTTATTTTTTTAATTAACCCTTTTGTGTTATTTAAAAATATGTTAAAAAACTGACGCAGGACACCACGCCGCCAGGACTATATAAGCTAAGGACTAAAAAAAGAAAATAAGAATTACTGTTTTAATTTTCTTAAAACCAATAAGGTTTGTAACTTGGATTTGTAATTTGGATAAAAATTCACCTGCTGGCGAATATTTTTTTTTTTCAAGTTGGTGAATAAAACGTAACACAATTATTTTTCAGCAAAATTTTGTTTTATTAGGGCGACTATAAGTCGCCCTAAGTGGCAATAATCAGTATCTTTGGAAAAATGGCAACACCTAACATTTGTGTCTAAAATATAGACCATGTCTGGCAATGTTTGCAAAAATAAGTACTTAGATCAGAATTGATGAAGGAGAGGAAGAAGAATAATGATTACTAAAAATAAAAGTTTGTTTACACATAATTACAATAACAAGTCTTCTGTTAGAAAAAACAACAGCAACAACCACACTCGAATTGAAAAAAATCAGATTTAGTTGATACTTGCTTAACAGCCTACTTGGCGTATCGGTCTGCGATCTGTTAATAATTTTCACATATAGAGTTTTATTGACTGTTAACTAAATAAATTTGACATTAAAAGTTTTTCTGAAGATTATTATAACTGGATAATATGAAACTAGTAAGAAACAAACTAGGATGTCTTAAATTTTTAGAAAAATTAAAAAAAAAATTTTCTTTCACACTTTTCTCAATTCAAAACCATATATAACAAATCAAAAAATTATAATACATAATTATAATTAGAGCCTGAGCTCGACTGTCTTTACAGAAACAATAATTTTTTTTATATTTTTTTTTTTTTTTTCATCAATTTTTTTTTGACTATATAAGCTACCGATTAACAAAAAAGAAATAAGAATTACTGTTTTTATTTTCTTAAGACCAAAAATTTTAGTAACATGGATAATAACTTACCTCGTGGTGAATAAAAAAAATATTCACCAGCTGGTGAATAAAACGTAACATAATTATTTTTCATAATTTTGTTTTTAATCAATATTTTTTTAGACAATATTTTTTTCGTTAACATTTTTTTTCGTCAATATTTTTTTTCAACAATATTTTTTTTCATCATTATTTTTTTCATAAATAATTTTTTTTTTATCAATATTTTTTTCTTTAATATTTTTTTTTATTTTAACCCACATTTGACTGAAAGGTTAAATTGTTATCCTGTTATCTGTTTTAACCGCAAATAAATGTCATTTTTCATATGTTTTATTTTTATTTTATTTTTTTTACTTAAGTTACATCTATTTTATGTTCACATATGATTTTATTTAATGCAGTAGACTAAAATACTTTATGCATATTAAGCAGAGGCGGTTTTTTCTACAAAGATATTACAAAAAAGAATTTTAAATAAAGAATTTTTTTAAAGCAAATGGTTAGTTTTTTTATGTAAAAGAGAAACAGTTTATTAGAGATTTAAAAAAAGAACAACTTTTGAAAAGTTCAGAAGTTCTTAACAAATCAGAAAAACTTAAGAAAAAAACTGACAAAAAAGTCAGAAAAATTTATAAAAAAAAAAATTAAACTCAAATAGAATAGAAATATTAAAGAATAAAAAGTAGAAAAGTTAAATTCGACTTGGCCGAATCTATGAATACCCTCCACAGTGCCCTTTTTAAGTGATAGTAAATTTTCTAACGTGAAAAAAATAACATTTTTGATTAGAAATATTTTATTTTGTGTAAAACAACTTTTTTTTAGTATTTAAAAAAAAAAATAATAATTTACTAAATTTTTTTCGAGTGTATTTTTTTTAAGTGTAAAAGTGAGTGACAAAAATACGTTGTAAAATATTTTTGTGACTTACCAATGTTTTAAAACATATTTAACGGGTTTTTAACACGTGAATTTAAGGTGAAATTCCATGGGAATGACAAATATATGGGGAATGACAAATATATATATGCCAAACTTCAGAATCCTCAGAATTGTCTTACGCAAGTTATCGTATTTTTGTGTCGTAAATTCACAAAAAACCTTTGCCGAAATTCAGTCTTGTGCTTATAACTTTTGAACCATTGCACAGTGGATCGAAAATCAAAAGTCCTGGTCAAAGGGTAGAAATAATCATCCACACTCATTGAAATTTGTGTCCCTTATGGATTTGGGGTCGCTGAATTCATGGGTGCTCTTAAAGTTTTGAAAATTGTAATGGTTTACGAGATATTGGGATCCTAACTTTTTTATTTTTGGAATTTTTCAGTTTTTATATAATTTTTCATAGAGAATGTCTAATTTTTTTATTTTTTTTTTGTTGCTAATATGATAACAGGGACTTATTTTAAAACATTGCATGCTTGGTTTGCAAAAAAATTGCGTGGAAAGCAAAATTCACAAAACGCGATATACCGCGAAAAATAGATATGAAAGGTTATACCGCTTTATATAAATTATAAATATCATCTGTCTTAATAATATGACTAAGACTTTTTACAAACTGGCTAATAATGCACTGAGAAAAATTACTCCGAAATTTTAACCGTTAAATATTTCGGCGGAGTTAAAGAAAATGGGTATAAGACTACTATGGGAATTAAAGAGGACGTAAACCGCCTTAGTTTCCAGTTGGGCAATTTTTTTTTTCCTAACCTAAAAATTTAGTTTTTTTCAGTGTAGAATTTTTATAACATATTTGTATTGATATTAAGTTTTTTTTTGGTTTAGCTTTTGGTTTCGAAGCAGAACTAAAAGAAAATTATGAAGGTATGCCTTAAATGAACGCGAATGTTGCAGTATTGCAAAATGAAAAAATCGCCATTTTTGATTTTTTTTCATTTTTTTTTTTTTTTTGTTTTTGTCAAATTCGGAGTCACAGGCCCCTAAAACATATAAAAAGACTGAATTATTAAAAAAATAAAGCAAACAAAAAATGACCGGGTGTTTACTCTACACGATCCACTGTGCACTGGACCGATTTTGCTGGATTGCAATACTAACCTGACCAGGTAAATGCCCAACATATATGTTAAACTTCATGAGCCTCCGTAAAGTCTTTCAAAAGTTAGCTTGTTTTCAACAGAAAGACAGACGGACGGACGCACGGATGGACATCGCTAGATCGTCTTAAAATCGATCGAGGATCATGAATATATATACTTTAGGGGGTCCCAGACCAATATTTCGATGTCTTACAAACGGAATGACAAATTTATATATACCCTCTATCACTAGAGTCAGTAATGCCAACTTTTTACAGGCAAAACGCGCAAAACAGTGACTCAAAAAGCGCAAAAAATGAATAAAGTAAAAAGCGCCTAAAAGTGCTAACAAAATATTTTGAATTTAACGGTTTTACTATAAATTTTAATAAAACCATCCGGCCAACTCACAGAATATGTAAGTCTAAAAAATTACTAAACATAATTTTTAAACTAAATTTTTTCTGTTTTTATTATAAAACAAAACATTTTTTTTTTAATTTTTAACAAAGTTTTACATTTCTATGGATGTCCTACAACAATTACGTGAAAAATGTGGATTTTAGACTGTTATTAGGAATATTGATGAAAAAAAATATTGATGAAAAAAAATATTGATGAAAAAAACAAATATTGATAAAAAAATATTGATAATGGATAAAAAATATTGATGAAAAAAAATTTATGAAAAAATAATGATGAAAAAAAATGTTGATGAACAAAAATATTACACAGAAAAAAAAAGTTGTCAATACAATTAATTTCATTGTTAATACAATTAAACATTTAATTGAAACTGAGCCTACATTGGATTTTGTCAATACAACAATGGCATTTGTAACTTTTGAAAAAAAAATCAACATCATTCATTGTTACATTAACAATGAAATTAATTGAAAAATTTGTAAAATCTAAAAATAGAATAAAAAAAAATCTGAAATCTAAAAATAGAATAAACAATAATCTAAAAATAGAAAAAAAATAAAATAAAATAAAAAAAAAAAAATGTCTACCGCCATCTGGCATCGAACCCGCAACTTTCGTGCTACGCGTCTAGCACACTACCACTGTGCTATCCTTATACATATTTGTACTTGACTAAACGTCATATTGCGGCCCTTTGTTCCTACTAGGAACCACAGGACATAATATATATATATATAAACGTCATATTTAAAACAGTCTACAATTAGAATGATAAAAAAAAAAAAACTAAAATTGGAAATTGAAATTGAAAATTGGCGAACCCGCAACCTTCATGATTCGAAGCTAGCACACTACCACCGTGCTATTCCTCATGTATAATTAAAGTTGACTAAATACGTACATAAGGTGTCTGTGATTTCAATATGCACTTTTTGCGTTTTTAAAAATAAATAATAATCTCAAATAAAAAAAAATAAAAATAAATAACTGTTCCGCCAACTGGCAGCGAACCCGAAACCTTCATGATTCGAGTTTAGCACACTACCACCGTGCTATCGTCGCATATGTTTGTGCTTGATTAAATGAGTTTATAAATTGTTTGTGTTATTAATGTGAATTTTATGAAATCTTTAACAATGATTTTAATTCATGCGTTTAATTGGAAATAAAACCGGATTTTTGTCACATTAACAATACACATTGTTGATACAATTAAAAACGTTGTTGAACTAGTATTTCGTTGGTAACAATTTGTTTTGTTACTCTTGATTTTACGATATTATTTCCTGTGTTAATGAACAAAAAAAACATATTGATGAAAAAAATATATTGATAAAAAAGGGTACACTAAGAAAATTATGTCATTAACTGTTTGTAGGTTATTTTAAAAAGTAATCAGTAAAGTCATTTTAAAAGAAAAATCACTTGTTTTATAAAGGATTTAATTTTTTTACTATTTCTGTAGTTTAAAAAAAATAATTTACTGTATTAAAAACGAATTTTCTGTTACATTTAATTTCGGCAGTAAAAAATTTCTTCTATAGTTTTACTGTTTTTCAATACAAAATAACTGAATATTCACTAGTTTTTTAATGTTTTGGTTAGTCATTAAATTAGCATTTAAAATTGACTGTGATGTGTTTTTATTTTAAATGAAAAAACAGTGGAATGGTTTTTAAATAAAATTTCATTTGTTTTAAGTGAATATTCACTGGAATTTACCTACATAATTCTTTGAGTGTATTGATGAAAAAGGATTTTGATAAAAAAAAAAAATAGAAACAAAAAATATTGATGGAAAAAAATATTGATTAAAAAAAAATATTGATAAAAAAATATTGATAAACAAAAATATTGATGAAAAAAAATATTGATGAAAAAACACATGGATGAAAAAAAATATTGATGAAAAAAATATTGACAAAAAAGATTTGATGAAAAAAAAAATATTGATGAACAAAAAAACACATTGATGAAAAAAAAATATTGATGAAAAATAAATATTGATGAAAAATAGATATTGATGAAAAAAGGTATTAATGAAAAAATATTGATATTGATCAAAAAAAAATTTTGACGAAAAAAAATATTGATGAAAAAAATTTTGACTATAAAAAAAATATTGATGAAAAAGAATAATTATGTTACGTTTTATTCACCAGCTGGTTAATATTTTTTATTCACCACGAGGTGAATTATTACCCATTTACCCCATTTAAAAAAATGAAAACTGTATTTTTTTTGTTAATCGTTAGCTTATATAGTCAAACTGAGGTGGCGTCCAGCAACTTTTTTAAATTTAGACACAAGCCTTAAAACATTATTATATTAAAAACAGCCTTGAGTGTTTTGTTTTTAAAAATGTCAACTTTCATTTGCTTTTAGTTTCATCCTCTTCCGATTCTGGAAAATTCGATTTTGTATAACTATGTAATTTAATATATATTTGTAATCAACTAAATTATATAATAATGTTACTATTGTCTCTCCCCACCGTAAATGACATTCATATTTAATAAAGTTTTCAGTCATCAGTTAATATCAGACAGCATGAATTTTCATAATAATTTGTAAAATTAACCAGTAAATGTATCATACATTATTTGCCCATCAATTATGCAGTGTTGACAATTTAATAAACATTCATTTATTTTTGAATACAACACTTTTTTGTAATTTTCATCAATATCAATGTTTGTGGTTTATAATTATATTTAAATAACAGAAAAACGGCGTACATACATATTTTCATAATTTTAAAGGCAAATATTTAATTACAATTTAAATTGAAATGTGGTTAAAAGCAAGTGATATTAAACAGAAATTTAATTTCAGAAATTAAACAGCAGGATATTAACTAAAAAATATTTAATTAATTGTTTAGTTAATGCTTTTGACAGTTAATTTTATTTACAAAATTTACTAAAATGTGAATCAAAACATAAAAAAGATTAATTTATTCAAAAAATGGGAACTTTTTTTTGCTAGGGATAATATAATTAACGTTCTCCTAAAAATATGCTTTAGTATTTATGTTTTATTTAATCTCTCTTTGTCTTACAATTTCTCCTAAAACTATGATTTAATATTAGTCTCTTAAAAAATCCTTAAAGTATGCTACATTTTTTTTCTTCTAAAATTATGCTTTAGTATTTATTACTTTATAAGACTGTTAAACTAAACTAACTTTTTTCATACAATTTCTCCTAAAATTATGCTTTAATCCTAGTTACTTTAAAAATCCTTAAAGTATGCTACAATTTTTTTTAAGTTTTCTTTGCAATGCACAGATATTACTTTACCATTTTTTTCTTATTATTTTTTTCCAAAAATCATTTACTGCATTATAAATTACTTTTCCAACAAAGTTTTTGCTTTTACAAAGAAAAATTGAAAAACCCCCAAAAAAAAAAATTGCAAAGATCAACATATAATTCAATTGAATGCAGACAGTCAGTCATTTTTATTCAAACTATCTAAAGAATTGAAATTGCATACATACACTCACATGAACACAAGTAGGGATACCATCTGCACTTATACAGAGATAGGCAAAGCAAATTAATTTAACATTTGTCTTGTTAAAAAGAACATCATCGTCAGTTAGTTGAACATCACATATGTCGTTATTGTCCTAAAACACACTCTTATACACACATACACACACACAAAGGAACCCATACCATAAAATAAGAGTATTATATGTATGAACAACAACTTTAAATTTCTTAACAAAAAAAAATACTACTAAAAAATTGGCAAAAATATTTTGAAAGAACAAAAAATTATTCTGTATGCATTTGAGATTTATTTATGCTGCATGGTTTGTTTTAAGAGTCTTAACCACACAATCACATTCACAAATATTCATATACATACATGAATATGTTAACTGAATACAGTACATTCTTAGACCATCAGACAACAGGTGGCTTATTGCAAAATATGTATACAAACATAATAAATATCCGAGGGTGGTTTGAAAATTGATATAATTATGCAAGATATTACATTAATCTTTACTGACAATGTTTTGTGGGTCTTGATTCCAAGAATGTATATAGATTTTTAACTGATTTTTAAAATTCAAATAAAAAATAAAACAGTTAAAGTCGAACAATTAAATTTTCATAATTAGTTTTCATCAATATTTTTTTTTTTTTTCAATTAATATTTTTTTTAATTAATAATTTTTTTCATCAATATGTTTTTCATTAGACCCAAAATTAGGTTGACGTGTCTCGGCGTTTTGGTGTGTCATTTTTACCTATTTACAGTGTTATTAACTTGAAATTTGCTCTCAGTTTTTTTTAAAACCTGAAGTAATGGAAAACTTTGGCCACCAAATTCTGAAGCAGCATTGAAAGATTAATCGAAACCGTTTGCTCAGATCCCTGGCGCATACCAAAAATTTCACGTAAAAAACTTCTAAAAAATAAAAAAAAACACAATTTTTATAAACTTTCACCTCAATTTCCTCAATTTTGAAACCAGGTTCCGAACTACGGCATTTTATATCGAAACTTACTATCGTCATCCATTTTTTTTTTCCGAAAATAAAAGAAAAATACCAGTTTCAGAAATGAAGAAATGTTTACCACGAAAGCAATTAAAGTCCAACTTGGAGTAATGATTGTTCTTTTTTCAAATTGGTATTGATCGAAATTTTATTAGATCACGAATCTAGATCCTTTATTCGGATCCAGATTTAGATTCAGCATTAAAAAGTAAATCGATAAAAGTGGTCAGATCCCAGACACATCCAAAAATATCACAAATAAAGCTCTTACAAATGCACAAGAATACGTTTTTGTGAACTTTGCCTTAAAGATTTGGAATCAGCATCAAAAAGTTCATAGAAAACGAACTGTCAGATCCCAGACTCAGCCAAAAAACTTCACAAATCAGTGTTAGGCATCCCGTGAAATTAACAACTGCACAGCGATTACGAAGGAACCTTAAGTGATGGAAATAATTTATTTCTTTAATAAAAGTATTTGTATATTTGTATAACACAACAATAAAAAAATGTGCTTTAAATGTTCCAAAATTTATGGTTTACCAAAATTGTTCGCGAGAGAACCGTTTGAGAACCATTGATCTAGTTAATAGCTATAATAATTACAGTAACAAATTTAAAAATCTTTAAATTCAAAAGAATATCAAATTTTTAAAAATTAGTTGAATCCGATTTCAAAGATTCCAGAATCGAGCACAATATTTTTTTTCTCAAAATTTATTTTTTCAATACTTTTTTTATACCCTCCAACTACAGTATGGGGGTATACCCATAAAGTATATATATTATTGATCAGTGATCGATTCTAAGACATTCTAGCGATGTCCGTCTGTCCGTCCGTCCGTCTGTCCGTCCGTCCGTCTGTGGAAGACACGATACAGTCCAAAATAAAAGTGCTAGACTCCTGAAATTTGGCACATAAATGTCTTATATTCATAGGCTGGTTAAGTTCGGAGATGGGCAAAATCGGACCAGGGGGGAAAAAGTTCCCCCTTGATGAACTAAACCAACCTCTGAAAAATATCATATTTTTATATGATTTTTTGTGTTTTTGTTTAACAAATCCAACATTTTTATGCTACAAGAAGTTCAAGGTCCTGCATTTGGACCCACAGAATTAGAAAATATCGTTTTATGTTCCGCCTCTCCCTTTTATGGGCGTGGAATATTTTTTTTTTTTATATAATGATAAATTTGTATTTCTTTAGTGCACAAAACATAAGAATTATTTTTTTTAACACTTATTCGAGAGGAATTGTGCCACTACCGACCCCCCCCCCCAAAAAAAAAAGAAAAGAAGCGCCACTGCAATTTTTTTTTTATTTATTTGCATGTTGGAGGGTATAAAAGATTCGGCACAGCCGAATTTAACACTCTTACTTGTTTTTAATATTTTTGTTTCATCAATATTTTTTTTAATAAATATTTTTTTTCATCAACATTTTTGTTATTAAATTTTTGTTTCATTAATATTTTTTTTTTTTCATCAATATTTTTTATCAATATTTTTTATCAATACTTTTTATCAATATTTTTTATAAATATTTTTTATCAATATTTTTTTTCATAAATATTTTTATTTCATCAATATTTTTCTTCGTCAATATTTTTTTTATTATTTTTTTCATCAATATTTCTTCATCAATATGTTTTTCTTCAACATATTTTTTTATCATTATTTTTATTCATCAATATTTTTTTTAAATTTTTTTTTTTTTTTTCATCAATAGTTGTTTCCATCAATATTTTTTTTCATCAATATTTTTCTTCGTCAATATTTTTTTTTATCAATTTTTTTTTTGTCATCAATATTTTTTCATCAATATTTTTTTTTTTCATCAACAATTTTTTTGTTAATCAATATTTTTTTATTAATATTTTTTCATCAATATTTTTTTATCAATATTTTTTCATCAATACACTTTTATACCCTCCAACTACAGTATGGGGGTATACTCACTTTGTCATTCCGTGTGTAACGCATCGAAATATTGGTCTAGGACCCCATAAAGTAAATATATTATTGATCAGTGATCGATTCTAAGACAATCTAGCGATGTCCGTCTGTCCGTCCGTCCGTCTGTCCGTCCGTCCGTCTGTGGCAGACACGATACAGTCCAAAATAAAAGTGACAGACTCCTGAAATTTGGCCCATATATGTCTTATGTTCATAGGCTGATTAAGTTCGGAGATGGGAAAAATCGGACCAGGGGGGAAAAAATTCCCCCTTGACGAAGTAAACCAAACAGTGAAAAAAGTTAAATTTTTATAGGTTTTTTTGTATTTTTGTTAAACAAATGAAACATTTTTATGCTTGAAAAAGTTCAAAGTATTGGACTTGGACCCAGGGGATTTGAAAATAATTTTTTTTTGGTCCGCCCCCTTTTGCGTGGATATTAGCAAATAATTAATATAATGATGAAATTGTATATCTTTTGTACAAAAAGCATAGTAATTAAAGTTGTAAACATTTTGACCAAAGAGAAGTTGTCCCCAAGGACCCCCGGCATCCCCCCCCCCCCCCCCCCCCAAAAAACGCCAATGCAATTTTTTTTTTTATTTCTTTTTTTAAACGTTGGAGGGTATACAAGATTCGGCACAGCCGAATTTAACACTCTCACTTGTTTTATCAATATTTTTTATCATCATTCGCATCGAAATATCGGTCTAGGATCCCATAAAGTATATATTTTATTGATCAGTGAATCGCAAGGGGAAGGTGTAGCTCTGAATGTAGCTAACATACTCACATTTATTTTTTAATTTTGGTTTCAAAATCTTTATAGGTATGATTACTGAATCTACGGTTGTTCATACGTCTGGTATCTTTTACAACTAGACGTATGAAAACTTTAGATCAAAAAGAATATTTAAAATTTGTGATCAGGTCATGCTTTTTTTCATTTGTTATATTCACACAATAGTTGGTGTGGAATGCCTAATATCTAAAAAATATATAAATTTACGCATTATGTAGTCGTATGCTTTTATATGTATATAAACAATTGTATTCATGTTTTCACTAGTATTTGTTGAACATTCATGTATTTTTGAGGTTTTCAAATTGTCTGCTATTTTTGTATTTTTGTCTTTAAGTGTGTGTTAGGGTAGACCTTATATTTCAAAGTTAAAAAAAACGATATCGAATTATCCTAGATTTGCATATTGCAATAAATTTTGGTAAATTTTTGAAAAAACGAAATCTGTAAATTGATTTTGAACAAAATAAATGCAAAGTTACTGTTTTACCGGTAAAAGTATTTTTAATTCGACAATTTTGTTGTCTTCTTTTTAACAAAAATTACAAAAAAAAAATTGGAATAAAAATTTTAATTTTTTACTGAAAAATATTTATATTAAAAATGTTATACTGAGTACAGTGAGCATAACATTTTTAATGAAAATATTTTTCAGTAAAAAAAAATAATTTTTATTCAATATTTTTTATTTTTTTTGGAAATTTTGTTAAAAAGAAGAAAAAAAAATTGTCGAATTAAAGATTATTCAAGCTTTTTTACTTTAATTTTACGATTTCTTTTTAAATTTCTACTTTTTTTCTTAAATTTCCAAAATTTTATTTTAAATTTTGGCTCAAAATCTGCCAAAACAAAATTTAAATGTAAACTAGTTTTAACTATCCGTTTCCCTTGCAAAAATGATTCACCCTATCAAAACATACAACATGTATGTTAAATTGGTATTTTTATTAAATGAAATTCTTGTGTGTATGTTAGAAAAATATTATTGCCTTTAGTTGTTAAGCTAGAAATATTTTTGAGGTTATTTTGTTTTTTTGGAAAATATTCTTTGAAATATCAAAATAAGCTAAATGTAATACCGAAAGCTTAAAAAGCCACACATGATACTCAAAATGGAATGGTGATATTTTTTTTATTAATACACAAAAGTAACAGTTTTATAAAACTACTGGCTGAAAGTCCAACGGACTAAAGGGATTCAGAAATGTATTTTTTGTTGCCCGTCCCCTTTTGTGATAGTGCATATAACTTTGTAACTATTTATTGCTAAGGGAAAGTGACACCAAGTCCTGCAGTTGGACCAAGAGAATATGGAAATGATATTTTATTCATCCTGCCTCCTTTTGTGGGCGTGGTAACTGACTGGCATACTCATTCATCATCGCACAGAAATAATAGGATCATCCGGCGAAAAAACATTAAAAAAAAACAAGTAAGAGTGTTAAGTAAGGCTGTGCCGAATCTTTTATACCCTCCAACATGTGAAAAAATAAAAAATAAAATTTCAGAGCGTTTTTTTTTTTTTGGGGGGGGTTGTTGGGTTTCGGCAGTGGTAATTGAGGGGGGCAAATTTCACTCGAATATGTTTTTGAAAATTCATTCTTATGCTTTTTGCACTAAAGAAATACATGTTTATCATTATTTTAAAAAAAATGTATTCCACGCCCATAAAAGGGGCAGACCGAAAACAACGACATTTTCTAATTCTCTGGGTTCAAATGCAGGATTTTGAAATGCTAGTAGCATAAAAATTTTGCGTATATTAAACAAAACAAGTAAGAGTGTTAAATTCGGATGTGCCAAATCTTTTTTGCAAAAAAAAATAAAAAAATGCAGGGACGTTTTATTTTTTTTGGAGGGGGTAGGTCGTGGTGATTGGGGGGGCAAATTTCTTCTCGAATATGTGTTTAAAAATTCGTTCTTATGCTTTTTGGAATAAAGAAATGCAAGTTTATCAAAATCGTATCGTAAAACAGACATTTTCTAATTCTCAGGGTCCAAATGCAGGACTTTGAACTTCTTGTAGCATAAAAATGTTGCATTTGTTAAATAAAAAGACAAAAAATCATGTAAAAAAAATTATATTTTTCAGAGCTTGGTTGAGTTCTTCAAGGGGGAACTTTTTTCCCCCTGGTCCGATTTTGGCCATTTCCGAACTTAACCTGACTAGGAATATAAGACATATTCATGCCAAACTTCGGAAGTCTAGCTTTTTTATTTTGGACTGTAGCGTGTCCTCTACAGACGGACAGACGGACGGACGGACGGACATCGCTAGAATGTCTTAGAATCGATCACTGATCAATAAAATATATACTTTATAGGGTCCTAGACCGATATTTCGATGCGTTACACACGGAATGACAAAGTAAGTATACCCCCATACTGTGGTTGGAGGGTATAAAAAAGATTTCTAAAAAATTTCGATTTTAAGGGGCCACAATGGGGTACAAATGAAAAATTGTTACTTTTTACAACTTTTGAACTAAAGGCCACAGAATCTCGAAATTTTTGTTCATGCAAGATACGGCAATACTCAGAAATTTATTTTTTAGGGTAAAAATATGGTAATATAATAATATGTACTATATTGAAAAAAAGACTCCAATAGAAATTCAGATAAGATCAATTGTAATTCAGAAATCGTAATTAAAATTCAGAAAAGCCTAATTGATATTCAGAAATCGTAATTGAAATTCAGAAAAGCACAATTGAAATGCAGAAAAACCCAATTGAAATTCGGAAAATCACAATTGAAATTCAGTAACTCACAATTAAAATCCAGGAAAGCACAATTGAAATTCAGAAAAGCCAAACTGAAATTCAGAAAAGCTCAATTTAATTGAAATTCAGAAAAGATCAATTGAAATTAAGAAAATCACAACTGAAAAACAGAAATTCACAATTGAAATTCTGAAAAGCCCAATTGAAATTCAGAAAAGCACAATTTAAATTCAGAAAAGCATAATTGAAATTCAGAAAAGCACAATTGAAATTCAGAAAAGCTCAATTGAAATTCAGAAAATCACAATTGAAAATCAGAAAAGCCCAATTTAAATTAAAAAAACGTAATTGAAATTCAGAAAAGACCAATTGAAATTCAGAAAAGCCCAATTAAAATTCAGAAAAGCACAATTAATATTCAGCATCGTAATAGAAATCACAATTGAAATTCAGAAAAGCTCAATTGAAATTTAGAATTTCAATTGTGTTTTTCTGAATTTCAACTGTGATTTATAAATTTCAATTGAGCTTTTCTGAATTTCAATTGTGATTTCAATTACGATTTATTAATTTCAATTATGCTTTTCTGAATTTCAATTGGGCTTTTCTGAATTTCAATTGGGCTTTTCTGAATTTTAATTGGGCTTTTCTGAATTTCAATTGTGCTTTTCTGAATTTTAATTGGCCTATTCTGAATTTCAATTGGGCTTTTCTGAATTTCAATTGTGATAAATGAATTTCAACTGGGTTTTTTGGAATTTCAATTGTGATTTCAAAATTTCAATTGTGATTTCTGAATTTAAATTGGGCTTTTCTGAATTTCAATTATGATTTCTGAACTTCAATTGTGCTTTTCTGAAATTTAATTGGGATTTCTGAATTACAATTGATCTTTTCTGAATTTCAATTGGAAATGGTGTAGAATTTATTTATTTTTTGACGCACCTGCATGGAACGAAATGAAATCGAACAGGCAACGAATTGGAATAGAAAGGGAAATGCAATGAAATGGAAATTAAAATGAATTTTTACTTAAAGTTTTTGTTCACTTTATTTTTCACTGCGCATTATTTTATTTTTCGCTCAATAACCCTGAAAATATTCAATATATAATTTTATTATTTTTATTAACCAAATACACAGTGCAACAACCAGAATCGGAATGGGATGAAACCAAAAGCAAGTGAAAGTGGACATCTTCCATAGCAAAACCTTCAAGGTTTATTTTTAGTTCAGCGCTAGATTTTTTTTACACACATTTTAAGTTAGTGAACGTTTATTTTAATTATAATAATAATTGGTAGATAAATGTATAGGTGGCGAGATTGGAGTGAATCGAACATTATGAGCGTAGCTTAAATAACAATCATACGCAACGGTTCACAGTGACTCATTTTTAATAATTTGTTTGGACCGGCTGCATAGAAATTCATACGGGTTATAGCTAACTAATTTTGAGATTAAATTTGGACGCCAAAGCCTTAATGCCTTAAGGACTGGGAGATTTTGGGGAACTTTTGACCCTCCGTATTTTCGCCCACTGTTTACTTAGAGGGCTGAAAATAAGTGTGCGTCAGTTTATCACTTAGTGTTACAACTAAACCAAATTTTATCAAAATCGGAGGGGGTCACGAAAATTTTTAGCTATTTTTGATTGATTTCACTAAGAATGACGCCTTAAGGGTTTTGTTAAGTAAAATGTCAGCTTTCATTTGCTTTCGGTTTCACCCCATTCCGATTCGATAAATTCGATTTTGTATTACTGTGATACTAAATCCACATGTAAAAGAAATTTCAAGACTTTCTCGTAATTAAAATCCAATAAAATAACACAAAACCTTAGTAAATTAACATTTTATTAATGCCAACTCGTAATTTAACGCATTTATTTAGCATTTCTCAAACCTGAAAATCTTTAATGACCTTCTTCAACCTATAAAATGTTAATAAATGAACTCCTTTCTGTATTCCTTCACGTTCGTGAGTGTATCAAAAGCATAATAATTTTAGCTAATTGACTAATCAGCTTCATTTCCACTAATGAGGTAACATATGTAATGCTATCTGATATTCGTATTACACACACACACACAGACAAAAAAACACACACACACACATAGCAAAAGAAAACAAAATTAAACAAGCGTTAACACGTCTCAACGTTAACTTGTTAAAGAATTTGATCTTCAGAGCTCATCCTCCCTTTTAACTTATTTGACGTGTTGTTTAATCATTTTTACCCATTTACAGTAATGAATGTATACTCTATTGATAAATTACGCATGTAAAGAGAACAAAAAAAAAATTTACATTCATTTAGGGAAAATTTAAGCACGTTACTAGGAGTTTTTTCTGCAAGGGAGGTAAGTAAAAGTTATCTCATTAACGTTTTTGTATAGAAAGTTTTTTTTGTGCAAAACTCAGCAAGTTAATTTAACTCAAAATCAACAGTAACTTTCCATGTGTAGTATTTACTTAACAATCACATACAAAAAAAAACTTTAGCATGCTTTTAGGCTAACAAAAATATGAGTTTTATGGCACAGTTTTTGTTGCCATAAAAATGTTTGTTAAAATTATTTAAACTTTTCTTTATTTTTTTAAAAACTAAAGTTTTTATATTTACTTTACATTTACATTTTGAAGTTTTTGTATTTGATTCTACTTATATTTTTTGTCTTTTTTTTTTCTTACTGTCAAACATTTGTGAAAATTCCCACACTTAATAGATATTGTAAACTTTGTTTGTTGGTATTTGTATTTTCAAAGGCCTAAAGGATTCTCTCTATTTGTTTTTACAATTGTTATTTGCATATTTGATAAAAGTCCATTAGAATATTTCAATTCTTTTGTCAAATGTTAACATACTTATGATATTTGATCTTTTATTGGAAATTACAAAACATGAAAAAGTTTTTAGGTGGAAAAAACTTTAAATATATCTTTAAATTGTAATATCTCTGGTAGTCAGTATTATTTAATTAAGTATTTTGATCAGTGAATAATGTATAACAGAAGGTACAAGCAAATTAAAACTTGGCCGAATTTAATAATACAATGACCATACACTTAGAAAATTATTGCAGTTACTACATGACGGCCATTTGAGTAGTAAGTAGTAGTTGTTGTTTTCAACTACAATTTCAGTTCTTTTGGTATGAAAAATCTTAAACAACTATTATTTGTAGTTGTTTTAAAAAATAAATACAAAAAATTACTACATTGTCGTAACAGTTGTTTTATGTATAAAAAAACTTGAAATGTTTTAAAAGTTTTTAGAAAAACCGATGTGTGGAACGAGTTGGAAGTGTCAGATGCAGCAAGAATTATTTGCAAACAATTTTAACCGTTTCTGATGTTTAAACGTTTTTTTTTGTGAATAAAAAAATTCAGACAATTTGAGTTACACTAAAAACAACTGTAATTTGAAGTTGTTTTTACCGTTTTTCGAATTTGAAGTTGCTTTTACCGTTTTGTAGTAGACGCCTAAACAATTACAAATGTAGTTGTTTCAACTGTCTTTTGTAGTGGAATCTACCATCATAATTTTTTGATTGTAATATTTTGACTAAACATTAAAAAAATATACTCACTAGTGAGTATGCGTGATGGAAAATTTGTTCGTGAGCGTGAGGGAGTGTGAGTCAAAAGTCACTCACGCTCCCATCTCTACTCCTTTTTTTCACCGGCAACTATGGGTCTAGAAACTTGGAATTTTGAATGTGGGATCAGCCAGCAAAAACAATCTGATACAAGCACTTTTTAGACATTTTTGATTCTAAGAGGAAAAAAATGTTCTTTAGTACTTTTCGATCTTCTAAAAGTATGAAACAAGTGTTTAAAACTTTTTTGATCTTCTAAAATATAAAATTTTGGATCCTACATCTTAACAAAATATTTTTAAATAATAATTTTAGTAATTTCGTATTCTAATAGAATAAAAATTGTAATTTGGTACTTTTTTAAAAATTTTTAAATAAATAACGCAGAATTTCAAAACTTATCAAAATTTCCAAAATGTTCTTTAATAAAATATTTTTTTCCGCTGGAGGATACGATATTTTAAATTTCTTTTATTATTATTTTAGAAGATGAAAAAGGTACCAATGTACACTATTTTACACCATTTTTTACATTGAAATCTCATGTTTCTTTGACCATTATTTTAGGAGACAGACAAAGTACCAAAGTCCACTTTTTACACCTTTAAGTCCGTATTTTCAAAAATCTAATTTCTTAGAGGAGGATCCTTCATTTCAAATTTCTATGGCCAATATTTGAGGAGACAGAAAAGTACCATATTACACTATTTTACCTATTTGCAAAATAACATTTTAATTTTCTCTGACCATTATTAATGCAGGTAGAAAAAGTACCAAAGCTGCCCTTTTACCCAATTGTTTTTTGTTTAGTTTTTCGTTGCATGACCCTGCATTCCAACTTCCAAGTTTCAAGTTCATTTTTTTCCCATGATAGAATAAGTACCAATGTACAATTTCCAAAAAGATACTTATTCCTTTTGAAAAGGTACTTTTTCATAATGTTTTTTTTTTGTGCTGAAGGTTCTTGTTTCTGTGACTATTTTTTCAGGAAATAGAAAGTACTCTATTTAACAACTTTTTACCCCCTAAAACAAGATTATCAAAATGTACTTTTTCAGAATGTTTTTTTCCGCCGGAGGATCTTACATTCACACTTAATTAAATCCAACTAAATCCGAACTAGGATTTAGACACCAACCACTCAACCTGATCTTATGATAATTTTTACAGCATTTTTTTTTTTTAATAATTTTGAAGCATATTCTAAGGGGCTAACAATAAAAAGTTGTGCCATCTGTTTACTTTTATCTGGAAAAACAAAATTTAATATTCGACTTTATTTTTTAAAGCATACCTTAAGGAGAATAATAACAACTGGACTGCAAAAATCCAAATAATTAAAAAACACAGCATTTATTAAATTCAATGTTTACTTTCATTAACTTTAAATATACTACTACTATATTTGCATATTTTGTTTTGATTAATTTCTTCAGTTCATATATTTAATGAGTTACAACTTTCTCCATTAAATGCTATTTATTTTTTTTTGTTTATGTATACCATATTTCTTTCCTTGAAAACTCATTTTAAACTTTTCTCATCTCATTCTCAATTTTTTTTTTGTCTCAAATACAAATATACAACTCATATTCATAACTTAACATATTTTCGTTTAAACTTTGTGTGCGAACAATTTTAAATAAACTAAAGATAGAACAAGAAACCACACAATATGATGACGATGATGATAGTTTCTCATTTGTGTTGTTGAACTAACTAGTACTATGATAATAAATATGATAATGAAAAAAAAAAGTTTTTACATTCCAAAAAAATATAAGCAAGAACCAAGTAAGAAAGTTGAGGCAGGACAAGACCAATCATATGATACCCTACACTATACAGTTTCACAATAAGCGGTTTCGGTTCTACAAAGTTGCAAAACCAATCGATCTCGGTATAAAATCCGTTTCGTTCCAGATAAAAGTCACACATAAATTAAAAAAATAATTTTATAACTTTCAAAAAAATGGCGCCCAGGCAGGGATCAGAATCCAAATCACAAAATAGAAACACAGAAATTAAGACAGCAACCAAAATAATACAAAAATTTGCAAGGAACGTTAGTTACCGGAAAACAATTGTTTTTTATTAAAGTTTCTCAATAACCGGTTTCGGTTTTAAAAATTAAAAAAACAATCGAGCTCCGTTTCGTTTTAGTTGAAAGTCATATAAATTAAAAAAAAATTACTTTTAAAACTTTCAAGCTTAAAAAACCAATCGATCTCCGTTTCGTTCCAGTTAAAAGTCATATAAATTAAAAAAAAAAATACTTTTTTAACTTTCAAGAAAATGGCGCCCAGGCAAGGGCCAGAATCCAAATCGCAAAATAGAAACACAGAAATTAAAGACAGCAACCAAAATGATGCAAAAATTTACAAAGAACGTTAATTACTGATTCACTTGGTAGGGTTCTCGCAGTGGGCCCTCGCTGAGAAACAACTGTTTTCCATTAGAGATTCTCAATAACCGGTTTCGGTTTGAAAAAATTGCAAAACCAATCAATCTCGGCTTAAACTTCGTTCCGTTTCAGATAAAATCGTATAATTTTAAAAAAAATTTCTTTCATAACCTTTAAGCAACTGGCGCCCAGGTTGGAGTCAGAATCCAAATTGCAAATCAGAACCACAGAAATTTACGACAGCAAAATAATACAAAAACTTACAAGCAACGTTGAGAACCGATTCACTTTGTTGGGCTTTCGTACTGGGCCCACCTGAGGAACCACTGTTTTCCACTAAAAAAAAATTTACTTTTGTAACTTTCAAGCAAATGGCGCCCAGGTTGGGGCCAGAATCCAAATTGCTAAACAAAAACACAGAAATTTACGACAGAACCAAAATGATACATAAAGTTACAAGAAACGTTGTAGTAGGCCCTTGCTGAGGAACAAATTTTTTCCCCTAAAAAGTGTTTCTAAATTCATCAGTATCCTTAAGGTGAGTTTAGGTTAAATATTTCTGGTAATAACAAACACTAATCAAAACTCAATATACCTTGGACCACAGAGTGGTGTAGGGTATTAAAAGATTTTTGTGCAAGTGGCAGAAAAATAATTTAAGTTTAATGAAATAAATCATAGAATTGTATAAAAGATAAACTTTCTTTGTGTTCCTTAATATCATAAAAATAATGAAGAATGCAAATATTTGTAAAAGAGAAAGAAATTATACACAGAAAGAAATTAAGAAATGCAAATGTTCATTTGCAAAAATAATGTAAAAGCACATTGAATCGAAATATGAGTATAAAACAATTCACATTTATCGTATACAGCTTCAATTGCCTTGAGTTATGTTAATATGTCTTAAGCACGTGCTTCTATTTATGGTCCTTCGAACCGTAATTTGAAATTGGAAAAATATGGTAGATTTCTTATGCCGTATTTTTCAAGCACTTAATGTCGATTAAAAATCAAGAATTTATAAATGATTTATGGAGCCCTAGACTTTTGCTTTTCGATCAGTTACTTACAGAATGGCGACATACCTAGGCAGACCATTCATACTGATTTGATCAGTACATGTACTGATTTATTATCACGTGTACTGATCAAAAAACGTTGTACTGATTTGTACTGATTTTATGAAGTATGTACTGATTGTACTGATTTTTGAAGATTTCAACATAAAAAATAATTTTATTCGAAAATTCTATACAAAAACTTGAGTTTACATAACATCAGTCTTCAAGGTAATTTTTTTATAACTTAATTCTGACAATAAGATAATTTATACTTAATTCTAAAGAGCTTAAAGTTCGAAAATCAAGAGGTTCCTTAACGCAAAAATGTATCTGAGCGTGAGGTTATTTTGATCTTCATAAATTTTTATGAAAAGGCGCACAGAATCTCTGAGGTTTACTAAAACGAAAAGTTCGAGGGATGATGGAATCTTTATATTTTTTAAGAATGATAATGTAATTGGATGAATAAAATGATTCTTAGATGTTCGATGAGGTAATGTCATACGAATTTATTGGAAAAGCGCTCAGAACATAAGGTATATTTAGAAGAGTTATTAAAAGTCCTCAGAATCTGTGGACTTTTTATTCACAAAACCTGTGGGTTTTTGTTATATTTTCTGCACCGAAAGGATCAAAAGATTTAAATGAAGTTGTTTGTAGTCAACAAAATTTTCCGCAAAATAACGAGACAGTTTATGACAGTTGTTTTTAACAGTTGTTTTTACTGAATACTAATTGACCCCAAGTTTGGTAGTTTAAGCGAATCTTTTTCAGTGTTGGAAAAATCATCAATGTTTCTCAAAAATCATCAGTGTTTTCCCACAAAAAACTGTTTTCAGAGAGTTATTTGTAGAAAAAAAAACATAAAAACTTGTGCGTACTGATTTGAGTTCAGAAAAAATGGTCACCCTAGACATACCACCACATTTTTTTTATAAAAAGTAGGGGAAAAACATTTTTAAAATTTATTTTTCTTGTAAATTCGTCTTTTTAAATTACTCGAACAGATTTTAAAAATAAATCTCTCCAAAAAAAAACTTACAAATATTTTACCATGTATTAATAAATATTTACATTTTTTTTTCAGTTGACTCTTAAATTTCATGCTCATCGAGCTGTACTAAATGATGATAATAATGTTGCTCATAACCAAATAAGTTTTTGAAAAAAAAAATTGAAAACAACAAAACTGCTGCTAGAAAAAACTAAATGCTAAAGTATAGAAAATTGACTTTTCATTTCTTAAATAAACTGTTGCTTCTTAAGTAGAATCCGCATACTGAAAAGCAGACTACAAAATACATATTATACAAAAATGCTAAATATCAGGATTTCCACAGTAAGTATACAGCCACAACATGTCTACAAAACACAGAGAGAACAAAACTTGTCGAAACAATTAAGTTCAGGGTTAGTACAGTTAAAATTTAACCCACACTGGATTTTGTCAATACAAAAAAACTAGCTTTGTAGGTTAGTTTGGGTAGGTAACCGTCATTCGCCTTTACTTATATTCTTAGTTAAAATTCTTGAACAACTACGAGACGAGGTAGTTGAAAAGTCTTTCTCACTAACTTACATATGGGAAAACTGTGGTTTCGGTTTTTCAAAATTGCAAAACCGATTAGTTTCGGTTATCATATGGTTTTATCTTATCTTTCCTGACCAGGTAGTTGAAAAGTCTTTGCCACCAGTCCTAAAGCTAGACTTTCGGTTTTTCAAAATTACAAAACCGATTAGTTTCAATTATCATTTGGTTTTGACATACAACGAAATTTGTTGCATATAGTCATAGAAATTAAAAAAAAATTATAAAAAGTTAAAGTTATCATTTGGTTTTGACATACAACGAAATTTGTTGCATGCAGTCATAGATATTAAAAAAAAAATTATAAAAATGTTCAAGTAAATGGCGCCCAAGCTGGGGCCGAAATAAAAATTACAAATTGGAAGCACAAAACCCTTCGACAACGAGAGAAAGTTGTATTAAATTCGAGACAACAACCAAACAATTCAACAGCAAACCTTATGAACCTATGCACTTCATGAAACAGTGTCGAATGGTGGGAACTTATTTTAGTAATTTTTTAATACAACTAATCGAAAAAATATGAAAGCAGAGGAGAAGATCATCATCACAGGAAAAACCCTGCTGAGAATATAACCATTCATATGACTGGTTCTGAACTGGTTTAAAGTGACAAGGGACCGGTTATAGACTTGAAGTTTTTTTTTGATAGAGACTTATCATTTTAGCATGGGTAGATCATTGGACAGGTCTCATTGACACCTAGTGACGTGTCATAGAACTAGAACAAAAAACATGCCATAAATCTAACCTTTGGAACATGTCATAGAACCAACCAGAAATAATATGTCACTGATTAAACATAAGCACGTCCCGAATTACAATTTTAATGCAATCTTTGCAATTTGGGAACACTCCATCTAAAACATGACAAATTTGTTTTTTATGTCTACGAATATTTTTTTGTTCCTTCTGTGCCTTTTATAATTTTTGTGATCATTTTTTTTAACCAGTTATCAGATAGGTACTTTTTGATAATTGGTACGTAATTTTCCTTTGGAAACCTCTATTGAATTACCGCTCCATTTGATGTCATCCTTTTAAGTAACAGTAATTTTCTAACGCATAAGAAATTGTTTAAACATTTTTTACTAGAAATATTTTACTTTCAAAAAGGGGTAAAAAGTTACTTTTGGTACTTTTTATATTTTTCGAAATACTTACTTAATCCATCCCTTCTACCTTCTAGTGTGGGGTTGTCACACTCGTGACCATTTCGCCATTTAGTTTTGTCTTTCGAAATAAAGGTCCTAAAAACATCAAATTTGGAATGTAAGATATTCCGGAAATTCTGATTCTAAGGAGGTCCGTTGTCCCTACTAGTCCCTGCCGGTAAACTGATTTGAGCTCCTTATGAAACTCCTAAGATTATTAAATTTTGGCATATCAGCAAGAACGTGCAGCTGCTTAGATCTCAGTGAAGCAAGTCTCTGACCAAAATGTGCCGAGCAATGGCAGATAAAGTGTTCGATAGTTTCCAACACCTTCTCATTCATGCAACTCCGGCAAAAGTCATTTGACGGCACATTTAATCACTCTGCGTTCCTTTCTTTAAGACAGTTTCGAAATCTCCTCTTGGAAGTGATATCAGCTCATTTGTGCGCGTCTGATTAAGAGAAGGCCAAATCCTTCACACGTCTATCCATGTACCCATCTCTGATTTGTTTCCGTCGTGGAACAAAGCCCTAGATTTTGCTTGCAAGTTTCGAGAGGGATACTAAGAATGTCTCTGTGCTCTGGGACCCATATAAGTCGTAATTCAAATTGCTTGACCATCTCATTTAAAGAAATGCAGCAGTTAAGGGCAGATCATGTTTTCTGAAAAATTGACTCCAGGGATTTGACCGGGTCTTGACTGTCAGAATAGATGTTGACTGCGGTTGTAGACAAGAAACTGCAACTCAAATAGCCAGCCACCTCCTTTGTTTCCAGCATTTCTGTCTGGTAAACATTGCAATGATATGCAAATTTTCGAGACAGTCAACTCAAGCTTTTCCGAATAGATTCCAAAGTCCAGTTGTACGTGTAGCTTGAATCCATCTGTGTAAAAATGAATGGAGGTTCCACTACACAGAATGCCCTTCATTCAAGACTCCCTGAATGGTATCATAGTGGTAAAGTGGCACTCAAAAAGGCTCTTTGAGGGAACGCAATCCACATTTGGTGGTATTGTTATCCTCTTCATGATCGTGCTATGGCCACAATCTCTGCTCCTCCATTGCAGTGTGCTATTAAGTCGAATTGCCGACGTGGATGCATGCTGCCTACTCAATATGTCCAATGGTATTAGGTAAAGAAGGATTTCTAATGTAGATGTAGGTGTAGTACCAAGAGCACCAGTGATGCACATCGACGTCATTCTCTGTACCTTCGTAATAAAGACACAGTTCCCTTTTGTTTTTAACAAGAAGAGTCTTCCTGGTGTCAAACTCCGATCTACATGAAGACCTTTCATATGGTATATTATTATTAAATTACCGTTTCTCTCCCCTCATTTTCACCCCCTAAATTTGAATTTGGGCCGCTAAAAAAAATACGTGTCCCTTAATTTCTCCTGCTCTACAAAATAAAACCAATTCTATAAAGATCGGCGGGTGACACCAGGGAGACCTTCCTTGTAAGGGGGTTAAATAGTGTACTTTGGTACCTTATTATTTTTCTAAAATAATGATCATGAATACTTGAAATTTCAAATAAGCCTTTTAAAATTCAGCTTTTATTAGGTAAAAAATTTTACTTTGATACTTTTTCTATCTCTTGAAAAAATGTTTCTAGAAACTTGAAATTTTATTCCGGTACTTTTTCTATATACTAAGAAAATAGTTCTAGAAACTTGAAAATAAAGGTCATGGATACTTGAAATATGAATTGTGGGATCCTGCAGCTTTTTGGAAATTCATTTACTTTGGTACTTTCTCTATCTCCTGAAAAAATAGTTCTAGAAACTTGAAGTTTTACTTTGGTAATTTTTCTATATCCTAAAAATATAGTTCTAGAAACTGGAAATGTAGAATTATCCACCAAAAAAACAACATTCCGACAAAAGTACTTTTTTAAAAAGTTTCTATACTCAGAGGGTAAAAAATTGTACTTTGGTACTTTTTCGGTACTTTTCTCCTGAAATATAAAAACTTGATTTTTGAAATGAAGAATCCTCTATTTAAACAAAACATTCTGAAGAAGGCTTTCAAGTCTTTGATTCTAAAGGTTAAAATGGAGTAAAAAATTGTACTTTGGTACTTTTTCGATTTCTTTAAATAATGGTCTATAAACTTAAAATTCTGAATCTAGGATCATCCAGCAACAAAAATATTCTGAAAAACAGGTTTTTGAAAAATTTTATACTAAGGGAACAAAAAAGGGTAAAAGGGGAAAATTGGTACTTTTTTATAAATATTGAAACCCCCGAAACTCCAAGAGAAGGAAATATTTTGAATAATTTTGGGGAAAAAGAGATTAAGATTCTACTTTTTTTATTTCTTTAAAGCATGTTATAAAGAAAGGAATACAACTTACATGGAACGAAAGAAGATAGAACAGTGAACAAAATGAAAAAGAACAGGGGACGAAATGAAATGGAGCAGGGAACAAAATGTAATGACTTTGTTTCTTTTTGCCGAATATTATTTTCACTAAAAAAAAAAATTCTCAAAATTGTTTCCACTCAATTTCTTTTTTTAATATGTTTTCGCTCTTACTCTTTTTTAATCAATTTTTTTTTTTACTAAAATTGTTTTGCCACCCAACTTATATGTTTTTCAATATCGTGACATATGATGTGAAATGCCCGACATACATGTATAAATGATTTGCCATAAAAATGGTTAAAAATGAAAAACGCCTTTTCCTACCATTTCCTTACCCAAGTCCCTTCATCTTTAAACATTCACCCAAGTCATAAAGCTTATGGCTGAAATGAAGAAGCAACATTTTCAAGTTTATTACGTTTTCATTTTTTTCTTCTTCTCCAGTGTTGGCAATGGAACATACAAATAAATGAATGAACGAATGGATGTTATATCTCTGCACGCAGGATTTATGACTTTGGCAAAGCAAACAGAAAATTTAATGAGTCGTAAGTTAAATGAAATTTGTGTCAGAATAGCATTAGGACTATAACAACAAGGACAAGTTTGTTTTAAAAATTTTAAATGGAAATTTCTTCGTGTTTTTTTTTTATTTGTTTGCAAAGAAAAGTAAAGAAAAAGTATTGGCATTTTTATGTCAGTTAAATAAAGATGGTCGTAAGATAATAAGTATGGCTTAGTTTAAAAAAAACTCAATATAGATTCTTGAACATTGTGGCACATATATTTTTTTTTTTTTTTTCTTTTCTTTGAAATTCGAAGAAAAAAAAACAATATAATAAAGAGTTCTTTTAACACAGTTTTTATCTTTGCAAACAAGAACTTTTTATGTCGATAGCAACAAAAAAATAAAAAAAAAATATGTTAATAAAGTTTTGTATCATCAATGTATACTTAACATTATTTCAATACAATGACTTTAAAGTAACCAGTAGGAATAAAAACAGCGCTATATCATTAATATTTTTCAAAAAGTAAATTTTTTATACATTCCAATTTTTTTGATTAAAAGACCATTATTTCAAGAGACAGAAAAGGTACCATAATAATTTTGTTTGCCTTTTTACTTCTATAGAATCTAAATTTCCAAATAGGACTCTTTTCGGATTTCCCCGAGGACCATTATTTCTGGAGATATTATATTATCTCTTGGGATATATTTTACCACCTTGGAATCGAATTTTTCGAAAAAAAACTTTTTCTCTGTATTTTCTTCACTGTTGTATCCTTACACCCAAAATTTCAAGTTTCTGGGACTATTATTTCAGGGGATAAAAAAGTACCAAAAGTACAATTTTTAGGCATTTAGAATCAGAATGTTCAAAACATTTTTGACTTTCTTAGAATTGAAATTTCCAAGTAAGTAATACTTTTTTGGAATGGTTTTTCCGCTGTAGAATCCCACATTTCAAATTTCAAATTTATAGATCCATTATTTGAAGGAATAGAAAAAGTACAAAAGTACACATTTTACCCCATGGAACTGAAATTTCCAAAAGCACTTTTTCGCGGTATTTTTCCGCTAGAGTATTCTTTATTTAAAAATTCCAGTTTCACAAGATATCAAAGAACCGAAGTTTAATTGTTTACCCCTTGGAACCGGAATTTGCCAAACTTTTTTCCGCTTGAATTATTTTACGAGATAAAAAATTTATCAAAGTACACATTTTTACCTATTAAGAATCTGAATTTTCAAGAAAAATTTTCTCTCCCTTTGAATCGAAATTTTCAAAATTACTTTTTTCTTAATATTATTTCCGCTGAAGAAGCTATCATTGCAAATATCAAAATTCTCCACTTAGAGAAAAATATTTTTGTCATAAAATTTCATTATATTTATAAAACCTTCATAAATGTAATGAAATTTTATGAAAAAAGTCTATGAAATGCACTTCATAAAATATCCTGATTTCATAAAAAAATCATAAACGTGTCATATGAAATTTTTGTAATATGATAAAGAAATTGGGGCAAAACAATTATTGCTCCTGAAGATGATTTTTAAAATTTTAGTTCTTTATTTTACACTGATAGAAAAACGCTTCATATCAGTAATGAATAGAATTCATTAATGCTGTTTCATTACAACAATGAAATATTTCATATGCTGAATGAAATTTCATACATATTGTGCAAGATTTTCATTAATTTTGATTCATTCGATTTCGTAGTTTCATTAAAAAATTTCATTAAGTTTTGTTTATAAAATTTGGTGTTTTTTGACACCTGTCGTGTCGCGTCTGTTTAGTCTGCTAGGTTACTGTAGGGTTCTTCCCTACATTCTAATTTTGATTGTAACAAAAAGTTTTCAAATAATATTTTCAATAATTGTCAATTGAAAAATATAAAATTAATTATTACGATTTTCTATTTTGTACAATAAAGAAGTTTCTTTTTTATAAAAATTTATTTTTTATTTTAATCAATGTGAGATTCTTTGAGGACCCCACAGTTACGCGCGCAAAAACAGCTGATCAGAGCGGCACGAAATAATTTGTGATTTTTTTTTTAGAATTTTTATACGAATTTTAAAATGAAATGTTATTGATTAACTATAAGTATTTATTAAACTCGCGTTGTTTTATATTATTTCGTGGTTTTACTTATGTTTTAAAAGTAAATGTGGTAGTAAAATTCTGTGTGAGAAAACTGAGTGAAATCTATAGATAAAATAAAAAATATGTGAAACTGTTTTTTAACTTGGTTATTTTGTGATTTTTTCAGACTTTTTTATGAAATTTGAAATAAAACGAAAGTATTTCATATGAATTAAATATTTTTTTCATTAAAGTAATGAAAAATTTTCATAACATACAATTTAAATTTTGTATGAAAAATTTGCATTAATTTAATGAAACTTCTTCTTGCAATTACATTTTATGATACCTATTTCATTAATTCAATGAAATCCTACATAGGTTCCTTTTTAACGTCATTTTTCATAATACAAATATAGATTTTCGTTATTGTCATGTACAAATTTCTATCAGTGTAGCTCTTCCAAAATAAATTTCATAACTTTAATTTCAAAAAAAAAAAAATGCATATGCTTTATTAATGAAACATTTCATAAATACTATTAAATGTAATGCCCTATGTAACTGCTTCATAAATATATAGTATTTAGGAAACATTTCATAAAAATAATATTATTTTTTTTAAAGTATTTCATTACAGCTATGGAAGTTTTTCATAGTGGTTCATAAATACTATGAAATAGTATCCTAATATGATCAAATATTTAGGAAAAAATAATTTAAAACTATGAAATGTTTCATTGTATTTATGAAACATTTCATACTATTTATGAAGAGTTTCACATTAGTGTATGAAATTTTTTGAATATTTTTTTTACAAAAAATAAATCACACAAGTAGTTAAAAACTAATAATTTCTCATTAAAAAATGTCAACAATTTAAAAAAAAAATAACGTACCCAAATCATTAAAAATTTAAGAAGAATCACTTATTTTAACTTACAAAATAAAAATAAATGACTTTAAAAATGTAATGCTAATAAAAGTCTTAATTTTTTATGCAGTTATTTTTGAATTAACGCACAAAAGTGGTCATTAAAAAAGAACTGAAAATTCAACAAATGATTTGTTTTAAAAAATTTTTGTCAGAATGTTTTTTTTTTCTACATTCCAAATTTAAACATTCTAGAACCATTATTTCTTGAGATAGAAAAAGTACCAAAATACAATTTTTTTACCCAATTAAAATCAAAGCTTCCAAAAGGTGTTTTTTCAGAATGCTTTGTTCCAATTGATGGTCCTACATTTGAAAAATCAAGTTTTATGACCATTATTTTAGGAAATCACAAAAAGTACCAAAGTATACTTTTTCACCCTCTTAGCATCGAAAAAAAATGCATATGCTTTATTAATGAAACATTTCATAAATACTATTAAATGTAATGTCCAATGTAACTGCTTCGTAAATATATAGTATTTATGAAACATTTCATAAAAATAATATTATTTTTTTTATAAGTATTTCATTACAATTATAGAAGTTTTTCACAGTGGTTCATAAATACTATGAAAAAATTTCCTAATATGATTTATTAGGAAAATATTTAAGAAAAAATTAATTAAAACTATGAAACGTTTGTATTTATGAAACCTTTCATACTATTTATGAAGAGTTTCACATTAGTATATGAAATTTTTTTAATATTTTTTTCACAAAAAATAACTCAACCAAGTAGTTAGAAACTAATAATTTCTCTTTAAAAAATGTCAACAATTTAAAAAAAATATAACGTACACAAATCGTTAAAAATTAAAGAAGAATCACTTATTTTTACTTACAAAATAAAAATAAATGACTTTAAAAATTTAATGCTAATAAAAGTCTTAATTTTTTATGCAGTTATTTTTGAAATAACGCACAAAAGTGGTCATTAAAAAAACTGAAAATTAAACAAATGATTTTCTTTAAAAAGCATCAAAACGTACAACTTTTTAAAGTAGAAACATTATTAAAGTATTTTTTTGTCAGAATGTTTTTTTTTCTACATTCGAAATTTAAACTTTCTAGAACCATTATTTCTTGAAATAGAAAAAGTACCAAAATACAATTTTTTTACCCAATTAGAATCGAAACTTTCAAAAGGTGTTTTTTTCAGAATGCTTTGTTCCAATTGATGGTGGTACATTTTAAAAATCAAGTTTTATGACCATTATTTTAGGAAATCACAAAAAGTACCAAAGTATACATTTTAACCCTCTTAGCATCGAAACTTTCAATAAAGTACTTTTATAAGAATGGAGTTTTAGCATCGAAACATTCAATAAAATACTTTTATCATACGGTATGGGGTAGTCGTGAAATTAACGAAAGAGGTGAGTCACTTTTTGATTTTATTGTTTCTACCAACATACTTATTTGCAACCAAGGAAATAAACCAACGTTTACTTTCCCAAGCTCCGATAAATTTAAGGGTTGGGAGGAGGTAATAGATGTTACGCTCAAGTCCCAATGCCCGGTTTTGAACATATCGCGATGGAGAGTTTCAGAGCAGTGCTCTTTTTCTGATCATAAGCTTATTTATTTTGATCTCTTAATGGAGAGTGAGAAGCCAAAGCCTTATAGGAATCCAAGAAGAGCAAATTGGAAAAAGTTTTCAAAAATTGCAGAGGATAGCCTTAATAAGCCACCAAGGGATGCAATTTTGGGCACAGTTGAGTTGGATAACATGGCGGATTCATTTGAGAAAGCTCTGACAGCTGCTTTTATGAAGTCATGTCCAATCAATAGAGCTAAAAAAGTGTATCCTAAATGGTGGAATAAGGAACTTGGAGAACTCAGAAAGAAAACTAGAAAAGTTTTTAACGAGTGTTATATTAGTAAATCTTGGCAGCCTTACAAAATAGTTCAGCGTGAGTACAAACATGCGATACGAAGAGCCAAAAAAATATCCTGGGCAACTTTTTGCGAATCAATTGACAATATTAAGGATTCTTGTAGAATTAGCAAGATTCTTTCTAAGGATCATACGAATCCAGCTTTCATACGCAGGCTGGATGATACATGGACCGAATCGCCAGAACAAAGTCTATCCAGTTTACTTGAAACTCATTTCCCTGGGTCCAGTGACCCAATAGGGAATTTAAGTTGTACCGAGGTGGTACAGAACACATCAGATTCCGCCTTTATAGAGTCTATTATAACGGAGGAAAGAATAGTTTGGGCAATATCAAGTTTTTCACCATTTAAATCTCCTGGGCCAGATGGCATTTTGCCTATAATGTTACAGAAAATACCTGGTGTAATCTGTAGCTGGCTGAAACCGCTCTTTTCCGCAAGTCTCAGCCTAAATTATATCCCTTTTAGCTGGAGAAAGGTAAAAGTTATCTTTATCCCTAAAATAGGTAGAAGTAGTCATGAGTCTGCAAAGGATTTCAGACCCATTAGTTTATCCTCATTTATTCTTAAAACTTTGGAGAGAATACTGGATGAGAACATCCGTTCTTTTCTCGAGTGTGGAGGACTGAACTGCAATCAGCATGCATATATGAAGGGTAAGTCTACAGAGACTGCCCTCCATGAAGTGGTGAGAACAGTTGAAAGAGGACTCTATTTTAAACAATTTACTATGGCTGCGTTTTTGGACATAGAAGGCGCTTTTAACAATGTTAGCACAGATAGCATTAAAGATGCTCTTACCAGGCTTGGTATAAGCGGCACAATTATAAGATGGATAGTATCCATGCTAGAAACCAGATTGATTCAGGCGAACTGGGGTAATACAACCATGATTAAAACCGTATGTAGGGGCACCCCGCAGGGTGGGGTCATTTCGCCTCTGTTATGGATCGCCGTGATGGACATATTATTGGTAAGACTGAATGATATGGGGGTGAAGGTGGTGGCATATGCGGATGATGTTGTTGTAATAGTAGCTGGACCGTTTCTCTCCGTGATAAGTGATATTATGGAGAATGCGCTGGGTGCAGTCAACTCGTGGGCTACAGGTTGTGGTCTTGGGGTTAACCCAGACAAGACGGAACTGGTTTTATTTACAACAAAGAGAAAATTTCCGCAGTTTGAATTACCTTACCTAGGAGGACAGCAATTGAAGCTCTCAGAGACAGCAAAATACCTGGGGGTTATCTTGGATAGCAAATTAAATTGGAAATACAACATTGAACATAGGGTAAAAAAGGCTTGTGTAGCTTTTTATGCTTGCAAGAAAACATTCGGCAAAACATGGGGGGTTACAGCCGGGAATGGTACTATGGATGTATAGCGCTGTAATCAGACCAATATTAACTTATGGTGCTTTGGTTTGGTGGGAAGCATTGGACAAAGAGGACAACCGTAGAAAAATGACGAGAATTCAGAGAACAGCATGCATAGGTGTCACAGGAGCATTAAGAACTTGCCCGAGTGACGCTCTAAATGTCATGTTGAATCTACTTCCAATTGATCTTTTTGTCAAGAATACACTCAAAATAATTCTACAGTAAAAAAATTAGTAAGATCGTTGGTAACCCAAATCTACTAATAAGTTACCAATTACCAGTATTACAGTAGTTTTTTTAGTATCTTCAAAGTGCTAAAATTAGTATTTCTTACTGTTTATGAGTAATTTTTGTTGGTAGTTGGTTTTACTAATTTTTTTACTATTTTTAGTTCATAAAAGTACTAATATATAGTAATTTATTAGGTTTTTAATTTATTTTTGTTAGTAATAATTCCGTAAGGGGGCGCTTGTTTACAAGCAGAGCTACCAACTGTTTTTTTTTTTTGCAAAATCGTTAAATTTGAATTCAGTGTTGTCACTATGTTACATTTCGGGTATTTGCTGGTGCTTTTTTGGTCTTGCCGTTTTTTAAATACGCGTTTTTAAAAATAAGGTATTTATGGTGTTTTTTTATTTTTTCGCGAAATTTTTTTTTAATTTGTGCCTTAGACCTAATGTAATTGGAAAAAAACAGTCCCCTTTAAATTTGACTCAAGGTATCCTTTCAAAATTGCAGGTAAACGTGTTTTGTGTTCACAAATCAAGATCCCAAATGTTCTTTCAAAATTCATGAAAATAAAAAATAATTGATTTATACTTTATTAGTATGCGTGAGCAGGTTACCAAGCCGACTAGGTATTTTTTGCGGTGGTGGGCCGCTGGCCACTGGCCCATTTTGCTTGCCGACGGCGGATCTCTTATGGAGTTGTATTTTTCTAATGATGCAATTAAAATATGTATTTTTGACAGATTTAAATAAAGAAAATTTGGGTTTATTTTCGAAAATTGTGTAACAGGCAAAACGCGCAAAACAGTGACTCAAAAAGCGCTAAATTTGAATAAAGTAAAAAGCGATAAAAAAAATAATTTTAATTCAAGATTAAAAAAAATTAGAAAATCATCAGGCCTATTCACAGAATAAGTCTAAAAATTGTGAAATATCTTTTTTTAAAAATTTTCAACAAAGTTTTCCATTTCTTAGATTTAAAAAAATGCGCTTTTTGGGTGGTCGGATAGCTTTCAATCCAACACGAAACGCGCTGAATTGGCATCGCTGTTTTTGGTTGTTATTTGATTCAAAACTTAAATAAGTTTTGTACCGGTCGTACAAAAATTAAAATTTTTCGCAATTTATTTTTTTTGTTTCATTTAGCAAATTTAGTTTTTGGATTATATTTTTTTTGCTTCATCAAGACCATTTTGTTTTTGGATTATAACATTTAAATATTGGGATTCCCCACGAAAGATATGAGTAAAATATTTTACTAAACTACCTGTATAATATCACTTCATACGGATTGGAAATACTAACAATATTTTTTAAAGAAAATGTATTATATTATATAATATTTTTTAATGAAAATGTATTATAAACTTTTTGGTACATATTTTCTACATTTTTTTACAACTACGTATTTTTTAAAATATTTAATGACTGTTGTTTTTTGAAACAATTTTGTTTACTGTCAAAATGAAGTAAAATGCATAAAAATTAAACTGATAAAATCCAAACATTTCATTAAAAAAGATCTGTGGCGTGTTGATTGAATGTAATACAAAAGTTTGTATTAAATTTATTGGTTTTTAAGTAATATGAATGTAATATTATTTTTACTCGTGATTGTATCAGCTTATTTATTTAATTTATGATAAAAACAAATACTTTTATTATCGTTTTTTCCGCTTTTTATCCTTTTAACCTTCAAAAGCACATTTTCCATTTTTTTTTTAATTTTCTTTTTTTTTTCTTGTTGCTGATTTTTTTTTTTGTAAATTTTTACCCTTTTCTTACGATTTTTGCGTTTTTTTATTATATTGGTAATGGCAACACTGTCTGTAATAGCCACAAAATGCTTCTTCACAGTTCAGCAGCAAGCAGCAGACAGAAAAAATGATGTGTACTCTATTTAATTATAATTTCACTAAAATGACGCATTTTTATTTCTTAACATTAAAAGTGCATACCCCTAGCTGCAAATACAAAAAGTACTTATTTTTTAAATGTATAATTTATAATTAAACACAGTTCTTTATATTTCTTGCCGTCTGCTGCTTGCTGCTGCAGTGTGTGCGACCACCACGTTTTCTCGCATTTAACTGCAGTGCTACCAACAGATTTTTCTGTTTGTTTAGTGCGAAAAAGAATTAAAACCGAAACAACGCGATACCCGGTCACGGAGTGTTTGTAAAAAAATATATATTATAAATTTATTAAATTAAATTGTGTTAAAGTAATTGAATATATGTTTTTTATTTATTTCAATATGTTCATTAAATAAAATAACATTTCTATGTCAGTTTTTTTGTTTAATCGTTTTTTATTTCAATGGCTGTGTGAAAAAAACTCAAGATGAAGAGAATATTATGGATACACATACGAATACAAAAAAATGTATGAAAAAAAAGCACCCTCTGTGGTAAAATGTTTGTACATACATTTGAACATGTATTGATATTATTTCTTTTTTATATTTTTAGCGATCGTTTGCAAAGTAGATTTCAATGGTATGGCGACATCAATCATTTATTTTTTCAAATGTGGTACAATCAACGCAAATTTTTTTTTTAACGGCTTAAGAAGACATGTAATTAAGTATATCTTAAACCCGAAGTGAAATAAAAATCATTTACATATATATTTTTTTCTGATTTTTATTTACTAAAATTGATATAGGTAGTAATTTTATTCACTAAAATTAGCAATTTTATTTACTAAAATTAGTAATTTTTTTTACTAAATAGGACACAAATTTAAAATATTTATGATTTTTTTAGTAATTATATTTACTAAAACTGTAGTAAATTGCAGTAATATTTACTGTTTTTTTAGTATTTTTCATGTACTACATATTAGTAACAAATTTTAGTATTGATTACCAATTCCTGCACTAGGTCCTTTTGGACTAAAACATTAGTACTCGTAGCTAAATTTTTAGTATTGAATACCCACGTTTTTTTTTGAGTGTACTGCAGCTAGAAGTGCTCTTAGGCTTAGGGACATTAACTGCTGGAAGGCAAGAAATCATGGACATAGCAATATTTTGAGTATTTTTCCGCGTGGGCTCCTGCCTACAGTGACGGACTACGAAATTTCAAGGTTGGATTTTCTCAGAACCTATAAGTCATTTATACCCACAAGGGAGGATTGGAAGGAAAACAATCCATCACTAAATTGCGAAATAGCTGTTTACACAGACGGTTCTAAGATGGCCTGCGGAGTGGGTGCTGGAATACACTGTGCTCAACGTAACTTGTCAATATCATTAAGACTGCCGGATTATTGTAGTGTTTTTCAAGCAGAAGTTGCGGCGATAACAGAAGCTTGTCGCCAACTTTTTTGTGAGGAAATAACTGGGAGAACAGTTAATATTTTCTCAGATAGCCAGGCGGCCATTATGGCTTTAACTTCTAGATATAGCAAATCGAGACTTGTAACCGAGTGCAAGAAGGCATTGAACGACCTAGGCACGATATCTATAGCCACACTGATATGGGTACCAGGCCACAGTGATATAGCCGGCAACGAAGCGGCGGATGAACTGGCTCGACAAGGATCAGGCAAGGACATCAGCATGGCGATAGAGATTAACATACCCATAGGTGGGGTAGTTAATATATTAGATATATATTTCCAGGAACTTGCAGACAAGTTCTGGAGAGAACTCACAACATGCAAAAGGGCTCGTAGTACATGGCCGTGCTACAGTAAAAAACGATCGGACTGCTTGATAGCAAATAATAGGATCACAATATCAAGAATAATATCTGTTCTAACCGGCCACTGGGCAATTGGACGCCACGCTAGCAGGCTAGGGTTACCTTACCGCAGGCACTGCCGCAGTTGCGAAGACGAAACTGTGCAGGAATCTCCAGAACACTACCTTTTGCAATGCCCGGCCTTATCCAAGGTCAGACTGATGACATTGGGAAAGCCTTTTTTTGATGACCTCAAGGAAATGGGTAACATAGATATCATTTCCATTTCAAAATATATCACAAAAACATACTGGACATAGCCTTTGTATATCGATTATAATTTATTATTTTTATTTCCTTTGTTTTCAGGTAACGTGGTATTCAAAACGGCATTACTTTGCTAATTGGTGCAGCCTCAGGAGGACTCACAACCACTCTAACCTAACCTAACCTTTATCAAAATGGTTTTTACGCTGGATGATCCTACATTTCAAGTTTTTGGAGCTTTAATTTCAGGATATAGAAAAAGTACCAAAGAACCATTATTTCAGTAGATAGAAAAAGTACCAATGTTCATATAAGGGTAAATATTTTTTACCTTAATAAAATCGGAACTTCCAAAAGCTACCTTTTTTAGAATTTTTCTTCAGAAAGTACTTAAAAAAAGTAGTACTTTATAAAGTACCATTTAAGTACAATTTTATTTTGTATTCATTTATTTCAGAAACACTTCAAAGAATTGAAACAAAATTATATAAAAAAGTGCTAGAAAATTCAATAGTTTTGAAAAATATGCTTTTGATATTATTAAGCACCCATTTGTACAAGACAGCGCTGGATTTAGGATCCAAGTTCTTAAGTCCGCTTACAATTAGTGCTGCCAAATCCAAAAACCACCCCTGTGAGTCTCAAAATATTTACTAAATTTCCAACTGACATTATTTAAAATTGTTACCATGACCAGTAAGTACTTATTTCTTTCTATTGTCAAGTATTTATAGGTAAATGTTGATTTATATTATAGATCGATTATTTTGAAAGGCAAAAAAAAAATACAAAACAGCTTTAACTTTGTTACTATTATATAATCAAATTAATGAGATGAGATTTTGTATTTTTTTTTTCATTGAATTTTATTTTTTGATTTTCTTTCCCCTTAAGCGTTAAACTTAATTGAATGACTTTTTAATGAGTTTAACATTTACTTTTTTTCATTTTTATTATTATTATTCTTCACTAAAGGCATAACGAGTCTGTATGTAAAATAATTTAAAGATTATGGTTTTAATTAAAAGCGATTTTACTCATTCAGTTAAGTTGCTTAATTGTAATAATTAGTTGAAAATCTTTTAAAGATTTTTCAATATTAAAAAGGGTTTAAAAAACTTAAATTTGTAAAGCAGAAAGTTTTACATAAACATGTAAAAATGTTAAATACGGCGTTGCCGAATCTATTTATACCCTTTACAATGTAAAAAAGATTATTGCAAAAACGATTATTTAAAAGAAAAAAATTTTAAAATTTTTTGAAAAAAGTTCATCTCCTGAAATAATGGTCATAAAAACTTGATGTTTAAAATGAAGGATATAACATCGGAATAAAACATTCGAAAAAAATTTAAGGAATGTATGATTCTAACAAGGGAAGTATCTTAACCCTTATGAACCGATTTGCCTGAAAATTAAAATATATATAAAAGAGATAATTCTAAGGTTGGGGTGTCTTGGCTTACCGGCCATATCGGGGATTTAGGGGTTCAAAACATAGGTACAAAAATGGCGAAAAAATGTTTTTTTTTAATTTTTTAGCCACTTTTTTCTAAGAAACTATATGATGTTTATATATGAGAAGAAAGGGTTTTTTAATGCCGATATAACGCGATATAACCTTGTAAAAATTCGGCTTTATTAAATATTTTTTTCATAAAAATGTGTAAATTTTGGGGAGTATTTGTATGAAGACATACGCCTACGATATCCATATGAATACGAAATAATCTTTATTAAATTTAAGTCGACACGTATTTTTGCTCCAGACGTCATTCCTGTTAGTTCGGGAGTTATCGAAATTTTCCCGAAAGTCCACATTGTTTCATTAGGGGACAACGAAATTTTTAAACACTGATATGGCCGATAAGCCGAGACACCCCAACCTTAAAATCGTCTCTTTTTTATAGATTTTAAGTTTCAGGCAAATCGGTTCATAAGGGTTGAGATACTTCCCTTGTAAGAGGGTTAAAAGGGGTAAATTTTACGTTGGAACTTTTTTCGATTTCCTAAAAATATGGTCTAATATATTTAAAATGTGGGATCCTCCAGCCGACAAAAAAAGTCCGAAAGAAGTACCTATTGGAAGTTCTGATTAAATGGAAGTTCTGATAAAATTGTACTGTAGTAATTTTTCTTTCTCCGATTAATGGAAAACATTATTTAAAAAAAAAAAAAAAAAAATTTTTGGAAAAAATGTACTTTATCAACAACCTCCCGAAATAACACTAAAAAATTATGTCATTAACTGTTTGTAGTTTATTTAAAAAGTTTTACGTTTTGTCGTTTTTAAAAGAAAAAATATTTGTTCAACGTTCAGTTTTTTAAATGGCTATTTTTGTTCTTTGTTTCAAAAATAACAACATAAAAAATAAAGACTTTCATTAGCATTCAATTTTAAAAGTCATTTATTTTTGTTATGTAAGTAAAACTAAGTGATTCTTCATTAATTTTTAATGATTTGTTTACGTTATTTTTTTTTTAATTGTTGGCATTTTTGAAGGAAATGTAATTTGTTTTTACCTACTTGTGTTGGTTAGTTTTATGTAGACAAAAAATTCAAGAAATTATTCGTAGAAATATAAAACATGTTTGTTCCAAGTGACTTTGGCACGATGGGAGTGTCTGGCCAGAATGTAGTTGATTGCGGGATCGATTCCCCAAAAATTTTATTAAAAGTTTTTTTAAATAAAATTCAATAGAAAAATTGTAAAAATAACCTACGAAATCATTAATTTTTGATGTTTTCGTAGGTAACTTTTTTTTTGAATTTGTTGGTAAAAATAACACAACTATAATTAATTTTTAATGTTTTCGTAGGTTATTTTTTTCGAATTTGTTGGTAAAAAAAATTAAAGTGACGTTATTTTTTAATGTTCAATGTAATTTATTTTAGAAAATTTTATTAACAGGAAAAAATAAATGTGGATGTTTGTTAAAATAAATGAATAATTACTGGGATGGTTTTCAAATGTTTTATCACTTGTTTTAAATATGTTTTTCATTTGTTTTTGCCTACAAAATATTTTGAGTGAATGTTCATAAAAACTTGATTTTTAGAATGTAGGATATTACATCGGAACAAAACATTCTGAAAAAATAATTTTGAGAAGATTCTAAGAGGGTTAAAAGGGGTAAAATTGTACTTTTGGTACTTTTCGATTTCCTAAAAATATGGTCTAATAAACTCCAGCCGAAAAGTCCGAAAGAAGTACATATTGGAAGTTCTGATTTAATGGAAGTTCTGATAAAATTGTACTTTAGTACTTTTTCTTTCTCCGATATAAAAATGTTTGGAACTTTTTTTTGGAAAAAGTGAACTTATCAACCTCCCGAAATAATGGTAAAAAAAACTTTATTTTTAAAATGTAGGATATTACATCGGAACAAAACATTCAGAAAAAATTATTTTAGGAACTAGCTGGCCCGGTCCGCGTTGCTGGCCCAAATATAAGATCAGTGTTATATTTCGTCTCGCTTCAAATATATAGCCCTGCAAAAAATGTAATTAGTTTCTTGGCTTAGAAAAATTTGTGGGCGTGGTATTAAAGACCCGAATAGGCAGAAAATCATCTTCAAATTATATTTTAAGAACTTAAAAAAAAATTGCCATGTCATCGACTTTGCGAACTGTACAAATTAAAAACTTCTTTAGCATCATTACGAACAACACAAAAATAAATTACGCATATCCTTCGTTCTTATCGTGAGCTATTGTCTTAAGTTCAACCAAACCTTTATTCGCATTTTTACCCGAATTTTTCATTTTTCCGGGACACTTTTCTCATTTATATTTCCTTAAAACCCTAATTAGAACTTTAGCATAAAAAAAATTGGTCCGTTCATTAGTATTTGGCGTTAAAGTTTGTGTGGTAATTCCCAGCAGAAATTTTGCTGAACTGGTAGCAGCTTTTGGAAAGGAAACTTGAGTGAAGGAGCGCATCCAAACCTGCTGAATTCATGCATGATTCTCTAAGGCGATGTCACACTTTAGAGCGCTAGTTGGATACACCGAATAAGCGCTCTTAAGATGCTCTGAATTAACATCTCCTTAGAACGCTCAAAAAATCGCTATAAAGACGCAGTGAATTCATGTATCTTTTTAGAGCTATTTAAGCAGAATAAAGATAAAGAGCATTTGACTATTTCTGAAATACAAATTACAAAATCTGAAATACAATTGACTATTTCTGAATACAATTTGAAAATCTTAAATACAATTGACTAATTCTAAAAATCAATTGACTCCCTGCAAGCATTTGGAAGAAATATCGCCAAAAGGATCTAATTACATTTAAAAAATTTCCAATTATATGTATTTATGTATTATAATTTGTATTTTCTGAAACTAAAGTGGAAATTTTTTTTTTATTCAAAATGTGTTAAAGGTGCTATGATTGAAGCACTCTTTGCAGCGCTGATTAATGCGCAATAATGATGCGGTGAAGTCATGTGTCTTTGTCAAAAACTCATGGTTTTTATTCAAAAAGTGTTAAATATATTTAAAAGGATAGCATGTGTGAAATTTTATCAAAATATAATTTTATATTTTAAGTTTTATATAAAAAATCTTAACAAAAAATTTTAATTTTTTACCCTTACTTTTACTGCATCCTCAAGAGCGATCTTTGGATGCGCTTCGGTATGCTATAAAAAGATGCTGTGTCGCCAAAATCTTGATTTATTTTTGCTGGGAAGTTAAACTTGTACATGTGTTCACAATACCCAAGGATTTAAAATAATTTGTACCAAGTTTAAGCGGAATCTATTAGGAAATATTTTTTTTAATAGATCGAATTAGAGTTAAAATAAATTTTAGATATATCGATAAAAAAGTGGGCGAGGACAATTTTTCTTTCAGAATAATTTGTCAAATCGATCCAGGCGTTCTCCGATTTTAGATATATCGAAAAAGGGAGGCTCAAAAGTGGGCGTAATTACCCGAGTAAAAATAAACATATATTACAATATATAACTTGATACAAACATAATAAATTATATATGATATTTTCTAAATGAGATATTTTCTAAATTTTTTTAATGCAGTCATATGTAGTAATATATAATTGAATCATGATTCGGATTAAAAGGCGTACGGTTGATATAATTATATAAAATTACATGAGGGTCAATACAAAATTTGTTTTTCTGTATAATTTAATATAAAATTATATATATCCAATTCTGTTCCATATATAACACTATATGTTTCCATTTAACCAACAATTTTCTAAGTTTTTAAGGCAAAGTATAAGAAACTTTTTAAAATGTTCCTAAACATTTCCTTGTTAGGGTTATGTATATCACCTATCTGGTTCGAAGCGTACCCGAACATTTTTTTTTTAAGAAAATTATATGTTTGGTGAATGTATCGTTGACCTGTGCACAGAGGGCCAGGCTGATCGATTTCCGGCCAAAAGTCCTTATTTGTAAATTCTCAAAAAACTGTTAACCAGTTTGTTAGGCATATATAGAAGCAGGTTTTCTGAACTTATCTTTATGATCCAATTACACCCTTTCCTTTGACAGGTCTTCAAAGTTAAAAAAGTTGGTAAAAAGTTTTTAAAAGTTGAGATACTTTTTTAATTTTTTTTCCAAACTTCTATTGCTAATGTTAAACTTTTTGTTTGAGTGATTCAACCTTATATATAAGCCTTTGTAACGAAAATAACATGGACAAATATAACTCATTTGCCTGGCATCAATTCGCGTTTTTTGTGAAAAATTTTATAATTTTTTAGCTATTTACCTCGCGCCGAAAAAATCCTCAGCGATCCTCAGTTTGATACAATCGGTCTATATTTTTTTTTGATATAGAATGGATCCATATCTTTCGAAAAAAGTTGCCCAAACTTGCTCGAAATGATAAATGGCGAAATTACAGCTATATATGCACTGGTCCGAGATTTGTTTTTAAAAAAATAATTTAACCCAAAATAATGCTTTACGGGTTGAATAGTTTTTTTTTATCGTCAGAGAGTGCCTTAAGTGTAGGAAAAAAAATATCTACATTTGTAGTATTTTTTCTAGAATTATGGAAAATATCTGTTACACCATTTCCAATTAAACTCAAAGATTTTTATTGAATTTCCAAAATAAAGAAAAAAGTGAATAATTTGTCGTCACCATTTCCAAAAGCTTTTCTGAAACTAAGTAAGTCATTTACACCATTTCCATATTTATATCAAAAATAAAAAAAAAAAAATATATAAAAATTGTGTGTGTAGATTTAACTTCAGACACTCTTAATACTTTTAAATCCAATTTTTAGTTAGATCAGACAAAGTTAAAAAATCTTGCCGCCATATTGTTTCCGCCATATTGAATTTTATCAGTTCGATTTTAAAATAACAGACCTTGAAATTTACTAGGCCACACTTTCAGCTAGCTTCAACAAAGAAAAGGAATATATCTGTTTTTTAATTACTTGTAACAAACTTTACTAAGCATATTTAGTCCGCCATTTTGTTTTTCAAAATTCATGCCAGTAATTCAGATTCAGTAACTCCAAGGCCCCCTTAAAACAAAATTGGAGTTAATTCGGACAATTATTAAAAAAATTTGTCCGCCATATTGGATGCGCCATTTTGATTTTTTTCGTTTTTACTTAAATTTTGAAATCAGCGACCCCGAAATACTCTAGAAGCACATTTTCACCCGGATCCAACAACGACAAAGACTTTTGGCCGAAGTTGGATCATTCTTAAAGCTTTAAGAAGCATATTTAGTCCGCCATTTTGTTTTTCAAAATTCGGAGTAACAAGTCTTATTCAGTAACTCCAAGACCCGCACAAAACAAAATTTGAGCTTAATCGAACCATTTTTAAAAAAAAATTGTCCGCCATATTGGATCCGCCATTTTGATTTTTTTGATTTTTAGCTAAATTTTGAAATCAGCGACCTCGAATTCCTCTAGAAGCACATTTTCAGACGGATCCAACAACGATAAAGACTTTTGGCCGGAATTGGATCATGCTGGCCCTGTGTGCTGTGGTGTAACTCAACCCAAACCAAAAAACACCAGGATTTTACATGTTTTTATGCAATTAGATCTAATTAGATCCACTAATATATAGCAATGTCTGGTCAAAACTCGGATGAAATTAAATCATATTTTATACAAATTGATACTTTTTAATGCAAAAACATCCACCATTTTTCGGATCAAATTGCGTTTAATTATATATTGTATTACATATCAATATATATTGCATCATATAAAAATTTTTACTCGGGTAATTTGTTTTCCGAAAAAAACCTAAGACGAACATTTAAAAAAAATAAAACGAACATTTAAAAAAAAATATTATCCAAATCGGTCAGTTCTCAAGTGATGCGATTACCAACGAACTACATTTGATTTTTATTAATATTTTATTGTTCGATATTTTATTTGTCTATATTAGTGCCCCCCATTTCCCGGTTCTCGGTATTCCCGGGAATACCGGTATTCCCGGTTCTGGAACCGGTTTCCCGGTTCTAGATATATTCCCGGGAATACCGGTATTCCCGGTTCTGATCCTGGTACCGGTTCTCAAAATCCAAAAAAATACTATACCATAAAATATTTAAATTACACTATTTAATCAGTATTTCAGTAATATTTAGTTGTGTTTGTTAAGTTATTTAAAAATCATGTAACTATTTTTTCTTAAATTAAAAAAATAAAATGGAAATGGTATTTTTCACATGTTTTGTATTTTTTTTTGGTAAAGCAAAGAAAAAATTTTAATTGTACAAAATTTTACAAAATATACATACCGGTATTCCCGGGAATACCGTCAGAACCGGAACCGGGAATACCGGTATTCACGGGAATACCGGGAATGAATTAAGAATCGGGAAACCGGTACCATTTCCCGGTAATACCGAGAACCGGGAATACCGGTATTTCCGGGACTACGGTACTGACCGTAGGCACTAGTCTATATAGCAAATTTTATGTATATGGAAAAAAGGAGTGGGTTTCAGCTTTTCTTACCGTAAAAACCTTATTTGAATTTAACCAACTCCATCCATTCAAAAGTGGGCGTAGAAATGGAAAGTTGTTCTTTCAGAAAAACCTTAGTTGGACTATGACGAACATTAAAAACAAAGTTGATCCAGATATTCCATGATTTAAAATATATATATCGGGAAAAGTGAGCGTAAAAGTAGGCGTGGACAATTTGTCTTTCCTTAAAAATCTTCAGCGGACTATAACTAAATCGGTCTAGCCGTTATAGTTCGTTCGATACATTGAAAAAAGTGGGCGGGGAAATTTTACTATCCGTAAAAACCTTAGTTGAATTATGACGAACATTTTTAACAAAAATTAGCCAAATTGGGCGTAGTAAATTTCTTTTTTCGTTAAAACTAAAGTTGGAATATGATGAAAATTCATTTAAAAAAAATTTAGTCAAATCGGTTCAGCCATTATCAGATTTTAGATATATTGAAAAAGTGGACGTAAAAGTGGGCGTGGTCGATTTTTCTTTCAGTAAAAATTTAAATTGGATTACTACGAACATTTAAATAAAAAAATACCCAAATCAGTGCAGCCATTTTCCGATTTTAGATAAATCGAAAAAAGTGGGCGTAAAAGTAGGCGTGGTCAATTTTTCATTACGTAAAAACCTAAGTTGGACTATGACGAACATTTCAAAAAAAAAATTGTCCAAATCGGTCCAGCCGTTCTCAACTGATGCCGTTACCAACGAACGACAATTGATTTTTATTTATATAGATAGAAGATTTATGATTCTAAGAGGGTAAAATTGTACTTCGATACTTTTTCTATTTCGTAAAAATATGGTCTTATAAACTTTAAATGTGGGATCCTCCGAAAAAAAAGTCTGAAAGAAGTACCTTTTGGAAATTCGGATTTAATGGGGATTTTAATATAAATTCCTGGGATTCCTAGTTGGAACAAATGGTAAAAATATGGCCCTATATGGTAAAAATATTATAATAGGGTAAAAATATTGTACTGTAGTACTTTTTCTATGGTTTTAGAAACTTGAAATTTAAAATGTAGAGTCATCCAACGGAAACAAAATATTGATACTTTTTCAACAATTTAAAATAATGGTCATAAAAACTTGATATTTGGAATTAAGGATCCTTCATCTAAACAAAATATTTTGAAATAACACTTTTTGTATTATAAACGTTTACTTTGGTAACCTAATCAAATCGGAAAACATTTGGAACCATTAGTGGACTTAGTCCCCCATATAAAATTTTCGACCGATATTCAGTTAGGTCGGTCTATTGGCAAAAAAAAAATATAAACCAATTCCACTAAAATTTGATAGGTGTATGTTTTCTACACTTAATAAAGATCTAACAAAAGATAGGTACAATCGGTCCATGTTTGGACTTGGGACCCATTTTCCGGAAAACACTGGTGTAGTGTATCATGTGGTCGGTATTGACCGAATTTTTGGGTAAAAGGTGTAAAATGGTACTTTTTATATCTTTAAAAATGCTGCTTTTAAAAAGTACCACTATTTTTAAAGTACTTTCCTGAAATAAAGGTCATAAAAGTCAAAAAGAATTAAAAAAAAAACATTTAAAAAATTTTGAAAAAAAAAATTTTGAAAAAAAAAATTATTGAAAAAAAAAAATTGCAAAAAATGTTTGTTTAAAAAAAAATATGTTTACACTTGCTTAAATAATTTTTGATACCCCATTCTGTTTAGATATGTCCACCAGCAGCCGGATTAAAGCATTTTATATATTAACAAATTTACCAAAATTTTTGAGGTATGATAACATTTTCGTTCATAACTTTTGAACCGCTTAACCAATATCGCTCAAATACAATACCAAACTTATCAGGGCACCATCAAGTAAATATGTTAAGTTTCAGTCATATCTTTGTAATATTTTGTACATGACCGCGATTTCAATAGACAGTCAACAATATACATGTATACTTTATGAGGTCCCAGACCGATATTTCGAAAAGTTACAAACGTAATGACAAACTTACATCCTTTACCACTAAATGTAGGATATAAAAACAATATTTATTTTTACTAGTTAACTACAACCATTTGTAGTATAGGAGAAATCACAACAAATTTAATGCATCAACAATTTTTTGATATGATTTAACATGACACAACATCCGGAAGATACAACATACTACAAGAGATTAAAGCACAAAACGACAAAACAACACAATATTGTACAAAATAAATAAATATAATTGTTTTCCAAAACAATACACTTACTCATACCCGGGCGTATGAGTGATATTTTGTTTAAATTTTTGAGGGTAAAAACACTCATACGCCTTGCATCACTAACTTTGGGAGGAAATTTAACAAAAACGAAAATTTCTTTAAATTCTTTTGTTAAATAAGTAATGAAGGAAAATTGGAAGAATGAAATGGAAAATTATAAAAATCATTACATGTTTTATTATTCAAGCTTATCAAGCACAAACCATATCTGAAAAACGTAACAGTTTTTTGTTACGCAAATCCCTTTTTTACAAGCTTTCAAAATAAGAATAGCAACTTTTAAATTCAAAATAAGAAAAAATAATTCACACCCTCGCTAGGGCTTATATATATCATATGTACAGTGGGATAAACAAAAATTAAAATAATGTGTATATATTTCTGGCCGTTTATAGTATCACTACAAAAAGAATTGTAAAAAAGGTACTTTTTGGAAAATCCCACTCTAAGGGGCAAAAAGGGGTAAAATAGTGAACTTTGATACTTTTTTCTATCTTGTGAAATAACGGTCATAGAAGTTTAAAATAAAGGACTCTTCAGCAGAAAAATAAACAATTTTCAAAAGGTAGTACTTTTCTAGATTCTGAATCTTAGGGAAAAAAATTAGTATGATTTGGTACTTTTTCTAACTCTTGAAATAATTGTCATGTAAACTTGAAATTTTACAATCTCCTGACATAATGGTTCTAAAAACTTAAAATTCGGAACGTAGAATCACCTAGCATAAAAAACATTGTGATAAAATTACTTTTGATGCTCCCATTCTAAGATTATTGAAAGGGGTAGAAAAGTGTACTTTGGTACTTTTTCAATCTCCTGAAATAATGGTTCTAGAAACTTTAAATGTGGAATGAAGGATGATCAATCAAAGAAACCATTCTGGCAAAAATACTTTATAGAAATTTTCTATGCTAAGAGTGTAAAAAATTTTACTTTTAAGATCTTCTGAAATAATAAGCATAAAACATGATACTAAAAACAAAACTCTATTCGCACAAAACATTATGAACAATGACTTTTATTAATTTTTGAATGTAAGAGAGAGTAAAAGGGATAGCAAATCGTCGCCCTAGAATTGGTTTGATCTATAGCATTATAAAAGACATATCCAATTGACCAACTCTATATTTTGATTTCCTAAATAATGATCTCATAAACTCGATATTTTGTTTTGGAAATAGAAGTGACGCACGGGCATTGATTTGAAACTAAAAGTTCATTCATTTAAGAATTTTATAGCACTAATCTTAGAATAAGTATAAAGTACCAAAATAGTAATTTTTGATAAAAAAGTACCAACATTTTTGATAAATCGTGGGTTTTTAATAAATATTTAATTTTTATTTAAATACAGAAGCATATCATAAAAAGTACTTTCCATAAAAAGTTCTAAAATAATATGTTTTTATAAAAAGTACCAAAATAGTACATTGAACAAAGTATTAAAATAATATTTTTTTAAAAAGTACCATTTATTAAAAAGCAGCAAAATAATAATTTTATTAAAAAAGTACCAAAATAGTACATTTTCATTGAAAATACCAAAAAAATACTTTTTTATAAAAAGTACCAACAAATTACTTTTTTATAACAAAAGCAAAAAAAGTACTTTTATATAAAAAGTACCTGAATAGTACTTTTTTGTACTTTTTATAAGAAATTACAATTTTGGTAAGTAAAGTATTTTTTTTTTAAATACTATTTTGGTACTTTTTTCAACTTTTCCTGTACCAAAATTAGTACATACATTGAAAAGTAAATTTTTTAAAAAAGAACCAAAACTACCATTTATTAAACAGTACCAAAATCAAAATTTTATTAAAAAAGTATCAAAAATAGTTTGTTTTCATAGAAAATACCAAAAAAAATACTTTTTTATAACAAGTAAAAAGAAGAAGTATTTTTTTTATAAAAAGTACCAAAAAAGTACTTTTTTGTACTTTTTATAATAAATTTTGGTAACTAAAGTAATTTAAAAAATACTGTTTTTGGTTTTTTCTTAAAAAGGACTTTTTTATAAAAAGTACCAAAAAAAGTAATTTTTCACAAAAAGTAACAAAAAATTCGTTTTTGTAAATAGTACCAAAATAGTCCTATTTTGCAACTTTTTTTAAAAACATTACAATTTTTGTAGTTTTTATTAAATATGTAAGTGCTATTTTGGTAGTTTTCTTTTCAACTTTTCCTGTACCAAAAATAATATATTGAGCAAAGTACCAAAATAATGTGCTCGATTCGGGAGTACTCTTTCACCATTCACCAAATTTTAAAAAATTTTATATTCTTCTGAATTTTAAGATTTAATTTTTTTTTCTTGTTAAAATTAAAATTCTTCAATGTTTACCAGAAAAAAATTTTAAATTCTTAAAATTCGAAAGGATATCACATTTTTAAAAAAGTAGGTAAATGGTAAAAAAAGTGCTCCCGAGAACATTTTTTTTTAAATTACCAAAGTATCATTTATTAAAAAGTATCAAAATAATATTTTTTTTAAAAAAAAGTACCAAAATTAGTACATTTCCATAGAAAATACCAAACAGGTATTTTTTTAAAGTACCAAAAAATACTTTTTTATAACAAAAACAAAATAAATACTTTTTTATAAAAAGTATCTGAATAGTACTTTTTGTTTGTACCTTTTATAATAAATTACAGGCTTGGTAAATAAAGTAATTTAAAAAAGTACTATTGTGTTATTTTTCTTTCCAAAAAAAGACTTTTTTATAAAAAGTAATAAGAAAGGTAATTTTTTATAAAAAGTATCAAAAAATTACTTTTGGAGAATAGTACTAAAATAGTCCTATTTTGCTACTTTTTTAAAAAAAGTTACAATTTATTACTTTTAATAAAATAAGAGCTATTTTGGTACTTTTCAACTTTTCCTGCACCAAAAATAATATATTGAGCAAACTACCAAAATAATATTTTTTTTTCAAATTGCCAAAGTACCAAATATTAAAAAGTACCAAAATAATAAATTTTGAAAAAAGTATCAAAAATTGTACATTTTTTTATAAAAAGTTGCAAAAAATTACTTTTTTAAAGCAAGTACAAAAAAAGAGCTTATTTATAAAAAAAAGTACTTAAATAGTACTTTTTTGTACGTTTTTATAATAAATTACAGTTTTTGTAAATACCGTAATTTAAAAATAATACAATTCTAATATTTTTCTTTCAAAAAAGGACTTTTTTATAAAAAGTACCAAAAAAATATTTTTTTATAAGTATCAAAAAATTCCTTTTTGTAAATAGTACAAAAATAGTCTTATTTTGCTACTTTTTTTAAAAAAATTACAATTCTGGTACTTTTTATTAAATAAGAGCTATTTTTGCCCTTTTAGCTTCAACTTTTCCTGTACATAAAATAGTATATTGAATAAAGTAACAAAATAATATTTTTTTTAAAAGTACCAAAAGTTCATTAAAAAGTACTAAAATAATAATTTTATGAAAAAAGTACCAAAAAAAATAATTTTCATAGAAAATACCGAAAAATTACTTTTTATAAAAAGAACCAAAAAAAGTACCATTTATTAAAAAGTATCAAAATAATAATTTTATGAAAAAAGTACCAAAAATAGTACATTTTCATAGAAAATACCAAAGAATTACTTTTTTATAACAAAAACAAAATAAATACTTTTTTATAAAAAGTACCTGAATAGTACTTTTTGTTTGTAGTTTTTATAATAAATTACAGTTTTGGTAAATAAAGTAATTTAAAAAAATACTATTTTGGTATTTTTCTTTCCAAAAAAAAACTTTTTATAAAAAGTACCAAAAAAAATATTTTTTTATAAAAAGTATCAAAAAATTCCTTTTTGTAAATAGTACCAAAATAGTCCGATTCTGCTACTTTTTATAAAATAATTACAATTTTTGTACTTTTTATTAAATAAGTGCTACTTTGGTACTTTTCTTTTCAACTTTTAATTACCAAAAATAGTATATTGAACAAAGTACCAAAACAATATTTTTTTAAAAAAAAGTACCAAAATGACCATTTATTAAAAAGTACCAAAAAAAATAATTTAATGAAAAAAGGACCAAAAATAGTACATTTTCATAGAAAATACCGAAAAAGTAATTTTTAATAAAAAGTGGTAAAAAATTACTTTTTAAAACAAGTACAAAAAAAGTATATTTTTAATTTTTAGTACTTTTTTTAATAAATTACAATTTTGGTAAATAATGTAATTTTACAAAAAAATTACTATTTTTGTATTTTTCTTCCAAAAAGGACTTTTTTATAAATAGTATCAAAAAAATTTAATTTTTTATCAAAAGTATCAAACAACTCCTTTTAGTAAATAGTACCAAAATACCCGTATGTTGCTACTTTTTACAAAAAATAATGAAATTTTTGTACTTTTTATTAAATAAGTGCTAATTTGGTACTTTTCAACTTTTTCCTGTACCAAAAATAGTACATTTAACAAAGTACCAATATAATATTTTTTTTAAAAAAAGTACCAAAAGTACCATTTTTAAATATTAATATTAATTTTATGAAAAAAGTACCAAAAATATTACATTTCATAGAAAAGACCAAAAAAGTACTTTTTATAAAAAGTCCCAAAAAAATGTTTTTTTATAACAAGTACAAAAAAAAGTATTTTTTTTTTAAAGTACCTTAATATTACTTATTTTAATTTTTCTTTCAAAAAAGGAATTTTTTTACAGAAGTATCAAAAAAAATAATCTTTTATAATAAGTATAAAAAAATCCCTTTTGTAAATAGTACCAAAATAGTTCTATTTTGCTACTTTTTTTAAAAAATTACAATTCTGGTACTTTTTATAAAATAAGAGCTATTTTTGTAGTTTTAGCTTCAACTTTTCCTGTACCAAAAATAGTATATTGAACAAAGTACCGAAATAATATTTTTTTAAAAAAAGTATTAATTTTATATAATTTTATGAAAAAAGTACCAAAAATAGTACATTTTCATAGAAAATGCCGAAAAATTGCATTTTATAAAAAGTTCCAAAAAGTACCCTTTATTAAAAAGTATCAAAATAATAATTTTATGAAAAAAGTACCAAAAATAGTACATTTTCATAGAAAATACCTAAAATTACTTTTTATAAAAAGTACCAAAAAAAGTACTTTTTTATAAAAAGTACCTTAATAGTACTTTTTTGTACTTTTCATAATAAATTACAGTTTTGGTAAATAAAGTAATTTAAAAAATTTGGTATTTTCCTTTCAAAAAATTACTTTTTTATAAAAAGTACAAAAAAAAGTAATTTTTTATAAAAAAGTATCAAAAAAAGCTTTTTGTAAATAGTACCAAAATAGTGCTATTTTGCTACTTTTTATTTAAAAAAAATCAATTTTGGTACTTTTTTTAAAAATAAGTGCTATTTTGGTACTTTTCCTTTTAACAAGTACAAAAAAAAAGTTTTTTTTATAAAAAGTACCTGAATAGTACTTTTTTTGTACTTTTTCTAATAAATTACAGTTTCGGTAAATAAAGTAATTTAAAAAAATACTATTTTGGTATTTTTCTTTCAAAAAAGGATTTTTTTGTAAAAAGTACCAAAAAAAGTATTTTTTTATAAAAAGTATCAAAAAAGACCTTCTTGTAATAAGTACCAAAATATTCCTATTTTGCTACTTTTTATTAAAAATATACAGTCTTGGTACTTTTCCTTTCAACTTTTCCTGTTTCATGAACAATTTCTTTTTTAGGATCAGTGTACTATTTGGAGTCTGAAAGTCAATGACTAGCTTGCTTATTTCTTATTTATAATATATCCAAGACGATTTATGCATCATATTCTATATGATACATTCCACTGTGCTATTTTGCTCATACATCTCTTAACAGTATTGCATACATATACACATGAGTTGGAACAATAAAAAACTCTGCATAAGTACAAACGATAAAGCATCATTATCTGTACGATTAAGCAGCAGAAGCAGATGCTGTTTAAACATTATTGTTGTTTTTATATGGCTGGATACATCTTCTTCTTTTTGCTTTTGTCTCTGCATACTGTTGCTTAGATTATGCTAATATGTAGAAGAAAAACCACCACATTACCTACTCCTCCTCCTTCCCCCTCACATCTCCTTCATCTTTACTTGACTGCTTTAATACAATGCGTTTAAGCTAGCAAAAACACAGTTAAACAGCAGAAACATCAGTAGCAGCCGTAGCACCATCAGAATCAGTATCCTTTGAAACATCATCGAAATTCACAACTCAATGAAACACCAGTCAGCCAAGTAGTTGCGATGAGCCGTTAACTTGAAAAAAAAAATCTGAATTGTGAATAAAAAAAAGTGTGAATTGTATGTTGCTGCCGTACACTCATCCAGACAAACACTCGGATATTTTCATTCATAGTCGTTTTTAGAAGCACACAGTCGAGTTTAGTTCATTTTAAACACTGTTTAGTATGCATGTGACGTCATGGCAATCGATATCATGTAAAATAGCTACAATTTCTTTTGAATGTGAATTGAGAATGTGTTAACAAAAAAAAAATATCATTGTCGTATGTTATTCCATGTCTGTCTGTCGTTCTGTTTTGTTTTGTAGATAAATACATAAAGATAACCAAACTGTTAAATAGTGGAATATTTTAAAGTGAGAAATAATAAGATTAGCATAAATCTCATACCTTTGATCAAAGGAATATTGCACTTTTTTGTTTATCAAGGAATAATGCAACAGAAATTTATCAAATGCTAAATTATGTTGTATAATTTATTAATGTGTTATATTATTTTTATGCGTGACGCAAGCATTGAAACGTTGGGGGACACCCTCCCTCTCGTGATTAATGTTGTCAAATAGAAAAATTATAGTTTTTGCACTAAAATAATACAATATTTTCATTATTTTTAACATGATAATGTGTCTCATTTTAAAAAAGTTGTTTATAAATTAAACACCTTCATTTTTCACCATTCAAGATTTTACTCTCTCATATCAACTTTTACACCTTTTAAAGTTTGACTATATAAGCTAACGGTTAACCAACAAGAAAATAAGAATTACTGTTTTCATTTTCTTAAAACCAAAAATTTTAGTAACTTAAGTTTGTAACTTGGCTAATAATTCACTTCGTGGTGAATAAAATAAATATTCACCAGCTGGTGAATAAAATATTTTTTCTTTAATATTTTTTTATTAAATATTTTTTTCATCAATATTTTTTTTCAATATTTTTTTCATCAATATTTTTTTCTTCAATATTTTTTTCATCAATATTTTTTTCACCAATATTTTTTCGTCAATATTTTTTTTTTTTTCATTAATATTTTTTCTTCATCAATATTTTTTTTTTTTCATTAATATTTTTTTTTCATCAATATTTTTTTTCATAAATATTTATTTTCATCAATATTTTTTTTTTTCATTAATATTTTTTTTCATCAATATTTTTTTTCATCAATTTTTTTTTCATAAATATTTTTTTACTTCTAAATTTTTTTAATCAATATTTTTTTTCATCAATAATTTTTTCATCAATAATTTTTTTATCAATATTTTTTTTCATCAATATTTTTTTCACCAATATTTTTTTCACCAATATTTTTTTCATCAATTTTTTTCAATGTTGGCAATCGATACCTTTTCAATACCGTTATCCGTTTCAAAACCCTTTAAATTGAATACCGGTACCAATACCAATACCGAAACTCAGTTTTGGTATCGGATACCGGTATCCAAAAACCTTTTCCTTCAGTACCGGTACGTACCGGTATTGAAACGGTTTTTCTTAAAAACCCATTTAAAGAAAAAAAAAAATAATAGAAAATTTTTAATTTTTTTGGTTTTTGTAAATGAAAAATCGTACTCCAAATGCCTCCCCGAAGTCTCATAAAAATCAAAAAAATCTTTGAGCACCCACATCATGGATTAAGTAAAAATTTCCAAAAAAAAAGTCTTACTTCAACCGCTATGTGGGAGCAGAAGAAAATTATTGATTTTCACGAAATTTTTTGGAGTCATTTAGACTCTCAAAAGAAACTTTCTGAACCCCTTAGTATATTTTAGTTTTTTGGAGATTTTTATTTAATCCGCGATGTGGGTGCCCAAGGATTTTTTTTGATATTTATAGGACTTCGTGGTTCAAAAATTATTAGCAAAACCGCAAATTTCAAATTGGTTTTACCTTTAATTCACGTGTTGAAAAACCCGTTAAACCAGCTTTGAAAACATTGAAGATCTTCCGACTCCAAAATATGTAGGCACCAAAAACAATCCATTTTTAAACTCATTTAAAAGGCATATATTTTGAGGGCTCCGAATATTGTTAGCTGGGTTAAACAAAAAAACTTACACTCGAAAAAAATGTTACACTCAAAAAAATTTTTTTTTTTTTCAAAAATGGATATAAAAAAGTTTTTTACCCAAAAGAAAATATTTCTAATCAAAATTGTTAATTTTTTCACGTTAAAAAACTATCACTTTAAAAGGGCACTGTGGAGGGTATTCATGGATTCGGCTTAGTCGAATTTAACTATTCTACTTATTTTTACATATTTTTTTTACTTTTCTTAACCCATTTTGGACCAAGATTCAATTTTCTTTTTCTTTTTTTGAAAAAGGTACTTTTTTAGGGTAATTAGCACCCGCTGATCTCAAAAATCTTGTCAAAAAATTTTCAATGCGCCGTTATCCCAGAAAAGCTTGCATTTTAACTTTTTATGCAATTTAAATGTTTGGATTTATTTGATATTTTATTAATTTATTTCAAATTAGTAAAATTTGATAATAAATTAAATATAAAAAAATTTTAAAATAATCAAAAAAATTAAAAGCCGAAAATCAAAAAATGGTAAATTTTCGTTTTAGCTTGAAACAATTTCTGTACTGATTTGCATTGAATTTCATGGACATATAAATTGCGGTGGTCAAGTGGGGATATTTTTATACACTCCACTTACAAGGGAAGTCTCCCTAGTGTCACCCGCGGATCTTTATGGAATTGGTTTTATTTTGTAGAGCACAAAAAATAAAGGGACACGTATTTTTTTTTAGCGGCCCAAATTCATATTTAGGGGGTAAAAAGGAGGGGGGAAGACAAGGCAATTTTTCAGTTTTTTTCGTTTATCTCCTAAATTATGCAAAGAAACCTAGTCATGTTACATACCAAATGAAAGGTCTTTGGAAAACCTATCTGCGTGTGCTAAGAACGTGTTCAAACATGCACAACTTTTTGTCATATTGAGTAAAATACCAAAATTTTAGGACATTTTTGTTAATAAGTCGAAAAATATTAACTTCTTCGGCCCGTTGTTAGCACCACGAGATAGGTATTTTTAATACCTTTAATCTGATACCACATATGCCTATAATAATTTTGTTTAAATAGGCGTAAATTGTAAAAAACTGAAAAAGGTCAATTTCCCCTCATACAAATCGACCCCCCCTAAAAATGAGTTTGGGCCGCTAAAAAAAAACACGTATCGAATTAATTTTCGTTCTTAACAACATATCCAAATTTCATAAAGATCGGAGGGTGACACCAGGGAGACTTCCCTTGTTAGTGATAGAGGGTATATATAAGTTTGTCATTCCGTTTGTAACTCATCGAAATATCGGTCTGGGACCCCATAAAGTATATATATTCATGATGCCCGATCGATTTTAAGACATTCTAGCGATGTCCGTCTGTCCGTCTGTCTGTCTGTGGAAAATGCTGTCACGGACAAAATATTGCACAGAGATAACTGAAACTTAACATATTTATTGGAAGTTCTCCCGAGAAGTTTGGTATTGCATTTGAGCAATATCAGTTCAGTGGTTTAAAAGTTATGAACGAAAATGTAAGCACACCTCAAAAATTTCAGTACATTCAACATAACCTAAAAATACAAAATGCTTTAATTCGGCTTCTGGTTGACATATGTGAACATAATTGAACACCAAATGGTATTTAAACAAGTACGAACATATTTTTTGACAAAAAAAGAAAAAAAATCGCGGATTTTTTTTTACTAAAATTTTTTTTCGCGGAATTTTTTTTTTCAAATTTTTTTTTTTTTTCAAAAGTAATTTCCTTTTAAATAAAGTTTTTTGCAATAATCTTTTTGAAATTGTGGAGGGTATCACTGCATTCGGCAAGGCCGAATTTAACTTTTTTACTTGTTTTTTAATTGCAGAAAGATGAGACTTAACATTCGTAACCATATTTACCCGAAATTCCACCTTTTTCATACATAAATATTTTTTTGAAAAACAAATTAAAGATTTTTATGTCAGAATAACTTCAAAGTCCTGCACTTTGATCAAGGGGATAAGAAAATTACAGTTTTCTCGATCCGGCAACGTCCCCGCCGACCCCCTAAAAAACGCTATTTTAATTTTATTTTTACATTTTTAAGGGCATTTTATCAAAAATGCTAAAAATAAATACGTGTTTAGTATTAAAATTAAAAAAAAATATATTTTTTTAGTTTTTATGCGTTTTTTATATTTTTAGCATTTTTTTCGATAATACCGGTACGTACCGGTATCGACGTTTCGGTATCGGTAATACCGTAACCGATTCAACTCAAATACCGTAACCGATACCGATACCGAAATAAATAAAAAAACAATACCAATACCGATATCGATACCGTTATTCGTTTCGATTGCCAACCTTGATTTTTTTTCATCAATATTTTTTTTCACCAATATTTTTTCATCATTTTTTTTCATAAATATTTTTTTTCATCAATATTTTTTTTTTCTTCAATATTTTTTTTCATCAATTTTTTTTTTCATCAATATTTTTTTTTTCTTCAATATTTTTTTTCATCAATTTTTTTTTCATCAATATTTTTTTTCATCAATATTTTTTTCTTCAAAATTTTTTTCATCAATATTTTTTTTTTCATCAATATTTTTTTTCATTATTATTTTTTTTCACCAATTTTTTTTTATACCCTCCACTCTAGTGATAGAGTGTATATATAAGTTTGTCATTCCGTTTGTAACACATCGAAATATTGGTCTAGGACCCCATAAAGTATATATATTTTCATGATCCTCGATCGATTTTAAGTCGATCTAGCGACGTCCGTCCGTCCGTCTGTCTGTCTGTCCGTCCGTAGAAAACACGCTAACTTTTGAAAGACTTTACAGAGGCTACTAAAGTTTGGCACATATGTTGGTCATTTACCTGGTCAGGTTGGTGTTGCTATCCAGCTAAATCGGTCCAGTAGTTCAAAAGTTATGAGCAAAAGAGTAAATTTCAGCAAGGATTTTTCGCGAATTTACGAGATAAAAACCACGATAACTTTCGAAAGACAATAATAAGACTACTGAAGCTTAACGTGAATCTTTACCGTTCCCCAGGTCTGTTTGGTATTAAATTTCAGCTCAATCGGTCCAGTGCACAGTGCCACATTTGGCCAATCTAGCACGACAAAAATCAAAAAAAAAAGTTCCCCGATTTTCATGATATGATTGGATGTATTTTAGAACATTCCTAATAGCACGGAAATAATCATATAAGAACGATAATTCTGTTCGTTACTAACAGGTGGGTGCATAAAGTTGCATCTTGTAAAATTCTGTAACTAGTGTACATTATTTCGCATAAATTAAGTCGAGTTTAAACTGTTGTAACTTTTGAACAAAAAGAGATATTTATCCACTCTTTTTTGGTAATTTTATAGGATATTTAAATGCTTTAAGTCATATCTTTTCTTTTTTTTAAAACAAATTTTTCTATTTTTTATTAAATTTTTAACAAAATACAAATTTTTGAAAAGAAAATTATATATTTATTTTTTTTTATGGAATAGAACTTTTGTGTTTGGTCCATATTGGTCGCCGGACTTTTTCAGATATATTGACCAATATCCATAGTACTTATTTCAACGGCTAACTTTTGCGACCGTCTGCGACGCCGACTACAGTGGGGCGATATGTAAACCTTGTTTTTACATATTTTTTAAACATATTTTAAAAAAGTGGGCGTGGCAGTTGTCTGACCGCCCCCTTTTTTTGTGATATTATTTCTACAGTCATTGAGAGTATATATACCAAATTTAAAGAAATTATTACCAAAATTACAAATTTTAAAAAAAGTGGGCGTGGCCCTTAACCGGCCTCCCACATTTTTCATAATGTTATTTCCGAAGTCAAAACGAACATTTATACCGAATTTCAAGTCAATATAAGTAAAATTGGATTTTTGTCGTCCTAGATTGGCCAAATGTGGCACTGTGCAGTGGTTCAAAAGTTATAAAACCCTGAATTTCAGATTAGTCTCATCTTAAATGCCACGTGTTTTAACAAGTTTTAAAAGCATTGGTTACTTAAAAATTACTCTCGAAAAAAATTTTACACTCAAAAAAAAATTAGTTTTTTTTTGACAAAAATGTCAATATTTTGTGTACATACGTACGAGCATTTACTCAGAATTATTTTAACAGTAAAAAAAACATTACACTCAAAAAAAGTTTTACACTCAAAAAAAAATTTGTAATTTTCCTTTTTTTTTTAAATGACAAAAGAGGAGTTTTTACTCAAAATAAAATATTTCTAATCAGAATTGTTAATTTTTTTCACGTTAAAAATAAACTATCCTTTAAAAAAATGCATTGTGAAGGGTATTCATAGATTCGGCAAACTCGAATTTAACTTTTATACTTGTTTTTCATTAATATTGTTTTTCACCAATATTTTTTTCATCAATTTTTATAAATAAAATAACGATCATAAAAACTTGAAAATTTGAAGACTTTAATTTTTATGAGGAAAAAAAGTCAGAAAGTCGAAAAGTTGACTTTTTCTTAAAAAAAAATCTCGCTTATAAGTCTTTTTGCAGGCCACTCGATGTTATACTATTAGTACGAATAAACCACTTTTTATTTCATTTTAATGATTCTTTTTTTTATTCACCCATCACAACAGGAAATTATTTCAATTTCAACTAACTACTAAATGCTCATACAAGTAGTATGACCTGGTTTAGAAAACTACATAAATCCGGTTGTTAATGAAAAACTACGCCATCATAGTCAGAAGACAATTAGCAAACTATTACCAAACAGATAGTTTATTACAGAATGTACTTAATCATTCCAAAAGATTTTGTTTAAAACATGGTAAACGTACCCAGGCAGAAATCGCCTGAGATTTCCAATTTTTGGCAATCAAAAGATAACTGTTTTCTTATACCACTGAGTCAAATTATTTTGGAAACAATTCTAAAAATATCGAAAATCATACCTAATATCAAATTTTCCTTTGCGCCTAAAAGTATGCAATCAAACATCGGAAACCGTTTGACTCAAACTTATAGTGACAATGACCTTTAACGACATGAGTTATTAAACAATAAAAATAAATTTTTATTGTAATATTTTAATGAAATCAAATTAAATTTAAATATTGTATGCTCTCTTGCAAAAAAATATGTTAAAATCCTTTTAGTTTTTGAGTTATTTTAAAATTAACATTTACATTTTTACAATACAGCCATATATAATCAATACCTCTTTTGTACGTTATTCCATCCCGTGCCATCCAATTGAAATAGTAAATTTTCTGTTTGACATTTTACTTTTTTACAATTCTTATAAAATTTTTAACAAAATGTTGGCCTTTTTGTGAACTATTGCTACTCTACATATACTACCTACACTTGAACTACTACAACAGCAACACCACTAAAACCGGACCAAAACAAAGTCAAACCATACACAGAAAAAAATGATTTCTAAAGTTCTTTAAATGAAAATTTTGAATTTAAAATTTCACTTTCATAATCCCAATTTTAAACTTTTAGAATCAGAAATTCCTTAAAGTCGTTTTCAGAATGTTTTCTTTCTATGGAAGATCCTCATTTTGAAATTCAAGTTTGTATGACAATTTTATCAGGAGATCGAAAAGTACCAAAGAACACTTTTTCACCCTCATAGCATCTAAACTTTCTATAAATAGCTTTTGTCAGTTTTTTTTTGCACTGGATAAACCTACATTCTACATTTCAAGTTTCTGAAATCGTTATTAAATGAGAAAAAGTACCAAAGTACAATTGTTTACCCTTTTTATCCCATTAAAATCGAAATTTCCAAAAGTTACAATTTTCAAATTCGGCAGGAGGATCATACATTTCAAGTTTCTGGGACCATAATTTCTCGATATAAAAAAAGTACCAAAGTTCACTTTCTTTACCCCTTATACACTATTTGAAACAGAAATTCCTTAAAGTCGTTTTTAAAATGTTTAATTCCGATGAAGGATCCTATATTTTAAAATTAAAATTTGTGTGACCATTATATAAAGAGATCAAAAAGTACCAAAGTACACTTTTTTACTCCTTAACATAAAGTACTTTTGTCAGGTACCAAAGTACACTTTTTTACTCCTTAACATAAAGTACTTTTGTCAGAATGTTTTTTTTTTCGCTGGATGATCATACTACATTTCACATTTCAAGTTTCTAAAAATTTTATAGCAGGCAATTGAAAAAGTACTAAAGTACACTTTTGTACCCTTTTGTTTGTTATATTTCAATAAAATCTTTAAAAGTTACTTTTTTTAGAAGATAAAAAAGTACCAAAGTACACTCCTTTCCGCATTTAACAGTCTTAGAATCAGAAATTCATTAAAGCCAGTTTTCAGAATGTTTTGTTCTAATGGAGGATCTTACATTTAAAAAATCAAGTTCTTATGAACTTAAAAAGTACCAAAATACACATTTTTACACTCTTAGCATCGAAACCTTGTATAAAGTACTTTTGTCAGAATGTTTTTTTTTTTTGTTCCTACATTCCACAGTTCAAGTTTCTGAAATCATGATTTTCGAATATTAAAAAAGTACCACAGTACAATATTGTACCCTTTTTATACCATTAAACTGGTTCATTTTTCAAATTATTTTGTTTTTCTGACTGGAGGATCCTACACTACAAATTTCAAGTTTCAGAAACCATAACTTTTGGATATATAAAAAGTACCAAAGTTAACTCTCTTAACCCCTTTTTACGCTTTTAGAATCAGAATGTCTAAAAGCATAAATGTCGATTTTCAGAATGTTTTGGTTCGATCCTCTACATTTCAAAATTTTAAGTTTTTGTGACATTTATATCAGGAGAGTACCAAAATATTCTTTTTACTCTCTAAGCATGCATTTTTTTCCTTTTTTGCCCCTTAGATTCGAAATTTCCAAAAAGTACTTTTCTAAAAAATTTTTTCGCCAGAGGATCCTACATTCCAAATTTCACGTTTCGTTGACCATTATATCTGGAAATACAAAAAGTACCAAAGTGCACTTCGAAGTACAAAGTTAAATCATTCATTCATTCATTCATTCATTCATTCATTCATTCATTCATTCATTCATTCATTCATTCATTCATTCATTCATTCATTCATTCATTCATTCATTCATTCATTCATTCATTCATTCATTCATTCATTCATTCATTCATTCATTCATTCATTCATTCATTCATTCATTCATTCATTCATTCATTCATTCATTCATTCATTCATTCATTCATTCATTCATTCATTCATTCATTCATTCATTCATTCATTCATTCATTCATTCATTCATTCATTCATTCATTCATTCATTCATTCATTCATTCATTCATTCATTCATTCATTCATTCATTCATTCATTCATTCATTCATTCATTCATTCATTCATTCATTCATTCATTCATTCATTCATTCATTCATTCATTCATTCATTCATTCATTCATTCATTCATTCATTCATTCATTCATTCATTCATTCATTCATTCATTCATTCATTCATTCATTCATTCATTCATTCATTCATTCATTCATTCATTCATTCATTCATTCATTCATTCATTCATTCATTCATTCATTCATTCATTCATTCATTCATTCATTCATTCATTCATTCATTCATTCATTCATTCATTCATTCATTCATTCATTCATTCATTCATTCATTCATTCATTCATTCATTCATTCATTCATTCATTCATTCATTCATTCATTCATTCATTCATTCATTCATTCATTCATTCATTCATTCATTCATTCATTCATTCATTCATTCATTCATTCATTCATTCATTCATTCATTCATTCATTCATTCATTCATTCATTCATTCATTCATTCATTCATTCATTCATTCATTCATTCATTCATTCATTCATTCATTCATTCATTCATTCATTCATTCATTCATTCATTCATTCATTCATTCATTCATTCATTCATTCATTCATTCATTCATTCATTCATTCATTCATTCATTCATTCATTCATTCATTCATTCATTCATTCATTCATTCATTCATTCATTCATTCATTCATTCATTCATTCATTCATTCATTCATTCATTCATTCATTCATTCATTCATTCATTCATTCATTCATTCATTCATTCATTCATTCATTCATTCATTCATTCATTCATTCATTCATTCATTCATTCATTCATTCATTCATTCATTCATTCATTCATTCATTCATTCATTCATTCATTCATTCATTCATTCATTCATTCATTCATTCATTCATTCATTCATTCATTCATTCATTCATTCATTCATTCATTCATTCATTCATTCATTCATTCATTCATTCATTCATTCATTCATTCATTCATTCATTCATTCATTCATTCATTCATTCATTCATTCATTCATTCATTCATTCATTCATTCATTCATTCATTCATTCATTCATTCATTCATTCATTCATTCATTCATTCATTCATTCATTCATTCATTCATTCATTCATTCATTCATTCATTCATTCATTCATTCATTCATTCATTCATTCATTCATTCATTCATTCATTCATTCATTCATTCATTCATTCATTCATTCATTCATTCATTCATTCATTCATTCATTCATTCATTCATTCATTCATTCATTCATTCATTCATTCATTCATTCATTCATTCATTCATTCATTCATTCATTCATTCATTCATTCATTCATTCATTCATTCATTCATTCATTCATTCATTCATTCATTCATTCATTCATTCATTCATTCATTCATTCATTCATTCATTCATTCATTCATTCATTCATTCATTCATTCATTCATTCATTCATTCATTCATTCATTCATTCATTCATTCATTCATTCATTCATTCATTCATTCATTCATTCATTCATTCATTCATTCATTCATTCATTCATTCATTCATTCATTCATTCATTCATTCATTCATTCATTCATTCATTCATTCATTCATTCATTCATTCATTCATTCATTCATTCATTCATTCATTCATTCATTCATTCATTCATTCATTCATTCATTCATTCATTCATTCATTCATTCATTCATTCATTCATTCATTCATTCATTCATTCATTCATTCATTCATTCATTCATTCATTCATTCATTCATTCATTCATTCATTCATTCATTCATTCATTCATTCATTCATTCATTCATTCATTCATTCATTCATTCATTCATTCATTCATTCATTCATTCATTCATTCATTCATTCATTCATTCATTCATTCATTCATTCATTCATTCATTCATTCATTCATTCATTCATTCATTCATTCATTCATTCATTCATTCATTCATTCATTCATTCATTCATTCATTCATTCATTCATTCATTCATTCATTCATTCATTCATTCATTCATTCATTCATTCATTCATTCATTCATTCATTCATTCATTCATTCATTCATTCATTCATTCATTCATTCATTCATTCATTCATTCATTCATTCATTCATTCATTCATTCATTCATTCATTCATTCATTCATTCATTCATTCATTCATTCGTTCATTCATTCGTTCATTCATTCATTCATTCATTCATTCATTCATTCATTCATTCATTCATTCATTCATTCATTCATTCGTTCATTCATTCATTCATTCATTCATTCATTCATTCATTCATTCATTCATTCATTCATTCATTCATTCATTCATTCATTCATTCATTCATTCATTCATTCATTCATTCATTCATTCATTCATTCATTCATTCATTCATTCATTCATTCATTCATTCATTCATTCATTCATTCATTCATTCATTCATTCATTCATTCATTCATTCATTCATTCATTAATTCATTCATTCATTCATTCATTCATTCATTCATTCATTCATTCATTCATTCATTCATTCATTCATTCATTCATTCATTCATTCATTCATTCATTCATTCATTCATTCATTCATTCATTCATTCATTCATTCATTTATTCAGTGCTTCATTTAATCATGCGTACAGTTAGTCAGTCATTCACCTAACTCTCAATAATTACAGATTTTTTTGTAATAACATCAATTAAAAGAGTAATTGATTTTAAATTTTTTCTCAATTAAAATTTTCATTGAAAGAAACTTCGAATTCAATCATTCGTTCAGTTAGTAATAAAATCAATTAAAAGAGTAAATAGTTCATTCATTCATTCAATCATTCGTTCAGATTTTATAATTACAGATTTTTTTCTTAATAAAATCAATAAAAAGTGTAATTGATTTTAATTTTTTTCTCAATTAAAATTTTTGTTAAAAAAAATTTCGAAATATTTTTTCTGTGTTAAATATTAAACAGACAGTAGTACAATGCAGGAATATGCATACGCGGGAAAAAAATCTATATATATTATACAAAAAAACGATATTTTATGCCTGGTGACATGGAAAAGCTATTATGTACAATAGTAATGAAGAAAAAATGAATGAAAAACAACAAAATTAAAAAAAAAACGGAGTAAAAGCTGGAAAAACTCTTAAATTAAAAAAAAATAAAATAAAAATATCCTGAAAATATGCAAAAAAAAAAATAACCAAACGGAATTGAGAGAAACAGAAAACAAAAAAAAAACATTGAAATAAAAAATAAATACAAGAAATTATTGCAGTAGACGGAAGTTAATGAATATGGACAGGAAATGAAGCTATAATTGTAACGGAAAGCAATTTTCGTGCAGTTTGTATGTGAAAAAATGTTAAAATGAAGAAAAGTCATTAAAATTCAATTGAAGTTTGTAAAATAATTTCATGTAGAAATAAGTGAAGGAGGAAATTTAGAAAAAAATGCAAAAAAAAATATTAAATAAATGTATCATGGCGTATAAGTTATTTTTTGTATAAATAATAATATATTCCTCATACGCTCAGTTATACTAATGTTACCACATTGGGTAACATTCGTTTTTCTCAAGGATGGGTACCAATTCGATAAAAGTATTGGTATTGGTATTGGTTTTTAAAATTATATTAGTATTGGTATAGGTATTGGTTTTCATTTTTTGTTGAATTGGTATAGGTTTCGGTATTGGTTTTGAATTATTTAGGTATTGGGTATTGGTATTGGTTTTAGCCTCGAATCGGTATCGGTTTTTAATAAGTATTGGTATTTATCTTATATCGGTTTTGGGATTTGTATGCAAAAGGTTTTGTCGTTAATATTAATTAATTTAACGTAAGTCGTCCTTCTGTCCGCCCCACAGTGCACACTGGGGCGAGATGGTAGGTTTTTTGGCCAAAAGTCTCTACAGGTCGTACATTTTAACCGATTTCTTTGAAATTCAGAATATAAGCCTATATTAAGGTAATAAATTAGTGCCTTGAAAGTTTTTGAAATCGGACCTACAAGGAAACTATTTCAGGGTGGACACTTCATTTTTAATAAAATTTACAGATGTTATAGATGAAACAAATGAAGAGAAACTTGTCTTTTGTTTATGTATTTGAATTAGAGATGGTCTGTGGTCCCGTAATTTGCGTGACTCAAAAAAACACGTGATTCAGGCGTAAGCGATTTTTATTTAAATCACGTGATTATAGAGTGATTTTCATTTAAATTAATTACTATATTAGGGTAATTAATAAGTGACTTGAAACTTTTTGAAATCGGACCTACAAGGAAACTTTTTCAGGGTGGACACTTCATTTTTAACAAAATTTACAGATGTTATAGATGAATCAAATGAAGAGACACTTGCCTTTTGTTTAAGTATTTGAATTGGAGATGGTCTCTGGTCCCGTGATTCACGCGTGAGCGTAAGTGATTTTCCTTTCAAATCATTTGGTTATAGAGTGATTTTCATTTAAGTCAAGTGACTATATTAAGGTAATAAATAAGTGCCTTGAAACTTTTTGGATTCAGACCTACAAGGAAACTTTTTCAAGGGTGGACACTTCATTTTAAATAAAATTTACAGATGTTATAGATTAAACAAATGAAAAGACTCTTGTCTCTTGTTTATGTATTTGAATTGGAGATGGTCGCTGGTCCCGTGATTTGGGTGACTCAAAAAAGTGATTTTCATTTAAATCATGTGATTGTGAGTTGAAAAATTCTGAGTGAGTTTCTAGAGCAGAGCTTCTCTCTAACTTTTGCATCGCGATCCCTTTTCAATATTTCAAATATCTCGCGACCCCCAACAAGTGAGAAAATTAAAGTCGGTAAAGACCGACCATGTTATGCTCTACACCAAGTTTTCCCAAAAATTGGTCTCAAATCCAAATATGGACTGATTGGATCCCTGGGGAATACAAGTAGAACTGGTCCGTTTTCTGTAAAATTTGCAATGATTATTTTTAAATGCTTTTACCTGCTTAATTTCGAAAGCATACTTATTTTAATACGGTTTTAAGAGTAGTTTTTCCAAATTTAAAGGGGACGTTTGTATGGGCTAGATCCTAACATGGGCCGATTTTTTTCAACACAGTTTTTTAAGATTTTAGCTGTTTTTAAAGTCCCCAATTGAGCAAGGATGCTGATAGCATGTAGTCCTGGCAATCATATTCTGAAGTAGTCAGATTTAAAAACTGTGCTTTTTAAATATTGCCCTAACGAGCTATGAAGCTGAAAATGGCCAAGTTAATAGTATTGAAGATGGAGCATATTCTAAAGTTGTCGGATTTAAAATTCTTAAACTTTGGACGAAAAAATTATATGAATTATGGTAAAATTGTGATTTTGGCATGCATATAAGTAGTACGTAACATCAGATCCACACGGACATGGATTATTCGGTGTAAGGAACGGAAAAAGGGGGTAAATTAAATTATATATTTTCCAGACTTTTTTGAAGCCCACTGATAAGTTAAAAATATGCATACATTGGCAGATCCTAACGTAGCCACGTATTTTTGTATTTGGGTAACTCAGCAATTTCCAAAAAAATATGCTTTGCTTGTATATTTTATTTTAATAATTTTAGCATGATATTTACTAAACTTTTCGCTACCCCCTAGAAATGCTTCCGTGGCCCCTTAGGAGGTCGCGACCCACCGTTTGAGAACCATTGGTCTAGAGAGTGAGTCAAATTTTTGCGTATGGGATGTTTTTTTTTTTTTAAAACCCCTTTAAAAAAAAAATATTTTTTAGCAGTATTTGCATTCAGAATTAAGTCAAACTTTAAACTAAATAGTACATGCTTAACCCATTTTGGACAAAGATTAATTTTTTTTTGGAAAAAGGTACATATTTAGTAAAATTAGCACCGGCTGATCTCAAAACTCTTGTAAAAAAAATTTTAATGTTCCGTTATTCCAGAAAAGCCTGTATTTCAACTTTTTATGCAATTTTAATATTTGGATTTATTTGCTATTTTATTAATTTATTTCGTTATTTTCAAAATAAATAGTTTCAAAATGTTTCAATTAGTGTAATTTGATAATAAATTAAATCTTAAAAAAAATTATATTAATTAATAAAAAAAATAAAAGCCTAAACTAAAAAAATGCAAATTTTTCGTTTTTGCTTGAAACACTTTCTGTGCTGATGCACATTGCATTTAATGCACATATAAATTCCGGTGGTCAAGGGGAGATATTTTTTAATTGCAGAAAAATGAGACTTAACATTTATAACAAAATATACCTGAACTTCATCCTTTTCGTACAAAAATATTTTTTTGAAAAAGGTGATCGAAATGGGTTATCATGCAATTGCGATTACACGGGTCAATTGTTTTCTTATATGTAGTTCACACTTACGATCTTAAACAAGTTGTTTAACAAAACACCAGTAACAGAATAAAAACGTAATGGATACAGAAAAAGGAATTTTTTAAACACGTAGCCCTTAACTCTCAAAAATAGCAAGTGTGAACTGCACATTAAATTCTTATATAATATGACTGTGCCTCTAATAAAACAATACAATTTTTTTCTGGATTCTGGTGTTGTGACATAAAATTTTGTAACGTCTGCTTGATTGAAATTTTGGAATTTCCAAAAAAAAAAAAAACATTAGTATTTTTTTTACAACGCAAAGAAGAGTGCAGTGACATTCAATGTACATACATATATCAAATATTAACAATGTTTGCAAAAGAAAAAATTTCATCACAGAAAAGGTCTAAATTTTTTAAGATCTACTTTTATTAGGGGTCATAAAAACCGTGACAAAAAATATTTCTTTTATGTTTTTATGGCTTTTAAAATTCAAGTAGCTAACTCCTTTTTGTTATGTGACATTGCATGCAAACGATTACTGATCGATGTAACATCTTTTGCAATTCGTTAGTCAGGTAAAACCTAATAATGTGATGAAAAGAAAATGTTTGACGTCACAATTAAACAAACGAAAATAAGAATACAAAAAACCGAAACAAAACCGATACGAAAGTAGAAAAAAATGAATTGGTATTGGTTTTTTATTGGTATTGGTTTTAAAGAATAAAAGTATTGGTTTTTATTGGTATTGGTAGTGGGGAATCGGTATTGGTTTTTTATCGGTATTGGTATCGCACAAATAAAGGTATTGGTTTTTAATTGGTATTGGTTTTCAATTCGAATTGGTATTAACGGGTATTGGTATCGAAAAGGTATTGGTACCCATCATTGGTTTTTCTTTTTTGTATAAATAATAATATATTCCTCATACGCTCAGATATACTAATGTTACCACATTGGGTAACATTCGTTTTTCTTTTGTTGCTGAAATTTTGTTCAGAGATTTTTATAGATTTTGAATTTCGCCTTCTGACTACTTTTTTCATTACCACAATTTTTTCTGAAAAATAAGTAATTTTTGCTGTTTAAAGTTTAGCATTTTCTATTTAGTTAAAAATTAAACTCGCTTTCAGTTTCCTATTTGACTTTGGAGAGTTTATTTTTTTTTTTTGTTTAAAAAATAAATAAAACGGAAATATGTTTAGCAACGCCATAAATCTCTTCAGTTTTTTTTTTTCTGTTTTATAGTCTCCTCTGCTAAACTTTAACCGTTCTGACCAGAGTTTTCAAATAATGAATTTTCTGATGTGGTTTTTGAACTAAAACATAAATTTTTATAATATTTACATATGGACTTTTGTCATTAACTTTTAACGCTTGTGATATTTTACTAATTTCGCAATAACATTTTTATTTGTAAACTAGGTGGTACCTGTGAATGTAAATATGTTAAGGGAACCATAATGAGTAATTCTGCAAAGGCACAGCGCAAATAGTCTCATGATCTCATGGTAAGGAACGTGCAAAGTTGAAAAATGTAAAAAAATCGCTTGATACTCTCATGAAATTTTTCGTTCAAAGTTCCATATTGTTGGGTGCGTTAAAGGTATTGCTCCAAATTTAATACCGTTTAATCAGTAGACTTGGGCAATTATTTGGTGTAGGTTCAGTGGATGTGCCATCAATAAGAAAAAAGTTACATGGACCTAAAACTTTGATACCAATTTTTTTCATTTTTCAATTTTTCGAGGTTTTTTGATTGTAGCTTTTGGTGCAAACTGTAATTTTAAAATTCAAATACACATAGTAAAAGCCCTTGTAAATATGCACAATCTGAGACTGATTCGAGTGATGTGCTCGCAATGGTTACGAAGCTGCAGCTCTCCAAAGATGGGAAGAAAAAACGTGAATTTTTTAAAAAGTCTGTTTTTTGCGAGGCACACTCCCAGTTTTGTTCCGAATGGTTCCGAATGCTTTGTGAACTTTATAATTTACCATTTCCCACTTGATTTACAAACGCACCCAAAAAATATTCAATTCCAAAAATTTTATGAACTTTTTAAATTTTTTGCAAAATTTCGATATTTTAGTTTTGCATTATTTGATAGTCAAATGTGCATGGCTGAAAGTTGAACATGTAGAAACAATCGTATATGCAAATATAACAAATCATGGAAAGCAACATTGATCAAAAGTTAATATTGGCGAATTCCGCGGCGTTTTTCTGTTTTTCGTTTTTTGTAAGGCACATCCAGGCCGCTTATCGAAATTGGTCAGTGAAAAGCGCGTTTGGTAGTATTTTTAATGCTTTATCTTCAATCCATTCGCACCCAAAAACAATTGCCGTTTTAGTGGTTTTTGGTGGTTTTAAATTTTTGATACTTTTAAATTTAATGGTTATATAAAATCTTAAATTACTTAAAATAAAGTAGAAAAGGAATGTATTTTGATAGATTTTGACATGTCTTATTCGAATAATATTTCAAAATTAGTCCATTGATTTTTGCAGTCGCGAAAATCGCGAAAAATCGCTAAAATTTTTTATAACCTTAATAAAATTAATAATAACGTTTAAATATTTCGTAATATCCTTAATATTGTCATTATTAATCATACTTTGAATAGTTTTAATATTCAGTGAAGGACAACACTGTAAAATCAGACATTAAATGAATGTGGGTGTGGAACAAGGTGCTATAATCCAAAAACCAAATTGTAGAGGAGAAGCAAAAAACTGAATAAGTCGCAAACAAAATTTAATTTCTTAATTTTCTTTTTGCAGATCGACAAAGATTGACCATTTGCATCTATGTACAAAATTTCATAAAAATAGAATGAGCGGAAGTAGCAAAAAATTGCATGTGAAATTTTGTTCTAGTGGAATAAGGTGCTATGTTACAATTTCTTCTAGGAATTTCAATACATTTGCCAAGTAGTTTTCTGTTTTTTGTGTAATTTTTTAAAAATTAAAATTTGGCATGATGAATTCTGCAAAATTTAGACGGGGTAAAGCAATACTCATTTTTATATAAGAATAAGAAAAGATAGTTAATTTAACCAAAAACAAGTGGTTTATGGTTTATTTTGAACTGATTTTCGCTGAATGGGTTAAAAAAATTTTGCGCAAATTATAATATAAGTTACTAACCATTCAATTTTATAGTTCTAACTCAAAAATTGGATAGATTATCTAAATCCGCCCTCAGTATTTCGTAAAACACTATATTGTTTTTGTATGGATATAGCACCTTTTTCCATATTCACACTTTAACTATAGATAGATTTGATATGAAAGCGTTTTTTGCCAAACCAATGGGCACATGTTAAAGCCTTGGATGTTTTCTACACGTTAGCCATCTCATATGCAAGAATTTTGATATACCACCTTTAGTTTCACTGCAAAATACATGTTAGTATTCGGGGGAAAAATATAAAATATTTCCAAAAGTCGTTAAAATTGAACTTTTAAGGTCAATTTTATGACAGAAAACGATCAAGTTTTTAAGAAATTTGTTTGCAAATAGATCGAACTATTGAAGGGAGATACGATTTTGCAAAAAAACGCGATTTCCAAAAATTGGATTTTAGCACCTTCTTCCACACACACATTCAAATATTACTACTAAATATTAAAAAAAAAAAAAATCAAAAATTATTAAATTCTTTTTTTTTCAAAAATGTTCCCTTTAAACCACTGCTGTTTCTTACCTATTAGAAATAGAGTAATAGTGTTAACTAAGAATTTGTTGAGATTTTTTTAATACATTTGATAATATTTTTCTAAAAAAAATTAAACCGTTGGGAACATTTTTATTTCCAAAATATTGGAAATTGTGCTGAAAAAAAATTGGTTTAATGCAAATATCTCGATATTTAGCAAAGATTTTATGCATGTTTGAATGTGTATTTTAGCTCTAGGTAAGCATAATACAAAATGGTATGTTTGGTAAACTTCGAATAAAAAATGTAATTTTGACAATTTTTTTTTAAATGTTAACTTTAAACCGCCATAGTTTTGGGTGCGATCGCTCAAATTAATGCACGCGAACGGATTTGACTTACTTAATTATAATGTTATTAACCTACAAAGACTTATCAATGTGCCACGAAAAAAAAATCGCAATTTTTTTTTTCTTAAATATTAAAAGTTAATGACAATTGCTCATATGCATTTTTAAAACAAATTGTGTGGAACTCAGTTACACATATGAAGACTAAATATATTGGAGTGGCATTTTTTCTTCGGAATTCTGATTTTAATGATGAAATAAAATCTCTAGAAGCTTAAAATTTGGAATGTAGGATCATCCAGCGAAAAAACTAGCATTTAGACAACAGTACTTTTTAGAAAGTTTAAAAAAAAGTTTTTTTTTTAAATGTCGATTCAAAGTCGCCAAAAATGGGACATAAATGTATGTTCCCAAGTAAAAATGTTTATACATATATATTCTTATATACCACAACTGATCCGAAATTTGAAAGATTAGTACTGATCCGAGTAAGATCAGTACTGATCCGTCCGATTAAAACTTACCTAATCTTAGCGATCCATTTTTCGGATCTGTACTGATCCTTCAAATTTTTACTCGGGTTTCTATAACTATTGAGAAAGGACCCCAGAATCTCAAAAATTTGTCATGTAGGATCCATATTAAGAAATATAATTATACCCTTCCCCACTCTGTGGTACAGGTATATTGATTTTGTGCTGATGTTTGTAACAACCCGAAATATTGGTCCTAGACCCAAATTAAAGTATAGTAATCGACTCAGAATAACTTTTAGAGTCGATTTAGCAATATCCGTCTGCCCGTACATCCGTCTGTCTGTCCGTCTGTTCATGTAACCGATTTGTCTGAAATTTGAAACTTCTTTTGGCACATGTTTTGACCTAGCCCCCATACAAACGTGCCCTTTTAATTTGGCTTAAATGACTCTAATAACCGTATTATAATAGATATCCCTACGAAATTTGACAAGTAAACGTTTTTTATATTCACAAATCACTATTCTAAATTTTAAAGGAATCGAACAAGTTATTCCTGTAGCCCCCATATTCACCCCGATATTACCCCCCCCCCCCCCTCCCCCATTATTCACATAAATCTCTCAAATTTAATGAAAATAGAAAATATTTTATTAAAACTTTGTTTGTGTGTGTTTTAAGCGTAATTTAATAACCTAATCAAATTTTGATTATAATTTTACCATTTTTGGACTTAGGCCCCATATAAAAATTTCGCCCGATTTTCAGTTAAAGCGGTTTATTAACAACAAATAGAAGCCTATTTAACTCCAATTTGGTTTGTGAGTGTTTTTATATTGTTTGATGAGTTTATTTTGGCTTGAGGTTATATGGTGTTTTATATATAAAATAAAAAGTCAAAAAGTATATCGAGTTTTTTATTTATATATTTTTATTTTTCCGATATTTCAATCAGCATCGCTGATTATCTTCAGGGATTTTAACAAAAATGTTTTTATACTTATTAACGATTTGACAAATGATAGATCCTATCGGTCCATGTTTAAACTTGGGACCCATTTTTCGGAAAACACTGGTGTAGGATTTTATATGGTCGATTATGACCGACAATCATTTGCTTACTTGATTTATTATGGGTTAATGTTGGCTAAAATGGTATTGATAAAGAGTACACCGAAAAAATTCCCCAGTTAGCCAGTTACGAAAATTTCCAGTTAATACTTAATTTGTTTAAAATAACTGCCTTAGCCACCAGTAACTATGATTTCGGTTAACAATAACAGTTTTTTAGTTACCCTGTATTTCAAATTCTTTTTAAATTGTCAAAAAGTAAACAAAATAATTTCAAATAAAAAAATATTGTGTCGTTAAAAATGAAATCGTGCATTTGGTCCATGGTAAGAATGATTAAAAGATATTTGTTAAATTAAAATTTATAACAATAAATTTAATTTTATTTGTTTAAAGGTGGCGGAAGAGGAAATCTGGCCAAAAGCAGAATTGATTCAGTTACAGGTGCTGATGCTGATGCTGTAAGATTTAACTTAGATATTAAAAAAATTGGAGTTAAAAATTATAAACTTTGTATTGTTTTAAAATGTGTGAATAAAATTAAAAAATGATGATTTGGATTCTTCATTGCAAAAAATAATTGATTTAGAATAAAATTTCGGTTCTACACAACCAACCCCTATATCAATTTCGTCATTTTCAACTAAGAAATTATTTTTCAAAGTAACTGGGAAAATAGTTACCATTACCTGTCGCAATAATTGAATTTGTATTTTTTTAAAAAATTAGTAACTATCAACTTATTTGAATAACTGGGCCTCAGTTAGGTGTATTTTAACTGTAACTGGGAAATTTTTTGGGTGTAGAATTTTTGTATTTCTTGGAATGAAATCTAGACGGAGCGAAATGAATTAGAACTGGGAACAAAATGCAATAGAAAGGAGAAATAGAAATGAAAATGACATGAAACAAAATTGTTTTTTAATCAAAAATTTTTTTAATGAAATTTTTTTCCCCGCAATTTAGATTACTCAAACCTTTTTTTCTTTAAATAGTTTTTAAGAGAAAAGCGTCGGCTCAAAGATGTAAAATTTACAAAAATTTATGTAAAAAAATGAGTAAACAAAAAATTTAGGTGAACAAATTGAAGGAAAAAAAATAGGTTTTCCAAAATTTTAATTATTTTTTATTAAAAAAATTAAAATAAATACAAAAATTCTCAAGAAAATAATTTGGTTAAAAAAAAAGCTTTTAGAAAAAATTAAATTGGGTGAAAATAAAATTCGAAAAAATGTTTGTAAATTTAAGGGAAAATTTTGATTCTTAAAAAATAAGAACCAAAATCTCAGAATTTTGTGTAGGGAAAATGTCTCAGAAACAGAAAATTTTGTTTCTAGATAAAATATCTCTAAATCTGGAATGGCTGTATAAGAGTCCCCGCACAACAATGTCGGTGACGTTTTTTTCATACAAATTTGGCAAGAAAAAACGCTCGACCGAAAACCGCTTGAATAAAATCAAATTTATTTTTGTGTCGGTTTCTCTCTCTCTTTTAATTTTTGATATTAAAATGTTGCCACAATTTTATAAATATTTCGATTATTTTCGATAAAGTAAACAAAAAAATGTGATCTCTAAAAAAAAATATTTAAAATTCTAAAAAAACACACAAAAAAACTAATCAATATGAAAAAATCACATTGATATAAAATAAAAATTTGAAATTAAATAAAAAAAGTGCCGAAGAAGTGAAAAATAGTGTAAATACCAACGTCTGACTTAATTTTCCGCTGCCGCCTTTGTTTTGCGCCTATACTCTCTCATGACCGAAACCGACAACCGCTCCGACATTGTTGTGCGGGGACTCTAATACTTTCTAAAGGGCAGTCAGTAAAATAAAGAAAAAATCTTATGTACTTTTTCGATTAAAAGTTTTTTAAATGATCTTATTCTTCTAAGTTCTGTTTCTAACTGATAGGTTTGAAAATGGTTGTTGTTGATTGATGTGAACTTGATAGATTTAGAGTTATAGTTTCACGTTCGTTGCTGCTAAACACATTAAATATTTTAGCCAACGAGGCATTGGGATTACGATAAAAAGCGTTGAAAAAACAAAAGCGGTTGCGCAATAAAGCCAGTTAACGTCTTGAAATTTTCAGCACATTATTTTTTTTTTGTGAGAATAAACTTTTGAAAAAACAAAAATCAAAGGTTTTCATAATACAATGAAAGGTTTCATTTTATTTATAAAACAGGCATTAGGTTTATGAAACTTTTTTAAATCTACAGTCAACCCATAAATTTGAGCTCAATTCAAAAACTGACGCTTAAGTTAAATTTGGTTTGGTTGACCTAAGTTTGGTTTCCCTCCACACTGAAAACCACTTTAAAAAAATTCAAAAGTTTTAATTTTGAGATAATCTTTATTTTTTGTATGAAGACCGATCCCGGTTTACAAAGATTTTTTGAGATTTAATATCAGTTATCATAGAAATCTGTGTTCTTAAAAATATAACATAAATACAATAAAAAACCAAAAGTGAGTTTTAGGATGTCTTGAAGGTTTACCACTTGAGTGTGTCAAAATATAATACAACAATCATATTTTCTCATGAACTTTGCTTGTTTTTATACCCTCTACTTATTGTTAGTGATAGAGGGTATATATAGGTTTGTCGTTCCGTTTGTAACTCATCGAAATATCGATCTGGAACCCATGAACCTGAGACATTTTAGCGATGTCCGTCTGTTAAAATGGCGATCACGGCCAAAATATAATACGGATATGAACGAAACTTAACATATTTATTTGTTATTGTTCTGAGAAGTTTGGTATTGCGTTAAAGCGATATCGGTTTAGCGGTTCAAAAGTTATGAACGAAAATGTAAAAAGACCTCGAACATTTTGGTAAATTCAACATAACCTAAAAATACAAAATGCTTTAATTCGGCTGCTTTTTTGCATATGTGAACAGAATTAGATATCGAACGGTATTAAAACAAGTACAACAAATTTTTTACCCCAAAATTTTTTTCGCCATTTATTTCAACAAAAAATTTTTTCCGAGAATATTTTTTTTTCAAAAAAAAATTTTTTTTTTTGAAAATTAATTTCTATTACCAACTTTTTTAACAAAATTTAATTTCAACATTTTTTTATTATTTTTTTAATATTTTTTACATTTTGGAGGGTACCCATACATTCGGCAAGGCTGAATTTAAATTTTTTACTTGTTTTTCCTTCAACATCTACATTAGGAAAAATTTTACAAAAAAAAAATAAACAACAAACTGTATGAAATATGAAAAATTGATTCCCATTACATTTTCTTATAAGATTTTGTGATATGTTCATGTTGTTTTTGTGTTTGTAATTTTTCAAGTTTATTTTTTTATAAGACGACAATTTATATTAGGGATGATTAAGTTAATACAATTGTACTTTTTTGGTACATTTTTGAATTGGCAAGGAAACAATAAAAACAACACATTATGTATGTCAGTCTTAGTCGACTGTACGATTTGTATAATCTTCACCCAAAAATTTTTAGCTAAAAATGTTCAATTAAATCTATTGATCAACAAAATTAAAATGAGTTAATCAATGTTTTGATTAAAATTTTTGTTATTTTCTTTAACTGTCGAATTACAAATTTTCAACATACCAGATTTTTTTTTTTCGCTTTAATTTGAATAGATTAATTCAAAAATATACAAAATATTCGGGTTTTACTTTTTTTATTGTTGGCAACACATTGGAAAACAAAAAAAATGATTTTTTTTTGATAATTTTGTCATAAGCTTAAAATTCATTTGTTAAATCAATTAATTTTTTTGATTGACTATAAAAAAAAAATTGATAAAATTTTTTATCAAAATCTAAAAAAATGTTTGATTGAAAAAATGTTCAATCAATCACCTAAAATTTGATGATTGGTATAACAATTTTCTTAGTAATAATAATAATAATAGTTTTGATCACTTGATCAATTATTTTTATTTATTCTTTCCATTTATTTACAACTCATTTTTAATAAATTCACCCTTACCGAGAACTGGTAACAATTACCGTCGTCTCGTTGTAGCGAAAAAAAACATGTGTTCTGGCGGGAATCGAACCCACGACCCCCACGTTGAAAGGCTAGCACGCTACCAACTAGCCTACGGGGCTAGTTCTTAATTAGAGGAATTCTTAATTAGAGGAATTTCAATCAAAAAATTGATTGAATCCGCGTTTTTGTTGATTGATTTTCTTTTCAATTTTTTTCTGTGCGTAGACCCCATTATTTTTTTATTTTTACGATCCATTATCGATTTTAAGACGATCAAATGATTTCTGTCGATGTAAATAAAAATTTAAGAATATTTTTCAGCACTTTAACCATTTATCTTCTCTAGCGATCCAAATGCGTTTTTGTATTATGCTGTCATGTAAGAAATTTGAATTTTAATGTTGTAATAACTTTATTTGTTATTGTTGCTTTATTTTTATTTTTCAATCTTTATTTTGTAGTAACAAAATATAAAAATATGCTTATACATACTTATTTTATAAGAAATTATAATTTTTCAGTAACTTGTAATTGTGCTGAAATTGCATGAGTTGAGTGTGCTAAAGTTTTCATTGTTATTGATATATGAGGCATTCAACACCAACTGTTCCACTACAGAAAAACCATAGTGGTGTCAATGGGATATCATTTGCAAAGTAGTCGCTCTTAGGGTACTATTAAATAACAAAAATAAAATTTAAGTTTTTTCAAAAAGTGGGCCTTGTAGGCGTGGTCAAATATTGAAAATATCAAACTTTTTTGCCTGAGTATCTTTACTTCAATATCTATGCAAATTAAATGAAACACAGTAAAGTCTTAACGACAAAAGTTTTTTATAGATTTTTGTATGGGCTATTATTAAATTAAAAAAATAAAAGTTGGAAAATTTTCAGAAGAAGTTCTGAATTTTTCAAATTTAAACTTAAACTTTATTTATCAAAAAACATGCCGCAATTTTATCTTTTTTTTTAATTTTTAAAAAAAAAAAGCTAAAGTGCTTTTCTATCTGTTCTGAAATTTTCAGAGATGTGTTTTGCCTTGTTTTCCAGAAATCAAATGTCAAAGATTGCAATATGCTAATTTTATACAATAATGGTGTATAAAACGTGTGCGTATGAGTAATATCAATACTTAAAAAAATATTTTAAGAGGCGATGGGAGCGTGAGTGACTTTTTATTTACGATCACGCACGCTAATGAAACAAAAAAAAAATTATTCCAGAACGATATTTTATTTTACTCACGTTCACGTGAACATCGTGACCGTGACTTATTTTTTTTTCTACTAACGTGTGCGTGAATGAGCGTGAGCAAAATAAAATATCGTGCGTGACTAATTTTTTTCTTTCATTAGCGTGCGTAATCGGTTTTAAAAACTCATTTACGATCCCATCTCTATTTTAAATATTGTTTAATTGTTTTTATTACTCATACGCACACGTTATATACACCATTATTGTATAATATTAGCGTATTGCAATCTTTGACATTTGATTTCTCGAAAACAAGGCAAAACACATCTTTGAAAATTTCAGAACAGATAGAAAAGCATTTTAACTTTAAAAAAAAAAAAATAAAATTGCGGCATGTTTTTTGATAAATAAAGTTTAAATTTGAAAAATTTAGAACTTCTTCTGAAAATTTTCCAATTTTTATTTTTTTTAATTAATAATAGCCCATACAAAAATCTATAAAAAAAACTTTTGTCTTAAAGACTTTACTGTGTTTCATTTAATTTGCATAAATATTGAAGTAAAGGTACTCAGGCAAAAAAGATTGATATTTTCAATATTTGACCACGCCTACAAGACCCACTTTTTGAAAAAACTTACATTTTATTTTTGTTATTTAATAGTACCCTAAGAGCGAATACTTTGCAAATGATTTCATATTGACACGACACAACTTTTTTTTGCTGAACATTTGTTGTGGAATGCCTCATATGTATTTTTAAGTAAAAATAATTATTTTTTTATTAAAAAAAAATATTACTGCTATGCAACAGTAAACTAAAAATTAGCAAACAAAACCTCCAAACAAATTTTAAAAATTAAATTTCATGAAATTTTTTAGCAAAATTTCTTTTACTAAATCCGTCTAATCAATGCGTTTAATTTTGATTAATTTTCTTGTAGGACAACTCAAAATCTGTAGTCTGTGTGGCATACATATCTCAAGGAAACAATGAAAAATAGTTAAATAATAAATTGAAGATGAATGATGCTGAAATGTCGATAGCATTCGGAAGTTTCCACTCTTCCATCATCAGCGCTTTTCAATTGTCACACTTAATGTGTGTCTCAATAAAATCAGCAATTTTAATGAAACTTTGAAAAAAAGGATACAAGAATTAATCATATCAAATTACCCAGATGCAATTATTTGGCCGAACTTCATTAAATCTGATACAAAATAAGTGTGACAATCGAAAAGCGCTGATGATGGAAGGGTGGAAACTTTCGAAAGCCAAACTTCATTAAATCTGAAACAAAATAAGTGTGACAATCGAAAAGCGCTGATGATGGAAGGGTGGAAACTTTCGAAAGCTATCGACATCTCGGCAATTAAAAACTAAGGTTTTTTTACAAGCGGCCTAAGGTATGAAAAACTCCATAGATTTAGCCCAAGCGGCTTTGATAAATAAAGTTCTCAACCTTTTTCAGGGCCATATTTTTTATTTCCATTTTTTTAATTATTACATACGTCTTTCTATGAATGTTATTAAAACAAACATTTTAAATTATCTCTTCCCAGCAAAATTTTCTGTTCCAAATAATCGATTCCAGAACGCATCAAACTACTCTGCAACCGGTTATACTTAACCTTCCAGAATAAATGATTTTGGTTAGAATATATTCAAGAATCTATTGAACCAGGAATTTGTTCCAATAATTTTTCCTGGGTTATTACTATTTGCTGGGATGTATATAAAATTTAACATAGTCACGTAAAATATTGAAAAAGGAGCAAGGGAATATTGGAATGAAATAACAATGGAATTTCAATCATTACTTACATACTACAAATGTGTGTACCTACTTTCACATAAAATTCCAACAAAAATATGGAAATGTCACACTTATTTTGTTACTCAAACTTTACTATTTTTACTACGACTCAAAAGTTCTGTTTACTTTTTGTATTTAAAATTTCCAGCTGTAGGAAAAAAGTAAAAAATAGTTAATTGTAGTATGGTAATCGATCGGACCTAATATATAAAAAAACTAAAAAAATTAAAAGTTGTAAAAATTTTTTAAAAATTGTAGACAAAATTGTTTTAGTGTATCAAAGACATAAACCACAATATGATAGTGCCATCTATAGTAAAAATGACTTAACTTTGACAGATGAGCTTTTGTCATGAAGCTTAAAATTAAAACTTTACCAAACTTTATATGTATATAGTGCTGCCAAATCCCTTTCAGTCATGTCGCCATTTTAGGAATTTAAAACTTCAAAATCTCAATATCAATTTTACTAATTCCTTTATACATTAGGGTGGCATGAATTTCATCGATCGCTGGGCAAATTATGGCTCGTTTTGGTCTAAAAACTGTTTAAATTTTTAGCCAAATCGGACAAAATTCGCCCGTGCCTTAGGGGGTTAAAGTTTTGCCCAAAAAAAAAATCCTATAAATTTTTTTCGATTTTTTAATTTTTTTGTTTAATTATTATTTAACTTGATTAGCTTATTGACGACTTAAAATTTCATTTTGGTGGGATAAACACTTCCCCTTTAAAATTCAGTTCGAAAAAAAAAATTTAGGGCCTTTGGGGTCTAAAATTTTTTAAACTTTTTTTTAGGTTTGACTTGAAGGGATTTGAGCTGATATTGTTGCTTTTAATGATACATATCCACAAAAAAATTTTATTCCTATCTGTGACATCTTTATCGTGTTCTGAAATGTATCAAAGAAACAGCAAAAAAATGAGTTTTTTACACTTTTTTCAAATTTTATGTTTAGGGGCAGTCACACCTCAATTCCGTTCCGATTTGGAAAAAGTGGTTTACTCATAAAACGCAAAAATAATATTAGTTTTTTTGGAATGAAATCACTTTCAAAAACAAAAGTGGAATTGAATTGCATAAAAGTGGTTTCATTCCGAAACAAATTTTCGGTTTGCGTTTTGCGAGTAAACCACTTTTTCCAAATCCAAACGGAATTAAGTCTGTGACATGCCCCTTAATCACAAAAAATTACTTTTTATCATGCGTTTTGATCTAAAAAGTCTATGTTTAACTTTTTAGCTAAATCGGACAACTTTAACCCGTGCTCCTGGGGGGGTTAAAGTTTCTTGTACAAACCAAACAAAAAAATTAGCCACATCGGCACAGGTTAAAATTGTCTGATTTGGCTTAAAGCTTAAATATAGAGTTTTTAGGCGAAACCTAACCTAACCTAGGCGAAAACGAACCATAATTTGCCCGGCAATCGACGAAATTCGACAAAAGTTATTTTTTGTGATAAAACATAAATTGTGAAAAAAAGGTAAAAAAAATTTAGAGTAGGACCCCAACGGCCCAATTTTTAAGCGGAATGGTTTACCCCACAACAATGAAACTTTAAGTCGTTAATAAGCTAATAAGGTAAAATAATAATTAAAAAAATAAATTCGAAAAAAAATTGGTTTGTATGGGAAAAAAAATTCAAAGAACACCGAATTCAATTTTATGTGATTCGGAAAAATTCATTTGAATTGAAAAGTTGCGAAAAACAAACCAAAGGCCTTATTTAAGCTCTTTTAAGGCCGCTATACAAAAAAAAAAACAAATACATAAAAAATGTGAAAATGTGTTCAAGATTTCACATTCGAACATTTTTAATAGTCTTTTTCACATAAAAAAATGTTGGTAAAGTAAAACAAATGCACTTTTTTGTTATAACTTCACGTGAATTAAAAAGTTGTGAAAACAGAGGCCTAAAATTAGCTTTTTTACACGAATATTTTTAATGGATATGAAAAATATAATACATTAAGCTCATCGTTTTTCAAAAAAGCCCAAATTGATTGTGGAGCAACGGCGTATGCAGGACTGTTTTTTCAGGGCCCAACAACAACAACAAAAAAATTTTTGTTGTTTTTTTCGTGAGATTTGTGTTTTCCAATACATATAAAAAAATATTTTTTTGTTGTTGTTGTTGGGCCCCCCCCTCTGTATACGCCTATGTTGTGGAGCATATTCAAGTATCTTTTTTATATTTTTTACTCTATGATTTCATCACGCTGGTAATGTTTTGCTCCATTCGCCATTTTTGGAAAAATCAGGAATTACGTATTGAAATGAGTATTAAAATGATTTGGTACCCAACCTTGCAGTTAACTTATAAAGGAAACATCGTTGCCACGTACTTTTTCCGTTGTCCCCAAAAATAAAACAAAATATCCCCAAAAATCACCATGCAATAAAAAACTACGTTTTTTTTTAATCGCACAAAATTTTTTTTGTTAAATTAAAGTTGTTTTTTATTCGACCTTTCAGATTTAATATGTTAAAAAATAAAGTTGTTGACCTCGAACTTGAACAACTTTATTTTTTAACATATTTTTTTGTTAAATTTAAAAAATCCCCAAACGAGTTAAGTAACTGGTTTCGACTATGTTTATATACATTTTACAGCAGATAAATGCACGTTTTACTAAATGCGCTTCGTAATCTCGTACTAAAGAGTTATTTTTACTAAAACTTTTGTTATAAATCGTTGATTATATTAAATTAAGCTTGCTGTATCAAATAGATACAATTTTAAATATCCCCAAAATAATTTTATAAATCCCCATAAAAATCCCAGACCCCAAATGAGATTTCTTGTCCTCTTTTCTCTAGTCAAAAATCCCCAACTTTGGGGATAAATCCCCAACTCTGGCAGCGCTGAAAGGAAACTAAACAAAGAGGAAATGCAAAATTAAAAAAGCTTTTTTTAGGGATGCCATGGCGTTTTGTTTTTAACGTCATGGAGACCGAACTGAACAAGCACGGCACGGTGGACGATTCCTGTCCTGAGAGTAAATACGCTCAAAGCAAAGATGGTGGAACCCATCATTGCTTTATAGTGAATTAAAAATCTATTTAATCCGTTTTAAAAAAAAAAATTAGACCAAAATCAATTAAATTTTTATTTCAAAATTATTTTTCATATCGCTTCATCTGTTCCAAAACCTTATTATAAACATATGTGTTAGCATCTTTGCCCCAAATAAAGTCCAAATGAGCCCACTTTGGGTGAGGTACCAAATAATCCAATTGCATATTGGGTAATTCATCACGCAATTGCAGGACATCACCGACATCACACATCCAATCGTTGGCACCATAATACAACATAACTGGAGCTGTAGCTTTTTTCAAATTATAATTTGGTGGAAAGAGAGCACCAGCATATTCATAGGGATTACGAACAACACTATAATCAAATTTACGGAATTTTCCTGAATTATGTTCTTGACAGAAATGAATGTTTTGATTGACTGAAGCACCGGCAGGCGAAGTGGCCTTAATATGTTCAAGAAGTTCCTAAATTGAATAGAATATAAATTAGTGTAAAGAATCATTATTTAAATTTATACCACCTACCACATCCAATTGTTCGGAATTATAACCACCAATTAGGAAAATTTCATTGGCACACATTTCAACATAGGGAGAGGTAGCTTGACACATTTCTATACCCAAATCTTGTTTAAACTTATTACTAGGCATGAATTCCATAGAACCACAAAGTTCTACAATTGCATTAGGTTGACCCATAATGGGAGCAAAGGCTCTTGTCATAGGACTCTTCATATTACCCATGAAGGCAGCTGGTCCCAGTAAATGTGCTGATTTAATTTTATCATTATATTTGGGTTTCTCTGACATCATGACCAAGTAGACAGTGGTACCCTGAGAATGACCAACATATTGCAATTGTGTTTCACCAGTTTTCTTCAAAATATAATCAATCATATTTGGAACATCGTAAATGCCAATTTCGTGCCAACTGAAATTCCAGAAAATTTGCCAAAATGTAGGCCAATATACATGACTCTTGGAATAGGTATTACCACGAGCATTACCCATCCAGACATCGTAACCAGCATCAGACAATATATAAGCCAAAGCTTTGCCTGGACCCATAAGAACCCAATCAGAAGAAGAACTTAACATACCATGCATTAGAAACACTACGGGTTTCTTAGCGTCCTTATTATTTAATTTGGGAGAATATGGAATACGATGCATGGTCAATATATAATAATCATCGGTGGTAACCTTATGAGTTTCCATGGGATAGCCATCATCCAAAATGCGTTCACCCTATTAAAAAAAAAATACTTTATTAGTTTTTCAGCTATAATCTGTCCATTTTTAAACTTACGCAATCAGAGATGGGCCTATCTCCAGCTTTGACTGTTTGTAAACATCCCAAAGTTAATATCAGTGCCGCCGTTATTATCAACTGCTTCATGTTTTCTAAACTTGTTTGAAACGACTGCGAATTTTGCAAGGCCTTTTATAGGTTTTACTCATATCTTCCATAAGAATTGTATTTTCTTGCTTATTCACTTCCATGGCAAGATAATCAAGCAGTAGCTAATAATTTCGAGATACCAAATGTTTATAATTTATGATTTGTTTCGATAATGGTTTCGATTTTAATTAATTTTCAAGTAGTTGCTTGCATTATTAGTCTGATGTGGGTCTTTTACGACATTATAAATCAAAGAAACCACCACGAGCGACCGATAAATGATAGCGGTTCTTAAACTTTACAACATGTTGGTATTCTTAAATTTCATTCATGAATTCAGCTTTTTAGAGACTATGTTAGAGAGCCTTAAGAAATCAATTCTTTTAAAAAAAATCATAATTTTTAAACTCATCTCAAGTATTTTCATTTTCAAAGTGAATTTAAATTAAGACCGCTGTTCCAAAAAAAAGAAATTCACGTACAAAATGTGAAAATGAAAATTTCCGAATTTTTTTGGTGTTCTAGATTTCACATCCGATTTTTTTTTCGTTTTGTTTCACAAAAATAAAATTTGGTGAAATTAAAACGAATGCACTTTTATCCTTATAATTTTCTAAATTTTAATTATTCGATTTCAACTTCGAATGGAAACGTGATTAACAAAACACTTAACTTGATTTCATGTGATTCGGAAATTTTCATGTGAATGTAAAAGTTGTGAAAGACAGAACAGAGGCCTAAATGATTTTTTTCCAATTTCGCAATTAAAAAAACACTGTTAAAAATGTTTTTTTTAGAATTTAGTTTTACTTTTTCAAAAGAGAACTTTTTCCCTCTGGTCTGATTTTGACCGTTGAACTTTTAATGCCTACGAGCAGATAAACGGACGTATCGATCAATGATCAGTTTTGATACGCTTAACAAGAATTCAAAAAAAAAATCGGTCGATCGGGTTTTTTGATATCGCCATTTAAAAAACGGTGAAATTTCCTAAACGCAAAAGACGCTTACACTCAAAAAAATAAAACTGTAAAGTTAGCAAAAAATTTAGTTAAATTTAACTAAAAAAACACCTGATTTCGAACCTACTAAATTTATAGTTAATTTAACAAAAAATATTTAGTTAACTTTTCGTAGAATGATTGTAGCAAAAATAAAGTAACTTTAACTAAAAATTCAGCTGAATATTTCGTAACATTTCTATGTACGTATTAACAAAAAAATTAGTTAAATTCAGCTAAATTTTTTGTAAAAAAATTGTAAGTTTGTTAAACATTGATTTTATACACTAACACTTCACTTATTTTTTTCTTTTTATTTTCAGGATTAAGTTCAGCTTAAGTAGAACTTATGAGATTTGCATAGGAGGCTACACAAGAAATTTCTAAAATTTTTTCACTTAACAAATATGTTACGAAAAATCAGCAAATTAATTAGTAAAAATTCGTTAACTCAGTTTTAAATTCAACAAAAAAAATTAATTCAAAATTTGTTCAAAATTAGTATTTTCGTAAATTAAACTTAACAAAAAAAAGAAGTTAAAACGCTGATTTTAACTAACAATTTGCTAAAAAGCCAGTAAACTCGAGTTAACAAAAAAAAATTTGTTAACTTTACAGTTTTATTTTTTTGAGTGTACATTTATAAGCCAAGTTTTTGTGTAAAATACAACCCAAGTTTTTCTTCTAAAAAATTGGCTAAATTACGCAAAGCACTTGGTGACAGGTGACTTTTGTAAGAAAATTCCTCGATTTAACACTTTTTACACTCAAAAAAAAACGTTAGATTTTACTAATTTTTTTTTGCTAATGCTAGTTAGCTAACTTTTAGCAAATTTTTAGTTGAAATTAGCATGTTAGCAAAAAATTCTTGTAAACTTCATTTAGCACATTAGCAATTTTAAACAAACTTTGAACTAATTTCTTTTGCTAAATTTTAAATTGAGTTGACAACATTTTTACAAGATTTTTTGATAACATTAGCAAAAATAAATGGTAAATTTTTTTTTATTTTCAGAAAACTTAAAATGGCGCTATCTCGGAAACTAAGAAGGATAGAGCAAAATGGAGGGCATTTTTGGTTCTTAGAATCTCCATACTTTCGCGGGTCCTCTTCACAGGTGTGGACCCTAATGGGCCCTAACTTTGGATCCAAAAAAGTTAGCATTCCCGAAAATTTTAAAATGCTCATATCTCGGTGTTGCCGACACAACAAAAAGGTTAAAAGCATTTTTGTAGCTCTCAATACGTAGAACAAGACCGCAAAATAGTCAAAAGCTCTCCGAGTAATATTTTTGAAGTTATCGAGTTTTTTAATTCTCAAGACCCCAGTGGTCCCCTATAATCACGTATCTCAAAAACTAAGCAAGGTAGAGCGAAACGGACACAAATTTTGGATCAAAAACTATGACGATTTTTAAGGAACCCAACTAGGTCTAGGCCCATCGGGGTGGACCTATCGGGTCCGAACCCAATGGGGTCCTCAAATGTGTATGAACTAAGTAAAAAAAAAAAATTTAGTTAACTAATTATTGGCAAAACATTTTTGCTAACTTTAGCAAAAAAAATGTGGGTTCAAAATCAGCAAATTTTCTTGTAGGTTTAAAAGCTTTTTTTGCTAACATTACAGATTTTTTTTTTGAGTTTACAATTCACTGGAACTGTCGCTTAGAAACACAACCTGTGTCAGTTAAATAGTGACATGTCACAGGTCATGTTCACGCACGCTCACGTGAGTAACTAAAATTTTTTCACGCTCACGAAGACTCACGAAATTAAAATAAAAAAAATTTTATTTAGCTTTTTTGATTTCTTGCACAAAAAGTATTTAATTTCCCCAAAAAATTTTAAGGGACTTATAAACTGATTAATTTTTAATAAAACATAAAACTTGTTTCATTCGATCTTTTAAATATTATATTTTGATTAGGTTTATTCTAGCTCGAGGTAATTTTTTCCTTTACTTAATAAAACTATAATATTCTCATAGAGTTAATTTAAGACAAATATTTTTCTGTTTTAAATTTATTTATGTTGGTCATTTTTGCAAGACTTAATCGACACGTGTTTCAAAATTTGTCAGATTTCATTGTCAAGATTATTTAGCAATTAAAAAACCCTATACAACAAGTAGCAAAGGCAATTTATATGATAAATAGTTAATGTTCAAACTAAAATATTAATACATATTCGACTCTAGTCCCATTGACTCTAGTCCCATTCAAAAGTTATGAACGAAAATGCAAGGACTGTGACGACCAAAAGTCACCTATTCGTTTTTGGTCACATCCCTAAAGATTATTGTATTTATTTAGTTCCTACTGGAATATATTATATTTATTATTAAGATTAGAATAGCGCCACCTAGTATAGGATAGTAAATCATTCTTACCAGAAATATACAACACAGAGCTACTACCCACAGTACATGAGTAGTAGTATCACAGAGTTGCATCTGATGGGTGTAAGTATTAGTGACAGCACACGGTGTAACTTTTGACGTTTCATACAAAACGTAAACAACCATCATAAATACATGCACAAAAGCTCACACGTACAGGCACACATATGCTAGGCAGCGATGATCATTCTGTACTAAAAACCATACCACCATATTGGAAAGTACGCAATTAGCACCAGTGTTTGCATACTAGTCTGTACTGTGCTACTACCATAAAATTGCCACACTGTTTATAAAGCAGCTGTTGGGATCGTGTCAATGTAGTTGTGCCTGTTAGTGTATAGCACAGTTGGGTATAAAAGAAGGAACTCAACAGAAATTTAGTTAGTCAGCCAGTAGACGGTAGACGGCAAAGTGGTAAGACCTCTTGTACGGCGCATACCTTAGAAGATCGTGGCAACACCCGACTTCTCATTAAAGGGAGCAAAGTAACTACAAGGAAATCTTGATCTCATCAGCTTCCCTTGTTTTGCCGATTATGGTAGTAGAGTTCGTGGTCTCACTGGGCTCTCATCACGCTACAACTCACCGTCCACCTGCATTACAGCCGAGTTCATGGTTTCACCAGACTCTCGTAGCTACCATTCACTCGTCTCACGTGATTTTTAAGAGTAAATGTTTAAGTAGTGGTTTCACCCCTCTCAATTAATGTTGCCACTCTCCGACGTTCATACCGTTCGGGGGTATAATTGAGCCAGAGGTTCCACCCGTCTCATTGGTACTCTCACCCATCATAAATCCTTGTCGTCTGGCTTCACCGACGTGATTTTGTGTCGTACCTAATTTTAAGTCGCATAAGTGGAAAATATTTAAATAAATGAACATTATAACGTTTTATGAAAATAAATCAAGTAAAACGTGTTTTCACTCTCTTGGACAAAAATAAATAAGTGTAGCGAACCCTGGACAGCCGCGAGTTTTGACCCAGCAATCAAGTGGAAAAACACGTCGTTACAGGACACCTCAAAAATATTGGTATATTCCACATAACCTAAAATACAAAATGCTTTATTGCGGCTGCTGGTTGACATTTGTAAACATATTTTGATGCCTTATGGTATTTTAATAATAACAAACTTATTTTTAAAAAATAAATATTCACGGATTTTTTTCACCAACATTTTTTTTGCAAATAATCCTGTTTACATTGTGGAGGGTATCATTAAATTAGGACAGTACGAATTTAACTTTTTAATAGTTTTTTCCTAAAATAATTTTTAATGAAATTCCTTACCCCAAAACGCAAAAAAAAGAAAAAAATATTTTCTGGAGTTGAAAAATGTTTGATGCCCTTTTGTCTGAGCTTAGTGATAACTATAATTTTCACCTGTCACTTAATGAACATTTTAAGAGATTTTAGTTATATGTGTCGTTTTTACCAGAAATAAAAGTTTAAGAATCACTTCTAATTATATTTTAGTTTAAATAATTTATTAATAGAAATCACAGTTAATACATACAATATTTATTATTGTTCGCAAAAAACGATGATCAAATCAACAAAATAAAAACAACATCAAAATGTTGGGTTTTCCTCAATAAAAACAATGTCCAAGTTTATTTTAAAGAAAATACTATAAATAAGAAATGGGCGCATGAGTGGATTTTAACTCACACTCACTCACGCAAAAAATAATCGAATCACTCACTAATCACTCACGCAACTTTTTTTTTACTCACGCTAACTCACTATTCACGTGAGTAATAAAAAACTTACTCACGCTCACGCGTGACTCAAGCCAGATTCAATCACGCTCACGCGTGAGTCACACAAAATCTACTCACGCAATAAAATTTTCTTACAAAAAAAAAACTCCAAAAAAAATTAAAAAAAAAAAATGTCAAAAAAATTGGGTAATCAAAAAATCTAATCACGCAAACTCACGCAAAAAATAAATGACTCACTCACTAATCACTCCCTCAAATTTTTTTTCAACTCACGCTCACTCACGTGATTGAAATGAAAATCAATCACACTCACGCGTTATTCATGCAAATCATGTTACCAGCGCCCATCTACTATAAATATTTATAAACCCTTTGAAAAGAGAAGATTTTGAAATACAATTTTTAGTTTCTAAGAAATTCGACTGTTATCTTAATATATAAAAACGTTTGTGCCGGGTACGTGTTACAAAAACTCAAGAACCGCTGGACCGATTGACACCAAACTTGGACAATATATAAGTTTAGTCAGGAGCCAGGTTTCTCTTAAGTTTAATAACGATAGGTGGCGCTGTTGTCGTAATATTACTTTTTTTTTTATTTATGGTACGATTTGGCTCAAATTCACAAAATATTTTTATTAAACAAAAATAAGTATCCTGATAAAATTTGGACCCGGTAGATGGCGCTGGGGAGAAATTATTTACAAAATTCTTTTGTTTTTGTATTTATGGTACAATTTTGCTAAACTTACAAAATATATTTCTAAAACAGAAATACATTTCCTGATAAAAATTTTGTACCGGAAGTTGGCGCTGGGGCTCAAGTTATTACAAACTTCTTAATTTTAGTCTAATTTCCTGGAATTTAAGATGGTATGTATTTTTCTTCATCATATTATTGTGAATGTATAAATGAACCCGATATGTGGCGTCAAGGTGATGCTATTAAGATGTTCATATTTTTGGAGACATTTTACTCAAACTCAAAATGTATGACAAAATCAAAATATTTCAGGGCAAAACAACGTTTGCAGGGTCAGCTAGTTAAGTTATATGTGGCAATTTAAGTAAGTAAAACCAGACAAGGAAAAACTCCGTACTTTATTAAAATAATGTTTAAATTATTCAAATTTAATTTTGTTTTGAAATAAAACTCTTAAAAATGTTGGTGTTTTATAATTTCCAAAAGTAAAACTCTTAAAAATTTTGGAGTTTTATAATTTCAAAAATAAAACTCTCTCAAAAAAAGAGTTTTATTTTACCTTAAAAAAAAATAAAAAATTTATTTTGGTATTATTTTTGAAAATAATATGAATATATGTATAGAAGAGTTTAGATAAAAATAATGTATTTCATCTTAAATATTTTCATTAGGTTTAAGGGGGGTATAAAGGAAAAAATTAGTCTTAACGTGAGCAATTTTTTAACAGCTATAAAAATATCAATACGCAATATTTTTTAATTCTATTTTTTATTTGCAAGATAAATTATTGTAATATTTTTAAAACTTAATTACACAAAATTTGGTCAACAAGAATTTCCAGGGTTGAAACTCATTTCTTTTTTTTTTAAGACAAAATCGGATGAAATTGTACAGCAAAAACTACTGAACCGATTTTGATGATTTTTTGTTTTTGTACTTACCGTGGCCATTTTTTGAAAAATATTGATTTTTGTTGAAAATATGCTAATATAAACTTAAAAATTTACTTTTCTTCTTTCAAAAAAACATAATTTGGTCAAAAATTTAAAAAATAAGTACTAGAGAATTTAATAATCTACAAATCAAAAATATTTCATCAAAATCGGTCCAGTACTTTTAGTTGTACAACTGCAGCCGATTTGTCCTTTAAAAAACATTCTACATTTAATTGGAAATTTTGAGTTCATAAAATTTTGTGTTATGAAATTTTAAAAATATTACAATAAATTATTTTTCAAATCAAAAAAACAGAATTAAAAAATATTGCGTATTTATTTTTTATAGCTGCTTAAAAATCATTTTTTCTTTAAGCCCCCCTTAATAAAAATAATATTATTTAAATCTTCGTTTTATTATTTATTTTTATTTTAATTCGAAAATGGATCGAAATAATCTGGGTTCACGAGGTCTATTTACTACCCATAAAATTTTCTGGTTCCAATTTTCGAATAAGTACTAAATTAGCGGTTATTCGAATCTTCAGACGCGAATATCTTAAAAACGGTAAACGGTAGAAATATTTAAAGCAGATTTGGAATTAGGAGCGCAAAATTTATTTATTTCATACATATAATTTTGCAGAGTGTTTATTTTTTATTGTTTAAAGTTTATACGCGATTTTTGAAAAATATTTTTTATGCAAAAAACCAACAAAATATTAAGAGAACACTTTTTTAGTGCAATATTTCGTTAATAGAAAGTTTTTTTTTTCACAAATAAATGTTCTATTAGGAGTATTAATGAATTTAAATAAAATGAATTTAATTTCAACTAGTTTTACTATTTCGTGGGGTCATATTTTATCATATTATCAACTATTTTACATAAAAATGTTAAAAACCAAAAACATTTTTTGTTTACTTAAAATAAAATTAATTGTATGAAAATAAAACTCTTTTTATTTCGGAGTTTTATTTTTAAAACTCGGTACCGAGTTTTATTTTAAAATTGTAGGAAATTTATTTAAAAAACCAAAAGTATTTTTTTGAAAAAAATACTTTTGGTTTTTTTTCATTGAAGAGTTTTAAGTTTTACACTTTTCCCTTGTCTGAGTAAAACACAAGGAACATTTTAATAAAAATGCTTTTGGAAAATTTCCGAACACTGAAATTGTTTGGCATGATTTTTTTTTGCGTTTTGGAGTAAAAAAATAATAAAAATCTCTTAGGAAAATCAATTCCAATTCCCGAAAGAAACTGTGATGTGTTCTGAAACATGTCACTAATGTGTTCCTGAGGGATTTATATGCCCGAATTCAAAAAATGCCCACCACCTAAACCTAAATTTAAAAATTTATTTTAACAACTGAAAATTTTCAATACAAATAAAAAGTAAATAAAACTTAGTAGTAAATTTCTAAGAAATTCGAGTAATAGAGCAGACATATTACCAAGTTTATTGAGTACAAAAATTGATTTCTAAATAATATTTGCAAAGAAAATGAAAAATGTAATTTTTATACATTTTCTAAAATTTCTTTAACTATTTGTAGCTTTGGTTGCTTTTATAAATAAATTTTTATTATCATCTCAATGTACGAAAGGAGGTTTAATTTTTCTTGGAGTTTTGGTTTTAATAAATTAAAAAAAAAAATTGTCCATTTTAACAATACTAATTTTTCAAAGTATTGTGGGGTTGTTTTTTTGTTCTTTTAGTACAGTACGCATATAAAATATATATTTTTTTTGTTGTTTCATATTGATAATACATATTAAAAAAAAGAAGAAAAGAAAGAATTACAAAAGCGAGGATTTTTTTTTTTTTTAAGAAATATAAGAAATTTAAGAAAGAGTGTAGATCAAAATAAAATAGTATTGAAAAACGAAAGAAAAAAGAGATGATGATGTAAGATTATAAAAAATTATATTTATTTAAATAATTAAAAAAAAAAATAGTGCCATAAAGCACATACAGTATAGAATAAGGTGTGTTTGTTGGATTTGATTAAGTGTGAAAACAAAACAATATATTTTATTACTTTTTTTATTTTTAAAAAAGGCAGTTTTTTTTTATAAATTACAAAGAATAAAATGCTTATTGGTCTATTAAAATTTTCAGGGATTAAACAAATTTTAATCAATTACTTTGTAATTGACTCAATGAAAAAAATTAATCAATATTACAATTAACAAAAATAACACATAACTTGAATGTTTTAACATAGATTAATTTTTTAATTCAGTCAATTAAAAATGTAATTGTCTAAGGTTTTTTGTTTTAAATTTTAATAGTCGGAATTTTAAAAATATTTTATTCTGAGTAAGTTATTTTTTTTTTAATGGAAGTATAACAAAATTTTAAAAGGTTAAATATTTGTTTCATAGCAATATCAAGAGAATCAACTCTATTAGATTCTTATTCCCTAAAACACTTTGTTTTAAAATTTTAAAAGAAAAAAATAAAAGGTCTGTTTGTATACCCCAATTTCTTACTATTTTTACTACAACTGGAAAGTTTTGTTTACTTTTTATATTGAAAATTTCCAGCTGTAGTAAAAATAGTAGAAAAGAGCAGAGTGTAGTCAGGTAAACGAACAGACAAAGTTTTCATAAAAATCCCAAATATTTTGAAACAAAGTTAATTATAGTAAATTATATCATTGACAACACTACACCATTTACAGATGTAATTTAAAAAATATTAACCTTCATTACAAGATTCTAGTTTAAATTCAAAGATTCTACACCATTTACAGATGTTTATAATTCGAAAAAGATCAATTGTAATCCATAGATTCTAGTTGTAATTCGAAGATTTCAATTGTAGTTAAAAGATTTCATTTGTAATTTGAAGATTATTTTTGTAATTCGAAGATTTCATTTGTAATTTCAAGATATTACTTGTAATTTTAAGATTTTACTTGTAATTTGAAGATTTTACTTGCAATTTGAAGATATTACTTGTAATTTAAAGTTTTTACTTCTAATTTAAAGATTTTACTTGTAATTTAAAGATTTTACTTGTAATTTAAAGATTTTACTTGTAATTTAAAGACTTTAGTTGTAGTTTGAAGATATTACTTGTAATTTAAAGTTTTTACTTGTTATTTAAAGATTTTACTTGTAATTTGACGATTTTACATGCAATTTTAATATTTTGGTTGTAAATTGAATATTCCATTCTTAATTCGAAAATATCTATTAAATTTAGTATAGATTTTTACACCCTCCAACCACAGTATGGGGGGTATGCTCACTTCGTCACCCCGTTTGTAACGCATCGAAATATCGGTCGGGGACCCCATAAAGTATATATATTATTGGTCCATGATCGATTCTAAGACATCCTATGAATGTCCGTCTGTCTGTAGATAGCACAATGCACTCCAAAATAAAACGGCTAGGCCTCTGTTCTGTCTTTCACAACTTTTCAATTCACATGAAAATTTCCGAATCACATTAAATCAAGTTTAGTGTTTCGTTGATCACGTTCTCATTCGAAGTTGAAATCGAATAATTAAAATTTAAAAAATTATAAGGAAAAAAGTGCATTCTAGGGTTATATAGTCGCAACAAAAAGTCGACTTTTCGACTTTTTTCAATTTCTAAAAAGTAGATTTTTCGACTTTTCGACTTTTTCAAATTTTAAAAAATCGACTTTTCGACCTTTTGACTTTTTAAAAAGTCGACTTTTCGACTTTTTTTTCTTTCGACTTTTTTCGACTTTTCGACTTTTTTCGATTTTCTTCGACTTTTTAACTTTTTTCGACCTTTTCCAACTTCAAAAAAAGATTTTTTTGTAAAAAAAAAGTTTAGTTTTGACTTGTTGTAAGCATTTAGGTGCTATTTTTTTTTTGTTGTATTTTATTTATTAAAAAAAGTCGAAGAAATCGAAAATGTGGAAAAGGTTGAAAAAATCGAAAGCAAAAGAGTCGACTTTCGATTTATATAACCCTATCACTGAGGTGTTTACAATCAAAAATATTGGTAAATATTGCACTTAACACTTTCTAACTCATGAATTTGGCATTGACATTTTTGCTTCACATACAAAATACATGGAAATACCAATAGCTTCAGTGTTATTAAACTCGGCTCTCATTTGAAATTTTTTTCAGAAGAAAGAAATTATTTTCATCTGGCAAAAGTAAAAAAAAAAATAAAAAAAAATATGAAAAAAAGTCGAAAGCAAAAGTCGACTTTTAGACTTTTTAAGAACAAAAAAGTTGATTTCGACTTTTCGACTTTTTCATACAAAAAGTCGATTAATCGACTTTTCGACTCAATTCCGTTCGGATTTGAAAAAAGTGGTTTACTCGTAAAACGCAAAGCGAATATTTTTTTCGGAATGAAACCACTATTATGCAATTCAGGGGCATATCACAGACTCAATTCCGTTCGGATTTGAAAAAAGTGGTTTACTCGTAAAACGCAAAGAGAATATTTTTTTTCGGAATGAAACCACTTTTATGCATTTCATTTCCACTCTGATTTTTAGACGTGATTTTATTCCGCAAAAAAATAATATTCGATTTGCGTTTTACGAGTAAACCACTTTTTTCAAATCCGAACGGAATTGAGGCTGTGACATGCCCCTCAATTCCACTTTGATTTTTGAAAGTGATTTCGGGGCATGTCACAGACTCAATTCCGTTCGGAATTGAAAAATGTGGTTTACTCGTAAAACGTAAAGCAAATATTTTTTTCGTAATGAAACCACTTATATGCAATTCAATTCCACTTTGATTTTTGAAAGTGATTTCATTCCGAAAAAAATAATATTCGTTTTGCGTTTTACGAGTAAACCACTTTTTTCAAATCCGAACGGAATTGAGTCTGTGACATGCCCCTTCATTCCAAAAAAAATAATATTCGTTTTGCGTTTTACGAGTAAAACACTTTTTTCAAATCCGAACGGAATTGAGTCTGTGACATGCCCCGAATTGTATAAAAGTGGTTTCATTCCGAAAAAAAATATTTGCTTTGCGTTTAAACCACTTATTCCACTTTCAAACGGAATTGAGTCTGTGACATGCCTCTGCATTTGATATTTTTCGACTTACAATTGAACTTTTCTATTTAAAATTTATCTTTTTAGAATTACAATTAATCTTTTTTGGATTAAAATTAATTTTTTTTTAATAATAATTGATATTTTCGAATTTCAATTAATGTTTTTCGAATTTTGTACAATCGATCTTTTTGAATTATGTACAATTGATCTTTTTCAAAAATTATATTTTTTAAATTCGATCTTTTTCGAATTTAAATTGATCTATTTTAAATTACATTTGATCTTTTTCGAATTACAATTGATTTTTTCGAATTACAATTGAACTTTTTCGAATTACAATGTTTTTTTTTGAATGGCTATTAATCCTTTTCGAATTCGATCCTAATCGGATCTTTTCGAATTACAATTGATCTTTTTCGAATTCAATCCAATTAATCTTTTCTAATACAATTGAAGGTCTTACTGCAAAAACTTGATAAGCAACATTTTATTTTTTGGTGTTTTTTGCCTTCTTCTGATGTTCCATTGACAGATTTTTGGCAAAATTTTTGCTTAAATCCTTCGTACAGTATCTTAAATATGAAAGTTCTTCAAAAGTTTCTACATAACTTCAAAAGTTTTAAGGCAAAAACCACCATAAAATGAAATGTTGCTTATCGAGTTTTTCGACTACAAATGATCTTTTTCGAATTACAATTGATCTTTGACGAATTACAATTCATTTTTTTTTTTAATTACAATTCATTGTTTTCGTATTGCAATTGATATTTTTCGAATAAAAATTGATTTTTTAAGAATTAATATTTTTCTACTTACAATTGCTATTTTTTTCGAATTTCAATAATCTTGTACAAATTGCAAATGGAATCTTCTAATTGATTTTTTAAGACTTACAATTAATATATCTCTAATTTTAATTGCTATTTTTTCGAATTAAAATTTGTACAAAATTGCAATTGGAATCTTCGAACAACAGTTGGAATTTTGGAATTACAAGTAAAATCTTTGAATTACAAATGAAATCTTTGAATTACAAATGAAATCTTTGAATTACAAATGAAATCTTTGAATTATAAATGAAATCACAAGTAACATCTTTGCTTTACAATTGATCTTTGTCAAATTACATCTGTAAATGGTGTATTCTTTAATAATTCTGCCTTAAGTTATTAAATTATTAAAAAATAAAAATAAGAATTTGAAATTTAAAATTTCAATACATTTTTTTTTATTTGTTACAAATTTTACGAAAACAAAATTATAGATTCATTTACTAAAGCTTTAATGGCACAAAAATATAATTAAATTAGTTTTTTTGTAAAAAAAAGATCACTTTACGTATATAAAAAAAATTAAAATAAAAAACTTTTTGAAATACATAGATTTGAAAGAAAAAAATAATACAAGATTTTTATTAAAAAATATAAAAGGTATTTTTTTTTTGTGTTTTTATTTTAAATTTTAGATTTTTATATATAATTTTTATTTTTGAATCGCCTTATTTAGCAATAAAATATGTTTTTTTTTATAATAAATTGTAATTGTTTTCACATTTTTTATAGCATTTTTGTGTTGTTGTTGTTTTTTGCTTGATTATTATTATTTTATATTTCTAATTATTTAAGTAGTTTTTTTTTTGAAAAAAAGTTTTTCATTTTATTTATTAAATTATTATTTTTTATTTTATTTATTATAAGTGTTAAGATGTTTAGAGAATGTTGTATGAATGAATAAGATGATTGGTTTGAAGGGATGTTAAAGGGTTTGAACGTGCTGTGTTGAGTTTTGAAAGTGTGTATGATTTTGAATATTGAAGGGATAGAGGAAATTTATTAACTTTATCGTCTCGCTTTCGCCTTTTTCTATTCTTTTAAATTATAAACTATTTATTTAGCGTTTTTTTTTTTGTAATTTTTATTTAATATTTTTTCTTAATTTTATAAGTTTTCTCTTTTTTTCAATAACTGTTTTTTTTATAATTTTTTCAATAGTTGAGCCTTTATTAAAAAAAATGCTTTAATGCTTAAGAGGCTCTCTTGTTCTCATTCCTTCCATTATACTTTTGGCTGTCTTCTTACTTCCTTCCCTTAAAGGCTTCTCTCCTGCTTTTATTCCTTTTGCTTTTAATTTTATATCTTAAACGGCCGCCTCTTCTTTTCATTATTAGGGGTTTTTGGATTGTGTGTGTCAAAAAAAAAAAAACGATTTTTACGGCTTATTTTAAGATCTTTTGTTTAAAATTATTACTTTTTTTATTTAAATTGTTTTTTTTTTCTCTATTTTTTATTAATGTATGGTTTTTCTTTTTTGTTTTTTTTTTTTTTCTAAATTACAGCATTGTTGTAACTAATTGTATATAAATTAATTTTTTTTTTGTTGGTTTAATTTTTTCTTAACGCTGCTTTCATTTAGTTTTTTTTTTAAAACTTTTTCTTTTCCAACTCTATCATCTACCATTGTTTAATTTGTTGATTTCTTCGTTTTTCTGTTGGTTTTCTGCTGATGATGGCGTTCTTGGTTGTTGGTTGAATGTTGGATGTTTTTCCTTCTTTTTATTTGTTGTTTTATTATCATTAGTATTTTATATAGTAATAAATGTAAATGTTCTTGTAATGGTTTGTTTTAGGTAATTTCTCTTAAAGGAAATAATCTGGTGTTCTTCGTGTAACATGTGGTTCTCCACGTCTGGGTGCTGGATCGAACTGTAGGCTAAAAAACAAAAAAAGAATTAAAATTATAAGAAAAATTGATAGAATTAAAATGGAATCAAAAAAATTTGTGTCTTTCAAAGAATTACACTACTAAACATCAAAAATGCGACTGGCACGCGGCTTTATACATTACAATTGGTCAGCCAGTCAAAAATCAGGTCTCCAAACTTTTCCATCACATCAGGTTTTCTAGAAAGTTGATGTCAAAGTTTAATAAAATTGACTTATGGGTATTTTCGGCAACTCATAGCTGATGAACCCGATGTGATGATGGCGACTTAGAAATAAGTCGAGAATAAAGCTTAAACATTACCCTTTAAGATGAAGAACTTATTTGGTCACCCTTTGGTCACCAATTGTCTATTAATGATGTCGTATTCCCCAGTATCGAAAAAGTTTTAAAAAGACAATAGTGGAAAGTATTTTGAGTGAAAAAATTTCAGTGAAAAATTAAGATTGAATGAAAAACTTTGACCTCAATTTTTTCACAAACCTGATGTGATGGAAAAGTTTGTAAACCGGATTTGTGAACAAGAAAATATTTGTCAAAATGTGTATAAGGTGGTGTTTCATTTGCATCAAGTTTTTTTTTTGTATGAGCGAAAGAAACTGTTTTTAGGGAATAAGGCATCATTGAAAGAAATAAAGTGAACTAAGGGTTAAGACGACTGACCAAATGAGTTCTGCATCTTAAAAAGAAATGTTTAAGCTTAACCCTCGAATTAATTTAAAGTCGCCAACACATGATGTAATGGAAATGTTTGGAGACCAGATTTGTGATCACTAGAAAAATTGCAATCAAGTGTGTAAAGTCGCCTCCCTGTCGCTTCATATTTTTTTTAATGTTAAGTAGTGTTATTTAGAGATGGGCACGTGAGTAGATTTTGACTCACACTCACTCACGCTCACGCAAAAAATAATAAAATCATTCACGCATTTTTTTTTTACTCACGCTCACTCACTATTCACGTGAGTAATAAACTTACTCACGCTCACGCGTGACTCACGCCAGAATCAATCACGCTTACGCGTGAGTCACGCAAAATCTACTCACGCAATAAAATTTTCTTACAAAAAAAAACTCCAAAAAATTTTTTTTACAAAAAATTAAAAAAAATGGGCAAATCAAAAAATCTAATCACGCAAACTCACGCAAAAAATAAATGACTCCCTCACTAATCACTTACTCAGATTTTTTTCAACTCACGCTCACTCACAATCACGTGATTGAAATATAAAGCACTCACACTCACGCGTGATTCACGTGAATCACGCAAATCACGTGACCAGTGCCCATCTCTAGTGATATTGTTTGTTTCAGACCCAAAAATTGTTGCATATTTTAAGGAACTATAAATGGCATTTAAGAGAAGCATATTTTAAGGATAAAATCAATTATGACAAACTAGCAACTTCGTTGTCTGTAAAAGTAAATATCGGATAGAAGGATCAGGATAAGAGTATCCATTTCTAAAAGTTTCCCTAATTTTTTTTTTAATTGGGGACGTTTAAGTTCTTTGCAAAAAACAATAAAATTAACATAACCTCGTTAAGATCAGAATCATGCTCGTTCCGGTAAAAAAAAAATTTCGAGTCCTTTAAAACGATATGAAATGAGAAAATTCTAAATTCTAGAAAGTATTTTGAGTAAAAAAATTTCAGTAAAAAATGAAGTTTGAATGAAAAACTTTATTTTGAATGAAAAAAAATTGAGTAAAAAAAAATTATTAAAAACAAATTGGAGAAAAACGTTCCATTTCGTTTATGGGTTTATTCTATTTCGTTTCCTGTTCTATTCAATTTCGTTCCCAGATTCATTTAATTTCTTACCATTATATAAATAAAAAATGTTAAGAAAAAAAATTAAAATAAACATTTCATTTCGTTTCAGTTCGTAAAAAATATTGATTAAAAAAATTTTGGAAAAAAATAATGATTCCATTTCGTTACTGGTTTCATTTTATTTCGTTTCCCTTTCTATTCAATTTCGTTCCCAGTAAAAAAATGTTAAGAAAATGAAATTAAAAAAAAAAAAACATTTCATTTCATTCCCTGTTCCATTTTATTTCGTTATCCGTTCTATTCCATTTCGTTACCAGTTCTATCTTGTTTTGTTCCATTTAGGTTTCATTTCTTTTCGCATAACATGCGTAAAAAATTTCTTTTAGGGTGATTCCATTACAGTGACTACGAAATTTAAACGCAAAACAATAATAAAATTAAGTGTTCTGTTTAACGTATAAAATTCTTCGAATGTTTTCTTCTCTGGAGAATCTTACAGCCTTACCATAGAAAAATTTTTGTTTTTAAAATCGCCTTTCAAAAAATGTATAGAAATTTTAAATTTTAAATAAAGCGTTTTAAAACATTTAATAAAAAAAAAGGTCGAATAAAACTAAAATTAAATATTTTTAAAATAAAACTTTTGTTAAAATTTACTTTTTATTTTTCTTTGGTACGGTTCTTACTATTCATATTTTTAGAATAAAAAAAATAATGAACAAAATAAGATCAGGTGGGAAAAACGACGAGTTTCACAAAAATAAAGTTGACTTTAAAAATGCAACACTAAAAGACAAAATTACTCTAATTGTTAAGTATCTTCCAAAAATTTTAAAAATCACATAGATGTTTTAGTTGGATCAGCAAAAATATGTTTATAAATGAATATATAAAAAAAAATTTAGACATTCGAATTTAGAATGCATTTTTTTGGAATTGGCGTAAATTCTTTATCTTAATTGCTAAAAAAATGTAGAGAGCTAGTTAGACTGCCTAATGAGAGTGATTACGAGACAAATAAATAAACAAATATTTGGGTGGAATAAATATGAAAAAATTAAGATTAGATAAAAGCACTAACAATAACAAAATAAAAAAATCCAAGTACATTTGTTGATATCAAATACATACAGTGGCCGACAAAAGTCTACGTACGACTACATAGTAGATGTAAATCGTTAACTACAAAGTTAACAATAATAGAAGTAAATGTTATCAAACAAGTATTTTTGTAAAAAGTTCTGTGTGTGGTTTTTTTATTAACTTTAATTTAAGATTGAGCTTAAAGTTTGAAATATTTAATGTGCTACGAGGGTCGAAATGGAAATTTTAAATAAAATGCTTTAATAGTTTGTATTCAGTTATCAACAATTTTTTAAATACAAGAGAAGAAATCCGCTTTTTTGGACCTCCAATTCTTTTGACCACCAATTTTTTGTAAACAAAGAAAATGTTTTAATTATTTTTATATCTCATTACTATACACTCAGGAGTCCTAACATTAATAAACAATAAAATCTTATATTTTCAGTTTCCATTTAGACCCTCGTAGCACATTTAATATTCACTCAATCTGGACGCCATTAAGCTTAAATTAAAGCTTGATAACGTACCTACATAGCACTTTCTACAAAAATACTTGTTTGATAATAATTAGAATTATTATTTTTAACTTTGTCCTTAACGAATTACATCTATAGTATGACTTTTGTCGGTCACTGTATATGATACGCAAATTGTTCGATATATGAATTAAGTACATTAGAGTGGCAATTTTCTGCAACTTTTGATATTCCCAAGTGTCTGGAAATTTTTTTTACTTTTGCCAGATAAAAATAGTTTCTTTCTTCTGAAAAAAAAATCGAATGAGAGCCGAGTTTACTAACAACTGAAGCTATTGTCATTTCGTTGTTACCATGTATTTTGTATGTGAAGCAAAAATGTCAATGCCAAATTCATGAGTTAGAAAGTATTAAGTAAAATATTTACCAATATTTTTGATTATTGTAAAAACCTCAGTGATAGGGTTCTATAAATCAAAAGTCGACTTTTGCTTTCGATTTTTTCAGCCTTTTCCAATTTTTCGATTTCTTCGACTTTGTGTAACCTTCATTACTTTGGTACCCAACCAAAAAATGCTTTCATTTCAACAAGTCAAAAACAAACTTTTATATACAAACAATCGACTTTAAATGCTTTTTAAAATTTGAAAAAAGTCGAAAAGTTTCGACCGATTTTTTTTTAATTTTCAAAAATCGAAAACTTTGATCACCGGGCGCCAAGTGTTAAATTAATCCGATTGGCCTCAAATTTGTACCACATAAGTTTTAGGCCTAAGAATATAAAAATAGGAAGAAAAACTTGTTTTGCCTTACAAAAAAAAATCCAGTCTAAAAGTATATGGGGCATTCCATGTGAAATCGGACACTTTGAAAAACTTTTTTCTTAGATTTTCCCAATTTGTTTACAGTTTTTAGTACCCTTCGAAAACTCCTTCGTGGTAAATTTTCAGGTTTTTTTGATGACCCGTTCAAAAGATATCGAATTTTTAAAAATTGGAAGTTTGTTCCTTTACTCAAACTTCTTTTAATCATAACTTCTTCAATAATGGTCCAAATTTTAAAATTTTTTTTTCAAAAATTTTTGTTTTTTTAAGTACTTTCTAAAAAAAAATCCCAAAAAATTCTTAAAAGCGCTCTAGTATGCGATTTTTTAGTTTTAAAATTTAAATCTCATTTTTGAAAATGTTTGTACTCTTCGATTTTTTTGAAATTTTTTTGTGTAAAACTTCTATCAATTCTACAAATTTTTTGCCCAGGAAGATCGTGGGATAACGATTATTACTATTTTTTAAAATTTTTTGAAAAAATTTTATTGTAATTTTCCAATCTTAAAATCATTTCTACTGCTCCAATGGTGCGTCATAGAGGGGTCCTTTATAAGACCGACCCCCATTAATTTTAACGTCTTAACATTTCTTTGGAACAAACTAATACCCTATCTCCAATTTCTAAGGGGGCTCCTACACAAAACGTCAAAAGAATTTCATAATATTTCAAAAATGTTTTGCCACATAGTAGAATTGTTTGCAAAAATAAAGGTTTAGTTATAAATTTTTGTTATTGTCCAATACTTACAATGAAAATTTGAGTGAATCGTCTAATTCCATAAGAGCCGCTTGATTGCCACAACGATAACAATAATTTGGCGCTGAGAAAATTGTGACAACATTACGATCATGACACCAATTATAGCCCTCCATAACCAATTGATGGGCACGTGACACCAATGTTAGACCATTTGTATTGTTAAACGTTTCTGAAATATCCTGTAGAAAAACAAACAAAATAATTAGAAAAATTTATTAGAAACACAAAATGAAATATCTTACTTGACCAAAGGTGTAACCAGCACCACGTGGTGAAATACCCCAGCCACCCCTATCATCGGGATCAGACCAAAGCAAATCGCACATGGGTCCCTCATGCGGCACCTCTTGTAGGCGATCCAGCGCGCGGATGTGATCCAAACTATCAATAGATGGACTTAGACCACCATGCAAGCAAAAGATTTGACCATCAACCAAAGCAGTCAACGGTAAATAATCAAACAGGTCGGTAAAATATTTCCAAACATTAGCATTACCATATTTACGCAGACATTCATCATAGAAACCATAGACTTGTGTAATCTGTCTGGATTCGTGATTGCCACGCAATATGGTAATTCTTTCGCGATAGCGTACTTTAAGCGCCACCAATAATGTAACAGTCTCAACCGAATAGTATCCACGATCTACATAATCACCCATAAACAAGTAATTTGTATCGGGAGATTTGCCACCTATCCGGAATAATTCCATAAGATCGTGAAATTGACCATGCACATCGCCGCATACTGTAACAGGACATTTTACTTCTTGAACATTTGATTCCTTGGAAAGAATTTCCTTGGCCTAAAATGAAATTGAAAAAAAAAGACGGAAAAACAATGAATATTTTTGCATTTTATTTTTTTTTTTTTATATTTCACACACCACATAATAAATTATCTTCTACACGTGTAATAATTTATAATCTCAAGAATAATGTAGTGTCATTTAGTCATTAGTTTAATAAAGTGCTAGGTATATATGTACTTATATCATTCATAATACAAATTTATTTGTAAAGTACAAACACTATTTTCAGATGTAATTCAAATAATAAATATAATTTGCTGTTGGAAAGGAAAATACCATTTGAAAATCAATGATTCATTAAAAAATTGAAGATTCATTGAAAAGTCAAAGATTCATTTAAAAATCAAAAATTCATTTAAAAGTCAAAGATTCATTTGAAGGGCTTACTGCAAGAACTTGAGTAAGCAACATTTTACTTTCGTGTTTTTTGCCTTCTGCTGGTGTTCCATTGACAGATTTTTGTCAGAAGTCTTGCTTTTACCCTTCGTACAAGTATATTGAGAATAAAAGATCTGCAAAAGTTCTATTTTCTACATTATTTAAAAAGTTTTAAGGCAAAAACCCCTATAAAATGAAATGTTTGAATTGAATTTTAAAATTTGAAAATTGCGTTTAAAATTAGAAATAGGTAATTAAAGTTCAAAAAAAGATCAACTAAATTTAAGGAAAAATTGATTGGAATTCAAAAAAGGTTATCTAAAATTAGGAACATCAACTTAAGTTTGCAAATTAAAAAGTACAAAAAATTATAAAAAAAATTGTTAAAAATTATTGAAAACACAGAAAGAATTTTCGCAGAGGTCATTGGGGGTCACTTCCCCCTAGCGGTTTATGTTTACAACTTCATTTATTATGTTTTTGCACTTTAGTAATGCAATTTATTCATTATTTAAATAATTTTTTAATATCCACGCCCACAAAAGGGGGCGGCTGAAAAACAAACACATTTACTGATCCCCGATGTCCAAGTGCAGGACTAGGAACTTCTTCCGACAATAAATTTTTTCATTTGGTTAAGAAATGAATAAAACCTGTAAAAAAAAACGTTTTTTAGATGTTGATTTAGTTCTCTAAGGGAAAATTTTTCTCCCTGGTCCATTTCTCCCCATCTACGAACTTAACCAGCCTATGACCTTAAGACATATTTGTGCAAAACTTCAGGAGTATAGCTCCCGAGTAAAAATTTTTATATGATGCAATATATTATGATATGTAAGACAATATATATTTATACGCAATTTGATCCGAATAATGGTGGATGTTTATGCATTAAAAAAGATCAACTTGTATAAAATATGATTTGATTTCATCCGAGTTTTGACCAGACATTGCTATATATTGGTGGATCTAATTAGATCTAATTGCATAAAAACATATAAAATCCTGGTGTGTTTTGGTTTGGGTTGAGATACACCACAGGTCAACGATACATTCACCAAACATATAATTTTCTAAAACAAAAAAATGTTTGAGTACGCTTCGAACCAGATAGGTGATATACATAACCCTAATAAGGAAATGTTTAGGAACATTTTAAAAAGTTTCTAATACTTTGCCTAAAAAACTTAGAAAATTTTTGGTTAATTGGAAACATATAAAGTTTTATATGGAACATAATAAGCTATATATAATTTGATGTTAAATTATACAGAAAAACAGATTTTGTGTTGACCCTTATATTATTTTATTTAATTATATCAACCGTACACCTTTTAATCCGAATCATGATTAAATTATATATTACTACATATGACTGCATTAAAAAAATTTAGAAAATATCTCACGGATGTATAATCATATATAATTTATTATGCTTGTATCAAGTTATATATTGTAATATATGTTTATTTTTACTCGGGCTCTTTTATTTTGGACTGTATCGTGTCTTCCACAGACAGACGGACGGACATCGCTAGAATGTCTTAGAATCGATCACTGGTCAATAATATATATATTTTATGGGGTCCAGACCGATATTTCGATGCGTTACACACGTAATGACAAAGGGAGTATACCCACATACTCTGTTGGAGGGTATGAAAATATATAAAAATATATTTTTAAAGGAAATGCAAAACGAGTTTATAAAGAGTGATAAGAAAGAAAATATGTATCTTCTCTTTTATAAAATGTACTGTTGCAATACACCAATTACAGATGTAATTCAAAAAGATTCCAATTTTAATTCGAAAATCATCAATTGTAATTCGAAAAAGATCAAATGTTTTTCGAAAAAATTGTATTGTAATTCGAAAAAATAAATTTTAATTCGAAAAAGATAAATTTTAATTTGAAAAAGATAAATTTTATTTCGAAAAAGATGAATTGTAATTCGAAAAAGATCAATTGTAATTCAAAAAAGATCAATTTCAATTCGAAAAAGATCAATTGTAATTTGAAATAGATCAATTATTTTTCGAAAAAAATCAATTGTAATTCAAAAAAAGTTTAATTATACAATGAAAATATCAACTCAATTTCCCGAGTAAAAATAAACATATATAACAATATATAACTTGATACAAACCTAACGAATCATATATGATCATATATTTCGTGAGCTATTTTCTAAATTTTTTAAATGCAGTCATATGTAATTATATTTAATTATATGAGGGTCAATACAAAATTTGTTTTTCTGTATAATTTAATATAAAATTATATATTTCTCATTCTGTTCCATATATAACTATAAATGTTTCTAATTAACCAACAATTTTCTAAGTTTTTTAGGCAAAGTATAAAAAACTTTTTAAAATGTTCCTAAACATTTCCTTGTTAGGGTTATGTATATCACCTATCTGGTTCGAAGCGTACCCAAACATTTTTTTGCTTTAGAAAATTATATGTTTATTGAATGTATCGTTGACCTGTGGTGTATCTCAACCCAAACCAAAAAACACCAGGATTTTATATGTTTTTATGCAATTAGATCTAATTAGATCCACCAATATATGGCAATGTCTGGTCAAAACTCGGATGAAATCAAATCATATTTTATACAAGTTGATCTTTTTTAATGCAAAAACATCCACCATTTTTCGGATCAAATTGCGTATAATTATATATTGTATTGCATATCATTATATATTGCATCATATAAAAATTTTTACTCGGGTAGCTTATTCTGTTCCATATATAAATGTTTCCAATTAAATGTTTCCAATTAACCAAAAATGTTCTTATGCAATTAGATCTAATTGGATCCAATGAAATATGGCAATGTCTGGTCAAAACTCGGATGAAATCGAATCATATTTTATACAAGTTGATCTTTTTTAATGCAAAAACATCCACCATTATTCGGATTAAATTGCGTGTAAATATATATTGTGTTATATATCATTATGTATTGCATCATATAAAAATTTTTACTCGGGTTCTATTAATCTATTTCGAATATCAATTAATCTTTTTATCATTCCGCGCGTAAGGCATATTGTTGATCCATAAAAGATTCTATGATGTCCGTCCGTTTGTCAGTCTGTAATTAACACGATTAGAGTTGTCAACCCGAGTAAAAATAAACATATATAACAATATATAACTTGATACAAACCTAACGAATCATATATGATCATATATTCCGTGAGCTATTTTCTAAATTTTTTAAATGCAGTCATATGTAGTTATATATAATTTAATCATGATTCGGATTAAAATGCGTACGGTTGATATAATTATATTTAATTATATGAGGGTCAATACAAAATTTGTTTTTCTGTATAATTTAATATAAAATTATATATTTCTCATTTTGTTCCATATATAACTATAAATGTTTCTAATTAACCAACAATTTTCTAAGTTTTTTAGGCAAAGTATAAAAAACTTTTTAAAATGTTCCTAAACATTTCCTTTTTAGGGTTATGTATATCACCTATCTGGTTCGAAGCGTACCTAAACATTTTTTTTGTTTTAGAAAATTATATGTTTGGTGAATGTATCGTTGACCTGTGGTGTATCTCAACCCAAACCAAAAAACACCAGGATTTTATATGTTTTTATGCAATTAGATCTAATTAGATCCACCAATATATGGCAATGTCTGGTCAAAACTCGGATGAAATCAAATCATATTTTATACAAGTTGATCTTTTTTAATGCAAAAACATCCACCATTTTTCGGATCAAATTGCGTTTAATTATATGTTGCATTTCATATCATTATATATTGCATCATATAAAAATTTTTACTCGGGAAAACCGGTTTCGGAATTATTGGAAAAACCGTTTTTTTTCGCTTTTTTTTTTGGTTTTTCAAACGGGTTTCTTAAAACCGGTTTATTTCTAGTTATTCGAAAAACCGGGTTTATTTGTGTCGAATTATTCGACATTTTCGAATACATAATACTTCATTTTTTGATCATCATTTATTACAAATTTTATAAAATGCAACTCTGTACATGAAATTTTGTTTCTGAATGACAAAAAAAAATATGAAGGTTCTTCACAATGTAGCAGCAAGCTCGGACAACAAAATTTCCCATACATATTTTTTTTTGTTTGCTGTATGGAAAATTTGGCGTCTGCTGCTTGCTGCTGAACAACAACAAAATACATATGGAAATTTTGCTGTCTGCTGCTTGCAGATGTATTGTGAAGAGACACTTAAATGTATTTATGCCCTACACCACTCTGTGGTACAGGGTATAATGAGTTTATGCTGATGTTTGTAACTACCCAAAATATTGATCCAAGACCCACCTTCAAGCATACCGATCAACTCAGAATCAATTTTTGAGTCGATTTAGCAATGTCCGTCTGTCCGTCCATCTGTCCGTCTGTCCATGTACAGGTCGCAATTATCAACCGATTGAAATTTGAAACTTAAGCTTCTTTTGACCTAAGGACGAAGCCTATTGAAATTAGAAAAACTCGGTCCATGTTTTGGCCTAGCTCCCATACAAGCATCCGCTTTGAATTTCTTTCTATGACTATAAAAGCGGTTTTATAAAAGGTATCCTTTGGCAGGTAAACGTGTTTTGTATTCACAAGTCACCATGCTGAATTTTAAAGGAAACGGACCAGTTCTTCCTGTAGCCCCCATACAAACCACCTTCCCGATATTCACAAAAATCTCTCAAAATTCATGAAACTAGAAAATATTTAATTAAAGTTTTGTTTGTATGTATTTAACACGTACTTCAATAACCTAATCACATCTGATTAAAATCGGACCATTTTTGGACCTAGGCCCATGTACCAATTCCGCCCGATATTCAGTTAAAGCGGTTTATTTGCAACAAATAGAAGTCTAAATCACAAAAATTTGGATTGTGAGTGTTTTTTACACTCATTAAAGATTTTACAAAAGATAGATCCAAACGGTCCATGTTTTAGCTTGGGACCCATTTTCCGGGTGTAGGGTATTATATGGATTATATTTTCTGAATTGTGTACAATTATTTTTTTCTCCTTTTTTGTTAAAAACAAATAAAAACCTTTTTTTATTTTTTTTTTAACTATTTTTATTAATAAAAAAAAACTGAAAAACCGGTTATTCGAACCGGTTTTCAAATAAAAAAACCGAAAACCGGTTTTAAGAAAACGGCGGTTTTTTAACTATTCGAAAACCGGTTTTTGAAATATGCAGAATAGTTGACAACTCTACCCCTAACTCACCGCCCCCTAAAAAAACGCCTGTCAAAATTTTTTTAGCACAATTTTTTTCCAAAATTTTTTGTTCAATGTTTTTTTCAATAATAGTTTTTGCATTGTTGAGGGTATCAATATATTTAGCAAGATCGAATTTGAATTTCTTACTTGTTTGAATTACAACTGATATTTTTCGGAATGCAATTGATATTTTTCGAATTACAATTGATGTTTTTCGAATTACAATTGATTTTTTCGGAATTAAAATTGATAATTTTCGAATAACAATTGGAATTTTTGATTTAAAAATGGAATTTTCGATTTGTTATTCGATCTTCGAATTTAATCTACGAATTCAAAGTAGAATGTAAATGGTGTAGTAAATTAAAAGATAGGAAACCTCTTTGCTTTAGAATTTGTATTTTAGTATTTATTTATGTATTTCATTTGCTATAATCTAGCCCGTTGGCCATAATCGTTTTTTTTTTTATTAATGAAGTATTCATTAAACATCATAATCTTAAAAACTTGCAAATGGCCACTAACGCTTAAGCCGGAAAGATTTTTTAATATTTTTTATTAAAAAAAAATAAACTCTTAAAGTAGTTTTCAGTCAAAATGAGGTTTATGAAATACCAGCGTTCTTAAAAGTTTACAGATAGAATGGATCAAAATAAGACATTTAATTTTGTAAAATTCCGCAATATTGACACTTTCACTTCTTTATTTTTAACAAAAAGTGAATATTTATTAATTTCCTTGCTTAATGTTTAATTGCAAAACTTAACATTTGCAAAAAAAAAAATATTTATTATCACTGAATTATTTAATTGAAACAAAAAAAAACTATTTTTAAATTTACTCGCAACCAATTAACTTAATGACCTAAAACCATTTAAATGTAAATAAATCGATTAAATTTTCTCTAAACCCTCTCAGTACAATAAAAATAAATAAAACAATTCCTCACTTAGCTGAAAAAAAAAACAATAACAAAAACAAAATATTAGCAAGATAAACGCTGACTGCCGCCTTGATAGCGCAGTAGCTGGCTGATATAATATAAAGTAATGGCGATGATTATTTTTAAATTTCTCGCAATTATAAATAAATCTTATGGGCCACAGCCACAGTGTAACAAACACCGAAATAAGGGATACAACAATAATAATAAAACAATTTTTGTTGCCAAATCTCACAAATTAAAAGGTGAATAATACAGAGAAATTAGAAAAAGACACAATCAAATTAGATAAATGATAGCGGCGACGTAGATATCAGGGACGTTTATCATCGTCAAACACAACAAACCAAACAAATATAAACAATTTTTTGTATAAATAAGAAAAAAACAAACTCAACATTATACGAGACGAGACGACAGTGAATGGCGGTGGTGTAATTTAAACAAATTTGCAATGTTGATGACACAACAAAAGGCGGCTTCCGTAGCTATTTGCCAAAAATATAAATGTTTTAATGCGAAAGTATAACAATAAATGGATTTGACAAAAAAAAAATTGTTAAGAATACAATAATTAGACAATGAAAAATGAATTTTTGGGTTTTGAGTGTCTTAAATACCCTGCAGAAAAAGTGTGTCTCTCGATCCGATATCACCTATTCCGTGTGAATTTTTAGGTTTTGAGTGTCTTAAATAACCTACAGGAAAAGTGTGTCTCTCGATCTGATATCACCTATCCCATGACTGATGAAAAGGGGATATATCAGCAAAATGCCTATGACGTGACAGATGGAAATTGGACTTATCACTTTTCTTCTTTGTTCTTCTTTACTCCTCAACGGAGCTTAGGTCTTCAACTGATCGTCTCCATGTGTTTTTTGGACGTCCACGTTTTCTAGGACCTTGGGGATTCCAGTTTAGTGTCATTCTTGTTATATTTGTGGCACCTTTTCTTAGAGTGTGGTCTATCCACCTCCATTTTTTTTCTTTTTATTTGTTTGTCAATTTCTTCTTTATTCGCTAGTTGCCAAAGATCTTGATTGCGTATAGTAGCTGGCCAAAATATTTTATTAATAATACGGAGACATTTATTTAAGCACACTTGAAGTTTCCTGGTCGCGCCTATGCACAGTGGCCGAAACACCCAATCTAGCGGCACTTAATTCGGAAATGTAAAATAATAAAGCCCAATGCATATTTGTGATTATAAAACTTATAAAGAATTTAATTTTTAACCATATTTATTTATTTCAGCGTTTTTATGTATTTTGGGAAATTTATGTGAATATCGGGAGGGTGGTTTGTATGAGGACTAGAAGTTAAAATGTTCCGATTCCGTTAAAATTAAGAGTGATTATTTATGGCTACAAAAAACATTTAACAGTCGAATTTCAAGAGGATATTTGTTAAAATACCATTGTTAGGGCTTTTTAAGTAAAACTGGAAGGGGAAATTAACATGGGGGCTATGGGATAACATGGACCGATTTTGTCAAAAATTTAATAGGTTTTGTTCTTTCGATAGAAAATCTTAAATTTTAGCCAAATCGATTGAAAATCGTGGTCTGTAGTGCGTTTATACTGTTTATTTGGACAGGCAGATGGACCCTAAAAACCGAAAAACTTGCGCGAACTAGCACGCCATACTGAAACGTCACAACAAAAATAACCCAAAATAATAAACAAAACAGGAATTGAAACGAATACGATCGAATTTCAAAAGTTGCAGTCCATGAAACTATAGTTTATATCACAAATGTCAACTTCTATAATGCACTAATAATAAACTAGATACACACAGGCCATAAACATTTATTTTTAGTTAAAACATACCTTTTACTTTCAATTAAAACTTTTTGGTTCAAAATGTATAAACAATTGACTTAAAAGTGTCAAGAAAAACTCACTGAGTAATTAGGCCCCAAATTCCTTTAATACACTTGCTGCAGAAAATGTATGTTTGACAGTCTACAGCTGTGCGAATATTGAAAGCAAAACAAAAGTAAAAACGTAAATTTTTTCTGTAAAGTATAGGTAAACGATGCAGTGCAAAAACATTTATCGATCTTAATTTTTTAATTTTGACTTAAGCGCCGCTAGATCAGTGATTTCGGCCACAGTGCTATGATGCCAAGTTGTTATTACCAACCAGGTTTCGCAACCATGAAGTAAAATGGATTTGACACACGCTTTGAATATCCTAAAGGCCCAGGCACTTGAGCGCTACTGTAGCGGTGCTGTAGCGTGACGGGCTGTTGCATCGTTTTAAAGTTCGGCAGCTACACCACCGTCACGTATTCGTTTAAGTACCTATTTCCATTTATTTTAATACAAGCTAACGTATCAGCTGACACGTCTCCGAACCGTATTCGCTCAAGTAATTATGCCTTAAGTTTGGTGTTCTTAGATATTTGTGTTGAGCATCAGATGTCGTTTAATCAACCGAATGCTGCTCTTGCTCGGTTGATTCTACGTCGTCTTTTGCACAGTTTTTCAATAATTTTTCCAATAGGATTTGTGCTTGGATCAAAAATCTACTGCTTGTTTCAATTGAAAAAAAGTGAGTGTTTAATTTGACGGTCCAAATCTTTCATACCCTCCAAAATGTAAAAAAATAACAGGGGCATTCGGGAGAGTGGGGAGTCGGTGGTGATACACCTTACCTCTTACTATAAATGTTTAAGAGATTCATTTATTATGATTTTTGCACTTAAATAATACAATTTTATCCATATTAGTTAATTTTTTTATACCCACGCCCACAAAAGGGGGCGAATTAAAACTTTTTTTCTAATCACCGCTTTGCAGGGGTAAAAAATTGCTGACCTAACTAAATCCCACTATTATTTAAATAGTAAAAAATTACCGAATATTCGGGTTTTCCCAAAAAAGATCGGATACTAATAATTATCTGCTAGGTTTATATTTTTAACGTAAAGTCCCCTTTAACTTTAAATAAAAAAAACATGAAATGACACTTTTGATGTCTGAATTTTATTTTTTTCTTAATGCATGATTAACTACTTTAAAAATTTTGTACTGAAAGTACAAAATGTATACAAAGTATTAAAATTTAATATACAAATGACGTATTTTCTTTCATTATATCACTGATGATTGGAAATTGCGTCAGCATTTCTCCCTGGGTACATTTAGACTTTTCTAAATATGAACTTTATCTATATTGTTATTATTATCTTAAAAAAAAACATTTTAAATTTGTCTGAAGAACACAGCATTTTCAAAAATAATAAATACATATTTTGAATTTAAGTAATTTTCAACTTCCATACACAATTTTTTGTTTCTCATTTGTAAAGTTTAATAACCTCTTGAGGAAGACTACCTAGCACCACCACTACCACACAATCAAAAAAATATTAGACCACAAAATATAAATCGTGAGTTATAAACACACAAAAATGACACAACCAGTCAAGAGTGTAAGTAAAAAATTTACATTTTGTATGGAGCTGGGGCTGTCTGCTGCATACATTGATCACGTGAGTCAAAAAATTACACAGTTAAAGGCATATATATTCAAATTTGTACAACAACTATGAATAATTGTTGTACAACAAAGTAAAGAGAATATTGTTAAAATTATTTGATTGTTTACATTTGTTACAGGAAATATATGTATAAACTAGTGCCTACGGTCAGTACCGTAGTACCGGGAATACCGGTTTTCCCGGTTCTCGGTATTACCGGGAAATGGAACCGGTTTCCCGGTTCTTAATTCATTCCCGGTATTCCCGGGAATACCGGTATTCCCGGTTCCGGTTCTGACGGTATTACCGGGACTACCGGTATGTATATTTTTTTAAATTTTGTACAATTCAAATTTTTTCTTTGCTTTTACCAAAAAAAATACAAAACATGTGAAAAACACCATTTCCATTTAATTTAAGAAAAAATAGTTACATGATTTTAAAATAATTTAACAAATACAACTAAATATTACTGAAATACTAATTAAATAGTGTAATTTAAATATTTTATGGTATAGTATTTTTTTGGTTTTTGAGAACCGGTACCAGGATCAGAACCGGGAATATCGGTATTCCTGGGAATATATCTAGAACCGGGAATACCGGTATTCCCGGGAATACCGAGAACCGGGAAATGGGGGGCACTAGTATAAACCAGGGATGAAATATGACAATTTCGTTTTGGTATCAAAAATGATTTTAAATTGTACTTTTCTGACCCTCAATGTACTTTTTTTTTATTAAAAACAACAAAAAATAGTAATTAAAAACGAAGCCGGTACTAAAAATTCATGAATGTGTATTAAAATTATAAAATGCATTCAAAATATTTTGTAAGTAAATTCAACTGAAAAAACGTTTAAAACAATCGTTTTTCCTTTTAAAAAACGGACTACTTATATTTCATTTGAAACAACATACTTTTTCAGTTATTTTTAAACGTTAATAAATGAGTAGACATTCCGTAAAAACAAATGATATCTCAGTTATTTTAACTGTTTACAATTTTTTATTTTATGGAGTAAAAATATTTTTTTTTGAATAACAAACTACAAAAACCGTACTTCTGTAAAATTATGTGGTATAATCAGTCACAAATAATTTAACTGATAAAAATATTATTCCGTAAATTTTGTAGTTTATTGTTTTAACGACTGTAAAAATCATTCAATATTTTATTTTTTTTTGAAAAACAAACGATAAAACGTTTAGAACAACTTTAACTAAAAACTTTTTGAATAACCGTAAATAGTTACTGTAAAACTTTTCTAGGTGTGAGATTTTACAGTTGTTTCGGGAAAAAACTAATTTAATAAACAAAACACGCCTCGGCCAAACCAAATTTTACCACAAGTTGCACTGTTATATGAATCTCCTGAATATGAATCTCGGGTGCCACACTACTACATTTAGACGAAAATCAAAATTTTTGGCAGAGCCGTTTTTGACAAAATAACGGTAAAACGTTAAAAAATTTACATTTTAAGCTTATCTCGAAAACAAAAGAGAGATATGAAATAAATATTTAAGACACAAATTATTCCTCGGGGCTCCCCAGAGTCATAATCAAGAAAGACATTTACAGTGTTCGCAACATGAGGTTAAAGTTATTTTGGCCGGGGCGTGAAAAGTCAGCTGTTATTCATTAGACCAATGGTTCCCAACCTTTTTTACTCCACGCCCCACTTTTAAGGTAAAAAATTGTCTTCTCCCCCCGACACTAAGGAAAAATTTGTTTTTCTAATTTTTGTATCTAATGAAAAATTACTACTTGTTTAGCAAAGTTTTTGTAAAATAAGCATTTAAATTAAGTTTTTAGTAAAAATGTTAAGAAATTAACAAGATTTTTGTAGTTAATTTGACTAAAAATTTCAATAAAAAAATAAATTAAAATTCGTTTAATTTTGAAAATGTATCAAATGAGTCACGGGCGTATCAACGTATTTTTCAACTTTAAATAGTATCAAAAAAAGTACATTTGTATCAACAATTCCATCCCTGGTATAAACATATATACAAATTGTATTTTTTATTAAAAAAAAAAAAACAAGTAAAAAATTAAATTCGGTCTTGCAGAATGTATAGGTACCCTTCACAGTGTAAAAATATTATTGCAAAAAACTTAAAAAAAAATATTTATGTTAAAAAAAAATAATTTTTACAATATATTTGGAAAAAAAATGTCTGCGGGAAAAAAGTTTTGGGGAAAAAAATTGTGGGGTAAAAAAAATATTTTTTTTCTTGTTTAAATACATTTCGGTGTACAATTCTGTTCACATATGTTAACCAGCAGCCGAATTAAAGCATTTCGTGTTTTTGGGCTATGTGGAATGTACCAAAATTTTCGAGGTGTCCTTACATTTTTGTTCATAACTTTTGTACCGCTAATACGATATCGCTCAAATGCAATACCAAACTTCTCGATGCAACAAGTAAATATGTTAAGTTACAGTCATATCTATGTTATATTTTAGACGTGATCTGTCTGGACAGACACTGATCAATAATTTATACTTTACGGGGTTCCAGATCGATATTCCGATTAGTTACAAATGGAATGAAAAATTTATATATACCCTCTACCACTAATTGTAAGTGAAGGGTATAAAAATATTGAAAAAGTTTTTAAATATTGTCTCCATTACTGTTTTTTGTATGCATGTCTTCTTTTTCCCGTAATATTAAAAAAAAGCAAGTGCATTATACAATTTAAACCAAACTACAATGTTTTTCAGGCATGACTTAAAATCCTAACGACTACATATTTGAAAATAATGCACAATCAATAGATTTCCGTTGTTCAAAAAGAAAAAAAACTTACAAAAATTTTTTAGGGAGGAGTACATTTTTTTTAAATAAAACTGACTTCTTGCATTAAAAATAATATATGTATTTGAATGTTATTTTTGTTAAACTGTCACAAACTTTCTTTAACTAATAATGATTGCATGTTTAATAATTGTTTTGAAAAAAAGAAAGCAAGTAATCAAAAGATATTATCAAACAATTATGATAGCCAACTAAAAAGTTATTACTTCAAAATTTTGTTTTTAATCCAAAAACATTTATGTACATAAAATTCATTTATTATATGAAGATTAGACCGCCCCATATTTTTGAAAAGCTAAAATTTCAAATTTTTGTTTCACTACAATTTTGTTTTTGTAGAGTCCAAATACGAAGATATCAAATAAAAAAAAAGTTTTAGTCCGAAATGACCCAAAATGTTGTAAATCAATTTTTGACCAGATAATGCATCTGGTAAACGTCTCTACAGGAAAAGTGACCGATCCTACATCACAGAATTACCACTCTGTGACCTATCGCAGACCTCACACCTTTCACATAAAAAATCTATCACCTTTCTGGGGAAATGTCTTAACCCTTTACACATCACTTTTTACATATCAATGGGCCTGTCCTTAAAAACAACGTAGTAGTCCGGTTTTTGTGATGTTACTTTTTCAAAAAAAAAATCGGAACTTTTTTTTAAGTATTTTAATGATTTTTTGTGCTCAAAAAAATGCCAAAAAGTTTTTGTGTTCGGAACTTGTAAAGTTTTTCAACATTTTTTTTTGAGAGTGTTACATTCGGCTGTGCCGAATCTTTTATACCCTCCAAAATGTAAAAAAAAACAATAAAAAAAAACCCGTGGCGTTTTTTTTTTTTGGTTGGGGGGAAGGTTGGTGGGTGACATTAGGGGGCACCTTCCCCTTGCGATTTTGAACTTCTTCTGAGATAAGAATGTTGCATTTGCTTAGCAAAAGTACAAAAAACCCAGCAAAAAATTCGGTTTTTCTTAGGTTGGTTAAGTTCTCCAAGGGGGAACTTTTTCCCCTTGGTCCGATTTTGCCCATTTCCGAACTAGGAATATAGGACATATTCGTGCCAAACTTCGGAATTCTAGCTCTTTTATTTTGGACTGCATCGTGTCCTCTACAGACGGACATCGCTAGAATGTCTTAGAATCGATCACTGATCAATAAAATATATACTTTATGGGGTCCTAGACCGATATTTCGATGCGTTACACACGGAATGACAAAGTTAGTATGCCCCCATTAGGGTGGCCCAAAATTCCTTTTGCTTCGCTACAGGTCAACGTACCTTAAAAAATGAAAGATGGTATCGTAACTAATATTTTGAGCCAAATGGCAGCACCCTACGACGATTAGAAGGGGATGCTAACTGATCACATGTGTTTGCAACCTCCGAAGAAATCTAAAAAAAAAAAATTTTGCAATCGTAAAAATTACTACATGGAATGGTATCGCTACAAAAGCAAATAAGTCACATATGGCCATTTTGCCCTAAGGTTGCCTACAAAGGACAATAAGGACATTTTACTTTCGGTTAGGAAAAAAACAAAAAAAAAAATTTTGGATATTACACTCAAATTAAAGATATTTGTATTACCTTTCAAATGAACTTTATCGCAACTTAATGGTCCGCATAGTTTTTGAGTTACAGCGGTTTTAGTGAAATGCAGGGTTCCGCTTTTTTTAATATGTATTTTTTTTTTTGTTTAAGAACAAACTTAGGACAAAATGGCCACATGTGAATTATGTGCTCTTGTTACGCTAACATTTCATATGGTTATTTTTAAGATTCCAATAAAAAAAATTTCAAGATTTCTTTGGAGGTTGCAAACACTTATGATGAGTTAGCATCCCCTTCCAATCGTTGTAGGGTGCTGAAATTTGGCGCAAATTGTTCATTACGATGCCATCTATCATATTTTAAGGTACGTTCAGTTGTGAGTTATACTTGGTATTTTTCCATATGTTGTTGGGCCACACTAGCCCCCATACTGTGGTTGGAGGGTATAAAAAAACTGAAAAGCTATTTTTTTAAAATTTGATAATTTTATTCCCCTCTAAAAACATTTTTAATGAAATTTTTTACACCAAAACGAGAAAAAAAATTGTTTCAGGATTTTTTTTTTTAATTTGCTAAAATTTTTAAAAATGTGTGAAAATGTTCGTCTTAAATCATTTTTAATGAAATTTTTTACTCCAATACGCAAAAAAATGTGTGTGGGACATTGAAAATTTTAAATTATTTTCGGAAATTAGAAAAAATATTTTTGAGATAGTTTAGTGATAGGTATGTAAGTCCAATTTTGAGAAGACAGTTTAGTAATGTGCCCCGTTTCCCCCAGTCGTGCAAGTCATAGGTGATTTGGGATCGAATGACAGACAATATTTTTATTGCAAATCTTTTTAAACCTATCTGGACTAAAAGAAAAAAAAAGTTGTGGGGTATGCGTTTTCGAAATTCAACTTTGCAAAATTAAGGGACCGACTAATGAACTTGTAATACAATAAATAAATGTTTTCTAAACATGAATTGAGTAAAATAAAACATAAAAAAATTAACAATGATAAAGAAAACGTTAAGAGTTTTCGCGATGAAGCTAAAACTGTATTTTTTTTTTTAAATCACTTACCAAGGTTGGTTAGCGTTCATTACACAATACCGTTGCTTCTGCCGAATATTGCTTTTTATAAATATTTCTTTATTTTTGTGTGTTTTTATAGAACAAACAAATAGTGTCCGACCGAATACTCGGCCAAATTTTCACTATTCGGCCGAAACCGAAACTGAATATTCAAAAAAAAATATTTATATAAATGGAATTCACGTCAGAAATTTTAGTCTTGCAAAATTGCGCAATGTCAAAATTGCAACTTTTTTTGCTTGTTTCTTTGGGAATAAAGGCAATTGTATTTATATTAAAATAAATTGCAAATCTTTTCTTGCAACTACGCATCATATAAAAGGTAATAGAAAAATAAAAATTTTATTCAAATTTTTTAAAAAAAAAAAATGTTGCAATATTTATTGCACTGTTGCAAGGGTCAAAAAATTCTGAAGTGAATACCCTGATAGTAAAAACAAGAAAAAAAAGTAAAACTCGACTTGGCGGAATACACAAAAGTATAAAAACTTTGCTTAGAACGATTTATTTTGAGCAAAAAACTTTTTTTAAAGCTAAAAATTTGTTTGAGTGTAAAATCTTGTTTTAGCTTCAAAAACACTTAGTAAGATGTTTTTGTGGCTTACTAATGTGATTCAAAGTGTATTTAGTGTGTTTTTTTAACACGCGAATACAAATTTTATACAATTATTTGGTATTTGGCCAAAAATGTAGCCGAAGCCGAATAGTGGCCGAATAGTGCTTTTTAGCCGAAGCCGAATATTCGGTCAGACACTACAAACAAATGATTAAATTCGTCTATTCCATTTTCAGGTCTAGAGCCTGCAGAGTTTTGGATATTAATGTAAATTACTTGAAATATGGTTTGACCATCTAAAGCAGATACTCTCGTATGCATTATTAATCGTGTAAGTATTAAGGATAGGTAGGATACACCATTTTTTATTAGAAATGGCCTTTTCCCAATATCTTCAAAAATAATGGGGGATCGGTATATAATGTAGGGAAGAGCTTTTGATTTCAGAAAATTATTAATGGAATTTATTTATTTTTTTACTAACGACTTGCAATCAAATTTAAGCGTACAATTATTAGTCCCGAACAAAAACTTTTCAGAAAGCTTATGCGATAAAAAATTCGATTTTGGGAATTTTTTAACGTTTATTTTAATTTTTTTACGTTATTTGATAAATTTTAATTTTGCAAAAAAAAAAAATATTAAAAACAAAAATTATCGATCGATTTTAAGACGATCTGTTCTAAAAAACGGCGATCTGGGCTACAGAGGCTGCTGTATCTATTTCATGTGTGATTCTTGTTGTTTCAAGAAGTTTTGTGCATATTGTATTTGATCGATATCGGTTCAGCAGTTTAAAAGTAATGAACGAAAACAAAATTTTCATCAAAATTTTAAGATTCTGACAAGATTTTAAAATTCTGATATACTTCCCTTGTGAGATATAAAAACCAGTGGAATATTTCAAACTTAGCTCTCAAAATCGTAAAAGATATTGATAAATCACGATATGCTAAAAAAAAATAAATGCAAATTTCGCATTCATCTACAAGGATTATAATAATTGACCTTGAAAATCGATTACGTCGTTAAATATTAAAAGATTTTTTTTGTTGTTTTGTGGTACTTGTCAACCACAGTCATTCTATTTCAAACTGACGTTTATTTGAAGTGACACACCTGTAAAAGAAACAATAAATACATTTAAACACTTCCTACGCTTTTCGGAAATACTATCATTTTTTTTTAAAACAACAATAAACAAAACAAAAAAATTTATATTTTGTTTATAGAAAACCAAAAAAAAGAATGTGTAAATAGAAAAGTTCAAAAACCCTCTTACCCTTAAATTTATTTGGATTTTTTTATAAAATAAATTGATGACTCATCATTCAACTGTTTGTTATTCGTTTATGGGGATTCTGATAATATGGCTCATGTATTTTTGATTCAATGTATGTGTGTATATAAAACATATACAACTGTTTTTGAAAAAATATAAATTAAAGGAGAGCCCCTTTCATATGTATATAATATACATTTCTAGTTGTTTGTATATAAAAAAAAATATATTGTTTAAAATGTTTGTTTTTATTTATTATCTTTTTGTTTTGGTTTTTTAATTTTATGAAACGTGGGTAGTATTTTTGCGTAGTAAATTAAAAAAAAAAAACTATGAATGAAATAATGTTAGATCTTAATAAAAATAAGTTTTAAGGGCTCGTTACTCAACTGGTAACGCAACAAAAGTAGAAGTAACAAATCAGCTGTTCGTTTTATTATATGACAATTAGGGCTGTCAATTCCGAAATCCCGGGAATTTTGTCATAAAATGAATCCCGAATCCCGGGATTTTTAAGCTCAAATCCCTGGATTTTAGAAATAATTAAAATGTTTGAGAATTTATTTTTAAAAATACAACTTTGTTCAATTATTGTTACATTTACATAAACAAAATAAAACTAAAACCTTTTTTAATTTTCAACGTAGCTGGCCACGAATTTGGCTGAGCTGAGAATTCTACCCAGGCTAGCTGAATAAAAGTCCAACGACCTAATCATTAAGCCACAGTCACGGATCCCTTTGACCAAAGTTTGCAGGTTTTGGCGAAAATTTTCTAAAAAACCGATACTTTGATCGAAGGTCGCCACGGGTAAACTTAATACGATTGGCCTCAAATTTGTACCACATAAGTTTTAGGCGTAGGTGAATAAAAATTTTTCCGGACGTTCAAAATTGGAAGAAACAATTTTTTTATACAAAAAAAATGAAAGTCTAATGTTATATATTATTACTTTTCCCCTTTAAATGTTTTTATTATTTTAAATTTTCTTTGAATTAGTGTTAAAATTATACAGTGCAACAACCAAAATTGGAATGGGATGAAACCAAAAGCAATTAAAAGTTGTTATTTTCCATAACAAACCCCTTAAGATTTTTTTGGTTCATTGCTAAATATTTAATAATAATAATTACTTAAAAACTGCATAAGTTCCGTATACTTAATTTTTTAATTGCCTTTAAATATAACAATCGGAATAATTAGAAATATTTTTTTTAATAATTTTGTTGTAGCGAAATAGACCCATATGCACAATAAAATTGAAACATAAAGAGTTTACTATTTTTTTACTCTTATAATCAAAGAAATTTAATCCTGAAAAATCCCGGAATCCCGAAAAATCCCGGGATCCCGAAAAATCCCGGGATCCCGGGGTTTCGATTTTCAAATCCCGAATCCCGGGATTTAAAAAAAACCGATCCCGTTTGACAGCCCTAATGACAATGCATGTTAACGATTACTGAACGAAGTAACATGTTAAGGTGGGTTTTCACGTGAAAATCTGTCAAACTCCATATAAAAAAAACATAAATTTCACACTGGCTTTACAAAAGCGTAAAAATTTCGCTGAAGAGGTATTCTGTTCACTGGTGAAAAACCGGCAAAATAGCCCGGTATATGTTGCATCAATACGCATCAACACTATAAGCAACATTTTTTTAAATTGTACAGACCATTTAAAAAGCGGTGAAATTTAACATTCAGATGTAAAATGAAGTAATTATAAGTGTTTGGGACTGTAAACATTAATAAAATCACATAACTTACCAAAAAATATTAATTAAAGTTATTTTATGTATTCTGACGCGCAAAACATAACCAAACATATGACTGTCAAATTTTCGCTACAAATTAATTGATGTTTCGAAACATTTTTTTTCACCGGTGAACAACTTACTTAGCTTTACGTGAAAATCTAGTGTATTTCTATTGGCAAGTAAGAAAAAACTAGCGAGTACTTGTTACTTGATTACTTTACCAGTTGACTAACAAGCCCTCTAATGTTCTACAATACCGGAGTAAAGCCATAATCAGTTTAGAAGTGAGGTAATGAAGTAGTGAGGTAGAGCTAGAGTTGTCAACTATTCGGCATATTTCAAAAAACGGTTTTCGAATAGTTAAAAAAACCGCCGTTTTTTAAAAACCGGTTTCGGTTTTTTTATTTGAAAACCGGTTCGAATAACCGGTTTTTTCGGTTTTTTAATAAAAATTGTTAAAAACATTAAATAAATAGGTTTTTATTTGTTTTTTAACAAAAAAAAAGAGAAAAATTAACTGTATACAATTCATTCTTCTTAAATAAATCAAATTCAAAGCTTAAAACAACAAAATATACATATTTTTTATGTAAGTTAATAAAATGTTTTTAATTTATAGTAATAGAAATTATAGGGTCAGTCACTATAAAATGGAAATATGTACTTTAAATCAGTACAATAAGGACTTAAATACATTTAAAACACAACATTTTTCTTGTTAGTGTTTCTTCACAACCGCGTCTTTTAAACAAATTTATAGAGTAAGGAATCGACAGTTTTGTAGATCTGGCATCACCAAAAATAATTGGAAAAATCTGGTAATATCACACTAAAGTTTAAACGTAAAACAAAGAGAGACAAAAAACAATCTGCATTCTTACTATATAACTGGTATCTTCCATTTCGCTCAGATTTCGATTTGTGATAAAATTTCTTGACCAATACGATATGGTTTTTGTTTACTACTTTTTCAAACGCCATTTGTTACCCTACTCTATAACTCTGCTTTTAACCTTCTTATTTATTACTGAATTAAGAAACAAAATTTCAAATAAAGAGTTGTATTTTACAAAATTTGTAACAAATGATGACAAAAAAATGAAGTATTATATATTCGAAAATGTCGAATAATTCGACACAAAAAAAACCGGGTTTTCGAATAACTAGAAAACAACCGGTTTTAAAAAACTGGCTTGGAAAAACCGGGAAAAGGCGAAAAAACCGGTTTTTCGAATAATTCGGAAACCGGTTTTGACAACTCTAGGTAGAGCCTTATGTGATTTTCAATAAGAAAAAAAGAGTGTAGAAAATTTTTAAATTTGTGTGTTCTTCATGCACATTGAATTTTGACATAAGAATAAAAAGTAGAGCGAGGTAAAGAAATTCTATTCTCTACAGATTTTGTTTACGTCTCTCTACTTTTTAGTATTATGGAAAAATTCAATGCGTGTGAAGAACACACAAATTTAAAAATTATCTACACTCTTTTTTCTTATTGAAAATCTCATAGGGCTCTACCTCACTACTTCACTACCTCACTTCTAAACTGATTAAATATATCAAATCTGACATTATTATCGTAAGGTGTAACGCTTTTAACGGTACACGTGCACAGAGAACATATTTTTCATACGAGTGATATTTGCTGTGGACACCGTTTTTGCGACATCTAAAATTCAAGTAGTGACTCTCGTATGTATAATTAATTGTTAATTAATAACACACACACACACATGATCAATTATTTTTATTTATTCTTTCTATTTATTTACAACTCATTTTTAATAAATTCAACCTAACCGAGAACTGGTAACAATGACCGTCATTTCGTTGTAGCGAAAAAAACCAAGGGTTCTGGTGGGAATCGAACCCACGACCACCACGTTGAAAGGATAACATGTTTTTTTGAGTGAAGAATCCAATATGTACCTGTGACGTGATGGGCATTTTAGTGAAATGTCCCATTTTCGTCAATCACGGGATAGGTGATTTCTTACCGAGAGATATACTTTTTCTGTAGGGTAGTAACATGGAAAATTAAAAAAAAAAGTTTTTTTAAAACACTCCAACACGTAAAAAAATTAAAAAAATATATTTGTGTGCAAACCTAAAACCTTGTTACTTTTTTAAAATACTAAACAGTTTCGGTTTCGGCTAATATACGGCAACAATTTTGCCGAATACCGAAAAAATATCGAACCCACATCATTCGGCCGAGATCGAACCTGAAAATTCGGTCGGATTCTATTAATTATTGTATTATTCTACTATATGAAAATGTTGTTAAATTTAATATTTAATTTATGCATTAAGAATTTACAATAATATATTCAAATATACAAATGCACACAAATGTAAACTATAATGTTGTTAATAAAAACTATTTATAAAATGCGTAGAAATGAGCGTGTTTTGTCTTTTGTTTTTAAAATTGGGGTAGGCTAAACGTGGACTTTATTATTATTTTAATTTTTGTATAGTAATAATGACGCCGATGGGTCGTTTTAGTCTTTTGTTGTTAGGAATTTTCAAGGTTTCATTCAAATTAGTCATAATTCTTTTATTGTTTTTATTAAAGCAAAAGTGTAGTATTTCTTTTGATAAATCTATTACATTGGTTCTCTTTAAAAATTGTACAAATTTAATTAAATGAGTCACGTTTTGAAAACTTTATATCGTCACCTAAAATGCAAAAGGCCCTAACTAACACAAAATCCAAAATCGTGTTTTTTATTGATTCGGATGTATTGCATCAAAATACATGTCCAAAAAAAAATTTAGTCTCATTGGATCAAAAATCACAATTTTATTTACAAAATTAAAAACGCCCTAACTACATGATCAATTATAAGTAAAACGCAAAAAGCCCCAACTAACAGCTTGTGTGTACAATAGGGTGGTTCTTAAAAACAAAAAGTTGGATTTCTGCACGGGACGCCCCCTCAGTTTATTAAGATTCATGAAAAAGTTATACTAAAATTTTTTTAAAATTTTCGAAAATGTTCTTAAGGTCGAACCGGGCTCTTGAAGTTCGGGCCCTGGAGCAAAATATACTTAAAAAAAAAAAATTGTAAAAAAAAATTAAATAAATCATTATGAAGCCGGTTTTGTTTAACAATTGACCCTAAGTATTTAATTAAAAATTTATAGATTTTTCGAACATAGGTAACCCTTTACTACGTAAGGTCAAAAAAAATTTTCTTTTTTTAAGATCATGCCCAAAGACACAATTTCATGGTTTTAAAAATTTTATTCCCATAAACTTAAAAATCTCCAAGTTTTATTGCTCAATTTTATTAAATACATCTTGGAGACTCAATGTTCAATTTGGGGTATTTTTCGCTCTTTCCATTTAGCACATGTAGCGATTTAACTTTAGCGATTTTCAAGAAAATGCGTTTTTTCAACCATTATTGTTTATTTTTTTGCTTTGACCAACATTTTGGGGGGAAAAAACTAAAGTTCAATTGAATATTGTGCCATTTGACCTGTATTACAAATGTTACTAGTCCAGGACGTTTTTAACACATGTTGGCCGACGGCCAAGTGGTCAAAAACCGAAATTTGACTATATTACAAAAAATTACTGAAAGTAATTAATGCAAAATTTTATTTAATCATAAAAGCAGAGTAATTAATTATTTTTACTCATAAAATCATTAACCCTTGTTTACCAAAGGTTGAAATACCCATTTTTTTGTCTTAGCGATATAAAATCAAAATAGTTTCACCGCCCCAACTACATGAGCAGAGATTAAAAATTTCTAAAAAAAAAGATGGCAGCATCTCCAAGATTTAAAACCATTGCTGCCAGCAGATTGTCAAGATTTTTATGACAACTTCCCCTTCGAAAATTAGTTTCTATTTTTAATAAATATTCTCATTTATAATTCTATATGCCAAAATTAACTACACTCAAAAAATTATGTCATTAACTGTTTGTAGTTTATTTAAAAAGTTTTCCGTTTAGTCGTTTTTAAAAGAAAAAACATTTGTTTTATGTTCAGTTTTTATTAATGACTACTTCAGTCCTTTGTTTCAAAAATAACACACTTATAAATAAAGACTTTCATTAACATTTAATTTTTAAAGTCATTTATTTTTGTTCTGTAAGTAAAAACTACTGATTATTCTTTTGATTTTTAATGATTTGTTTTTCATTAAAATAAAACCAAAAAATAATAACAAAACATTAATTTTACAGTTCTACTGTATGTATGTTAGAGTGTCCCTTATTTTGGAAATGTTGGAAATGTTGAGATGGTACCCGCTCATTTGACTTAAAAATAACTCAGGAAAAATTTTACGCCCCTAGGACCACGCCTTCCCTACGCGACGGGGCCTTAAAAATCATTTTTCCATACAAACCAAAAAATTTTTTTTTTGATTTTTAATTTTTTTGTTTTTATTTTATTACTTGGTTTGCTTATTCACGACAAAAAATTTGATTTTGGTGGGATAAGGCTTTCAGCTCTAAAAAATTTTTCGCAAAAAAAAATTTAGAGCCGTTGGGGTCCTAGGGTAAAAAATTTTTAAAAAATATTTTTTTTTAGTTTTGACAAGCAACTGTTTTAGTTGTTATGTTGCTTTTAATGATATATATTCCAAAAAATATATTATTCATATCAGTGACATCTTTATCTTTCTCGAAAAAAAAATTTTGAGCCGCAGGGATCCTACGGTAAAAATTTTTTAAAAAATATTTTTTTTTTAGTTTGGACAAGCAACGGTTTTAGTTGTTACGTTGTTTTTAATGATATATATTCAAAAAAAAATATTATTCATATCAGTGACATCTTTATCGTGTATCGAAAAAAAAATAACAATGCATTTTTTACCCTTTTTTAGAACACGATAAAGATGTCACAGATACAAAAAATATTTTTTTATGAATATACATCATTTAAAGCAACATAGCAGCTAAAACCGTTGCTTGTCAAAACTAAAAAAAATATTTTTTTAAAATTTTTTACCGTAGGACCCCTGCGGCTGAAATTTTTTTTTTTTGAAAAATTTTTTAGAGCTGAAAGCCTAATCCCACCAAAATCAAATTTTTTGTCGTGAATAAGCTATCCAAGTAATATAACAATTAATAACAAAAAAATTAAAAATAAAAAAAAAATTTTTTGGTTTGTATGGGAAAATTATTTTTTCGGCCCCGCTCTTTAAGGCCCGTCGCGTAGGGTAGGCGTGGTCGTAGGGGCGTAAAATTTTTTCTCAGTTATTTTTAAGTCAAAAGGAAAAAAAAATAGTGGGTACCGTCTCAACATTTCCAACATTTCAAAAATAAGGGACACTCTAATGTATGTCAATTGATATTTGATGCAGTTAGGGCTTTTTTTGTTTCAGAAATATACGAGACAAAAGGGCGTAACTGACATAACTCTTCAAATAATAAAAATAATTACTTTTTTTTACCAGAAATCAATTTGTCCGTGTTTTTTTAATAATATATGAAGATTTTGTGATTACCACTTTTATACTTTTTCTTTAAACATGTTTTTTGCTTCTCCTGTAAAATTAATAAAATGTTAGTTAGGGCGTTTTGCATTTTAGGTGACGATATCGACGTTTTCGTTTATTATGAAATGCATATTTTTTTGCCATGTTGTAATTAATGTTAACAGCACGGCGCTTGTTGTCAAGTTTGTTTTTGCATTTAAGGCATGTTATCTCTCATTTGATTATAATCATTTTTTGCAAAAAAAAATAAATAAATAATTTAATTAGATTAGGGGAAAGTAATTTCTTTTAATTAAAAAAATGGAATTTGTTTGATATTTTACTTGAGTTGAGGGTGGGTTGTACAAGCCTAAAAATAAGTAAATTTTTCTAGGCAAGTCCATGGCGTCCATTTACTTACAAGAATATTTTTTTCTGCTTACACTCACTCACAATCACGTGAATAAATTTAAGACAAGTAACAATCCTGGGCAATCAAAAGAACCACCCCACTTAAAATTTTAAAAATCTAACAAAATTTTAAGCAAAATATAAAGTTTAGCTCAATTTTACAAAAAAAAAATTGCTTTTTTAGTACGAAAGGCAAAAATTAATCACACAAACTCAATTAAAAAAAAATTTACTCTCACAAAAATCTTACGCAATCTTACTCAGTAAAATTGAATTTCAATCACACTAACGAGTTACTCACACACTGATCTGCTTATGTGACAGGGTTGCAAAATGAGAACATCAAAATTGTACCAACGAGCTCATAAAATTGTACTTTTTTGAACCCAATTGTACCAAATCCGAATTTTTTATGCAAAATTTAAAAAAAAAAAATGGAAAAATATTATATTTACGTACATTTCGAGGATACTTCCTTGAAATTTTAACTCATTTCTACAAAAATTGTGGCATAAGCGTACTACTCGAAAAAGATCGGCTGATTTCCATACAAATGTATGAAAATCCCCACCCATTTGGACTTTAATACCAATCTGTGGGATTTTTTTTTAAACGTGAAATTATTTTTTGCCAATTATTGCGAAAAACGCGATTTCAATCAATTTTTTGATTGAATCTCCTTCGATGAAGAAAATTATCATTTCAATCAATCACCAAATGAATAGTTGATTAAATAAATATTTTTTTAATCAAACATTTTTTAATTTTGATCATAAATTTTATATTTTTTTTATTTGTAGTCAATCAAAATAATGATCGATTTATCGATTGAATTAACTGTAAGCTCATAACAAAATGTTAGTTCAGCAGTAAAAGAAAATAACAAAAATGTTGATCAAAACAACAATGATTCATTTAAATTTTGTTGATCAATTGTTTTAATTAAAAATTTTTAGCCAATAATTTTTTGTGTGTATGATAAGAATACTTTTTCGATATTCATCAAAAAATGTAGTAATGGTGAACTCGAAAAAGATCGTCTGCTTTCAATAAAAATGTATGAAAATCTGAAATCATCCTTCTTTTAAACTTTTGAAAAAACATGAAATAATTTTTAACCAATTAAGCATACATGATAAAAATACTTGCTCGAAATTTTAACTCATTACTGCAAAAAATCAGCCACTTTTGAAGTTTAATGTCTTGTTGTGAAAAAATTTTCAGGAAGATTACTTCTTGAAATTTATAAACTGGGAAAATTCCATGAAAAAAACCATCAGCTGATAAAGTTCTTAAATTGTACCAAATGAGTCATTGGTGTACCATTGTACTTTTGAGCTTTGAATTGTACCAAAAAAAAGTACAATTGTACCAACTTTTGCAACCCTGTTATGTGATCATCTCTATTACCAAGTAAGAGAATAATCACAGTTGGAGCGGGAAGCGTTTTTCCGCAACTGTTCACACACGTTTTGTATAAAAACAAAAAACCGCTGCGTTTTTCCGCCAAACTAGATTCAATTCTACTTTTATGGGGACAGTTGCGGAAAACCTCTTGCCGCTCCAATTGTGATTATTGTCTAAAGGCGGAACACAAAATAAACCACATCTGTTCGGCAGCATCCAAGTTTCGGAAGTCGTTAAACTAAGTTTAAATTTAATCCACATCCCAAAAACTCGAACTTAATCGATAACAAATGACGTTACTCATTAAGTAATAAAAATTGTTTTGTTTTTCTTATTTTAAATCTAAACCGCTTACTTTTTTTTTAATTTACTTTGAAATTATATTTGTTTAATTGTTAGTGCTTTTTTTTATTGAGGCATCGTTTTATATAAAGCAAGGTCATTTAGAATTTGTTTTTTATTTGAATATTTTATTTACATTGTACTTAAAAAACAAATACAAACTAAATACAACTACAGATATCATTAGAAAATTTTAAGTTTATTTTAAATTTCAGACAGCACTTTTTTTTAGAAAATAAATTATTGTTGTATTCAGAAATTATTAAAGTAATGTAGATATCATTTTTTAATTTAGAACTTATTAATTAAAATGTACACTCAACCAAAAATCATTGTATTCCCAAAGAAAATCGTTGTAAATTCAACAGAAATCATTGTTGATTTTGACCCTACAAATATTTATGTTGATTTCAATAAAAATTGTTGTCAGTTTTTGTAAAAGTTGATCAACTCGTTCTTTTGTAAATCAACTCGTATTTTTTGTAAACTCAACTCATATTTTTGTTGATATAAGAAATTTTATTAATAAAAAAAAAGCTTGTTGTTATTTGTTAATATTCTTTTATTAATTAAAAATCACAATATTTTTTAGAATTGTCACCGGCTTTTTAAGCTGCACGAGATTTTCACACACACTTCGTTTATTTATGTTATGCACTCGTAAGCCATTCTCCAGTTTTCTAATGACACCAAATCAAAAACCTTAAAAAAAAACCAAAAAAAAAAATTATAATATAGTATGAATACATAAAGTAACCAATGTATTTTATTACTTACCAAATATTTACAGACCAGAATCTGATCATCAGATCCTATTTTTATTTATTTTTATAATATTAAATATTTTTATAAGAAACAAACACATAAAATAATTTTATAAGAGACAAACAAATTTCACATTGCAATGCATTGCTACCAACTTGATAATACAAAAATGAACGAACAGGGTTGTTTTTTCTTTTTTGGTTTTATCTATTGAATTCTGTATAAGCGTTGTAAAAAGTTGATTCAACTTTACTGATTATTCAACGATATCAACATTAATTTTTGTTGAATACGGCAATATTCTGTAAAACTTGATCTACAATGGGTTTACTAATTTTTCTACTAAGATATTTCTATGAGTGTATAAATGTAAACAAAGTTCAAAAATTAATTAACAAAACATTAGTGGTATACAGAGTCGTACTTGCCAGGCACTGGTGGTAAAAGAGCACTTTTTTAAAATTACTTTTCAAAATACGCGTATTTTTTGAAAGAAGTACTCTTTTTCTACATTGCCAGTTCTGGCAACAAGACACTGAATATCTCTACTACAATGGTTCCCAACATTTTTTACGCCTCGCCCCACTTTTTAGTTAAACAAAATTGGCTTGTTCCGAATACACTCAAGAAAAATTTGTTAATTTTTCTAAGATTGGTTTCTAATGAAAAACTACTACTGGTTTAGCAAAGTTTTTGTAAAATAAGCATTTAAACAAAGTTTTTAGTAAAAATTTTAAGCAATTAACAAAATTTTTGTAGTTGCGAGAATCAAAGGTTGGGAACCATTGCTCTACTGTATTTAAAATTTGTTTTACTTTGTTTGATTACTCAAATTTTTATTTTTACTACAAACTTTAGATTTTTTTTATTGAAAACTGTAATAAAATTTTTTCAAAAAATCGAAACCCATGCTCACGCAAATAATAATCACTAAGAACTTATGCAATTTTTTTTATACTCACGCTCACTCACTACTCAAAAGAAAATTTCTCACGCGTGACTCCCACCATATTCAATCAACCTCACGCGTGAGTCACACAAACTCTACTCACGCTATTAAATTTTCTTACGAAAAAAGCTAAAAAAAAACATTTTTTTGCTAAGAAATGAAAATAAAGAATGAAGTTAAAATTAAATCACGCAAACTCACTAATCACTCACGCAAAAATTCGACTCACTCACTAATCAGTCCCATCTCTCTACAAGTTTTCCAAAAAAAAATTTAAAAAAATATCAAAGAGTACAAACATTTAAAAAAATGAGCTTTAAATGTAAAAACTTTTAATAATTTTTTAAAAGTAAAAAAAAAAATTTTTTAAATATTGAATTTGGACCATTTTTGAAGAAGTTATGAATAAAATAAGTTTGGAGTAAAGGAACAAGCTCCAAATTTTTAAAAATTCTATATATTTTCAGAAAGGAGTTTATATTGAGTACCAAAAAGTGCAAAATTGGAAAAATATAAAAAAAGAATTTCAAAGTGTCCGAATTTGCATGAAATGCCTCATGGATTTTAGTACGTCTTATGGTCATAGGCTGGTTAAGTTTGGAAATGGGCAAAATCGGACCAGAAGGAAAAAGTTCCCCCTCGAAGATTTAAAACAACCCCAAAAATATGCAATTTTTTACATGTTTTTTTTTTGTATATTTGTTCAACAAATAAAACATTTTATATTAAGTTCATTGACCTGCACTTGGACCAATAAGATTAGGAAATGCGTTTTTTTTTTCTGCCACAACCTTTTGGGATTGTGGTTATAGAAAATTAAGAATTACAAGATTTTATTACATATTTAAACGTAGTAAATATCATATTGAACAAATTTGTAAATATTTATTGAGAGGGGAAAGGTGTTCCCCAACACCCCCTGAACTCTTTTCCCACCCCATTCTTCTAAACGCCACAGTCGAAATTTTTTTGAATTTTTTTATTTATCGCATGGTAAATGTATTACCACGCCACAGCTCCGCGCAGATGCTTTTCCCTACTCCATTTCTGTTAACTTTTTTAAAATTTTAAATGAAATTGGAAAGTCCCATATGGGCAAACTTATCATTGATATTATATTATTATGATATATAAGCAATATCTTTTGGTTTGTTGGGATGTTTGTTTTATAGGAGATATAAAAATATACATATAATAATAAAATGTTTTGTCCAACAATAAAATAGTAGTAATAAATAATAAGACACAAAAGCCAAAATAAACAAAAACTATTATAAACAGGTAATAATGAAGAACCAAAAGGGAATACACATTTTTTTTAATTAAACACCCGTGCCTTATCATACAGGTTTTTTTATACGGTTATGTGTATTGGAAATGTTAAACAAATAAAAAAAACTATAGAAAATGCTCTTTCTTTAAGGGCAAAGCTTTTTTCCCCTCCTCCTATTTTGCTATTTACGAACTTAACCTTTTCAATTTTTTCCAAATTTCAAAAAGTCTTTTGAAATTTAAAATAAAATTTTTCCAAGTTTAAAATAGTCGGCTTTCGACTTTTTTTGACTGATAAAGCACTTTATTTTTTTTTAAACGTAAAGTCAAAAAAGGCTCAATATAAATTTGACGGTTGTTCTCATAACTTCAAAAGCCTAGGGCCGATTTTGCTGAAATTAAATACCAATATAACGAGAAAATTACAAATATGCCAAGTCTCAATAGCCGCATGAGTTGCCTTTCAAAAATTAGCATGATCTTCTTAAAATCGATTAAGGATCTTGAAAATATATACTTGATACAAACGGAATGACAAATTTATATATAACCGCCATCAATAAGTTAAGGGTATAAAAACTAATACCAAGACACAGGTGTATTACAAAACAAAAACAGAACATTATATTAATTTTTTGCACAAGTCATCCAAACATAAAATACTAGGCACTACGACATCGTACAAACAAAAACAAATGAAAACAGCCAAAATAAAATGAAGTCATTATTTATTATTGTTGTTTTTGTTGGTTTTGGTTGGTTTTTGATTTAAACAACATCATGAACCAGACAACTGATATACTCGTACATATAAAACTAAAATATAAACAAAAATATATATTACAACAATTTCGATGAATATCATGTTAAAAAAAACTATTTAGGTTACATGCTTTGTATCATATAGAAATTAAATTATTGCATACATACAGTGAGCGTGAACATCACGTCAACCTCTTAACCTACAGTGAGCGTAAAAACTACAAATTCAACACTAAAAGCCCTTATTATTATCAATCGAGTACATATTATTATTAAAAGTACGGTGATGGTAATTTATTAGGGTGTTCAATTAATCGGGTTTTTTAATTGTTCGATTAAACGATTAATCGATATTTGCCATTTTAAAATTATTCGATTAAACGAATAAAATTTTAAAATTGTTCGATTAACCGAATAATTACAAATTCAGAAATTTTCTAAATTTTTTCGACAATTTTAGAAAAAATTGGTAGTTGAGTTAATAAACAACTTTAATCACAAGTATTTTAACATTTTATTAACAACAAAAAAACAAAATTAAAATCATTACAAAATGTATCAACATTTAAGTTTTCTTGTAATTTGTTTGAGAAAATTTAAAAAAAAAAATCATTTCAGAGATTTGTAAAATGTGTAGAATTGAAAAACAATTTTTTTTTGACAAATTAGTTTGATTACCGATATCACAAAAATTATCTGACTACATTTAGGAAAATCTTATATTTGTATTTTTTTTTTTATATAACTTAGTGCATTTTTTCCTAAAATTTTAAGCTTTGACAGATTTCAGCGCGGTCATACAGTTAGCCGATTTGGCCCAAAAATTTATCAGGTACTTACTTAGGTCGTTTAACAAATCCAAGCTTCAGGAGCAGCGAAAATTCGAAAACAAATTTAAAATAGGGACCACTCAAGTCAACATGACTGTGTTATTTTTTTAATTCCAAAGGAAACATACATTTGATTTGTTTATTGGACTTCAAACTTTTAAAAAATTATACATATTTCCAGAAAAACCATATATTATTATTATTTGATTAATCGGAATAAATTCTTCGATTAATCCTTTAATCGAAAATAGCAATTTTAAATTAATCGAACAATTATTCGTCTAAAATTGTTCGATTAATCGAACAAGAATTAATCGACTGAACACCCTATAATTTATTAAGCTTTAATTTAAGCTTATTAGCGTTTAGATTAAGTAAATAATAAATTTTCTACAAGGGTTACAAAAAATTGAGGTGGACAAAATAACTGGGGTTTAAAAATTTTAATTTTTATTTTGGTCGTTCGAAAAAGTACCCTAGTAAAAATATTATGCTGATTTTACTAAATATATCTAATTTGATCCGTAAAATGGTTGTATCAAATAATATCTAATTGTATTACTTTAGATCAAAAAATATAAAAATTGATACAATTTGATCCTGAATTTGGTCAAATCTAATTAGATCAAATTGATCTTATAATATCTATTTTTATATAATTTGATGAGCAAAACCAAAATACGAATCTAATCATATATGGAGCAATATCTAACCATGTAAAGTGGATCAACCGTATCAAAGTGATAGATAAAATTTTATATAAATTTATACGGAAGCATATTAACTCATATAAGATTGTATCAAATTATATATGATTAGACCAGAAAATTTTTACTCGGGGTAGTTGATAACCGAATATAAACTATTTTTTATGTTTGTAAAAAATATTAGAAATATTTAAAAAATAAAAATGTCTATAAATAATATAAATTTTCCAGTTCGACCCTCGTAGAACATTTATTATTAACTTAATTAAAACGTTAGCATGCTTTAATTAAAGCCCCTAGTAAAAATATTATGCTAATTTTACTGAATAGATCTAATTTGATCCGTAAAATGGTTGTATCAAATAATATCTAATTGTATTACTTTAGATCAAAAAATATAAAAATGGATACAATTTGATCCTGAATTTGGTCAAATCTAATTAGATCAAATTGATCTTATAATATCAATTTTTATATAATTTGATGAGCAAAACCAAAATACGAATCTAATCATATATGGAGCAATATCTAACCATATAAAGTGGATCAACCGTATCAAAGTGATAGATACAATTTTATATAAATTTATACGGAAACATATTAACTCATATAAGATTGTATCAAATTATATATGATTAGACCAGAAAATTTTTACTCGGGAGCTTAATAAATAAGCAACACAGAACCTTTTATTATAATACTCAATTGATAATAAGGGTTTTTATTGTTAAATTTGTCGTTAACAAATTACATCAACTTAAGACCTGTACATTTTTTTTGACAATCACTGTACAAATTTTTAAAAAATATTTTTACTACAAAAATTTAATTTGTTTAATCATTAAAGTGAAGAAAAAAAATATCAATCAATAACTAAAAAATATCGCTTAACACCTACTTTATGCTAATAACAGTTTATTTTAAAACACAACTTTTTTTATAATGGACTTTGTGCGTGTTTTTTTGTTTATTTTTTCGTTACACCTTTTCCAAACATAATTCAGAAAATATTGATTAAAATTTCAGAAAATCCAATTGAATTTTAGAAGCTTAATTAAAATTTATAAGAAATTAAAAATATGGTATTTTTTTGACAGTTTTGTGTAAACCTCCAGAAAAAAGCGTGTTGGTCTATTTGAAATAACGCTTATCTCTTTACCGGAGACAATAAAACGCAGAAATTACTTTGCTCATTAAAAAAGAAAGATAAATTAATATTTAACAAAATAACTAATAGTTTTTAACACGTTTAGAAAATTAACCCTAAACTGCAATGTTTTCCATTTTCTGATACATTCACTTCGACATCAATGTTACAAATGAATTACTAAAAAAAAACATATTTTAGGCCGCTGTTCCAAAAAAAGGAAATTCACATAAAAAATGTGAAAATGAAAATTTCCGAATTTTTTTGGTGTTCTAGATTTCACATCCGAATCTCTTTTTCGTTTTGTTTCACATAAATAAAATTTGGTGAAAGTAAAACGAATGCACTTTTTTCCTTATAATTTTTTAAATTTAAATTATTTGATTTCAATTTCGAATAAAAACGTGATCAACAAAACGCTAAACTTGATTTCATGTGATTCGGAAATTTGCATGTGAATTGAAAAGTTGTGAAAGACAGAACAAAGGCCTTAGTTTAGGAAATTCGTCTATTTAACATGAAATAGTCATTTAATTTAATCCATTAATGCCTAAAAATTTTTAAAGAAAATTTTTTGACAATACTTTTTTGGAAGGCATTGAAACCCAAATAAAATACTCTTCGACAGAATAATAGTTCAATAGGTATTGAAAACGAAATGGTTTTTTTAAACCTTATTTTTTGCTTTTTGGAGTTAAAAAAGGAGATTTTAATGATGTTGAAGTGAAGTAAGGCAATGCATTGCAGGTTTAATTTTTGACCGTCAGTCAATGCCTTACTAACGATGTATTGGAAATAAAAATCACACAAAAAATGGCTAAGTTATTCAAGTTTTCAATAAAATCTAATTGAAAAGCATCAGAAAATTTGCATAAACATCTCGTTATCTCGAGTCTATGATTATAATCTCAAAATGTTTTAATGCATAGTCGAAGAATTCATTAATCCCATTAAATGTTTTCAAACAAAAATTACCGAATTTTTTTATTCATGTAAAATACCATTTTGGAGTATTTTTAAAGCGGTTAAGATCACGGGAGATTATCGTTAGAGCCCAAATATTTTGGTAATCATCCTGAGAATCATCCTGTCACAGTAGATTTCCAGGGGGTACATCTTCAACTATTTTTTCTCATATAAGGTGTGTCGGTTTAATGTAAATGGTCTGATCTGCTTATAACAAAGATTTTCAAATTTATTATTCTAAATTTTAAAACATTTTTTCAAGATTAAAATTTAAAATTGTCTTACATGTAGCATAAATAAAATATCTAAAAAAAAATCAATAAATTAAAAGAAGTTGTATGTTTGTTTACTGAAAATGAAATAAAGAGTAAACAATTTTTGTTCAATAATACACTTGAATTTAAAAAAAGCAACAAAACAATCTCCCCTTTTACCAGACATCTTTAGTAGCCTGTGCCAGCAAAAAGTGTCTGACTCATAGGCTGTTTTCAACAACAACAAAAATTAAACAAATAATGTATGTTCTAAACAACCCCAATTTAAAAGACAAAAATATATAACGCAAAAGAAACTTCTGTTGTTTTCGGATTCTTTCTATATTGTTTTAAATGAAAACTTTTTAAATAGTTTTAACAATTTAATATACAATTGTGTTTTTTTAATTCTCATTCTTCTAAATTTAGTAAGATCCCAGGCAGATATATTTAATCGCAACAGCATTGTTAAACCATTGTGGACGGTTGTACGAGCATTCTTTATACAAAAGGGTAAATATTAAAGGTCAATATTAAAACACAAATATATTGGACCTGTAGGGCAATGGGTTTGGGCTCCTTTTTTCCCTAAAAACATTCTTTAATGAATTTTATACTAAAAAAAAATTTGTGTTCGGCACTAAGAAAATTTTCAAAAAATTTTTAGAACTTTAAAAATTTGTCAAAAAAAACTTTTTTTTTTCAAAATTCATTTTTAATGCAAATCTTTACTTTAAAAACGAAAAAAAACTTACAGTGATTTCAGAACGCTTTTTTTAAACCGTCGTAAATTTCTGCTTGGGGTGTTTTTGTTTGTTTCTATTTCTTAAAAAAAAATAAATTAAGATAAAATACACAAATCTTTGTAGGACTTTTCTACACTCATAGAAATATCTTAGTAGAAAAATTAGTAAACCCATTGTAGATCAAGTTTTACAGAATATTGCCGTATTCAACAAAAATTAATGTTGATATCGTTGAATAATCAGTAAAGTTGAATCAACTTTTTACAACGCCTATACAGAATTCAATAGATAAAACCAAAAAAGAAAAAACAACCCTGTTCGTTCATTTTTGTATTATCAAGTTGGTAGCAATGCATTGCAATGTGAAATTTGTTTGTCTCTTATAAAATCATTTTATGTGTTTGTTTCTTATAAAAATATTTAATATTATAAAAATAAATAAAAATAGGATCTGATGATCAGATTCTGATCTGTAAATATTTGGTAAGTAATAAAATACATTGGTTACTCTATGTATTCATACTATATTATATTTTCTTGTTTTTTTTTTTAAGGTTTTTGATTTGGTGTCATTAGAAAACTGGAGAATGGCTTACGAGTGCATAACATAAATAAAGGAAGTGTGTGTGAAAATCTCGTGCAGCTTAAAAAACCGGTCATAATTCTAAAAAATATTGTGATTTTTACTTAATAAAGGAATATTAACAAATAACAAGCTTTTTTTTATTAATAAAATTCCTTATATCAACAAAAATATGAGTTGAGTTTACAAAAAATACGAGTTGATTTACAAAAAAAACGAGTTGATCAACTTTTACAAAAACTGACAATAATTTTTATTGAAATATTTGTAGGGTCAAAATCAACAATGATTTCTGTTGAATTTACAGCGATTTTCTTTGGGAATACAATGATTTTTGGTTGAGTGTATCTGTTTTGATTTATATTTATATACCCTAGTAAAAATCATTTTGTATATAGCCATGTATAAATTTATACAAATATATCTTTTTATACATACTGAGATCTTATTATATTTAATTATATAAAAAATCAATCAAATAAGACCAAATTTCGTATCAAATTATATAAAATTTGATAAATTTTATACGAATTTTGGTCTTATCTGAGAAATTTTTTTATATAATTTTATATAATTAGATAATTTTATGTAAAATTAGATATATTTGTATCAATTTATACATGGATATATACAAAACTATTTTTACTAGGGTATAAAATAAAGACCTAAATATATGTATGAAAATGTAGTTTATTTTTAATACGTCAGCAGTACAAAATTTTAAATCATATATTTATACACATGTATTAACAATTTGTATTTTTACAAAATTCTATGTATGTATTTGTTCTTTTATGATATACTTTTTTTTGGTCTATTAAAATACTTTTCATTTCCGTTTTCCTGTTTATTATGTTTTAATTTTACAAATAGTTTTAAAATAAATTTTACATGTTTAGGTAGGTATACACCTCGCAAATTATAATTTACATATTTTAAATCTGTAAAACTTGCAAAATTTTGCAATTATCTTAAATAATAATGGAATTCACGTCAGAAATTTTAGTCTTGCAAAATTGCGCAATGTCAAAATTGCAACTATTTTTGCTTGTTTCTTTGTCAATAAAAACAATTGTATTTATATTAAAATAAATTGCAAATCTTTTCTTGCAACTACGCATCATATAAAAGGTAATAGAAAAATAAAAATTTTATTAAAAAATTTTTTTAAAAAAAATGTTGCAATATTGCACTGTTGCAAGGGTCAAAAAATTCTGAAGTGAATACCCTGAATGATTATAAAACAATAACAAACAAAAAAAAAAGAAATATAATATTGCCCTTTATTGTGTTGAAAAATAAAAAAATATTTTTTTGTCAGCAATTAATTTTGTTAATAAAACCAGTCGTTTTAAAATAAACAAGTAAAAAAGTTCGGCCTTGCCGATGCAGTGATACCCTCCACAATTTCAAAAAGATTATTGCAAAAAACTTTATTTAACCCATTTTGGACCAAGATTCTAATTTAATTTTTTTTTTTTATTTTTATTTCAAATTTAAGAACCAATTTATTTTTCTTGTTTGAAAAAAGGTTCTTTTACAGGGTAACTAGCACCCGCTGATCTCAAAAATCTTGTCAAAAAAACTTTTCAATGAGCCGTTATCCCACAAAAGCCTGCAGTTCAACTTTTGATGCAATTTTAATATTTGGATTTATTTGATATTTTATTCATTTATTTCATTATTTTCAAAATAAATAGTTTCAAAATGATCCAAATTAGTGGAATTTCATAATAAATTAAGTCTAAAAAAATTTAAAATTAATCAATAAAATTAAAAGCCGAAAATCAAAAAAGCAAAATTTTCGTTTTTGCTTGAAACAAATTCTGTGCTGATTTGCATTGCATTTCATGAACATATAAATTACGGTGGTCAACTGGGGATATTTTTTTTTCAATTGCAGAAAGATGAGTCTTAATATTCGTAACCATATTTACCCAAAATTCCACCTTTTTCATACATAAATATTTTTTTGAAAAAGGTTTTCTCTACTGTTCGAAAAATCGAACAGAGGATTGAAATGGGTTAAAAGGAAATTACTTTTGAAAAAAAAATTTTTTTTTGAAAAAAAAATTTCCGCAAAAAAAAAATCCGCAATTTTTTTCTTTTTTTGTCAAAAAATATGTTCGTACTTGTTTAAATACCATTTAGTGTTCAATTATGTTCAAATATGTCAACCAGAAGCCAAATTAAAGCATTTTGTATTTTTAGGTTATGTTGAATGTACTAAATTTTTGAGGTGTGCCAGACCGATATTTCGATGAGTTACAAACGGAATGACAAACTTATATATACCCTCTATCACTAAGTGGAGGGTATAAAAACGAGAGCTAAACATAAGTGTCTATCGTTTTTACCAAATTATCCAATAATTCAGACAAGGCAATTTTTCTTGCTTCAATATTTTTAATTCTCTTTTGAACTTGTTTATGTTCACACACGGCAATACTGTCCGGCAATTTAAAAAAAATTCAAAATAATCTACAGCTAACTTTAGGTAGAAAATTGTGAATAAAAAAACTAACGAGCAAGTTTTTCCCTTTTCCATTGATCTACTTCTCTCTCATATAAACTAAGAATTGTGGCAATATAAATTGCTCTTCTAATTTGGGACTTACAGGTGTAATTTAAAAGATATCAATCTGAATTCGAAGATTCTACTTGTAATTCGAAGATTCTATTTGCAATTTGATGATTCTAATTCGAAAAATATCATTTGTACATCGAAATAAAACTCTAAAAAATTAAAAAAAAAAATCTAAGGGGCGTTTTTTCACTTTACTTGCATTTTTATCAATATTTAAATACATAATTGTTTATATCCACGCCAACAAACGAGGAGGGGGGAGGGAACAAACATAAATATATTATTTTTCATGGGTCCAAGTAGATGTATTTACTCTTCTTCTGAAAGAAAGCTATTTCATTTGCTTAACAAAAGTTTAAAAAACATCGTAAGGGGAACTTTTTAACCCTGATCCCCTGATTTTCCTCATCACCGAACTTAACCCTGCCACCGTGTCTTCAACAGAAGGACGGACACCGTCTGATCAATAACATACTTCATTGGGTCCCAGGTTAATATTTCGATGCGTCACACATGACAAAATGAGTATACCACCATAATGTGGTTGAAGGTAAAGATGGGCGCGTGAGTGATTTTTGACTCACGAAAGGAATTTTTGAATCACGCACACTCACTCACGAGAATATTTTTTCTACTCACACTTACTCGCAATCACGTGAGTAAATTTAAAATAACTCATACTCACGTGCACTCACGCAAGCTTCACTTACACTCACGTTCCCTCACACTCACGAAAATTTTTAAAACTATAATTTCAAAAATTTTTCCAAAATTTGCAGCAAAATTTACAGTTCAGCGAAATTTTACATTTTTTTTGCTTTTTTTGGAACGAAATCATAAATTAAGCCAAATTTTAAAATTTTTTTTGTTGCTTTTTTGAAATATAAAGAGAAAATAATTCACGCAAAAATCTTACTCACGCACACTCACTCACGCAATTTTTTTCTCCACTCATACTCACTCACAATCACGTGAGTAAAATTGAAATCAGTCACACTCACGCGTGATTCACGTGAATCACGCTCTAATCTGCTAATGTGCCCATCTCTAGTTGAAGGTATTAAAATTGAATTTTTTTAAAGGTTTTTTTTAATTCTTTAAGGGGAATCTTTTTCCCCCTGGGCTGATTTTAACCATTTACCAACTTATTTTTGACTGCATCGTGTTTTATACAGAAAGACGGAAGGACATTTTTAAAATGAACATGGATCAATAATAAACATACAGTGCCGGGTATTCACAAAGGTGCAAACTTTAAATTAACCCCCAGTTTCTGTATGACGAACGAACCACGAACGTAAAAAAATTGCATGTATTTTGTTATGGTAACAAAAACAAAATACATGCAAATTCGTGACGCTCGTCGTACGTTCGTCATACAAAAACTGGAGGTAAATTAAATCTTTAATATTTTTTTTTTTTTTTTCATTAAAGGCCATAGGCCGATATAATTTTCAAAATAAAGTTAAATAAGTACTATCTAAATAAATATTTTTGTTCAACTGCAAAACAGGCTACAACCTTCTATTTAAAAACAAGTAAGAAAAATATAGTCGGTCCATATAATAACCTACACCAGTGTTTCCCGGAAAATGGGGTCCCAATTTCAAAGATGAACCGATTGAATCTATCATTTGTAAAATTTTTACTTACAAGGAAGATCTTTCAGGGCACCCACCGATTGTCCTGAAACTTTAATATGGGAATGAGGGGAAAAAATGAGAGTTACCTGCTTTTTTTAGCTGCCCAATCTCAAATTTAAAAAAGGGTTGCCACCTTATGAAAAAATAAGGGCTTTCGAGAAAATCCGTATAAAAGCCGAACTAGAAGGAATTTCGACAAACAAAAAAATACGGCTCAGCTTAATTTTGATAGAGATTATTATATATGATTTTGGCGATCGTACGTATATATATCTCCGTATAAACTACCCCGAAAATTATAGATTCCCGGTGAAAAATGAGCATATATGGATACATATATGTAAATATATGAATGCATATATGTAAATATATGAGCATATATGGTCATATATGAAATTGTATGCAGTCATATATGATCATATTTGCAACACATATGTCCATATACGTAAAATGAGGGCATATGCCCATATATGACATATGTGGACATATATGGAGCATATATGTCATATATGTTCATATGCCCTCATTTTACGTATATGGACATATATGTTGCAAATTTGATCATATATGCCTTCATACAGTGCCATATATATTCATATATGCTACATATATGGACATACATGACGCTGTATGAACGCATATATGATCATATTTGTACGATTTTTCACCGGGTTTTCGAGAATAACGAACTAAACGAACACAAATTTGGGCACCACCCATACACCATTGAATAGGCCTTCAAAAAACCTTTTGACCTGTATAAAATGTTCATATAGTTTCTTTTGAAGAAATGGGAAAAATACTCAAAAAAAGAAAAAGATCCCGTTTATCCCCTCCCATTTGACTGCTAAATGTGAGATTGGGCAGCTATAAAAAAAACAGGTAACTCTTATTTTGATCCCTTCTTTCTTATATGCAATTTTCAGGACAATCGGTTGGTGCCCTGTGAAACCCCTTCCTTGTTAGTATTAAAAACACTCACAAACCAAATTTAAGTGAATTAGGCGTCAATTTTTGCCAATTAATCGCTTTAACTGTATATTGGTCGAAATTTTCATATGGAGCTCAAGTCCAAAAATGGTCCGATTGTAATTAAATTTAATTAGGATAGTAAAGTACGCATTAAACACACACAAACCAAATTTTAATTATATATCTTCTATTGTCATAAAATGTGAGGGATTTATGTGAAGGTGATTTTAATGGGGGCTACAAGAAGAACTGTTCCGATTCCTTTTAAATTCGAAATGGTAATTAATGAATACAAAACACGTTTACCTGCCAAATTTCAAAAGGATAAATTTTATAATACGGTTATTAGTCATTTGAGTCAAAATTAAAAAGGATCTTAACAAAAGCACAAAGTTCTGTTTCTGCACTAAATTGCAATTTGAAAAGGATAAATTGTAATTCGAAAAAGATCAATTGTACTTCAAAAAATGGATTACCAATAGAATCTTCGAATTACGAATTTGGCTTTAATGGCTTTGTATTACAAAATGGATCAATAAATATATAAACTTAATTTTGTAAGCATAACATATTTCTAATTCTACACTACAATAACTACAATGATGTATGCACAGAAAATCTGGAAACTTTTAAGGTCTAAAGTCTTTAAACAGTACCGTACCCCAAAAGCCGCATTTATTGCCAAAATTAGTTAATTATTTCCTAGTTTTTAAGAAACATGATTTATAAAACTTTCCATACGAATGGAGTTAAAACGTTTCTGCAACATATTTGGTTTGAAATTTTATAACTGAAGAATCATTTTATGAACAGGTTTTAAAGGAAACAAGAGGAAGGTTGATGGCGACAATACCAAACACCCAAATATGTATTTGCAACAAGAATTTCAAAAAGTCTGGATAACAGAAAACACCAAAACCGGTCTTAAGGTAAATTCACAATTTAACAAGAAAAAAAAACACACACAAAAAGCCAACTTTAAAAAAACCAGTTAAAAGTTTAATGGTTTTTAATATACAAGAAAATAGAAGACGGACAGACAGACGTGAAGGTTGTTTGGAGAAAATTGTAGAATGTAGTAAAAGATAAATATTAGAATAATTAAAAATTACACCATTGGTGAACCTATTCCTTAACACGATTAATAATAAACTTGATTGTTTATATGTATATAAAATAAACAATACAATTGAAGATGACCAGAAAAAATAATCTGGAGAAAATGGCTACGAAAAAACATAACCTTAAATTCTTTTTATCAAGTAGAAAGAAACAAATGGAAAAAATAAATTACTACAATTTTTCCACTTAGCAAATTTAATATTAATTTAATTAAACATTTACAAGTTATCCTGCTTCCATAATTTATAGTTAATCATATTTTTTTTTTTGTATTCAAATAGTATATTAATGATTGTATTTTTTTTTTTTTTTTTCATATTTTGAAATAAAAATGAACGCATCATATAAAAATTAACATACTTTCGTTAAATTCTCTCTTTCTACGAAGATATAAAAAGAGAATAACAAAATAATTTTGACAACTTTTTAAGGCACTTTTGCTATCTCTGTTTTTCTTATTGAAAATTGCCAAAACATTAAAAAAAATTACATATCGAAAAAAAGGGAGAGTCTAATGGAAAATGGCTGACTTTGTTATTAAAAAAACTGAGACGATACTATATTTTTCTTAGCTATTTAGCCTTCACTAAAGCACTGAACAAAAAAGAGTACACTATATAAAACACTCGCACAATATTTGCAAAAAACTTTATGACGAAAATTTTTTTTCACACCAATGAAAAAATTAATTTTTGCATGTGATAAATTTATTAACTTTTTCATTTTAATAGTTTTTCTTTGTAACCAATTGTTTTTTTTCTTACCTTTTCACACAAAGTTCTAACTTGTGCTTCTGTCAATTGATTACATTCATTCAACTGCTCAATCCATTGATCCAGATCTTTTGTTGTTGCTTTATCCTCCATTGCAGTTGAAGTGGAGGAAAAAGTCTCGTCAATCTTTGTCGATTCAATTTTGACGGCTTTTTTTAACACAGAGGGGCGAAAAAAAATTTATATAATCCACAAATTTATAGAAGTTTTAAGTTCGTTTTGTTTAAGTTTTTCAACTTCAGTTTTTTTAGTTTTATTCTATCCCGTTCTTTTGTAGTTTTTCTATGGGCGTTATAAAGAAATTTGCAAATTTTTCTCTATAGAAAATTGGAAAAGTCCAAATTTCAGCAACAACGTCTAAAATTAGTTTAATGAATAAAAAACACGATAAATGTCTAAAAAAAACGATACGAACGAGTGAAAAAACGACGAACGACTGAAAAAACGACGTTATTTTGTTTCAAGTGTTGCCAATGATTTAAAAAAAACCTACACTTGTGAATAAGCACAACAAAGGCTTTAGCCACATACTGATGATAAAAAGTTTAAAATTGTATGGGGAAAACCAATAATTAAACTAGTTAAAATGAATGCGAATATGGTATAACAGAATAAAAACGAAATGGGACAAATTAGTGCCCCCATTTCCGGGTTCTCGGTATTCCCGGTTCTGGTACCGGTTTCCCGGTTCTAGATATATTCCCAGGAATACCGGTATTCCCGGTTCTGATCCTGATATCAGTTCTCAAAAAACAAAACATACTATACCATAAAATATTTAATTTACACTATTTAATCAGTATTTCAAATGTATTTAGTTGTGTTTGTAAAATTATTTAAAAATCACGTATTTTTTTTTTTTTTCTTAAATTCCAAAAATAAAATGGAAATGGTGTTTTTCACATGTTTTGTGTGTTTTTGGTAAAAGAAAAGAAAAAAATTTAATTGTACAAAATTTTACAAAATATACATACCGGTAGTCCCGGGAATACCGGTAATACCGCCAGAACCGGAACTTGGAATACCAGTATTCCCGGGAATACCGGGAATGAGCCAGGAATCGAGAAACCGGTACCATTTCTCGGTAATACCGAGAACCGGGAATACCGGTATTCCCGGTACTACGGTACTGACCGTAGCCATATCCAATTATATCATTTGCCGATTAGAGTCTAAACTACTACACCATTTCCAATTGAAATTGAGAGCTTTCTATATGAAATTGGGAAAATTCCAAATGAAATTGAGAATTTATATTTGAAATTGGGAAAATCCCATTTGAAATTAAGATTTTCCATTTGAAATTGAGAATATTTCAAATGAAATTGAGACTTTCCATTTGAAATTAGGAAAATTTCAAATGAAATTGAGATTTTTTATTTGAAATTGAAAAAAATCCAAATAAAATTGAGAATATCTATTTGAAATTAAGAAAATTTCAAATGAAATTGAGAAAATTTCAAATGAAATTGAAAAAGTTTCAAATGATATTGAGAAATTTTCATATGAAATTGAGATTTCACATTTGAAATTGAGATATATACATATGAAATTGGGAATTGTACAATTGAAATTGAGAAAATTTTCAATTCTATTTGAAATTGAGAACACTTTAAACGAAACTTACACTTTCCAGTTGAAATTGAGAAAATTTCAAATGAAATTGAGAAAATTTCAAATGAAATTAAGAAAATTTCAAATGAAATTGAGAAAATTTCAAATGAAATTGAGAAAATTTCAAATGAAATTAAGAAAATTTCAAATGAAATTAACAAAATTTCAAATGAAATTGGGAAAATCTCCATAATTTTTAATTTGAAAATTTCTCAATTTCATTTGAAATTTTTCAATTTCATTTAAAATTTTCTCAATTTCATTTGAATTTTTTCCAATTTCATTTGAAATTTTCCCAATTTCAATTGAAAATATCTCAACTTCTTTTGAAATTTTCTCAACTTCAAATGAAAAGTGTTAGTTTCGTTTAAAGTATTCTCAATTTTAAATGGAAATTCTATTTCAATTGAAAATTTTCTCAATTTCAATTGTACTTTTCTCAATTTCATATGTAGATTTCTCAATTTCAAATATAAAGTCTCAATTTCATATGAAATTTTCTCAATTTCATCTGAAATTTTTTCAATTTCATTTGAAATTTTCTGAATTTCATATAAAATTTTCTGAATTGCAAATGAAATTTTCTCAATTAAAAATGGAAAGTCTCAATTTAAAATGAAGTTTTCTCAATTTCAAATGAAAAATCTCAATTTCATTTGAAATTTTCTCTATTTTAAATGGAAAGCTCCATTTTCATTTAAAATTTTCTCAATTTCAAATATAATTTCTCAATTTCATATGGAATTTTATCAATTTCAAATGGACATTTTCAATTTCATATGGAATTTTCTCAATTTCAAATAGAAGTTCTCAATTTCATTTGGAATTATCTCAATTTCAATTAAAAATGGTGTAGATTGAAATAAATAAATTTGTATGGATCCATATTGTCGACAATCTAATAGATTAAAACTAGATTGGGGCCATAATCTACTTTAAGCTAGATAAGAGGGCCAGTGTAAATGCACTATTAGTCCATGTTAGAATTTGGGATATAAAGCAAAGTTGGGGCTAAATATCTTCTAAGTTTATACGATATATAAAAAAATGGATAGCGAATTTGGAAAGTGGTCAAATTAATCATATCCAACTGATTCTAACTTTCTTTGAAACCGCACTAGTCTGTACTGTGGTTGAACGCGACCATTGTGTTAACATATTTGTTTATATGGTGCAACTCTGGCTATAAAACTTTTAGCAGCAGTTAGTTTAAAAGAGAAAACTAATTTTTTAAATTTTCCCTTAATTATTACATCTAGTGTTATTTCTTTCTAACCCACCAAAAATGCACCAGGAAAAGCTATGTGAAAGAGATAACAAACGTTTTAACCATAGAGAAACATAGAGGCGAAGGTGAAAGAAAAAACAATATTGCTATCTTTTTCTAATTTCTAACACGTACGTTGTCGATGTGAATTCACCACACAATACATGTTTACAAGTCGTACTTTGTCAACAAATACATTTAAACAAGTTGTACTTTGACAACTCAATTTTTGACGCCTTCGCCTCTATGTTTCTCTATGGTTAAAACCATTTGTTGACAAAGTACGACTTGTAAACATGTATTGTGTGGTGAATTCACACCGACAACGTAGGTGCGAGCAAATAGAAAAAGATAGCAATATTGTTTTTTCTTTCACCTTCGCCTCTATGTTTCTCTATGGTTTTAACCATAGAGAAACATAGAGGCGAAGGTGAAAGAAAAAACAATATTGCTATCTTTTTCTATTTGCTCGCACCTACGTTGTCGGTGTGAATTCACCACACAATACACACACAAAAAAATAATCGAGGTAACAATGCCTTAGCTGGCATAGGTATTTATTTTTTCTTTGAAATCAAAAATATAAGGTTTATTACCTTAGCAATATGTAATTTAAATACCTATTGGCTATGCAACTTTTACTATTCAAATTAGGTAGAACTTCGAAAAATTTTTTGACAATAATTTTAAAATTAATAAAAAATACAAACATCAAAAATTTTTAGAATATTTTTTAAAAGTTATTAAAAGCAATAAAAATCAAATAATAAAAATTAACAATTCGCGAAAAATTAGACCAGCAAGGTAATTAACTTTATTAGCAAATTAATTATGTAAAAATAAATCAATTATTTTACAGTTTTTTAGATAACGTAAACATAAAGAAGTCTTCAAGAACTAAGGATCCAGTTTTAAGAAGCATCATTTACAAAAAAAACTCATCAAGAATACTAGAATTAAGAAAAATCTCAGAATCAACCGTATTTCCACATAGAAAAAATGCGAAAAAGACATTTTTCTATAAAAAATATTTCAAAATCTGCGAATTTTGTGTAAAAAAGTCTCAGAATCTGAAAATCTTTCAGTCTCAGTTCCATAAATGTTTTCTGCAAAAATTATTTGATTCTGAAACAAATCTCAGATTCTGATACATTTTTTCTACAGAAAAATTTTCAGATTCCGATACATTTTTTCTATAGAAAAATTCTCAGATTCTGAGACATTTTTTCTATAGAAAAATTCTCAGATTCTGAGACATTTTTTCTATAGAAAAATTCTCAGATTCTGAGACATTTTTTCTATAGAAAAATTCTGAGACATTTTTTCTATAGAAAAATTCTCAGATTCTGAGACATTTTTTCTATAGAAAAATTCTCAGATTCTGAGACATTTTTTCTATAGAAAAATTCTCAGATTCTGAGACATTTTTTCTATAGAAAAATTCTCAGATTCTGAGACATTTTTTCTATAGAAAAATTCTTAGATTCTGAAACATTTTTTCTATAGAAAAATTCTCAGATTCTGAGACATTTTTTCTATAGAAAAATTCTCAGATTCTGAGACATTTTTTCTATAGAAAAATTCTCAGATTCTGAGACATTTTTTCTATAGAAAAATTCTCGGATTCTGAGACATTTTTTCTATAGAAAAATTCTCAGATTCTGAGACATTTTTTCTATAGAAAAATTCTCAGATTTTTTCTATAGAAAAATTCTCAGATTCTGAGACATTTTTTCTATAGAAAAATTCTCAGATTCTGAGACATTTTTTCTATAGAAAAATTCTCAGATTCTGAGACATTTTTTCTATAGAAAAATTCTCAGATTCTGAGACATTTTTTCTATAGAAAAATTCTCAGATTCTGAGACATTTTTTCTATAGAAAAATTCTCAGATTCTGAGACATTTTTCCTATAGAAAAATTCTCAGATTCTGAGACATTTTTTCTATAGAAAAATTCTCAGATTCTGAGACATTTTTTCTATAGAAAAATTCTCAGATTCTGAGACATTTTTTCTATAGAAAAATTCTCAGATTCTGAGACATTTTTTCTATAGAAAAATTCTCAGATTCTGAGACATTTTTTCTATAGAAAAATTCTAAGATTCTGAGACATTTTTTCTATAGAAAAATTCTCAGATTCTGAGACATTTTTTCTATAGAAAAATTCTCAGATTCTGAGACATTTTTTCTATAGAAAAATTCTCAGATTCTGAGACATTTTTTCTATAGAAAAATTCTCAGATTCTGAGACATTTTTTCTATAGAAAATTTCTCAGATTCTGAGACATTTTTTCTATAGAAAAATTCTGAGACATTTTTTCTATAGAAAAATTCTCGGATTCTGAGACATTTTTTCTATAGAAAAATTCTCAGATTCTGAGACATTTTTTCTATAGAAAAATTCTCAGATTCTGAGACATTTTTTCTATAGAAAAATTCTCAGATTCTGAGACATTTTTTCTATAGAAAAATTCTCAGATTCTGAGACATTTTTTCTATAGAAAAATTCTCAGATTCTGAGACATTTTTTCTATAGAAAAATTCTCAGATTCTGAGACATTTTTTCTATAGAAAAATTCTCAGATTCTGAGACATTTTTTCTATAGAAAAATTCTCAGATTCTGAGAAATTTTTTCTATAGAAAAATTCTCAGATTCTGAGACATTTTTTCTATAGAAAAATTCTCAGATTTTGAGACATTTTTTCTATAGAAAAATTCTCAGATTCTGAGACATTTTTTCTATAGAAAAATTCTCAGATTCTGAGACATTTTTTCTATAGAAAAATTCTCAGATTCTGAGACATTTTTTCTATAGAAAAATTCTCAGATTCTGAGACATTTTTTCTATAGAAAAATTCTCAGATTCTGAGACATTTTTTCTATAGAAAAATTCTCAGATTCTGAGACATTTTTTCTATAGAAAAATTCTCAGATTCTGAGACATTTTTTTTATAGAAAAATTCTCAGATTCTGAGACATTTTTTCTATAGAAAAATTCTCAGATTCTGAGACATTTTTTCTGAGATTTTTCTATAGAAAAATGATTCAGAATCTGAAATTTTTTCTATAGAAAAATCTCTCAGAATCTGAGAGTTTTTCTATACAAAAATTTATCAGAATTTTATCAAAGGTTTTCTGCAAGAAACTTGAAAATTCAAAATTATTGTTTGGAAGTTATCAAATTTTTTGTAGAAAACCCTTTGAAAAAGTTAATGAAAAAAATCAAGTATCGTACACACTTAACACAGAATCACACTTAAACACACTTAAATCAGAATCTGAGACATTTTTTCTATAGAAAAATTCTCAGATTCTGAGACATTTTTTCTATAGAAAAATTCTCAGATTCTGAGACATTTTTTCTATAGAAAAATTCTCAGATTCTGAGACATTTTTTCTATAGAAAAATTCTCAGATTCTGAGACATTTTTTCTATAGAAAAATTCTCAGATTCTGAGACATTTTTTCTATAAAAAAATTCTCAGATTCTGAGACATTTTTTCTATAGAAAAATTCTCAGATTCTGAGACATTTTTTCTATAGAAAAATTCTCAGATTCTGAGACATTTTTTCTGAGATTTTTCTATAGAAAAATGATTCAGAATCTGAAATTTTTTCTATAGAAAAATCTCTCAGAATCTGAGAGTTTTTCTATACAAAAATTTATCAGAATCTGAGATTTTTTCTACACAAAAATGTCTTAGAATCTAATATTTTTTCCATACAAAAATGTCTCAGAATCTGAAATTTTTTCTATACAAAAATGCCTCAGAATCTGAGATTTTTCTATACAAACATGTCTCAGAATCTGACATTTTTTCTATAGAAAAATGTCTTAGAATCTCAACAGAAAAAATCTCTCAATTTCTTTAGAAAATTCAGAGATATTTTTCAATTTCTATTGAAAAATAGCTCAGATTCTGAAAACTTTTGAAAAGAAAAAAAGTCTCAGAATCTCAGTGTTTTTCTATAGAAAAATACTCAGATTTTTAGACATTTTTCCTACAGAAAAATGTCTCTGAGAATCTGAGATTTTTTCTATAGAAAAAAATTTATCAGAATCTGAGATTTTTTCTATTCAAAAATGTCTCAGAATATGAGATTTTTTCTATACAAAAATGTATCAGAATCTGAGATTTTTACTATACAAAAATGTCTCAGAATCTGAGATTTTTTCTATACTAAAATTTATCAGAATCTCAGATTTTTTCTATACAAAAATGTCTCAGAATCTGCGATTTTTTCGATACAAAAATGTCCTAGAATCTGAGAGTTTTTCTATTCAAAAATGTTTCAGAATCTAAGATTTTTTTCTATACAAAAATGTCTCAGAATCTCAAATTTTTTCTATAAAAAAATGTCTCAGAATCTGAGATTTTTTCTATACAAAAATGTCTCAGAATCTGAGATTTTTTCTATAGAAAAATGTCTTGTAATCTGAGATTTTTTCTTTAGAAAAATGTCTCAGAATCTGAGATTTTTTCTATTGAAAAATGTGTCAGAATCCGAAATTTTTTATATAGTAAAATTGTCAGATTCTAACTCTTAGATTCTGAAAATTTTTTCTATAGAAAAATTCTCAAACTCTGAGAGATTTTTCTACAGAAAAGTTTTAGAATCTGAGAGTATTTCAATTTAAAAATGTTTAATAACAGAAAAATTTTCAGATTTTGAGTTCTTCATAAAGTTCTGAGACATTTTTCTTATTATCAACTTTTCTTTAAAATTTGTAAGCATTCAAAAAATTGAAAAAAAATAAATTAATTAAAAATAATAAACTTTTCGTAGTTTTTATTTAAATTTTAAAAGGAAATGGTGTAAAAAAGCCATTACTAATACAAGGTAATACTACCAAATTATTTACGTAATATCACCTATTTATCAATGTTATTTTACCTAAAAAGCTAAGGTATATTTCTGTCAACCATAATAAATTTTCGAACATAGGAATTACCTTAGCTTTTAAGTAACATTACCTTTTTACTTAGCAAATGCCCCGTTTGCCTGGCGCTAAGGTATTTTTATACTATAATTTTAGGTAATATTACCTCGATTTTTTTTTGTGTGCATGTTTACAAGTCGTACTTTGTCAACAAATACATTTAAACAAGTTGTACTTTGACAACTCAATTTTTGACGCCTTCGCCTCTATGTTTCTCTATGGTTTTAACTTTTAAACTAGCTTCTAGTTTTGTTTCTTTCTAAAAGCAAACAAAAAAGTGCTACCAAGTTAAACAACAGGCGACACCTGCTGGTTGGTAGTGAAACTAAAATTAAAACGTCAACAAGGTGTTTATTAATTCTAAAAACTAAACGTCAACAAGATGCTTCGAAAATAAAAAAAATAAACGTCAAAATGTATCAAAAATGATAAACGTCAACAAGATGTGTCAGATGTCATTTTCATTTCCTTCTTTTTCGCCAAACTTTTTCCGAGGTTGGACGCTTATTTAATTGCGCTCCGCAATAAAGAAAAAATAAAATATGACTGAGACTTTGCAATTACGTGGTACCCTTTTGGGTCATAATGGATGGGTAACCCAAATTGCCACCAACCCTAAGGATCCCGATACCATCATCTCTGCTTCTCGTGGTAAGTAAAAGAATTTTTACATGCGGGAAATATAAATCCCTTTAAATCTTCGACATCCTTGGAGAAATGTTAATTTTTTTTTGTTTTATTTGTAGACAAGACTTTGATTGTCTGGAAATTGACCCGCGATGAAGATACCAACTACGGTTTCCCCCAAAAGCGTTTATATGGTCACTCTCACTTCATCAGTGACGTAGTTTTATCCTCTGATGGCAACTACGCCTTGTCCGGCTCTTGGGATAAGACTTTGCGTTTGTGGGATTTGGCTGCTGGCAAGACCACTCGTCGTTTCGAAGATCACACCAAGGTGGGGAATTGTGTTTTAGTTATATGAATGAAAAAGTATCTAGGGATCCTATGTTAGTTTAGCTAGGGTTGAGAGATTTTAATTGATTAATAATAATTTTGATTAAGATATGGAGCTTGTTAGGTTATAATAGGTTTAGCATAGCTTTTCGTTAACAAAAGCTCCATATCGAAAAATGTGTCGCCCATGCGGGGCAGAATTTCTGGTTGACCATCTCTAAATATATGCGGAATGTTGCCATCATTGTACGCATTTACTGCTCTTGAAAGAGTGGTTTCTCGTAAGTGTTTAGTTGTAAGATTTTTTTTTTGGCATTTTAAGTTATTTTTTTATTTTGTTTTCTATTGTAATGTACCACTTGCACATATTAACTTGTACTTTTTCTTCTCGTCAATCAGGATGTTTTGTCTGTTGCTTTCTCTGCTGACAATCGTCAAATCGTTTCTGGTTCTCGTGACAAGACCATCAAGTTGTGGAACACTTTGGCTGAATGTAAATTCACCATTCAAGAAGATGGTCACTCCGATTGGGTTTCCTGTGTACGTTTCTCTCCCAATCACTCCAATCCCATCATCGTTTCTTGCGGTTGGGATCGTACCGTCAAGGTCTGGAATTTGGCAAACTGCAAATTGAAGAACAATCACCATGGTCACAATGGTTACTTGAATACCGTAACTGTATCTCCTGATGGTTCCCTCTGCACTTCCGGTGGTAAGGACTCTAAGGCTTTGTTGTGGGATTTGAATGACGGCAAGAACTTGTACACTTTGGAACACAACGACATCATCAATGCCTTGTGCTTCTCTCCCAACCGTTACTGGTTGTGCGTAGCCTATGGTCCTTCCATTAAGATCTGGGATTTGGCATGCAAGAAGACCGTTGAAGAACTCCGCCCTGACATCGTCAATGGATCCAAAGCCGATCAACCTCAATGTTTGTCTTTGGCCTGGTCTACTGATGGTCAAACCTTGTTTGCTGGTTACTCCGACAACACCATTCGCGTTTGGCAAGTCTCTGTTTCTGCTCATTAAGAGCCAACAAACGTTTTGCGACATAATCCAACTACTCCCCATCATCTTGTTTCCTCTTGTATGCATCCAGATGATCATCACAACATCAATCAAAAAAAAAAATGAAATGAGTAGTAGATAAAAAAGTTTTACATATTGAAATGTATTTAATTTTGAGCGCTGATTTGTTTATTATATAAACAAATAAATAACAAGTAAAAAATAATTGTATATTCTTTTATTGATCCTAGTACGTCCTTGGTCCCTTAAGTATTTGGGGGACTTGCACTAGCATATTTTGTATTCTCCTAGTTTTAAGACTTAATTTATGAATAAAATAGGTTTTTAATTTTACACGAGTTGAGAGTTAAAATTTTTAAAATGAGGGTAATCGGTTATTTGAACTTGCATTAAAAACATGAATCTACGGTTGCCCGGGTAGACTGGTTTCAGTTCACTTGGATGGATCGTTCTGAAGGGATAGGTTAAAGCTCGAAAGACCCAAGTTTATAATTCCGTACACATAACTATACTTGGGTAATGACTCAGGACTAGTGCCCCTCATTTCCCGGTGCTCGGTATTCCCGGTTCTGGTACCGGTTTCCTGGTTCTAGATGTATTCCCGGAAATACCGGTATTCCCGGTTCTGATCCTGGTACCGGTTCTTAAAAACCAAAAAGATTATACCATAAAATATTTCAATTACACTATTTAATCAGTACTTCAGATATTTTTAGTTGTGTTTGTAAAATTATTTGAAAATCTTGTAACTGCTTGATCTTAAATTCAAAAAATTAAATGATAATACCCGTGTAAAAAAATAATTGGATCAAAACATATCTCTTTTTTTTGATCAAAACATATATGGATCATATCTAAATGGATATAATCAGATCTACTCCATATATACTCATATCTGCTTCAGATATGTTTTGATCCGTAAATTGAGTCTATCTGGCATATATGACATATATGATCAGACATTTTCAGATATGTTCATATATGTAAAATTGTCAGATAGACTCAATTTACGGATCAAAACATATCTGAAGCAGATATGAATATATATGGAGTAGATCTGATTATATACATTTAGATATGATCCATATATGAGGCATTCCACACCAAATGTCCAGCGAAAAAAAACACGTGTACCATAAACTTCTGAATAGCTTGTATGGATAGCCCTATATGGAACTTAGAAAATTGCGTTTTCGGTTTTTCAATTTTTCAAAAACTGGGCTTAGGAGGCGTGGTCAAATATTGGAAAAATGGTCAAATTTGTGGCGAGTTGCCTTGATTAAATATTTATCACATTAAAACGAAATGCACCACAATATTAAAAATTTACATTCTTATATAGTTTCGTATGGGCTATCGAATAAAATTTTTTTCCAAAAAAAAATTTCAGAACCCGTTCTGAAATTTTCCATTTTTTAAAAAAGTCAATTTATCAAAAATCCGGCCACTTTTTTTTTTTTTTTAATATTTTTTTTTTAAAGTTTAGATGTTTGTCCATCCACACAAAAAAAATCAGAAATGTATTTTTCGTTTTTTTCGAGAAAATCGCATTTGAATTTTAAATTTCATAACAATTTTGTAATTTGCTTGTATTTTCTTGTGTCAACAGATCGTATGACGAATATTTATGCAATTAATATTACTCATTCGCAACTTTAAAACAAAGAAATACAAGCAAATATCAAAATTGTTATGAAATTTAACGTTCAAATGCGATTTTCTCGAAAAAAAAGATGAACGTGTTTCTGATTTTTTTTGTGCGGATGGATAAACATCTAAACTTTTAAAAAAATAAATAAAAAAGAAAAAAAAAGTGGCCGGATTTTTGATAAATTGACTTTTTTAAAAAATGGAAAATTTCAGAACGGGTTCTGAAAATTTTCCAAAACAAAAAATTTTAGTCGATAGCCCATACAAAACTATATAAGAACGTAAATTTTTGACATTGTGGTGCATTCCGTATTAATGTGATAAATATTTAATCAAGGCAACTCGCCACAAATTTTACCATTTTTCCAATATTTGACCACGCCTCCTAAGCCCAGTTTTCGAAAATTTTAAAAACCAAAAACGCAATTTTCTTAGTTACATATAGGGCTATCCAAACAACCTATTCAGAAATTTACGGGACACATGTTTTTCTGCAGCGGGACATTTGGTGTGGAATGCCTCATAGGGCTATCCAAACAACCTATTCAGAAATTTACGGGACACATGTTTTTCTGTAGCGGGACATTTGGTGTGGAATGCCTCATATGTTTTTATCAAAAGAGATATGTTTTGATCCAATAATTTTTTTACACGGGTACATAGTATTTTTCACATGTTTTGTATTTTTATACCCTCCACTTAGTGATAGAGGGTATATATAAGTTTGTCATTCCGTTTGTAACTCATCGAAATATCGATCTGGGACCCCATAAAGTATATATAATATATATTATATATTCATGATGCCCGATCGATTTTAAGACATTCTAGCGATGTCTGCTGTCTGTGGAAAATGCTGTCGCGGTCAAATTATTGCACAGAGATGACTGAAACTTAACATATTTATTGGAAGTTCTCCCGAGAAGTTTGGTATTGCATTTGAGCGATATCGGTTCAGCGGTTCAAAAGTTATGAACGAAAATGTAAGCACACCTCAAAAATTTCAGTACATTCAACATAACCTAAAAATACAAAATGCTTTAATCCGGCTTCTGGTTTACATATGTGAACATAATTGAACACCAAATGGTATTTAAACAAGTACGAACATATTTTTTGACAAAAAAAGAAAAAAATCGCGGTTTTTTACCAAAATTTTTTTTTTTCAAAAAAATTTTTTTTTTTTCAAAAGTAATTTCCTTTTAAATAAAGTTTTTTGAAATAATCTTTTTGAAATTGTGGAGGGTATCACTACATTCGGCAAGGCCGAATTTAACTTTTTTACCTATTTTTTTGGTAAAAGCAAAGAAAAATTTTAATTGTACAAAATTTTACAAAATATACATACCGGTAGTACCGGGAATACCGTCAGAACCGGAATCGGGAATACCGGTACCATTTCCCGGTAATACCGAGAACCGGGAATACCGATATTCCCGGTTCTACGGTACTGACCGTAGGCACTACTCAGGACTCTTGAGCATTGAAGAATTATTTATAGTGTCTGACCGAATACACCATTTTTGTCCGAAGTAAAATATTTGGCCAAATTTTCACTATTCGGCCAAACCAAAGCCGAATATTAAAAAAAATATTTACGAAGTAAAAACAAGCAAAAAAAATAAAACTCGACACTGTGTTCTATAGAATGATTTTATTTTAAGCAAAAAAAAATTGTTTGAACATTTTTGTAAAAAATTTTTAACGGAAAACTTTTGAGTGTAAAAATGTTTTTAACTGCAAAAACGCTTAGGCTCACTAATATTATTCAAAGTTTAGTGTGTTTTTCAACACGTGTATTCGATATTCGGCCAAAATTGTTTCCGAAGCAGAATATTGATTTTTGTCCGAAGCCGAATATTCGGTATGAAACTAGTTTTTACCCTACACCACTCGGATATAGGGTATAATGAGTGTGCTGATATTTGTAACTATCCGAAATATTGGTCCCAGGCCTACCTTAAAGCATACCGTTCAACTCAGAATCATATTTAGCGATGTCCGTCCGTCTATCCATGTAAACGTAATTATGATACAGATCGCAATTATCAATATATTTGGTTAACAATTAAAACTTCAGCTTATTTTGACCCTAAGAAGAACCCTATTCAAATTGGAAACAAAATCGGTCCATGCTTTGACCTATCCCCAATACAAACGTACCCTTTAGGTTTGGCTTAACTGACTATTGTATTCAGAAATCAAAATTTTAAATAAATCGGACCAGATGAACATGTAGCCCCCATACAAACCATCCTTCCGATATTAACAAAAATTAGTGTCCGACCGAATACACCTTTTTTGGCCGAAGCCGAATATTCGGCCAAATTTTCAAAAAAACAAAAAAATAAAACACGACTCGGCGGGATACTCAAATGCATGAGAATGTTGTCTATAAGGATTTTATTTTAAGCAAAAATTTTTTTTTGGACATTTTTGTAAAAAAATATATTTTAGATTGTACATTTTTTTCGACCGAAACACAACAAAAACACTTAGTAAAATGTTTTTGTGACTTACTAATGTGATTCAAAGTTAGTTTAGTGCAGTGGTCGGCATCAATTGCACATTAGGGGTGGGATAGTGCACGAGTTTTCGATTTCGACACGCTAGAACCGCTTATTTTGTGAGGTTCGTAAAAAAAATGCATGGGCCAAAAAATGGGGCAGATCGGATAGGATCTAGGGGTCGCTCATCGGGGTCAAAGTTGGGCGTAGAGGGGAAAAAATCCACAAAAAGCCCCAAAACTCCCCTGGTTTTGCTCCTAGAGGGGTCAAATGTGAGACCGGCCCCCATTATTTTTTCCCCCTGAACACTTTTGCCAAACATACCTAAGCCCTATCTCCAATTCCTAAGGGGGGTCCCATACAAAGGTTCAATTTTTAAAAAATCTTGCTCCTACCGCTCTAGCTGTCCTAGAAGTCACCCTAGAGGAATCAAATGTATGACCGACCCCCAATATTTTTTCAACCCCAACATTTTCTTAGAACATACCTACCCCCTATCTTCAATCCTTAGGGTGGTCCCCATACATTTTTTTTTATTTTTTCTTAAATTGTCATATTAAATCAGCTCCTACCGTTCCAATGGTGCCTCCTAGAGGGGTCATTATCAAGACCAACCCCCATTAATTTTTAGCCCCCAACACTTCTTCTGAACATACCAATTCCATATCTCCAATTCCTAAGGGGTCTCCCACACAAAACGAAATTTTTGTAAATCTTGCTCCCACCGCTCTAACTATCGCAGGGGTGACCCTAGAGAAGTTAAATGTGTGACCGACCCCCAATATTTTTTCAGCCCCAACATTTTCCCCAAACAGACCTACCCTCTATTTTTAAGCCTTAAGGGTGTCGCCACACAATTTTTTTTTTAATTTTTTTTTTAAAAAATTTTGCGCCTACCGCTCCCACTGTGCCTTTTAGGGACGGGAAATGCAGACTAACCCCATTAATTTTTTCCCCCTACATTTTTTCTGAACATTCCTACGCCATATTTCCACTTTGTAGGGGTGCTCCCCTGGGGAAAACTAAGTGTTTGAAACCAAATTCGGCAAAACGTCTGGACCAGGAGTGCTAATGTTTGCGCGATTTAAAGAGCAGTGGGAAAATATAAAAGACAAACCGTACAGTCTTGGCATATAAGATGAGGAAGTGGCAGGTAACATACCAGCTCAAGTCCAAACTGACATCAAGTTGTTTTGTTGGGCTCAAATAAAAGAAAAGCAACCCAGAGACGACTACAAGGAGTTTCTTGAAATTGTTGTATTATACCTTGGCGAAAATATTCCTAATAAGCATTTTAGCCCACCAGGACCCATCAGTCATGCTCGATGGATGGCAAAAGGCATATATTGCCTAAAAATGTTTTTGTTCCGAAAATATATCGGTTTGGCCAAAAAAGAATTAAATGCACTTCTTGATGTGACCGTTTTCATCATAACAATTTACATAAAAGCTTGGTTTAGCGCTACCAAAGCAATAGAAGCTCCAAATAATGATTTGAATTTTTTGAAAGTGATTGCCAATTATGATTCAATTGATAAGATTCTGTCGCAACGATTGGTCAAGAGATTCTGTGGACATCTCTGGAATCTCAGTGGCGAAGCTGTTGCTCTCGCACTATTTGATCCGAATATCTCTTGTGAAATAAAACGAAAAATGTCGAATGCAATTCGTATATTTGAAGAAGAGAAAGAGGAATTGGAGGAAGAGTTATCTGACGATGAGATGGACGAATCGTCTAACGAAGACAGCGAGGAAGAAGAAGACGATGATATCGGGAAAGAAGATGCCTCAGAGGATAGCGGCGACAGTGGCAACAAGGATTGTAATCCTCCAGTACATGTTGTTGGATTCGAAGGTGTGAAAAGAATTAACATGGCATCGAAACAAGTGAATCAAAAACTCATAAAAACTGATTTAAGCCACTACGTCACACCTGGGACTCCAAAATTTTTTGCACGCTTCGGAATAACAACAAATTTCATTGCTTCCGATCCAAATACTTGGGAAAATCGTCAGGACTACCAGCGAGCGCTGCAAATATTACGTAAATTACATGTTGTCAACGACGCTGCCGAAAGAGGCGTAAAATTAATAGAAGACTTTAACAACGTGTTGTACCGTAACGAGGAGAAAAAAATAGTTTTGCTTCAGGTCGTGGCCGAAAATCGGAAACAATATCCATCACACGATAAAAATAAATTAATTTGATTTATAGTTATATTATTTATCATTTTTTATTATTTTCAAGTTAAAAAAAATATTTTTTTACGCTTAACAAAAGTTAATATTAAATTACAAATTAAAGACCTCGGATTTCTCGATAAAATAAATAAAAAAATTGTGGGATAACACCTTGAAGATAGAGGGTAGGTATGTTTGAAGAAAATGTTTTGGCTAAAAAAATATATGGGCAGGTCATACATTTGACTTCTTTACATACATTACTAATTAAGTTTTCCCCAGGGGAGCACCCCTACAAAGTGGAAATACGGCGTAGGTATGTTCAGAAAAAATGTAGGGGGCAAAAATTAATGGGGGTCAGTCTGCATTTACCGTTCCTAAAAGGCAGAATGGGAGCGGTGGGCGCAAATTTTATAAAAAAAAAAATTAAAAAATAAAAAAAATGTGTGGGGACACCCTTAAGGCTTTAAAATAGAGGGTAGGTTTGTTTGGGGAAAATGTTGGGGCTGAAAAAATATTGGGGGTCGGTCACACATTTAACTTCTCTAGGGTCACCCCTGCGATAGTTAGAGCGGTGAGAGCAAGTTTTACAAAAATGTCATTTTGTGTGGGAGACCCCCTAGGAATTGGAGATATGGAATTGGTATGTTCAGAAGAAGTGTTGGGGGCTAAAAATTAATGGGGGTTGGTCTTGATAATGACCCCTCTAGGAGGCACCATTGGACCGGTAGGAGCTGATTTAATATGACAATTTAAGAAAAAATAAAAAAAAATGTATGGGGACCACCCTAAGGATTGAAGATAGGGGGAAGGTATGTTCTAAGAAAATGTTGGGGTTGAAAAAATATTGGGGGTCGGTCATACATTTGATTCCTCTAGGGTGACTTCTAGGACAGCTAGAGCGGTAGGAGCAAGATTTGTTTAAAATTGAACCTTTGTATGGGACCCCCCTTAGGGATTGGAGATAGGGCTTAGGTATGTTTGGCAAAAGTGTTCAGGGGGAAAAAATAATGGGGGCCGGTCTCACATTTGACCCCTCTAGGAGCAAAACCAGGGTAGTTTTGGGGCTTTTTGTGGATTTTTTCCCCTCTACGCCCAACTTTGACCCCGATGAGCGACCCCTAGATCCTATCCGACCTCCCCCATTTTTTGGCTCATACACTTTTTTTACCAACCTCACAAAATGAGCGGTTCTAGCGCTTCCAAATATTGCTGCTTAAAATCTCACACAACACTATCCCACCCTTATTGCACATGGATCCCGAACACATTCGGCTATTTACATGTATTCACACCAGGGATGTTAAAGTTGGTACAATTGTACTTTTTTTGGTACATTTCAACCTTCAAAAGTACCGTGGTACTACCGCAACTCATTTGGTACAATTTTAAAATTTCCAATTTCTTTCTTTATAACTCATCGAAATATCGGTAAAAGACGCCAGCTATTTTTCTTTATTAAAAAAAAAATTCTCCCAAGGGTACTAATGCTAGACTGATTAACACCTTAGTTTTTACCCCTTTTTTAAAACAGTTTAAAGTAGTTTTCAAATAAAATTTTTCTAAAATATTTTTACAAAAATTTCTTCTTTTATTTTTAAAAGAATTCTTCGATTTTGATACATTTTTCGTGTTTAGACACTCACAAGGGATGTTTCTCAACCCTTATAAACCGATTTGCTTGATACTTAAAATTTATAAAAATGAGACGATTTTACGGTTGTGTGTTTCGGCTTATCGGCCCCTTATGAAACAACGTGGACCTTCGGGAAAATTTCGATAACTCCCGAACTAACAGGAATATTGTCTAGAGCAAAAATAGGTGTAGATTTAAATTTAATAGAGATTGTTTCGTATTCATGTGGATATCGTTGGTCTATGTCTTTACATAAATATCCACCAAAATTTACACATTTTCATGAAAAAAATAATTAAAGAAGCCAAATTTTTTCAAGGTTATGCGAACGTTGGATAAACATTAAAAAACCTTTCATCTCATATGAAAACATCATGTAGTTTCTTTTTACAAAGAAGTGGCTAAAAAATCAAAAAAAAAAATTTTTCGGCATTTTTTTTTCCGATATGGCCGATAAGCCGAGACACCACAACCTTAGAATGTTCTCTTTTATGTATTTCATGCAAATCGATTGATACGGTTTTAGCTACTTCCCTTGTCAAATACATTTTTCCTGTCGAAAAATTCTAGAATTTTGAGAATTTTTCTATAAAGACAATGAAACATTTTTGTATAGAATAGATTTCAATAAATTGTTCAAAACCACGTCTGAAAAATGGTTTTAAATTTGTTTGCATTTGGGGGGGGGGGGTATACCTAGGGTTGCCAGACGGCCTGGAATGGCCTGGATTTTCCAGTTATTTGAGATCTAGTCCAGTTTCCAGTTAAAACATAATTTATCCAGTTGAAAAAGGATTTCTTTTATTTTAACAATTATTTTTTTTATTAAATATTTTTTAAAATTTTTTGGGACTTTGTTAAATATAACCCAGCAAAATTTTCTGTTCCAAATAATCGGTTCCAAAACACGTCATATTACCCTGCAACCGGTTCTACTTAACATTCCAGAATCAATGATTTTTGTTTGAAATTGTCCCAAAAGCAATCGTTTTTTAGAGCAAGTAGATTTTTGGAAAAATAATTTTACATAGAAAATTTTGTTGTGATTACCGTAGAATATATTCCAGAATCTATTGTAATAGGAATCAGTTCCAAAAAATTTTCCTGGGTAACATAAATGACTCTTTTGTATACGGAAAATGTGCTCATTTTGCTGAATTTTCACTAATTTTTTTACAACATTTTCGAGCATTTCGGCCAGTCTAGCGTTGATTTCGGCACGAATATTTTTCTTGAGCTCGTTGATGATTTAAGGATTCTTGGCGTACATTTTGCTTTTAAAATAACCCCACAAAAATATGTCTGGATGGGTCAAATCTGCAATTGATGGTCAGTTGTTGTCGCTTTTTTTTTACTTCTCACATCCCGCAAGTTTTAACTGTCCTCCTAGATTTCCAGATTTGACCACTTTGGACTTAGTTTTGTGGGGTTATTTAAAAAGAAAAATATTCTCTAACTATCCTCAGGCCAATGACAAAAAAGTAATATAAATGCTTAAAAAAGGCACATTTTGCCGTGGCAAATAGAGACGGCCATTTAATCCAAAATGTTTTTTTTTTTCAAATTATTAAAAAAAAAAATTATGTTTGGGTCCAGTTACTTTTTCAAAATCTAGCTGAAAATTTTCCATTATCCAGTTATTTGACTTCTAGTATCTGGCAACCCTAGGTATACCTGATTCAGTTTAACCGAATTAGCACTCTCATTTATTTTAGTTATGTTTTTATTAATTAAAAAAATAGTACCGTGAGGGTCCAAAAAGTACAATTTTTTTTTGAAAGTTGGTACAAAATTGAAATCCCCATTTAACATCCCTGATTCACACGAATGTCTAACAAAATTCACAACTAAGAGCATAAAAATACAACAACAAGCTGGTTGATATCGCTTTGTTTGAGAATACACCAACACATGCATGTTTATTTTCATATACCAATGCATTCATAGTCTCTCTTTTTGCCGACCACTGGTTTAGTGTGATTTTCAACACGTGAGCACAAATATTATACAATTATTCGGTATTCGGCCAAAATTGTGGCCGAAGCCGAATAGTGGCCGAAGCCGAATAGTGGCCGAATAGTGCTTTTTGGCCGAAGCCGAATATTCGGTCGGACACTAACAAAAATCTCACTAAAAAAATTGTTTGATTTAAATTTAGTCAGACACCGGATTTTAAAAACCAAAAACACAAAATTTTAAGTTTTCATCAAAATTAAAAAATTTTATTGTGTTCGAAATAAAATATTTTTCTACAATATTTTTTTTTATTTTCATCGCAAGTTCAAAATAAAACGTTTTCCAAAAATTTAAAATGATATTTATCAAAAACAAAACAAAAAAAAATAACATAAAACCCAAAAAAAAACGTTTTTTTTGTAGAAAATAATAATTGGAAATATGTTTACTAAAATAAAATTTATATACATATGTATATGTAAATTGAATCCTTCATATCTTTGGTCCGATAAATTGGAGTATCATACCATTGGAAATGTATTTTCAGTCCATTAATTGACTTTTTTTTGAATATTTCATAATCATAACGCCCGACTAAATAAAGCATGTTCTGAAAACGAAGCTGTTTAGCGAGCTATAATTTTAGAAATTAAGGGGGTTTTATTATTTTTGTATAATAATAGTGGTATTCATTTAACCGTATATTTATACGCGACTCGTATTTGTATAATTATACGGGGTGGTTTTTATGAATGCCCTTTTTGATTACCTGGTATTACTTACACAATTGTCAAAACAAAAAAACTAATTTTTGTATTTGGAAAATTTACAATGCCACAAAAAAAACAAAATTTTAAACAATTAATAAATTCTAAATTAATTCATAAATTTACTGCAAACAAAAATATTTTATTATTTTATTTTTTTAATATTTGTCATTTTTAACAAGATTGCCAAATTGTAAAAAACAAAAAAATAGCAAAAAAATATCAAAATTATTTGAACATTGGCAATCCTAAACCTGTATAATTATACGATACAAGTTTACGCACCAAAATATGTGTACAAATATATCAGGCCTCGTAAAATATTTTTGACAATAATTGTGTAAACTAACCAGATATACACGTTATACGAGGTGTTTATACGGTTAAATGAATACCACTAATATGGGTGGGTAAATGTGATAAAAGATAAAAGGGTAAATGTGCTTAAAGATAAATTGTAGAGGAGTGTTAGGTCACCATCAGTCTATGGTCGGATTCCAATTTTTTGTTGGGAAATTATTGGTTCAGAGATCACGAAAATTAAAATAAAAGGAACTTCCAAAAATTGTTATAAGCACATAACAGATTCCACTTTAAAGCGATATAAATCGCGTTATACAAAGATTCGTAATCTCAATGAAAATTGAAATCCAAACATCAAATTGAAATCCAAGCGTATCGCATGGAAAATTATTATATTAACTATTATTATATATTAACTATTAAAAAATATGCATACATAACTAAATGCATACCAATGTTGTTTGAAGCATCCTTCATTTGTTGTACGCCGCAAACATCATTTTCCATCGAAATTTCCTTGGCAGATTCCAATTTCTTGCTTTTAGAGAAATTATTTTGAATATTTTAAATAACAAAAATTCAAATAATAACAAAAGAATTTGAAATATTGAACACAAACAAAAAAAAAAACGTTTTATTTTTTGAACTTTTCATAAATATCTTTTTTGGAAAACGTTTTTTTTTGTTTGGTTTTTTATTTCGATCATGAGGAAAATATTTAAAATTTTTTTGAACTTCAACGATAAATATCTTTGATAAAAACCAAAAATAAAAAGTTTTCCGGTGTCTGTTTAGTTTCTGCCTACACGACAAAAAAGTGTGAAGAGTGTTGGCGATACTATGGACAAAAAATTTGCTCCATTTTGCTCTATCTTGTTTATTGTTTTAAGTTTTTTATGCACCCAGCAAAAAAAAATCGAAGTGGTACAAAAAGAATTAGTGATTCACTACATACATAGTAGCTATAGGTGCCGATCTTCATATTCCATAAGAAGTACTTTTATAAGTACTTCCAAAACTGTTAAAAAAATGCCAATAATAACAACTTTCACCAGTTCTTTCCTCAATGATTTAGAAGTACCATTTTCATATGTGTTTACAAATGCAATTGAAAAGTACAAATTTGTGGCACTTATGTATTGGATTTGTTTTGTTGAATATATTTTTTTTTATAATTTTCTCTCATTTAATAAAAAGCTAAATTTTATAAATGAATTAACTTGATATGCCGCAAAAGTGAATTTGTTGTTATAAAAAATACATTTTCCAGATTTTTGTTATAATTACCAAATGACTCAAGAAGTGCTAAAAAGAAAACAAAAAAACTGTTAGCCCTTAAAAAAGACAAGGGTTAAATATAGCCAAAAAAAGAGCTAAGTTGGTATTGCCGTTTACAGGTATAAAAACTCTTCTAAAAAATATACGATATCTGATTTAAAATTAGAGAATTACTTTTTTTTATCTCTTTATTTTATCGTTTTGGTTTTAATTATTATTAGTGTAAATACTAGGGTGATCAATTATTCGACTTTTTTCAAAAACCGGTTTTCGAATAGTTTGAAAATCATAATTAAAAAAAAAAAACGGTTTCGGTTTTTTAAATAAACAAAAAACCTATTGAACCGGTTTTTTGCTAAATCAGGTAAACACTGACGACCACGGCCATTATAAAGCAGAGATTGTCAACAAAATCGGTTCACACTATTTCAAATTCTTGTTCAAAAAATACAAATTGTATTTAAGAAATATCTAATTATATTTCAAAAATTTCTAAATATGTTTTAGAAATATTCACTTATTTTAAAATGTTCTAATTTTATTTCAGAAACTTTCATTTATATATTTCTAAATTTACATTAATGTTTCAAAAATGTTCAATTCTATTTCAGAGGGTCTATTTGTACAAATTTCAATGCAAATGAAAATTTCTGAAATACAAACGGAAATTTCTGAAAACCATGTAGAAAATTTTGAAACAAACGAAAAATTTTGAAAAAATGGAATTTTCTGAAAAGCTTTTCGTCGGTGCTCTGACCAAAACCGCTATGTGTATTTTAAATTTTGTTTGAGGAGACTTTAGAACAGCTTAGTTGGTCGGTCATTTCGGAGTGCTTTAAAATAATATTTCGGACATAAATATTTGAATAATATTGCAAATTTTCGATTTCCATAAATTTGACTAAAAAAAACAGCGCAAAAAGTACCAAATTCAGGTGTTCTTAAAGTCTCTTCAATAAAATCTGAAATACACATAGCGGTTTCGATTTGGAAATCTTCGAAACACAAAAGAGCATTTTTAAATACAAATGCAATTTTGTGAAAAGCCTTTAGAAAATTTTTAAATACAATTGAAAATTTATGAAAAGTATTTAGAAATTTTTTTAATTATAAATGGAAAATGGTCTACTCCAACTTTTAGTAATCTCCGAGTAGTATTTTGGCCGTGATCACCATTTCCCCAGACAGACGGACATCGCTAGAATGTCTTAAAATCGATCGGGGATCATGAATATACATATATACTTTATAGGGTCCCACACCGATATTTCGATGAGTTACAAACGGAATGACAAACTTATTTATAACATCTATCACAAAGTGGAGGGTATAAAAAAACCCCTAAAATCAATCCCAAAAAGTCATGAAATATGTACCTATCAAGAAGTGATGAAAAAATTCCTTTCTAAATCACCATATAAAAATTACATAATCACATTCAAAATGCCAAGAAATATATACTTCTAAAGAAGTAATGAAAAAAGTACTTCCAAAAGGTCAAGTTATATTAACATCCTGATCACTACTTCAGAAGTTGTGATAAAAATGTTAATATATATTTACATACTAAACACTAGTGATAGATGTTATACTTAAGTGTCAATCTTTCGTCACTGAAGAGTGGCGAAAAAAAGAACATACTTTGTGTGTCACGCCCATATAAAATTCATCAGTGTTTCAGCTGAAGAAGAAGTACATCTGGTTCATAAGTTGTGGTGAATTTTGTAGTGAATGGTAAGCTCTTTTTTTGCTGGGAATGAATGATTTTTCGATTTTTCAAAATGAATGAAAAGAAAATCGATAGCATTCGAATGCATTCGATTTTTAAAACTCGAATGAAAAAAATAGAATGCATTCGCTTTTTGAAAGTCGAATGAAAAATAAATCGAATGCATTTGATAATTATAAATCGACTGAGTCTAAAGTGAATTCATTCAATTCGCTAAAATGTGATTGGGGAATGCAATCACTAAATTTTCATTCAGAATGCCAAATCGAATTAAGGAATGAAGCTCTGGCATAAATCTGGAAATTATGTCCATTTTTAATTAGGATTATGTCTGAATTTTTTTTGGCAATAGTCCCCACTACCATTATGGGGATTAAAGAAAGTCAAATGCTATATTTTTCTACAAAAATATGATTTTTTGACTTTCTATTTTTTTAAACAAATATCTGTTAGTTAACGAATGAAGTCGTGGCCATAGATAAAGTTCACCAAACTTTATCTATGGCCACTGTTCTGTCTTTCACAACTTTTCAATTCACATGAAACTTTCCGAATCACATAAAATCAAGTTTAGTGTTTTGTTGATCACGTGTTCATTCGTAGTTGAAATCGAATAATTAAAATTTAAAAAATTTTAAGGAAAAAAGTGCATTCGTTTTACTTTTACCAAATTTTATTTATCTGAAACAAAACGAAAAAGAAATTCGGATGTGAAATCTAGAACACCAAAAAAATTCGGAAATTTTCATTTTCACATTTTTGATGTGAATTACTTTTTTTTGTAACAATTCGGAAGTAAAATCTAGAACCCCAAAAAAATTCAGAATTTTTTAAATTTTTTATGTGAATTACAGTTTTTTTTTGAACATCAATAAAACACAATTTTTAAAGATTTTTAAATAGTATATTTTTAATTGTAACTATTTGTTTTCAAAGATTTTCAATTGAAATTTTTCTAATTAAAAAATCAATTTAGTTAATTAAAATTTCACACATACATTCCAAAAAAGTAAATTTTGAAAAACAAGATAACTTAAAAATTAACGTATACCAGAAACGATTTTCGGATGTTTTTTTAATAAATAAATACAATAAACAATAATGTAAAGAAAAAGAAAATATTTTATTTTTATAAATAATTAAAACAAAAATATGATATTAACATTTACTGTTACCAAAAGAGAAAAAGCTAGATGTGAATAAAAATATGTTAACGCTCTAATAAGCAGGCGATTGGTGGGGTGGATGTTTTTTTAAAACAAAATCTAACTTAAATATTAAAATGCGTAGATTTTACAAAAATGATTTAATTTTTGCTTTGGACACTTTTCTTATCATATAACAATCATGATACGAATTGTTACATTCATTAAAAAAATAACAAAATTCTAATAAGGATGTTTTTAGGATTATACATATTTATTATTTTGCACGAATGCTATTCGAGCGATTTAAATTGGTTGAAGCAATAACAGAAGCTGCCGATTTTGATAGATCCTTTTTGTTAACCACAGCCGACGACGACGATCCTGCAAACGATGAAGATGCTGCTGCTGGTGCATTTGCTGATGTTGAAGCTGTACCAATGCGATATAAGCCATTTTTGAAGGCTATTACTAAAACAGTAATATTGTCGACCGAACCGCGATAGTATGATTGTAAAACCAACGATTTGGCACCAAAATCTGGTTCACTTATATGTTCTTTAATATAGCTGCAAGCTTCCTCATTAGTAAATGTATCCCATAGACCATCGGAAGCTAATATAAGAAATGAGGGCCTACAATAACAATAATAAGAATTAAAGTTGCATGATTTTTTTGTTATTACTACAAATAAGCTCACTTGTGATCATTTAAATCAAATGTTAAAATATCAGGATTAGCTATGACTAGATTTTTGTCTTTTAAGGGATAATCACCCAAAGCTCGTGATGTAGCTAAAATACCAGCTACACGCCATACGCCTCTAAACGCTATAAAGCCACCAGCATCATGAATGCGTTTACGTTCTCTAACCTATAAAAAAAAATTATAATTAGATGGGATTTATAAAAAGAATTGGGAATCTTAAATTTGTCATTATGCCCTCTGTTCTGTCTTTAACAACCTTTCAATTCATATGAAATTTTCCAAATCAATCGAATTCATTGTTCTATTGTTTATATTTTGATTCGAAGTTTAAATATGGGAATTCCCGTCATTTTTCAATTCCGAAATCCCGTGCAAAAGAGCGGGAATTCCCGGGAAATTTGTTTTCTCTTAAATGTGTACGTTTTAACGTTTTTTATACCCTCCACTTAGTGATAGACTCATCGTTTGTAACTCATCGAAATATCGGTCTGGGACCCCATAAAGTATATATATTTATGATCACCGATCGATTTTAAGACATTCTAGCGATGTCCGTCTGTGGAAATGGTGATCACGGCCAAAATATTACACGGAGGTGACTGAAACCTGAAACATTCCTTATATGAAGTTCTCCCGAGAAGTTTGGTATTGCATTTGAGCGATATCGGTTCAGTGGTTCAAAAGTTATGAACGAAAATGTAAGGACACCTCCAAAATTTTATTACATTCAACATAACCTAAAAATACAAAATGCTGTAATTCGGCTGCTGGTTGACATATGTGAACGTAATTGAACACCAAATGGTATTTAAACAAGTACGAACATATTTTTGACAAAAAAAGAAAAAAATCGCGGATATTTTTTTACCAAAATTTTTTTTTTGCGGAATTTTTTTTTAAATTTTTTTTTTTTTTCAAAAGTAATTTCCTTTTAAATAAAGTTTTTTTTTTCAATAATCTTTTTGAAATTTTGGAGGGTATCACTACATTCGGCAAGGCCGAATTTAACTTTTTTATTTGTTTTATTTTATTAAAAATACTTGATAACAGAAATAAGGGCCCTACGAAATTGTAGAAGGGCTCAGAATGTCAAAGAATCTGAGACTTTTTGGCAGTAAAAATATCAAAAATCTTAGAATTTTTCGATAGGCAAAATGTGCGATAGTAAAAATGTCTTACGGCCGTATTCAAAATGAAATTCTAGACACTGTCTAGATACTGTTTAAGGATTTCTTATTCAAAACACATTTTCTTACGGCCGTATTTAAAATGAAATTCTAGACACTGTCTACACACAAAAAAAAATTAGAGAAAAAAATTTTAAAAAGTTCAATTTAAAATTTTAGAAAAAGTGGTCTATTCGTTCTTATTCGCATGCACTGTTCCAAGTCAAATTTTTTTCAAAATTATAAATTTTTTTTAAATTTTTTAAAATTAGCATTTTTTTAACTTACTTGCTGCGGTTTATGATCAAATGATAAGGGTATAGCAATGCCTCTGGCATTGCACATAACTCCACGGGAATCGCCCACATTGGCCACGATTAAACGGCTACTATGAATAATGGCTATTAAAGCTGTTGTACCCGCAATATTAGTCTGAAAGTTTAAAATATTAAATTATAACAAACTGTAAAAAACGAAATGTATGTATTATAAACTAACCGTTCTTTTAGCTTGTTCCACCAATTTATAATCAGCTGCTAATACCTCATCTGTTATTAATTTACCAAAGTTTATTTTACCATTTTCTATATAACATTTAGCCTCGAACTGCTGGGGCGCTCCACCATCATTTGTTGTTGACGAATCTCTATTATTGTTATTCAAAAAACTATCCTTAACACTAGAACCACCGCCTACACCACGTAACAGTGAGTTTAATTGTAAAGTAAAAACATCTGAAGAATCCTTTAATTTATCACTCGATTTTTTTGATGTGCAGTCATCGGTCACACTAGAAAGAAATGGAAGTTTTGTAATTTTTTTTAAATTTATATTACTAAATTGTATGTACAATCAGTGTTGCCAGTTTAGGGGTTTTGTCCCCAAATAGGGGATTTTTTTTGGAAATTGGGGATGAAAAATTTGATTTGGGGATCCGGGGATTTCATGGGGATGACACTGATTTTTTCGGGGATTTTTAGGGGATGAAATATTTTAGATAAACAAGTGTTTTTTAAATACATTAAGTATAAAATAATGCTAAAATCGGTAAAATTAACTCTAATTTATTTTTGATAAATCGTGGACATTAAAGCATACAAAAAAAACCGCAAACGTAGGAATAATGTGACATTTATATAGAAAAAACTCAAATTTTATATGGTGTCTGTCAAAACCTGGATCGTAGTGGTATCATGTTTTTCTTTAAACCAAATTGTAAATTTTCATACATTTTCTATAGTAGGTATATCCTTTAAATCTATTATAGAAAATTTCCAAAATTCACTAGTTTTTTCTGTAGAAAAAAGTCTAAAAGTACATCAATTGAAAATACTGGTATTTTACTACTTCTTAAATTCTTAAAAAGCAATACAACGTTTTTGATACCTATTCCGGAGTTAGTATTTATAAAAATTTAAGGGGTTTTACTGCAATATGTATATCAAACCTTAAAGGAATTTTCGTTGTTTTTTAAAGGGTACAAACAATTTCTTAGGGCCGATGACTTGTGTTTGCTGAGAAAACTTTTGAGGGAATTCAAGATATAAAACAAGACTAAATCAAATTAGGACCAAAAAATACTCTATCGCTGGTGTGTAAATTTAAAATTCCTGAGTTATCCATTCGTGATAAAACATTTCCGTTGCTTTTGAATTTTATCATAGTACTTATCGAAACATTGGCGGCTTCAAACGATGTGCTAATCGCTCAACACGCAAAATACACTTACACTTTTTAGTCAAGTTTCTGTGTAAAATACAAACCATCAAGTGTTTGTACGTAAGTTAACCAAGTTTTTGTTCTAAAAAATTGGCTAAATTCCTCACAAGCACTTGATGGGCTGCAAGTGTTTTTTGCGTGTAGTAAATTTTGAGAAATTTTTTTTTGGGGATTTTTGGGGATGAGAAATTTTAATTTGGGGATGGCATCCAAAAAAAAACTGGCGACCCTGTGTACAATATGTATTAATAGTGAAATGCTAATACTTTATTATTTTCATTGTGAATTGCGTTTTTGTTAAAAAAAAAAATACTTTTTAACGACGTCTGTATATTCAATTGTTTTTGTTTTCGTTATTGTACCCAGATAGTAAATCTTGTTTTCCAGAATGATGAGATCTTGATTTTTTTGATGCGCATTTTTTTTTTGTTGTTTTACAAAAAATATACTATATTTTGTTTTTGTTAAAAAGATTTGTAAATGAGTGGGAAAATTTTTGATGTATTCCATATTTTATCTCAATAAAAAAACGAACGATTGCGAAAAAGTTTCATCTTAAATGATATTTTAATGCCAAAAAAGTATTTTGTTTAAAATAAAATTTGACCGGAAATTTTAGTAGCGAAAGGATATGTTGTCTGGTCCAAACGATCAAAAGTAAAGTTTAGAAACTATTATTATAAACAATTACCAAATATAATAATTATTTAAAATAAATGTTTCCAAGATCAAATTTGTTTAGAAATTTAAGAATTAAAATGGTGACAAAATCGGCTTAAGCGGCATTTCACTCCTCTTTATTTTAAACTTTAAAAATCGTTAACACGAAAATCCTAGCTGATTCTGTTTTCGAGTTATTGCTAAATAACATACTTGGGACCTGGCATTACTTTTATATGAAAAAACAATGCCAATGTAGGGTTCTATAGTCGAAAAGTCGATTAATCGACTTTTTGTATGAAAAAGTCGAAAAGTCGAAATCGACTTTTTTGTTCTTAAAAAGACGAAAAGTCGACTTTTGCTTTCGACTTTTTCGACTTTTTTCGACTTTTTTTTTCGACTTTTTTCGATTTTTTTTTTGATTTTTTTTTTTACTTTTGTCAGATGAAAATAATTTCTTTCTTCTGAAAAAAAAATTCAAATGAGAGCCGAGTTTTATAACAACTGAAGCTATTGGTATTTCCATGTATTTTGTATGTGAAGCAAAAATGTCAATGTCAAATTCATGAGTTAGAAAGTGTTAAGTGCAATATTTACCAATATTTTTGATTATTGTTAATATCTCAGTGATAGGTTTCTATAAATCGAAAGTCGACTCTTTTGCTTTCGATTTTTTCAACCTTTTCAACATTTTCGATTTCTTCGACTTTTTTTGATAAATAAAATACAACCAAAAAAAATAGCACCTAATTGCTTAGAACAAGTCAAAACTAAACTTTTATTTACAAAAAAATCGACTTTTTCAAAGTTGGAAAAGGTCGAAAAAAGTTAAAAAGTCGAAAAAAGTCGAAAAAAGTCGAAAGTCGAAAAAAGTCGAAAAAAGTCGACTTTTTAAAAAGTCGAAAGGTCGAAAAGTCGACTTTTTAAATTTTGAAAAAAGTCGAAAAGTCGAAAAATCGACTTTTTAGAAATTGAAAAAAGTCGAAAAGTCGACTTTTTGTTGCGACTATATAACCCTATGCCAATGCCTGCTATTTCATTGGCATTTTACACAAAAAAACTAATGCCTCAATTCTTGGGTCCCAAATATGCTAAATAATTACACTATTCGACAACAAAACCCTTCCAGTAAATTATCCAACTGATTCTTATAAATTTTGTTCTCCTGAATTCAAATCTGATATCCAATTTTTTTTTTCAAGCACTTATCGTTTTGTTGTTGTAGCCCCTAGTAGGTCACACGTGTATGTGGGAGAGAGAGAAAGAAAAATAGAAAGAGAAAGAAAATAAAGTTTTAAAACATTTAAGAACCTACATCCAGTTCGAGGAAGAGGGCTGCCTCGACTGGATGTGTCCAAAGGGGTAGGGAGTAACTGGATGTGTCCAAAGGGGTAGGGAGTAAGGACAGTGGGCCTAACAGAGCACGCGAAAAGGTGTCTTGTGGTATGTGATTCCTCTTGGCAAAGTGGGCAGTTGTCCGTTATCTCCGGGTTAAGAAGAGAGAGGTAGCTGTTTAGGTGCCTTGATATCCCCGATCGTAGTTGGGATAAGATGGCCCTGGTGTCCCTCGGTAGAGATCTCTCTGCTACCGAGATGGGAGGGGGTCTACTGCCGAGGACTATGCTGCCCGGGTGAGAGTTTATTGCCTCTTGGACGTTCTCCGTATGAGCTAGTTTTATCGCGTTTTCTAGTCTGGATTCCCTCACCTCATCAGTTAGGTGGTTTATGGCCCAGCCCTCCCTCCTAAGATCAAACCTTATTGCGGTTTGCCTTTCAGACGGCTGGCCTCTGGTGGATGAGTGGTTGGGATGGGACGGATCCTCACATTTTTGGTGGTGTTGCCTTGTGATTAAGGTGCAATGCCTCCTGACGGTTCTCACAGCAGTCGGGTCTATGCCCCGGAGCCGACGCAAGACACGTCTTGCCCAAGGACTGCACTTCCCCCCGAAAAGGGACTCACACACACTTATCGTTTTTGAGATATTTGCTGTTAAAAAGTAAAAACAATAGTTTCGCACTTTTGTGATTTTTTTTCTAAAATCATTTTTTAAACAAAAAAAAAAAATGTGTCTGGGACGTGGAAAACTTTTAAATTTTGTTCAGGACTTGGTAAAAATTTGAAAATTTTGTTTTGTCCTATTGTCACGGGATTAGTATTTTTGAGACAGTTTAGTGATAATTCCAATTTTCATCTGTCACGCTATAGGCATTTTAGTGATATGTCCTGCTTTCACCACGGGATAGGTGATTTCAGATCAAGAGGCACACTTTTCCTGCAGGTAGTCAAAATAGTATAAAACAGCCTTCCTCTTTCCATACGTGGACTAAATAGATAAGAAATTTTGAATTAAAAATTCGAATTCGAAAAATTGTAAAATGCATACACTCAAAAAATTATGTTAGTAAAATCAACTGAAAATGTTAGTTAAAATAACTACTTTGTAAGTTGTTTTGGGGTCAACTACTTTTTCGGTTAAATCAACTAACAATGTTAGTTATTTTAACTGACAAAAAACAACTGACTTATGTAGTAAAAACTACTTACATTTGTGGTCAAAACAACTAAAATGTAGTAAAAATAAAAAAATCTATAAATAATTTATTTTTTTCAAAAAATTTTTCAGAAAAAAATTGAAGACCAAATTTTTTCAAAGTTTTTTTTTTTTTAAAAAAAAAGATGTGCAAAATAAAAAAAACGAAAATTTATTTTTTAGAAAAAACTTTAAAAATTTTTCAGAGATAAAAAAATTAACTACTTTAAATAACTGTTACTACATCACAGTACTTTTTTGTTAGTTATTCAAAAAAAGTACTTAAAATAACTAACAGAAATAGTTGTTTGATATTTTTCATACAAAAACAACTGACTTTGTAGTTGAAAATAACTAACTACTGTAAAATATACAAACAACTAACATGTAGTAACTTACATAATTTTCTGAGTGTAATTTTCAGTAATAAAAAGTCTAGAGGAATTTTTGTGGCTCTTTACTCGCAGAGATCTACTGCCGAATACTCAAAAACCCTGAGTTCAAAAGTTTTTGAGTTATTTATAGAGTCCGACCGAAACCACTTTTTAATTTAGAGGCCAAACCGAAACCGAACCGAAAAAGCAATATTCGGCCGAAACCGAACCAAAACTTAAACAAAAAATATCGCCTGACGTAAAAAAAAAATTATTATGATTGCTTTAAAGAAAAAAATACAGCACTTAATGTTTTTAAACCATGGAAATGGTTGTATTTTTTAAAAAAGTATTTATTTCACTAATTGAATGTTAATCGAACCGACCTAATGTTTCGATGAATACCGAAAATTCGATATTGAAAATTTATCAATTTCGAAATTCCTGTTGAAATTGAAAATTCCGATACCGAAAATTCGATATTGAAAATTTTTCTTTTTCGAAATTCCGGTTCGGAATTAAAAATTCAACTTCAAAATTTGGTGGATACCGAAATTTAAAAAAAATAAATATTTTTTTTTTTTTTAAATTTTAAAACTTTCCGATTCTTAAAACTAAAGTTTTTCAAGAGACATAAAAGTGGATATGGATTTTCTAACATCATGTCCCGTGAACTAAAACTAATCAAAAAAAATTTTTTGAAAACTATTTTTATAACTTACCTCGTTGATTTACGTAAACTATCACGTCTTCGAACTACTGGTTCATTTTCCTTATTACTACCATCACTATTATTGTCTTTACGGCTAGCTTTTCTCTTCAAATACGGACTAGCATCGTATTCCACATAGTCTTTATCAATATCAGCCGCATTTGCAGCTGTTAAGTGTTTTTGTTCTAATTTTTGGGCACTCAACAATTTTGTTGTTTCAATGACCTTATTATAGATATTCTTAACCAATATATCTTTGGCAAAATCGGCAGCAAATTCCCCGCCATGTCCATCAAATATGGCAAAAAATGATATACCGGTGTTATTGTTAATATTCTCTTCGAGAATAAATCTAGAAAAAAAAAAAAAAAATTTCATTCAATAAAATCAATATGATGAAAAAGATTAAATAATATTGAAAACATATTTAACACTAGTCGACAAAATATTTTTTTTTTTGTTGTTGTTAGACAGTAATAGTATTTATCATTAATTTGTATACCCTCCACTCTAGTGATAGAGGGCATATATAAGTTTATCATTCCGTTTGTAACTCATCGAAATATCGGTCTGGGACCCTATAAAGTATATATGTCTAATTGATCGTAGTGTCCGACCGAATATTCGGCTTCCGCTACGGCTTCGGCCAAAAACCACAATTCGGCCGCAATTTTGGCCGAATACCGAATAATTGTATAAAATTTGTAATCAGGTGTTGAAAAACACACTACACTTACTTTAAATCACATTAGTAAGCCACGAAAACATTTCACTAAGGGGTTTTGCAACCAAAAAACATTTTTTACACTCAAACAAATTTTTCGCTCAAAAAAAAATATACACTCAAAATTTTTTTACAAAAATGTAAAAAAAAATTTTTTGTTTAAATTCCGCCGTGTCGAGTTTTATTTTTTTCTTGTTTTTACGAATAGTGAAAATTTGGCCGAATATTCGGCTACGGCCACTCGGTATTCGGTCGGACACTTTTGATCAGTAATCGATTTTAAGACATTCTAGCTATGTCCGTCTGTCTGTAGAAATTGTGATCACGGCCAAAATATTACACGAAGATGACTGAAACATAACATATTTATTGGAAGTTCTCCCGAGAAGTTTGGTATTGCATTTGAGCGATATCGATTCAGCGGTTCAAAGGTTATGAACGAAAAAGTAAGGACACCTCAAAAATTTTGGTGCATTCAACATAACCTAAAAATACAAAATGCTTTAATTCGGGGATTTTTTTTTCGTGGAAATTTTTTTTTCGTGGAAATTTTTTTACAATAAAAAAAAAAAATAAATTTTTTATCATAAAAGCTATTTTTCAGTAATGTCCAAATATTAACTAATATTTTAAGCAAACAAAACATTTCAAAAACATTTTTTTTTTCACTTTGGTCGGAACTTTCCGATTTTTAAGTCAAACAAGTAAAAAAGTTAAATTCGGCCTTGCCGAATGTAGTGATACCCTCCATAATTTCAAAAAGAGCATTGCAAAAAAGTTTTTTTTAAAAGAAAATTACTTTTGAAAAAAAAAAAATTTTTCCGAAAAAAAAAAATTTTTGGTAAAAAAAAATCCGCGATTTTTTTCTTTTTTAGTCAAAAATATTTTCGTATTTGTTTAAATACCATTCGGTGTTCAATTATGTTCACATATGTCAATAACCTTTCAAATTCAAGATTGCCCACAAAGGGTTAATTTTTTTAATGCGGATTTCGTTAAATACTTTTTTCATGAAATTGTGTAAATTTTGGGCGGTAATTATATAAAGACATAGACCTACGATATCCACATTAATACGAAATACTCTTTATTAAATTTAAGTCGACACGTATTTTTGATCCAGACGATATTCCTGTTAGTTTGGGAGCTATCGAAATTTTCCCGAAGGTCCACATTGCACGGTGGTCAATTCCGGCCAAAAATCATTTATTTTTTTTATTAAATCTTGATGAACTTTTGATGCTATACATATTATAGCTAATACTTCAAAACATACAATTTAATTCTTTTTTTGGGCCTTGTAACACTATATTATTGTCCATAGTGGTGCAAAGTTGAGTATTTTTTGCTTCTCATTTCAGCTTTTTTTAAAATGTATATTTTAGTTTTCAATAAAAGTTGGCTATGCATTTTTCTTCACATTATTTTTGTAAGTTCGGACATGGATTTTTAATTCCTATAGTAAATAATCATTCCATGTGGTTTTTGCAGATTTTGTGTGCGTTTTTGTCTCAAAGTAATGTGTATGAAAATTAGATAAAAATTACAAAAAAACTCTAAAAAAAATAAATTTTGAAAGACCATAAAAATCAATTAGAGGCTATTAGAGGTTAGCTATAAAAAGCAGTTTGTACTTTTAACTATTAAAAGTAAGTATTTTAAATTTCAGCCCCTACTTTTACCGATTCTTTAAACCAGAGCATTTTTAGTGGACTCAGTTTTTACAAATGGTGGACTTTTTACAAACTTACAAACTCCACCAAAATAGGGAATGTGAATAGATACTAACTTAAAACCCATAGATTTGCGTTAAAAAAAACTTAAAAAAAGACGAAATAAAAAAATGTGGTTTAAGGGGGGTTGGAACTAAAAAACACCCTTAATGTTAGCAATTTTTAAACAGCTAAAAAAATAAATACGTAATAGTAGTATTATTTAATTCTGTTTTTTTCATTTGAAAGAAAGAACATTTTAGCATTTTGAAAAATTGCATAACACAAAATTTGGTCAACTAGAATTTTCAGGGTTGCCAGTTAATCGTGTGTTTTTTTTTTTAAGGGAAAAATTGGCTGCATTTTTACAGCAAAAACTACTAAACCGATTTTGATGATATTTTTTTTTTGATTTGTAGATAATTAAATTTTCAAGCACTTAACGTGGCCATTTTTTTTGGAAAAAAATTGATTTTTGTTGAAGATATGCTAACGTAAACTCAAAAAATAGAAAAACTTCAATTTCTTCTTTCATTCAAATATTAATTAGGTCAAATTTTAAAAATTGTCACGATAAGTATTAGAAAATTAAATAATCTACAAATCCAAAAAAAAAAAAATTTTTCAAAATCGGTTTAGTTGTTTTTGCTGTACAACTGCGGCCATTTTGTCCTTTAAAAAATAGCATTCCACAATTAACCTGGACATTCTTTGTCTTTTAAACTTTTAAAAATATTACGATTATTAATATTTTAAATAAAAAAACAGAATTAAAAAGTATTGCGTATCTATTTTTTTAAAAAATTGCTAACACTATGGCAGTTTCTTTTAGTTCTAACTAATTTGACACGTCCATACTTAGTTGGTCAACCACTATATTTGTATGTCCAACGTTTTGAAAAGAGATCAGATATATTATTCTTAATTCGGATATTAAATTATTGCTGTTTATATGCAGACATGTTTGATACATTTGGGACGTCCATGATTATTTGGCCAACCACTGTATTTGTGGGTCCAATATTTGGACAAGGTATCAGATATGTTATTCTTAATTCCAATATTAAATTTGAGCTATTTATATGCAGAAATAAAGAAGTTATTGATTTTTGGCCGGAATTGACCACCGTGCATTGTTTCATAAGGGGACAACGAAATATTTAAACACTGATATGGCCGATAAGCCGAGACACCCCAACCTTAAAATCGTCTCTTTTATATATATTTTAAGTTTCAGGCAAATCAGTTCATAAGGGTTAAGATACTTCCCTTGTAAGTAAAATTTTATGGGCAACATTTTTGTAGAACATTTTATTCCCGCCCTCCCCCTTTTTCCGGGTGTTTTTTACGATTTGTTAGAAAACATGATACTTTTCTAAGTGTATTTACTTGCTACATCTCCATTATTTATAAGGTCAAAAACCTCTGGCGCCAACTACTAATGTCGATCAGTGTAATTATTTTAGTTGATTAAACTCGTATACTATAAACAAGGCATCCTCAAATTGTTTATATTTGAAAGAAAACTGATTTTTTAAAACAAATATGTATTATGTAGGTTATACTTAATATTTGTATGCATGCATTTTGGTTTTTATACCCTCCACTTAGTGATAGAGGGTATATATAAGTTTGTCATTCCGTTTGTAACTCATCGAAATATCGGTCTGGGACCCTATAAAGTATATATATTCATGATGCCCGATCGATTTTAAGACATTCTAGCGATGTCCGTCTGTCCGTCTGTCCGTCTGTCCGTCTGTCCGTCTGTCTGTCTGTTGAAAATGCTCTCGCGGACAAAATATTGCACAGAGATGACTGAAACTTAACATATATATTGGAAGTTCTCCCGAGAAGTTTGGTATTGCATTTGAGCGATATCGGTTCAGCGGTTCAAAAGTTATGAACGAAAATGTAAGCACACCTCAAAAATTTCAGTACATTCAACATAACCTAAAAACACAAAATGCTTTAATTCGGCTTCTGGTTGACATATGTGAACATAATTGAGCACCAAATGGTATTTAAACAAGTACAAACATATTTTTTGACAAAAAAAGAAAAAAATCGCGGATTTTTTTTTTTACCAAAATTTTTTTTCGCGGAAATTTTTTTTCAATTTTTTTTTTCAAAAGTATTTTTTTTCAAAAGTAGTTGTTTGCAATAATCTTTTTGAAATTGTGGAGGGTATCACTACATTCGGCAAGGCCGAATTTAACTTTTTTACTTGTTAATATTATCTATTGGTTGAGTGAAATAATTAAAATTTAAACAAACAACAAATATTAAAAAAAAAAAACAAGTAAGAAAGTTTTAGTCGGTCAAGACCGACCATATGATACCCTACACCAGTGTTTTCCGGAAATGGGTCAAAAGTCCAAACATGGACCGATTGCATCTGTCTTTTCTTAGATCTTTATTTGGTGTAGAAAACACACACAGATCAAATTTTAGTGGAATTGAATTATTTTTTTGCCACTAAACCGATTTAACTGAATATCGGTCGAAATTTTAATATGGGGGACTAAGTCCAAAAATGGTCCAATTTTATTCCGATTTGATTAGGTTACTAAAGTGCACGTTTAACAGCTAAAAATACATTTTTTATCAAATATTTCCATTTTTATGAATTTTGAGGGAATTTTGTGAATATCGGGAGGGTGGTTTGTATGAAGACTACCAGAAGGACTGACACAATTCCTTTGAAATTTGGAATGGTGATTCGTGCATACAAAATTTGTTTATCTGCTAAATTTTAAAGCAATATCTGTTATAATACGGTTATTAGAGTCATTTAAGTCGAATCTAAAGGGGGTGTTTGTATAAGGGCTAGGTCTTAACGTGGACCAATTTTCTTCAATTTCAATAGGCTTCGTCCTTGGGCCAAAAAATGCTTAAGTTTCAAATTTCAAGTCCATTGATTAAAAATTGCGACCTGTATCTTGCTTAAACCGATAGATGGATCGCTAAATCGACTCAAAAAGTAATTCTGAGTCGATCGGTATGCTTGAAGGTAGGTCTAGGACCAATATTTCGGGTAGTTACAAACATCAGCACAAACTCATTATACCCTGTACCACAGAGTGGTGTAGGGTATAAAAAAACAAAAAACATTAATAGATTTTGTTTACCACAAGTTGACGAGAGTTAATTTTGAATTTGTGTTTTTCTAAAGCGTTGGCGTTTGTACGTTTTTTTTTTGTTTTATTTTTAAAATCGTATAACATTTTTTTTACTAATAAATAAACATTAAAATTATTGAATTGTTTTAAACAAAACATATGTACATATGTACTACTAGCTAGTAAAAATAAATTAAACATTTTTTTATGGGTTTTAAAATACACTGTGCATTTAAAAAAAAAAAGGACAAAAATGACCCCTTAAAACGGGAGCTAGAGAGATAACTTTGTCAACGAAATGAATCATCCTAAAATTTTATAAAACACATCAGAAAGAAAAATACAACTACTTGAAATGACTGTTACTACATTGCAGTAATATTGTGTTAGTTGTTCTAAAAATCGATAAACAACTAACAAAAATTGTGGTTTGCTATTTGTCATAGAAAAACAACTACATTATTAGTTTATATGTGTTTATTAACGAAAAAACAATGCATAGTTTCTGAAATACGAACGTCATTCGTCTGTGACGAATTTACAGTTTTTTGTTTTTGTTACAATAACAAAATACGCAGACAAATAACGTTCGTATTACAAAAACTGGGCATAAATATAGTTACTGTATTTTTTTTTAATTGCACTCAACAAATTATGTAAGTTAAATCAACTGAATATGACAGTTAAAACAACTAAGTACTTTGTTATTTTTTTTTGTGTCAACAACATTTCCAGTAAAAATAACTAACAAATGTAGTAGTAAAAAATAAAACTGTAAAAACAACTGCCATGTTTAGTAAAAACGTTAAATTCGGCTTTGCCGAATGTAGTGATACCCTCCACAATTTCAAAAAGATTATTGCAAAAAACTTTTTTTTAAAAGGAAATTACTTAAAAAAATAAAAAAAATTGAAAAAAAATTTCCGCGAAAAAAAAAATAATCCGCGATTTTTTTTTTGCCAAAAAATATTTTCGTACATGTTTAAATACCATTTGGTGTTTAATTATGTTCACATATGTCAACCAGCAGCCGAATTAAAGCATTTTGTATTTTTAGGTTATGTTGAATGTACTAAAATTTTTGAGGTGTCCTTACATTTTCGTTCATAACTTTTAAACCGCTGAACCGATATCGCTCAAATGCAATACAAAACTTCTCAGGAGAACTTCCAATAAATGTCAAAAATAAAACTGTAAAAACAACTGCCATGTTTAGTAAAAAAGTTAAATTCGGCTTTGCCGAATGTAGTGATACCCTCCACAATTTCAAAAAGATTATTGCAAAAAACTTTTTTTTTAAAAGGAAATTACTTAAAAAAAAAAAAAAAATTCCGCGAAAAAAAATTTTTCGTAAAAAAAAAATAATCCGCGATTTTTTTTATTTTTTTGTCAAAAAATATTTTCGTACATGTTTAAATACCATTTGGTGTTTAATTATGTTCACATATGTCAACCAGCAGCCGAATTAAAGCATTTTGTATTTTTAGGTTATGTTGAATGTACTAAAATTTTTGAGGTGTCCTTACATTTTCGTTCATAACTTTTAAACCGCTGAACCGATATCGCTCAAATGCAATACCAAACTTCTCAGGAGAACTTCCAATAAATGTGTAAAGTTTCAGTCACATCCGTGTAGTATTTTGGTCGTGATCACCATTTCCACAGACAGACGGACATCTCTAGAATGTCTTAAAATCGATCGGGGATCATGAATATATATAAGTACATTATGGGGTCCCAGACCGATATTTCGATGAGTTACAAACGGAATGACAAACTTATATATACCCTCTATCACGAAGTGGAGGGTATAAAAATGCCTGCGAATTTTGTACTCTTGCACAAAACATTAAATCATGATAATGTTTTGCTGAAGATTTGGGTGTTCTTGCCAAAACAAAGTTTTTTTTAGAAAAAATAATATTATATTCATTTGCCATCGCATGCAAAACGAATTGAAATATCGGTCGAGGACTCCATTAAGTTTATATATTATTGATCCATTTCTAAGACACTCGAAATATCGGTCGAGGACTCCATTAAGTTTATATATTATTGATCCATTTCTAAGACACTCTAACATGGCAACACTTTCTACGACTTTGGAGTGAGTGAAACAACAAAAACCGATCTGGCATCTATTTTTCTTATGGCGCGTTGTATCAGTTTTCTCTTTCTAACCTTATTCGTAGAATAATTTGAAAATATTAACCATATGGGTCAGAACTACTTTTTTGACACCTGTCATTTATGTCGAGTCTGTATTAGTCTGTGATAAAAGATTCGGCACCGAAGAATTTAACACTCTCACTTGTTTATTGTACATTTGTTAAACAAATGGAACATTTTTATATCAAAAGTAAAGACTTGGTGAAAAAGTAATTTTGGTAAAAAATGGCGGAAATTATTTTTTTTTTTCACGAAAAACAAGTTATGATAAAAAAAATTTTAATGAAAAAAAGTTTTTAATGAAAAAAAAGTTTTTGACGAAAAAAAAGTTTTTAATGAAGAAAAAAATTTTGGATGAAAAAACAAATTTTTATAAAAAAAAAAAATTTAAGTAAATAAAAAGTACTAAGGGTTAACATTGAGAAAAATACAACTCTGTTAAAAGTTGAGATTGATTAAGTTTCTGCCAAATGAATACAACACGAATGATGGTGGGTATACGGGTTATTCAACATAAAAGTAATTCCGATATTCAATTTGTTCAAAAGTTTCATATACATAAATGGCTAATTTTAATCTGACACACATTAAGTGTGAGGCAATCGAAGGAGTGCTGATGATGGAAGGGTGGCATCTTTCGAAAGCTGTCGACATCTCCACTTAGCCTGTGTTGTCACTTAATTTTTGTCAGATTTTCTCATTGTACAACAATTATTATTTCTCAGAAATAATTAATATGGACTCAAACCGAACTAAATAAAAATTATTTTTTTTTTATGTTCAAAAAAAAAGTGATGAAAAAAAATTTTTGTTGAAAAATAATTCACCAGCTGGTGAAACCCGGTTTTATTCACCAGCAGGTGAATTATTATCCAAGTTACAAATCGAAGTTACAAACCTTATGGGTTTTAAGTAAATGAAAACAGTATTTCTTATATTCTTTTTTGTTAGTCGGTAGCTTATATAGTCAAACTGAGGTGGCGTCCTGCAACATTTTTTAAATAAGACACCAGTCTAAAAACATTATCATGTTAAAATTTTGCTGAATGTGGCATTATTTGGTATAGTGAAAAAAGTTATTTACTTTTGTTTGCTGGGCTAATAAAAAATATCATAAATATTTCATTTCAATAAATCCACATGTTTAACAAAAGATCAACATTTTTTTAAAAAACAAAATGGAACAACAAAATCTTTTGAACAAAAAATGAATTTGTCATTGTTTGTTTTTAAAGGAAATGCAAAATAGAATTTAATAATTAAAATATATTTTTTTCTAAAATTAACTGAGTGAGTATAAGATCAACGCTTTTAAACATTTCTATAGATAGTATACTATCAGAGTAGATTTGAAAAAAAAATATATTTTTTTAATTACACTCAATTGTACTTCAAACGCTTAAAGCGGCAAAAAACTGACTTTTAGAGTAAAAACAACTTACATAAGAAGTAAAATAGTTAAAACAACTGTATTGTAATAAAAATAAATTTAAAAACTTCAAAAAAGTTAAATTCTTGCCGAATTTAGGTGAGATTATTGCGAAATACTTTATTTAAAAAAGAAATTAAGTGAAAAATTTCGAAAAAATGGGTAAAAGAAAGCAATTGAGAAAAAAAAATGTTCGTCAAAAAACGAATTTTTTGTACTCGTTAAAATATTTTACTGTACTAAATTCCGTTTGAATGTGTCGACCTGTAGACGATTTAAAGCATTTTGTATTTTTAGTTTATGTTTATCTAAAAAAAAAACATTTTCTATGTGTCTTAGAATATTGTAATTTTGCGTGCACTTTAGCTGAAAAAACTAACTGAAAACCATAGAAAAATATGAAAGTGTATTTTTTCTACCATGTATACTACAATCAAGTAAATTAAATAAAATTAAAAAAATCAATTAATACTTTTATTTATTTTATGAAAAGCTTCATAAAAGGTTTTAAAGAAGTTCTACGAATATTTTAGTTATTTCCATGTAAGTTTTCATTAAAAGCAATTTTAACGACACCAGTATCATTGATCAAATGGACCCTGTCTTAGGTTAAAAACTAGTGTTTCCAATTATTCGACCCTGTCGGTTAACCGGTTAGGGCATTATTCGAAAATTGACGAAAATTGGTTAATCGGTTATTCGGGTCGATTAATCGGAAAAATTTTTAAACGATTTTTTAAAAGTAATGTAACTAAAAATAAAAGAATTTTAAATAAAATTTAATTTCCAGTTCATTTCAATTAATATTTTATTTGATTTTGCAACTATCAGGAAAGTTATAGTACACTCATAAAAATTTGTTAGTATTCCTTACAAAAAAGTCTGTTACCATTACTAATAAAGTTTTCAATTTGTGCCCGATAACTTTTTCAGTTACCATTACAAACTTTGGTTTTCAAAAATTAGTAATCTTAAAAAAAACTAAAAAAATTAGTATTACTAAATTTTTTTGTAAAAAAATTGTAAATTGTGTATTTTAAATTTTTGGTCTTTTTTATACCCTCCACTCTAGTGATAGAGGGTATATATAAGTTTGTCATTCCGTTTGTAACACATCGAAATATTGGTCTAGGACCCCATAAAGTATATATATTCATGATCCTCGATCGATTTTAAGTCGATCTAGCGATGTCCGTCCGTCCGTCCGTCCGTCCGTCCGTCTGTCTGTCTGTCTGTCCGTCCGTAGAAAACACGCTAGCTTTTGAAAGGCTTTACAGAGGCTGCTGAAGTTTGGCATATATGTTTGTCATTCGGCTGGTCAGGTTGGTATTGCATTTCAGCCAAATCGGTCCAGTGGTTCAAAAGTTATGAGTAAAAAGGTAAGGGTACCTCAAAATTTTTTGGGTATTTCACACAACAAAAATGGTATAACTTGACATCTGTTCAATGAATATGAACCAAACTTGGTATATGTTGTTATTTTGTCATTTCTAACCCACACACCAAATGTGGGCGGAATTGGACAATGGGGCGTGGCACCTGTAGTGTTGCCCAAAATTTTTAAAATGCTTTATCTCAAGTAATAGTAAATATATTTGAGCAAAATTTAATATTGGTACATATTTTATTGTTCTCTACGTTTTTCTGATCATTTTGGTATTAAATATGGCAAAATTGGTCAAGGAGTTAAGAAGTTATATGAGTTTTAATAAATTCCACGTGGTTTAATTTTTTTGTTATTTGATTGCATTTGTATTATCGTTGTTATTGTAGTGTAGTCAAAAAAAAAACCCGCTATTTTTTTTTGTTTTTGTATGTCAATATATTGAGGTGAGTTTCAATATAAAAAACGCCATTTTATTGTTGATGTTGTTGCAGTTTTTGTCATACAGTAAAGATGATGATGGTTGTTGTTTTTTTAATTTATAACTAAAAATGAGTTACCAAATGTTTGTTTACACGTGGTTTCTTTTTCTTTTATATGGTTGTGATTGTTTATGCTGAAATTTCGAAGGCGCAACAAAAACATTTGTACAAAAAGAAGCATACAAATTATTTGTGTTTATTTTAAAATTGTGAATGTAAAAAGTTAATTAAAGTTATTTTGTGGAAATTATTAACGAAAAGTGCGCCCATGATATGTAAAGAAAAATTGGTGGCAAATGCTTGACGTTTTGTAAAATGGCAAATTTGCCAAATACCCAACTAAAAAAGGCAAATTTAATCGTCACTGTGAAAACACTAATTATTTTTATTCTATGTATGCCTTGGTTAATATTGTGGAGGGTATTCATAGATTCGGCCAAGTCGAATTTAAATTTTCTACTTGTTGAAAATTAAATTTTGAAAAGTAAATTTTGCATATCTTCTCTTTACTGCATTTTGTTCCCTTTTTTATATATTTTTTTTATTTGAAAGAATACAAAGTAGTTACAATGAAGCAGACAAATAAGTGTAATTCAATATTGAAAATAATAAACATATTCATACTCATCAAAGCGCAGTTTTACCATTAAAATAAAAAAATAACTAACTGTATATTTTTTTTAAATGCCCTTTTTTAATTTCCAAATATTTTAATAACATTTTCTTTTTGTATTTCATTAGTGCATTACTTTTCTAGAAAAGAAAACCGAAAAGTTAATACGAAATTTTTAAAAAATCAACTGAAAAAATTATTAAAAAATCAGTAAAAAATTAATAGTTTGTAACGCGAGTTTACTAAAACGAATTACAAAAAAATGTTTTTTTAGTACAATTTAGTAAAAAAGTTGTAAAGTTGGGATACAAACAATTTTACAAACTTTTTTACTAACGTATTTTTTTGAGTGTATTAATTACTAAAATTTGTAACAGTTTAATATCGCAAATTGCATTTATTCTCAATTCACGGAAATTTTCGAAATCTATTAAAAATTTTTATCATATCAATAAAAAAAATTATTAAAAACCAAATCGAACTTTTTAAAATTTTTAATTAAAATTTTTTCTTTAAAATTTTGTGTGTGCAGTTTTTAAATGGGAAACCCAAAACGCAACTAATTGAAATTTAGATATAATAAAAATTTCTATTTTATTTGAAATTTTCTAAATTTCCATCGGGATTTCTGAATTTAATTGGCCATTTCCGTTTTTCAATTGGAATTTCAAAATTTCAATTTATTTATAATTGTAATTTTTAAATTTTGATTTTCTAAACTATGAATATCAATTCAGATTTGTAAATTTCAGTTGGCTTTTCTGAATTTCAATTGGTATTTCTTAATTTCAATTGGTATTTTTGAATTTTAATTGTGCTCTTCATAATTTTAATTGGTGTCTTCTAAATATTAATTTATATATAATTTGATTTCACTTTTCTAAATTTCAATTGGGATTTCAATTGAGATTTCTGAATTTTATTAGCTCTTCGAAAACTGAATTATCTTTTCTAAATTTCATTTAGAATTTTTAAATTTCAATTTTGCTTTTCAAAATTTCAATTTAAATTTCCTAATTTCTGTAGGCTTCTGTAAATTTCAATTTTGTGAATTTGGGAGTTTCTGAATATCAATTAGGATTTCTAAATTTCAATAAGCTTTTCTGAATTTGGATTGAGCTTTCTTAAATTTTAATTTGGCGTTTCTGAATTTCGATTTCTGAATTTCAACTGGGATTTCTGAATTTGAATTAGCTTTCTGAATTTTAATTGGGATTTTCAATATGGCGTTTAAAAACTTTAATTAGGATTTTTGAGTTTTAAATGATTAAATTTTGAATTTTGCTTTTCTAAACTGTTAAATGCTGGTTTCTTAATATTTTTTTTTTCTTTAGTTTTGACTTTTTTCGGAAGTGTTTGTAAAAAAGAGGAAGTGTTTCAAACAAAATATTGTAGAATATAGAGACAATAATATTAACCGGTTAATCGAACCATTTTAACCGATTAATCGGGTCGAATAATTATTTGCGTTTTAAATTATTTGTTTCGACATTAACCGAAATAGAGGCGATTAATTGAGGAATTGGTTAATCGATTAACCGAATTGGAAACACTATTAAAAACGTAAGTCATTATACCCTACACCACTCGGTGGTACAGGGTATAATGAGTTTGTGCTGATGTTTGTAACTACCCGAAATATTGGTCATAGACCTACCTTCAAGCATACCGATCGACAAAGAATTACTTTTTGAGTCGATTTAGCGATGTCCGTCCGTCTGTCCGTCCGTATGTCCATCTAACGAAACAGGTCGCAATTTTCAATCAATTGACTTGAAATTTGAAACTTTAGCATATTTTTGCCCAAGGACGAAGCCTATTTATTATTAATTGGAAAAAATTGGTCCATGTAAAGACCTAGCCCCCATACAAACGTCCCCTTTGGATTAGGCTTAAATGACTCTAGTAACCAAACTGGACAATTCGAGAATAGAGTTTTACTTCATTTTGGTAGTAGAAACAAACTTACTTCTTGTGTTTTTTTTTTCACTGTTGCACTGTGTTATTAAATAAAACTTTTAAAAAGCTTAGTGTTCTATCAAACAACAACAAGTAACAAATATGGGGACCAGGTCTAAACACGGGCCGAAAAATCCTTCATCATTTTACAATACAAATTTCTTTATAAGTATTATACATATAGCACTGTCTATTTGTTGCTAATAAAGTTATTTTATAATAGATTTTGTAGTGAAAATTAATGATAATTAATAGCAATTGTACTATTAATCAGATTGAGTTGAATAATACTAATTTTGTTTAAACGTTTTAAGATTGATTGAAAAAATTTAATTACACTATATACTGACTGCTATAATTCGGAGAATAGCTCCTTTAAATCACTAATACAATAATTTGACCCGATTTTCGCATAATTTAAATTGAGAAACTTTAAATAATAAAAACATTCATTAAAATTTGTTAGTAAAGAAATTTGAATTTTTAAAGTTGTTAAGGGGAAGTGTATTATATTCTATTAAACGATTAAATTTCTCTGGATTTTTATAATCAAATATTGATAACAAAAGGCGAACACTATTTATGTACAAATGTTATCAATAGGGCAAGTACTTTCATGCATCAAAAAAAGGAAAATATGTGCCTATAATATGCGTCTAAAAATCCAAAATATGCACTTAAAACTTTAAAAATATGCATCTAAAAATTACTGTTTTTACTAAAAAAAATAATTTGTCAACATAAATTAGACTTTGTCAAATATTTTAAGGCCCTCTACAATTCTTAAAAATGTTTTATTGAGTGGAAACAGTTTTTAGTTAGTAAAATATTTTTTTACTTGAGAAGTTTTTTCTTTGAGTCACTAAATATTACTGAAGTTTCCAAAAAAAAAAAAAAAATATTAAAATACAATATTTTTCTAAAACAAGTTATTTTTCAATACTTTTGTTCTTTATTCTAAAAAAAAATATTTATTTTTAAAATACTTTTTTTTTGAGTTTTCCGATTTTCAAGTCAAAAATTTAACTTAAAGGCAAAAGACCCCATCCTAACTCTAATCAAAATACACTCAGAAAATTATGTTAGTTACTACATGTTTGTTGTTTGTATATTTTACAGTAGTTAGTTGTTTTCAACTACAAAGTCAGTTGTTTTTATATGAAAAATTTCAAACAACTATTTCTGTTAGTTAGTTAAGATGTTTTTTTGAACAACTAACAAAAAAGTACTGTGATGTAGTAACAGTTATTTAAAGTAATTAATTTTATTTTTTTTATCTCTGAAAAATTTTTGTTTGTTTTTGTTTAACAACTTTAAAACTTGTAAAAAATTTGATCTTCAATTTTTTCTGAAAAATTTTTTGAAAAAAAAAATTTTATTTTTATTACATTTTAGTTATTTTGACTACAAATGTAAGTAGTTTTTACTACATAAGTTAGTTGTTTTTTTGTCAGTTAAAACAACTAACATTGTTAGTTGATTTAACTGAAAAAGTAGTTGACCCCAAAACAACTTACAAAGTAGTTATTTTAACTGACATTTTCAGTTGATTTTACTAACATAATTTTTTGAGTGTAAAAATGAAATTTTCCTGTAAAAAATCTTAAATTCGAAAACATTTTTTTTTACGATTAGTGAAGAGATATTCATAAAAATCTCAGAAGAGGAACATTTTAAATAGGAAAAATTTTTCAGAATCTAAAAATTATACTTCCAGAATCCTTTAAAAAATGCATTAGAATATGATTTCGATAAATAAATACATTTTTCTATAAAAAATAGGGGATAGGGTTTGAATTTTCCTAAGGAAGTTTTGAAAAAATATTGATGAAATTTAAAAAAAAGTCTAATTTATATCAAAATATGCAAAAATATGCATTTATACCAAAATATGCAAAAATATGCAACTACAAATCAATGCCATTTTATTGCAAATTCTTTGATTCGGATAGATATTTAGTTTATGCTATGTTTACAATGCTGAGTAAAAATATGCATTTTCATGAAAGTACTTGCCCTAGTTATCAATAAGCGAAAAAAAACTAACGACGGAAAATTTATATCTACACTCAGAAAATTTCTAAAGTCACAACATGTCAATTACACTGTGCAACAATTTGAAGGTCATGGTCTGGGGGGTGGACCAAACCAAGACAGAATGATAGTATTTGGTTAGTATAGTAAAACCCCAATAGGGTCTGGCGCTGTGTGGGTACAGTCAGTTTTTATGGCCCACTGAAATTTTTATTTTTTCCCAAAGGGGTTTGAGAAAATTCGAGAAAAATGAAGTTTATATTAATTTGAGCCTTAAATTGAACTCAGCTTTCTTCAATAGAATTTGATGGGGATTATTTTTCTAGAATATATTAACCCTCTATCTGCCCTGTTTTTGGGTCATTTTAGTCCTTTTTTCAAGAAATGATTCAAAAGCCTCATAAGATATGCGTTTAAAGGGCTAAAATATTCTACGAATATTTTGTTCATCAAATTTCATTTGGGGTCTTCACTGGCGGAAAATTCGACCGGTCTTCAGAAAATGCATAAAAATGTAAAATTGTAAAGTCTAATTCATTTTTCATATTTATGGCAGAAACTGTTTACGATTGTGATCCACAAATATAGGATATTAATCTGGGGGGTGGACCCTTCCAGCTGAGGATGATAGTATTTGGTTAGTATAGTAAAAGCCCCAAATGGTTTGGCACTGTGTGGGTACAGTCAATTTTTATGGCCCACTGAAATTTTTATTTTTTTCCCAAAGGTGTTTGAAAAAGTCGAGAAAAATAAAGTATATATTAATCTGAGCCTAAAATTGAGCTCAGATATGTTCAGTAGAATTTGATGGAAATTATTTTTCTAGCATATATTAACCCTCTATGTGCCTTGCTTTTGGGTAATTTTAGTCCTTATTTTAAGGAATGACTTAAAAGTCTACTAAGATATGATTTTAAAGGGTTTAAATGTTCGAGGATTAATTTTTGCATCAAATTTCACTAGGGGTGTTCACAGGCGGAAAGTTAAACCGGTCTGTAGAAAATTCCTAAAAATTTAAAATTGTAAAGTTTTATTAATTTTTGATATATATGCCGGAAACTGTTTACGATCGTATGCAACAAATATAGGCTAATGGTCTGGGGCGTGGACCCTTCCAGCACAGGATGACAGTTTGTGGTTTGTGCAGTAAAATCCCAAAAGGGCTTGGTGCTGGGTGGGTACAATTGGTTTTTATGGCCCACTGATTTGTTGTTTTATTTGTCCAAAAAGATTTAAACAACGAAAAAATAGTTAGGGTTTTCACAGTAACGATTAAATTTGCCATTTTTAGTTTGGTATTTGGCAAATGTGCCAAACGTCAAAAAAAATGCCAATTTGAATGTGGCATATTTTTCTTAAAATGCACAACTCAAACCTTGTCTAAAAACAAAATGCCATTGTGCAAATAAAAAAAAACGTAAAAATGACAACAGCTGTGATTGTTTATGCTGAAATTTTGAACGCGGCAACAAAAACATTTATACAAAAAGAAACATACACATTTTTTGTGTTTATTTTAAAATTGTGAATGTAAAAAGATAATTAAAGTTATTTTGTGCAAATTATTAACGAATAGTCCGCTCACGATATGTAAAGAAAAAATGGTGGCAAATACTTGACGTTTAGTAAAATGGCAAATTTGCCAAATACCCAACTAAAAAAGGCAAATTTAATCGTCACTGTGAAAACCGCTAGTGTTTATGTTACTCTGAGCCTAAAATTTAACTCACATGTCTTCAGTAGAGTTTAATGGGTACAATTTTTCTAGAATACATTTAGCTTCTATCTCCACTTTTTGGGTCATATAGTCCTTTTGCTAAGAAATGACAAAAAATTCTTCTAAGATTTGCTTTAAAAGGGTTTTACGAATGTTTTTTCATCCAATTTCACTAGGGATCTTTAAAGACAGAAAGATTTGCCAGCTTACCAGAAATACCAAAAAGTGGACCTAAGTTTTATTAGTTTTTCAAATCTAAGCCACCCAAAGGGCTTGGCGCTGTGTGTTGTAAAATCCTTTTAAAGCAAATCTAAGGAGACTTTTTTTGTCATTTCTTAACAAAAGAACTAAAATGACCCCAAAAGTGGAGATCGAGGGTTAATGCATTGAAGAAAAATTACACCCAATTAATTCAACTGAAGACACCTGAGTTCAATTTTAGGCTCAGAGTAACATAAGCATTAGTTTTTTCGTTTGTATAAACCTCTTTGGACAAATAAAACAAAAAATCAGTGGGCCATAAAAACCTACTGTACCCATCCAGCGCCAAGCCCTTATGGGATTTTACTGCTCAAACCAAAAACTGTCAGCCTGTGCTGGAAGGGTCCACCCCCCAGACCATTATCATATATTTGTTGCACACAATCGTAAACAGTTTCCTGCATATATATCAAAAATTAATAAGACTTTGCAATTTTTAATTTTTAAACATTTTCTACAGATCTATTTAACTTTCCGCCTGTGAAGACCCCTAGTGAAATTTGATGCAAAAAATATTCCTAGAATATTTTAACCCTTTAAACGCATATCTTAGTAGACTTTTAAGTCATTTCTTAAAAAATGGACTAAAATGACCCAAAAACAAGGCAGATAGAGGGTTAATATATTCTAGAAAAATAATCCCCATAAAATTCTACTGAAGACAGCTGAGTTCAGTTTTAGGCTCAGATTAATATAAACTTAATTTTTCTCGAATTTTCTCAAACCCCTTTGAGAAAAAAATAAAAATTTCAGTGGGCTATAAAAATTGACTGTACCCACACAGCGCCAAAACCTTTGGGGGTTTTACTATACTAATCAAATACTATCATTCTGTCTTGGTTTGGTTCACCCCCCAATTTCACTGTTGCACAGTGTTATTCGTGTAGTAAATGTAAATTAATGGTTTAACCTATAAATTGGGGAAAAAAGCTTTTATTACAAAAAAAAAATGTTTTTGGTACTCAAATTCTTTTTCATTAATCAATTTAAAATAACTTTAATTAAACTTTAATTTTTAGTTGAATATACTGTCGAAATTCTTTGAGTGTACAATATTTATCAGTAGTGCAAACTATTTTTTTTGGTTTAAAGTTAATGAACTACAACTGCAACAATAATAAGCAATAAAATCTTTCTACAGTATCTGAAAACCAAATTGCCATAGACCTCCAAACAATATGACCCTTTAAAATACAGATAACAATAAATTATTTACAGGTACGCCTTAGATTACGCGATTAAATTTTTGACACAAAAAATTTTACTCAAAAATAAAGGTTTGTGTTGCTTGCTACCAGCGTTGTCCACTTTATCGATTTATTGTCATTTTGACGATTTAAGATTTTTTCTCAGTTATCTGTTTCCAAACATACTCGTATTTTCCATCGTATTATATTGAGTATTTTCCATCTCTACAAACTTTTCCCTGGCGGTTAATCGGAGACTTTATCAAACGAAATTCTAATCGATCGAACAATTTTATAAAAAATATGAAACGCAACAATTTTGATAGTACGATATGAATTCCGCGCAATCGATAAGAATTTTGTTAACTTCAGTAGTTTGCCTCAAGTCTACACCATTTACAGACGTAATTTAAAAAAGATCAATTGTAATTTGAAGATTCTAATTGTAATTCGAAGATTCCATTTGTTATTCCAAGATTCCATTTTTGATTCGAAGATTATACTTGTAATTCGAAAATTCTAATTGTAATTCGAAAAAGATGAAATGAAATTCGAAAAATATCAATTACAATTTAAAAAATATCATTTGTAATTCGAAAAAGATCAATTGTAACTCGAAATATATCGATTGTAATTCAAAAAAGGTAAATTTTAATTCCAAAAAGATAAATGGATCAAATTCAGTTAATATTTTTGTATTTTCAAGAGCACTCAAAAAATTATCACGATAGATTCCACTACAAAAGACGATAAAACGACTACATTTGTTATTGTTTAGGCGTCCACTACATTTTACGGTAAAATCAACCAAAAATTGTTGTTGTTTTTAACTATTGATTAACAATTAAAAAAAACGGTAAAAAATACTTCAAATTACAGTTGTTTTTACAGTAACTCAAATTATCTAAATTTTCTTCTAAACGTCAAACACGGTAAAAAATTATTTGGAAATAAAAAATGCTGCATCTGACACTTCCAACTCGTCCAACACATCCGTTTTTCTAAAAATTTCTAGAAAATTATAAGTTTTTTTATAGACTAAAAACAACTGTTACTACAATGTACTAATTTTTTGTATTTATTTTTTAAAACGACTTCAAAAAATAGTTGTTTGAGATTTTTCATACAAAAACAACTGAAATTGTAGTTGAAAACAAAAACTACTACTTACTACAGAAATAACCGTCCTGTAGTAACTGCAATAATTTTCTAAGTGTGTCATTTTCCTTTAATTTAACCTAAAAACAATGACGTAAGACCATAAAATTTGTTAAAAGATTCAAAAAATTTCTTAACATAAGTAAATGGGATAATCGATGGTTACTTGTATTTGTTATATTTGGGCTAAGAAGTGAATTTAAGATGGGTTTCATAGTGTTTTTGTGACTCAAAACTATAACTACACTAAAAAAAAAAAAACGTGGGTATTCAATACTAAAAATTTAACTAACGAACTAATATTTTAGTCCAAAAGGACCTAGTGCAGGAATTGGTAATTAATACTAAAATTTTTTACTAACATTATTTAAAACCAGTAAAAAAGGGGTCATTGGGGGACACATAAACCCATGCGGTAAATGTTTAAAAATTCATTTGTTATGCTTTTTGAGCTTAAGTAATACAATTTTATCATTATTTAAAAACATTTTTAATATTCACGCCTACAAAAGGGGGGCGGAAATAAACGATTTTTTTTTATTTCTGAAGTCCAAGTGCAGGACCTGGAACTTTTTCTGACATCAAATTGTTTCATATGCTTAACAAAAATACAAAAAAAACTGTGAAAATATGGCGTTTTTCAGAGGTTAGTTAAGTTCTTCAAGGGGGAACTTTTTCCCCCTGGTCCGATTTTGCCCACACTGATAGAAATTTGTACATGACAATAATGAAAATCTACATTAATGTTATGAAAAATGACGTTAAAAAGGAACCTATGAAGGGTTTCATTGAATTAATGAAATGGGTATCATAAAATGTAATTGCAAGAACAAGTTTCATTAAATTAATGAAAATTGTTCATACAAAATATAAATTGTATTTTATGAAAATGTTTCATTACTTTAATGAAAAAAGTATTTAATTCTTATGAAATACTTTCATTGAATAAATCCTATTTTTTATTTTTGAAATGAAATACTTTTCTTAAAAAAAATGTTACTTTTATTTTTAAAATGAAATCTATGTATGAAATTGTAAAGATCTTTTTATAGAATTAAAAATAATAAAAAGTTGTTTTCACTTAGTTTTTTCGCACAAAATTTTACTCCAACCTTAAATTGTAATACACAATTAAAACCACGAACTGATATAAAACATCACAAAAATTAGTTATAATTATGTTCTTATTTAAAATTTCGTAAAAAAATCTGAAAAAATCACAAAATATCCAAAACACTTTCACATATTTTTTATTTTATCTATAGATTTCACTCAGTTTTCTTACACAAAATTTTACTATAACGTTTACTTTTAATACATAAGTAAAACCCCAAAATAATTTAAAACAACGCACATTGGGTTGAATGAGAGGCAAAGTGGCGCTTTATTCAGGGAAGCAGTAATTTGTACATATAATATTTTTTGATTGATGAATGATGAATAATACATTAGAAAGCACCCTTTTGAAGAGAAAACATGTGTTTTTTTATTTTTTTTTAACCTGTCAGAATTTTTTTAGTGTTTCTTGAAAATTGAACTTGATTCACAATTTAAGCTGTAACTTTTAAACCAAAAGCGATAATTTAATGAATACAGTTGCAAATTAAAGTATTTTTAATGGGATAATAAAAATTTAAAACAATAAAAAATAAATATGTATTAATACTTGCATAAAATTTGTTTAAAGTCGGATTTTTGTGTTTCACCAAATTTTAAATTTTTCTAAATTTTCCATAAAAAAGTCAGGAGGAAACTTGTAAGTTGACCAACAATATGTTAACATTTTTTAAAATTTTATTTCGGTATGTAATGTTCAAGTCTGATTTATTACGAAGAAAATAAGAGGTTTTTTTCATAAAATCCATCAAAAATTGCAGAAATTACTTGCATTTGAACAAAAATGCATTAATTCACAACATAAATACAACTGTTTTTGTATAAAACTGAAATAACGCGTTTTTGTTCAAATGCATGTAACTTCTGCAATTTTTTACGGATTTTAATTAAAATACACTTATTTTCTACGTAATAAATCAGACTTGGACCTTACATACAGAAATAAAATTAAAAAATTTTGTAACTTTGTCAAAATCACAAGGAAATTAGGTGGGTTCACTTTGCGGACTTTCCTTGTAAATCACAGGAAAACCCAACTATAGAATTCAATTCTGATGGCAGAATCGATTTCAGAAGGTCAAAATACATAAGGATAAGTGGGTCTAGTTTCTGGGTCAGAAACTTTTTTGTTTTTTTGTAATGAAGTGTTATTGAAGCCACCATATTTTTTTTTTCATAAAATCTTAAATAAAAAAATAACGGCATTAAACGCGGACGTTTTTTTTCTTTTAAATTAAAGCTTATACTATATGCTTTATTATCACAATGTATAAGCAATAACAAACTCTTACATTTTTTTTTATATTCCATCAAGTATTAAAAATACTCCAATTTTGGAACATTTTACAAAAAAATTTCAAAAATATTTTTACAACAATTTTCAAAAAACAAAAAACAGAAATGTATTTGAAAATACCTGAAGTTGATGGTTCCATAATAAAAAAATTACCTTTGAATGAATAAATACCAAAAAAAAATTCTAGAAATAAGTCGATTTTCAATTTTTAGCACCATATTCAAAAACACAAAAATTTATTTGATTTTGACGGCGGATTGCAAGAAAAGTAAACAACTCAGAATAATAGTTGTTACAGATTTTTTAGTGTAATTTTATATACTTTAATCCTAAATTAATATTTTTTGTAAAAAAAATTTTTTCAGTTTTGAATAAAGCGCCACTTTTGATCCATTTCAACCCAATGTGCAACGTGAGTTTAATAAATATGTACTTATAATCAACAACATTTCATTTTAAATTTCGTAAAAAAATTCTTAGAAAAAATCACGCTCTGATCAGCTGTTTTTTGCGCGCGTAAACTAACAGACTAAACAGACGCGACACGACAAGTGTCAAAAAACAGAAAATTTTGTAAACAAAACTCAATGAAATTTTTTAATGAAACTACGAAATCTAATGAATCAAAATTAATGAATATCTTGCACAATATGTATGAAATTTCATTTAGCATATGAAAAATTTCATTGTTGCAATGAAACAACGTTAATGAATTCCATTCATTAGTGATATGAAGCGTTTTTCTATCAGTGCAGTTACGAACTTAAACTGCCTAGGACCAAAAGACATATTCCTGCTAAACTAAACGAGTCTATGGCCACTGTTCCAAAAAAAGTAATTCACATAAAAAATGTGAAAATGAAAATTTCCGAATTTTTTTGGTGTTCTAGATTTCACATCCGAATTTCTTTTTCGTTTTGTTACACATAAAAAAAATTTGGTGAAAGTAAAACGAATTCACTTTTTTCCTTGTGATTTTTTAAATTTTAATTATTCGATTTCAACTTTAAATGAAAACGTGATCAACAAAACACTAAACTTGATTTTATGTGATTCGGAAATTTTCATGTGAATTGAAAAGTTGTGAAAGACAGAACAGAGGCCTATCTCTTTTATTTTGGACTGCATCGTGTCTTATACAAACGGACGGACGGACATACGGACATTCTAGAAAAGCCTTAGAATCGATCATACACTCAAAGAAAAAGCTTCTTCATATTGATGAAAAGTAACATCAATATGATGAAATGTTACATCATTTTTCGTCCAATGTAACTTGTCATCAATATGATGAAGCGGTGTCATCAATAACATTTTTTATTTGAAAAATAAGAAAAAAAAGTAAAAAAAAATTTTTTGTTGTTATTTGATTTTATTTAATTTATTTTTATTAACTTACAATTGTTTGTTATTTTCTAATTTTTAAAAACTTACATCTTTTTTTCGTATCCACCAAGATTAGAACGCCGGACCTCTTGTTTGTTGGGCTTAGCCTCTACCCAATTGCCTACAGAGCTTCAACAAATAATAACAACCAAAAGCCGTTTTGTTTGTTGTGTGCTAATAATAAGGCTTAAAGTTTTTGTGTAACTATGATTTGCTAAAAGCAGTGAGAGGGAAAGAGAGGGATACTGTACATTCATAAAATGTTTGAGTCTTTACAAATTCCCATAAACAATCGTTATAAACATGTATATATACATATTATACATTGTATATAACGAAAAATGTTGAGTCTTCACATTTACATTTTAGAAAACGTTATGTAACTAAGTAGTGGTGCGATATTTTTATCTATAGTTGGCTGAACTAGCTAAGGCGTCGATAATAAACACTGCAACTTGGGGACCGTGGGTTCAAGTACCAGCCGGGGCGGGATTTTTTTTTAATTTTTTTTTTTTTATTGTTTTTTTTTATTTTTTTATATTTTTTAATATTAATTTAATTATTTCCAAAAAAAAAACATTTGAAAGGCATATTGATGACACTTTTTGAAGACATGATGAAATGTGTCATCACTTGTTTTTTCAATTTGTATGACATGTTTCATCATATTGAAGAAAACCCTCATCAATATGATGAAATTTGTCATCAAAATTGATGACAGCAAGTGATGAAACCGTATCATCAATATGATGAAGCATTTTTCTTTGAGTGTAGATCACTTGTTTTTTCAATTTGTATGACATGTTTCATCATATTGAAGAAAACCCTCATCAATATGATGAAATTTGTCATCAAAATTGATGACAGCAAGTGATGAAACCGTATCATCAATATGATGAAGCCCCCCCCCCCCCCGACCGATATTTCGATGCGTTACAAACGGAATGACAAAGTGAGTATACCCTCCATACTGTTGTTGGAGGGTATAAAAAGTGTTTTTTGTACAAAAAAAAATTAATTAAAAATTTATTTTTTCTTTCGCATTTGAAAAAATTTACAAATCAATTTTGCCTTTTTCCCCCGACCTTTTTTTTTGCATTTTCCCCCAGCCATTTTTAAATTAATTACCGTTATTAAAACATTTGTAAATGTAGTGACAACAAAATTTAAATATTATTGATTTTGTTGGTTGTACTTTTATTTTAAAATTAGATTAACATTCTAATTATAAATTTGATGTCTTTTTTTGTGGTGGTAAATATACATATGTCTACATGTCTGCCTTTACGAATGATAATAATACACAGTAGTCATTTAGTACTAAAGTGGAATTTAATTTTAGGTTGGGTAAACTACTTTAGAATAGGAGGTTTGTCAGTCTATGACCCAATAAAATACACTTAAAAAATTATGTAAGTTACTACATGTTAGTTGTTTGTATATTTTACAGTAGTTAGTTGTTTTCAACTACAAAGTCAGTTGTTTTTGTATGAAAAATATCAAACAACTATTTCTGTTAGTTATTTTAAGTCGTTTTTTTGAATAACTAACAAAAAAGTACTATAATGTAGTAACAGTTATTTAAAGTAGTTAATTTTATTTTTTTTTTTATCTCTGAGAAATGTTCAATGGTTTTTCCAAAAAAATTTTTTTTTTTTAAAACTTGGAAAAAATTTGGTCTTTAATTTTTTTTCTGAAAAATTTTTTGAAAAAAAAAATATATATTGTTTATTTTTACTACATTTTAGTTGTTTTGACTACAAATGTAAGTAATTTTTACTACATAAGTCAGTGGTTTTTTGTCAATTAAAATAACTAACACTGTTAGTTGATTTAACTGAAAAAGTAGTTGACCCCAAAACAACTTACAAAGTAGTTATTTTAACTGACATTTTCAGTTAATTTTACTAACATAATTTTTTGAGTGTATGTTTTACGGAATCGACTCAAAAAGTGATTCTGAGTCGATCGGTATACTTGAAGGTGGGTCTAGGACCAATATTTCGGGTAGTTACAAACATCAGCACAAACTCATTTTCTAGAATTTATCGAAAAAAATATCGTTTCGATATGATAATGTAATATCGTTTTCGCTATCGAAATTTCCAGGAATGACGATAGCGAAATCACCTAAAATTCAAAAATGGTATCAAAAATTTAATTCAAGGTGATACGATATCAAACAGGTGATATTATTTTCGCTATCACTTATCGTTATTTGGTTTATTGCGTTATGATAGAATTTAAAAATTAAAACAATTTCACTTACCTATCTTCCATACGAGGTCTTCTGCCTAATATCGCATATGCTGAACTCTGCGCCCTTAAGGCTTCCCATGATTGATGATCACCTTGACCAGATGCTTCCAGTAATTTCATGCGATTTGATTTTTGTCTGCCACTTAAAGTTGCCTGTATGCGGCCCAATATACCACGTGACCATGTGTCGACAGCTTGTAAATAGATTAGTAAAAAGAATAGTATAACACCGCAAAATATAACTTCCGGTCGTAAAACATAGAGACGACATAATTTCCAAAGGTAGGCCAAAGGTGAATTAATGGACGAAAAGCCCACAGCGAATTTCGATAGGATCTTCATGTGTGAAACGTACGTTTGATAAAAAACTTTATCCTCAAGCTCGTCATCCATGTAGCGAAACAAGCAAAAGGCGAATGTAAAAAAACGAAAGGATTACAGTTAAAGGAACGACCGAAGCAGATTTTAAGCGAGTTTTTAGACTTTTCAAATAAAAAGACCGAATGAATTTGAGTGGTTGTTGTTATGAAAACAGAAAAATAAAAAGGAATGATTTTTCTCAATAGATTTATTTTTTACAGCTGTTAAATCACTTTATTTCTGTCACATTTATGTACAGTAGATTTTTTTATTTTACTTAATTTTTTCTCAATTTATTTTCAAACTATCTGTAAAATTACAAAACACTTTTATAAATAATCACAACGTAAGATTTGTTGAGAACAAACTTATTTTAGGATGATTTGCACAAAAATGTTCATCACTTATCAGAGTTTTTCGTTTTATTTTTTGTTTTCGTATTGTTTGAGGTGACCCAAAAATGAAATTATGAAGTGAAAATCTTTTAAATTTAATGTTTTTATTTTCTCTCGATTTTGTTTGTCGTGTGTTATTTTTAATTTTTTTATTGGCGAGCTCAGCTGTATGCGAAGTATTGTATTTATGATATGTACAAAGGAATACCCTACAGCAAGTCAACAAAAGTTGTACAAATAAAGTTCAAATGTAAATGCACTCCGAAAATTTCTGTAGTTACTTAATGACAGTTATTTCGTGTATTTAACGGTATTATATATTATTCAAAATGGATTCTATTCCAAATTTTTCTGCACGTATCACAACTTTTTCTCGAACTAAAAATTTTAATTTTGAGAAATTTTAATTCTATCCTCCACTCTAGTGATAGAGGGTATACACATTGGGGTGGCACCAATAATGACTTTTTTCAAATGTCGTATATCGCCGGCCAAATTATGGTTCGTTTTGGTCTAAAAACCCTGTGTTTAAATGTTTAGCCAAATCGGACAAAATTAACCAGTGCCTTTTAAAGTTTTGCCACAAAAAAATCTTTTCCCATACAAACCAAAATTTTTTTTATCGATTTTTTTTATTTTTTTTTTTCAATTATTAATTTAATTGATTATCTTATTAATGACTAAAAATTTCATTTTGGTGGGATAAACCCTTCCGCTTCAAAATTGAATTTGAAAAAAAAAATTAGGGCCGTTGGGGTTATACTCTACTCTACCCATTGGGGGGTTAAAGTTTTGCCCCAAAAAAAATTTTTCCATACAAATCAAAAAAATGTCTGCGAAGTTTGTACCCTTGCCCAAACTATTCAGTCATGATAATGATTTGCTGTATCAAAAGGTGTTCTTTCCAAAGCAAATTTTTTCTACAAAAAATAACGCTACACTCAAAAAAATATGACGGTAGATTCCACAACAAAAGACAGTTAAAACTACTACATTTGTTGTTGTTAATGCATCCACTACATTTTACGGTAAAATCAACCAAAAATTGTTGTTGTTTTTAACTATTAATTAACAACTACAAAAAACTGTAAAAACTACTTCAAATTACAGTTGTTTTTACTTTTTTTGGCTTTGTCGCCAAATCGGATGTAAAATATCGCCAAAATTCAATTTTGTTCAGATTTCTTAAAAAAAAAAATATTTTCATTTAAAAAAATAAAATTTGTTAAATAATAAAAGACAGAAAAAAACTTTATGGCAAAAATCGCCCAAATCCGGAAAATCTAAATATATAAAAGAGTAATGTGACTGACTGACATACTCATTCATCAAGGATCCACTAAGGCTGGATTTTTGCCAATGTTGATTTTAAGGGGGTAAAAAGGGTAAAAACTGTACTTTTGGTACTTTTTATATCTCCCGATATAATGATCATAGAGACTTGAAATTTGGTCAAAAGAGTAAAAAAATTTACTTTTGGTGCTTTTTATATCTCCTGAAATAATGGTCATAGAAACTTGAAATTTGGACAGTATGTTCACATTCTAGAATATATGTAGATCCAGTACGGCTGGATTATTGCCAATGTTGATTCTAAGAGGGTAAAAAGGGAAAAAATCTGTACTTTTGGTACCTTTTATATTTCCTTAAAAAATTGTCACATAGACTTGAAATTTGGACTGCATGTTCACCTCCCGGAATATAGATCCCCTAAGGCTGGGTTTTTGCCAATAATGTTTCTAATAGGGTAAAAAGGGTAAAAATATGTACTTCTGTTACATTTTATATTTCCTTAAATAATGGTACTAGAAAATTGAAATTTGCAATGTCGGTTCACCTTTCGGAAAAAAGATTCACTAAGGCTCGGGTTTTGCCAATGTTGATTCTACGGGGGGTAAAATGGGTAAAAAAGTACTTTTGGTAATTTTTTTATTTACCTTTGAAGAATTAATTCAATTTGTGAATTAATTCACATTATTTTTAATTAATTTTTTAATTAATGAATGAATTCATGCTTGAATAAATTCTTTGAATTAAATTTGAATTATTTAAAAAAGAATTAATTAATTTTGTGAATAATTCAATTTTAATTCAAAGAATTAATTCAAGAATGAATTAATTCTTTTTGAATTAATTCTTTTTGTATTAATTCATTTTGAATTAATTAATTTTCAATTCTTTTTTTGAAATAATTCTTTTTTTGATTCTTTAATTCTTTTTTTTTATTTAATTCTTTTTTTGAATTAATTCTTTTTTTGAATTAAATTTGTTTAATTCATTTTTTTGAAAGCACACACATACTATAACATTTATTCTTGTGCGAAGGTAGCAAGAAAAACATCAACCAAACAACAACGTTTTTTTTTTTGTACATTCATCAACGTCGCAAAAGCAGCATTTTTTAACTTATGGGCATAGCATATATATGCTTGTGCGAAAGTAGCAAGAAAAAAATCAACCAAACAACAACATTTTTTTTGTACATGCATCATTGTCGCAAAAGCAGCATTTTTTAGCTTATAGGCATAGTATAGCAGTACTTATAAAAAGTACCTTTTATAAAAAGTTCCTTTTATAAAAATTACCTTTTATAAAAAGTACCTTTTATAAAAAGTACCTTTTATAAAAAGTACCTTTTATAAAAAGTACCTTTTTTAAAAAGTACCTATTATAAAAAGTACTTTTTATAAAAAGTACCTCTCATAAAAAGTACCTTTTATAAAAAGTACCTTTTATAAAAAGTACCTTTTATAAAAAGTACCTTTTATAAAAAGTACCTTTTATAAAAAGTACCTTTTATAAAAAGTACCTTTTATAAAAAGTACCTTTTATAAAAAGTACCTTTTATAAAAAGTACCTTTTATAAAAAGTACCTTTTATAAAAAGTACCTTTTATAAAAAGTACCTTTTATAAAAAGTACCTTTTATAAAAAGTACCTTTTATAAAAAGTACCTTTTATAAAAAGTACCTTTTATAAAAAGTACCTTTTATAAAAAGTACCTTTTATAAAAAGTACCTTTTATAAAAAGTACCTTTTATAAAAAGTACCTTTTATAAAAAGTACCTTTTATAAAAAGTACCTTTTATTAAATTTGCCGAAAGTACACTTTTTGGTACTTTTTTATTTCCTGAGGTAAGTATAAATAAAACAAACTTTTTTGTTTTTTAAATCATTACATTGGTGGAGGGTATTTAAAGATTCGGCACAGCCGAATATAGCTTTCTTACTTGTTATGGTTACATCCTTATAAGTATCCTAATTTTGCAATAAATATCCTGTTCAAAGCAGGTATGTAAAGTAAATACTCCAATAAAAATAACCTGGGGCTAAAATCCATTAAGTATATCCAGAAATATTTGCAAAAGAAATCAAAGTTTTGAACCAAATTTGCATATTTTTTTCGTAAATTTTTTCGTACCAATTTTTTTTTTGGTAAAATTAAAAAAAAAAAGGATTAAAACTCATTTCCCAAAAATGTTTGCCTCCTAAACACTAATCTGTCATCATAAAAATTGTATCAAATCGCCTTCTCGAGATATAGCCATAGCCATTTTTGTGGACCAAGTTCAAATAAAAAAAAAATATTAATATTAACTTTAACATACACTTTTTCAATATTAACAAAATTTCGGGTTTGAGGACTTGGTTTACAAAAAATAAAAATGCCTAAATCTCGAGAATTTTTATGATGACAGATTCATGTTTAGGAGGTCAAAATACTTTAGAAAATGTATTCAATATGTCTGTGCAAAAACCGTGTAGAGCAGTGTTATTGTTTATATATTTTTAACGAACATAGTAGTTAACTTTAATTTTTTTAAATACTTTTTTTGTGATTTCTTGTTATATGTTTTTTAGTTTTAATATTTTTTTTTAAAGTTTTTTTTTTTTTTGGGAAGGGGGGCTTTTGCCCACCCCAGAATAATGGTATAGCTACGCTTATGATTGGGATTTATGAGGATCCAGAAATTAATATAAGGGGATAATCATACGCACCCATGTACAATATTATACAAATAAATATATATAGCAATTTTGGCCACCAGGGCGTATGATTATCTCCCAATTTTATTCGTTGGATTCGCGACTAGATTTATAAATTCAAATTTACCAAATAATAATATTCATTTTTAATTTTTAAAAATTCATAAATACTTGAGTTCCAAAAGTTGCCGGTACACTGAAAAAAATAGCTTCGTGAAATTAATGAAAATTGACTTAACCTTAATGAAAAATGACTCACGTTTTCAACCGAAGACAGGTTTCATTTGATTAATGAAACTGGTGTCATTAAAGTTCCTTTCAATGAAAACTTGCATATAAATAATGAAAATATTCGTAGAACTTGTTTGAAACGTTTTATGAATTTTTTCATAAAAGGAAGAAAATATCCATTGATTAAATGTGGAATAGTAGTTGGTAATGAGCGTATGATAATTGCTTTTTACAAGTAACTAGTTGCTAACTTTATTAAGGTTTTGATATGGGAATTAAGATAAATTCATGTTGGTTAAAGTTATCAAAATTTCCATAGAAAGCCCCTAATCAAGTTAGGAATAAGTTACCTAAAAACAGCACGTATCATACACCCATAAGTGAAAATTTGCATTAATAACAATTTTGGTAAGTCGCATGTAACCATCGCTGTAACCGTCACTGAAATTTTATTTAGGGGCATGTCACAGACTCAATTCCGATCGGATTTGAAAAAAAGTTGTTTCAAAAATCAAAGTGGAATTGAATTGCTAAAAGTGGTTTCATTCCGAAAAAAAAGGATTTGCTTTGCGTTTTACGAGTGAACCACTTATTCCACTTCCGAACGGAATTGAGTCTGTGACATGACACTTAATTGCACACTTTTTATGGTTTTCACCTAGTTTTTACACACAACAAAATTTTACTCCAAGCTTAAATTGGTCTGAATTGCCATATAAGGTAAACTATAAAAGACAAAAACGCGATGACTTTAAAAACACGTGCTGCCAAAACGAAGCAACAACGTAGCAATGGAACAACACAAATTACTCTACATTTCATCACAAAATTTTAATGACTTAAAAAACTATTTTTCTGTTGCAAATTATATTATATTTTATAAGAAACAGTCAAAAGAAACACTTATACGGAACTTTTCACTTGTAATTTCAATTAGATATAACCAGCATAACACACCCACACAGGTTTCAATAACAAAGCAAAAAAATATAAAATTATTTTATTTTATTAGAAAAAAGTTAACACACATGTAAAAATTACAATTAGACTAAACACGCGTGGTGTAATAAAACGTCGTATGTTTTTGTTTTGTTTTCTTTCTCTTATTCGCAACGCAGAGTTGTATTTAGTTCTAAAAATCTTATGATATTTTTTAATGAAATTATGAAATCTAATGAAACAAGTTTCATAAAATTTGTTCATAACATGCATGAAATTTCAATCAGCTTATGAATTCCTTCATTTAAGTAATGAAAACAAAATAATGAATCCGTTTCATTAATATCAGGAAGGTTATTTTTTTCAGTGTAAGGTTATGTCGACCTTGAATTTAACGGTTTTATTATGGATCGGAGCAGCCAAATTTTTGTTTTAGGCACACCACTTATAAAAACACTTGGCGGGCGGCCAATAACTCGCTGCCGAAAATTTTTGCTCTCAACTGTCTTGTAAAGTGAAAACTACCTACATATTTATTAAAAACAAACTGACATCTCTCAGTTAATGACATTTCAACAATACATATTTTTAATTTTGTTTTTTATTGTTATTAAGGGCATTATAAAAACTCCAGCTAATCTGCAGAGTATATTAAAAGTCGTTACGACTGAATAAAAAAACATAATGCTTTATTTACTTTTTCGCGTTCATTTGCCAAGAATAAAATGTTAAGTATAAAAGATTTTCACCCCTATTTATTTTTGTCTTCTTTTAATTCTTAATATTTTTTTTACACAAAAATTATTTTTTCATTTGTGTCGCGTAATTCACTTTAAGGAAAAAAATTGCAGATTTTTTTTATTAATTTTTTAAAGATTTCATTGTTATTAATTTATATCTTATAATTTCAGTTCATTTCCTTGAATAAATTATTTTTTTATTAACATTTTAACCGATTTATTTTTTTAAAAAATATTTGTAACATCTTAAACATTTATTTTTATATTTTTTTGTGGATTTTTTTTTTCTTTTTACATTTGTATGTACTACATACATTTGTATTTAGTATAATTATTACAATTTTTTCACCATATACAAAATGCAATTACATATATTTATAATAATGAACAAAACTATATTTAACTTTTGCTTGTTTAAATTTTTTTTTGTTGTTTTATATTTATTGGCCAAGCTTTACCATATAATTTTTCATTTTTACCGTTTATATTTTATAATTTTTTTTTATATTCTCTTTAAAGGAGACAATTGTCGTAGTCGTTGTTTGGTCGTTTTATTTTCAACTTGTTGACTCTAGTACCGCATATCAAAGACTGAAATTTGAACGACTAAAAAATTTTGTGTGTGAGCCATTTCTCATGTAGTACGAACGAATATGTACAAATTTAACGTTAATACTACTCTAGTTAAGGGTATTTTTCGAGTATAGATGGCAGAGAGAAATTTAATTAGCATCTGAGAGCGGTGATAGATTAGAGTAGGTAGAAAAAGAGTTTTTGGTAACGTTTGAAATCGGTGCAAGTGCACCAGAGCACTCAGAAGAAAAACTCCGAAGTTTCCACTTTTTAAAAAAATTAAAAAAAAAAATAAAAATTTGATAAGATCGGCTTGACTTTGAATTTTATGTGGTCCAGGTAATCACATTTATTTAGATTTTAAATATCAGCTTTATAGGATTTCGCTTACCTCCAAAAACCAGAGGTGAAAAAATATGCATACATTTGAAGAAACCCGAAAATCAAGTTTTTGCAATAATATAAAAAAATACATTAATTTGAAAAATATGAATTTTTCCTTCCCGACTGGGAAATTAGGGTACCCTACACTCAAGAGAAAAACTCTGTCAAAAAATTCGTAAAACGACTTTTAATTTGATTTATACTATCACTCAGAAAATTATGTAAGTTACTACATTTTAGTTGTTTATATATTTTACAGTAGTTAATTGTTTTCAGTTTTTTTCCAAAAGATAAAAATAGATTTCTTTTTTTCCATATCTTTAAAAAAAAAAACTTGGAAAAAATATGGTCTTCAATTTTTTTCTGAAAAAATTTTTGAAAAAAAAAAATTGATTATTTTATTTTTACTACATGTTAGTTGTTTTGACTACAAATGTAAGTAGTTTTTACTACATAAGTCAGTTGTTTTTTTTTCTGTTAAAATAACTAACTTTGTTAGTTGATTTAACTGAAAAAGTAGTTGACCCCAAAACAATTTACAAAGTAGTTATTTTAACTGACATTTTCAGTTGATTTTACTAACATAATTTTTTGAGTGATGTTTAGACCAAACAAATCCTAACTTGTTTTTGGCCAAAAATCATTTTGGAAAACCAAACTGTTTACACCGAATAAAAAGAGTTTTTCAGGCCGTTCATGAATCCACAACGAAATTGGATTGGAAACGAAATTTAATTCCGTTTCCAATTTTCGAAGCGTTCATGAAACCGTGGCGAAAGTGCTTTGTTCGAAAAAAAAATATCTATTTAGTTCGAACTTAACGAAGATACATTTTTTTGTTGTAAATAAATGTATTTACAAAATACGACTCTGTTTTTTCAAATACAGAGTCGTATTTTGTATCAACTCTGTTAGAAAGTCAAAGTCAGAGTTGTTATAATATGGCAGTTTGTAAAAAAAATTGTTAACAAATAACAAACTGTCAAGCATTTCTTTTGAATTAAATTTTTTTAGTTATTGATCCATTATGGTAAGGAGTTTTATACAAAGCATAACCCATACTAAGGATCTGGCATTACTTTTGTATGAAAAAATACCAGTTTCTTCTACATATTTCATAGGCTCAGGATAAATCAGGGGGTATTTATGTCGCTCACGAGAAAAAACTTTAACCGGTGGGATTAAAAGAATGATGGTTGAAAGAGGAATTGAATAAAAAAGGGATTTTTGATTTCTTTTAAAAAAACGCTTTTGTATTGTTTTAAACAAAAAAAAATTATGTGTTTCACACTTTTAAGATGTTAATGATTCAATATATTATATAAAAAATTATTAAAATTGCAAATAAAGTACAAATTTCATGATTTTAAAAAAATCCCAAAAAAACCATTTAATCCCATCCACACTTCATTTGAGAGGAAAAATTGAGAGATGAGAGACACACAATCTCTTATCTTTCTTTCTCTATGGATAAATATCTTTAAACATCAAAGAATTTGCTTTTTAAAAGGCACCGATGCGTTAATGCACATTTTTGCATATTTTGGTGAAAATTCATGTTTTGCATATTCTGCTATTAATGAATATATTTGGGTCATAATTTCTATAAAGTTTTAGCTTATTTTTTCTTTTTTTTTTTAAACTACTTTTAAAACATCGGTAACTTGCTGCCCAACTGGTCTCCTATTATTTTTTGCTCCCAATTTCGAAACCGAAATACTTGTCCGACTGAATATTTTTTTTTTCGTTAGTAAGCTAAAGTGTGTATGATACTTTTTTCAAGAATTTTATCAAAGGTTTTCTGCAAGAAACTTGAAAATTTAAAATTATTGTTTGAAGTTATCAAATTTTTTGTAGAAAAGCCTTTGAAAAAGTTAATGAAAAAATCAAGTATCATACACACTTAACACAAGCCTTGTTCTGTCTATTACAACTATTCAATTCACATTTTCCGAATCAGATGAAATCCAATTTAGTGTTTTGTTTTTTACGTTTTCATTTAAAGTTAAAATCGAATAACTGAAATTTTAAAATTATAGAGAAAAAAGTGCATTTGTTTTACTTTCACGGAAGTGAAATCTGGAACACCAAAAAATTCGGAAATTTTAATTTTCACATTTTTTAATGTGAATTACTTTTTTGGAACAGCGGACAAAGTAAAATAATATTAAAAAAAAAACTGAAACAAATGTTGGAATGTATGGACATTTTTTTTTCCAAAAAAGTATAAATGCACTTTTTATTGCACTCAAAAAAATAAAACTGTAAAGTTAACAAAATATTTTTTGTAAACTCGAGTTTACTGGCTTTTTAGCAAATTTTTAGTTAAAATCAGCGTTTTAACTACTTTTTTAGTTAAGTTCAATTTACGAAAATACTAGTTTTGTACAAATTTTGAATTAATTTTTTTTGTTGACTTTAAAACTAAGTTTACGAATTTTTACTAATTAATTTGCTGATTTTTTGTAACATTTTTGTCAAGTGAAAAATTTTAAACATTTTTTGTGTAGCCTCCTATGCAAATCTCATAAGTCCTACTTAAGCTGAACTTAATGCTGTGAAAAAAATAAGAAAAAATAAGTGAAGTGTTAGTGTTTAAAACCAATATCTAACAAACTTAAATTTTTTTACAAAAAGTTTAGCTGAATTCAACTAATAAAAAATGTTACGAAATTTTCAGCTGAATTTTTAGTTAAAATTACGGTTTTTTTTGCTACATTCATTCCACGAAAAGTTAACTAAATATTTTTTGTTAAATTAACTAGAAATTTAGTAGGTTCAAAATCAGGTGTTTTTTTAGTTAAATTTAACTAAATTTTTTGCTAACTTTACAGTTTTTTTTTTGAGTGTGGATATTTTTACAGTTTTCAGTTTACATTTTAGACGCTTAAAACATAAATCCATACGATATATCGGGATTTATTTCGACAAACTCCTGAAGAACTAACTGCATTTTGCTCATTAATTTTTTGCCTTCCCCTTATAAAATAAAAAAAGAGAAAAAATATTTAAAAAAAAAATCTAAAACAAAAAAAAACATGTTACTCACATTTTTTCATTTTACTTTTGTTTTTAAATTTTTTTTAATAATTTATTTCCAACTTTTCTTACAAATCCCCGAAGCAAAACGTTAACGAAAATTTTCCAACTGTCAAACCAACTGAATGGAATTCATGAACGCACATTTTCGTTTTCGAACGTAAATTTTCTCATTTTTTCTTTGATTGAAATTGGATTGGATTCATAAACACACACAGCTGATTTCCGTGAAAAAGTGTTGTCAAACCAATCCGCATTGTTTTCATAAACGACCCGTTTGTTTGTCAAATCAAATTAATTATTTTCTAAATTCACTAAAAAACACTAAATTACAATAGCCACACGTTATTAAAAAAAATAAAATTACACATTTATTTACTTTTTTAAAAGATTTGAATATTAATTTCACAAAAAAAAATATTTTTATTTTGATATTCGTTTAAAAAAAAAAAAAAAAAAAAAATTGAAAAAAACATTCACACTGAATTAATAGTAGCATAGACCACAGCCTAAATTCTAGTTTTGGTTCATTTTTAGTTGGCAATGCAGGTTTTAAATTGTATGGAAAATACATGTAGTTTTTGCCAAAAACCATAAAAATATACAAGTTGTTTTCGTTGGTGTAAATACCGTATAAGAAAACTTTTTTTAATATTTTTACTAAAATATTATACTCTGTCATTTAGTTTTACAAAACAAGATACATTTGACTGCGTTTTTACTGATTCTGTTTGCTGAATTTCAAAATTTTTTAGCATATTATTATACCTTCCAACTACAGTATGGGGGTATACTCACTTTGTCATTCCGTTTGTAACGCATCGAAATATCGGTCGGGGACACCATAAAGTATATATATTATTGATCTATGATCGATTCTAAGACTTTTCTAGAATGTCCGTATGTCCGTCCGTCCGTCCGTCCGTCTGTATAAGACACGATGCAGTCCAAAATAAAAGAGATAGACTCGTAAAGTTTGGCAGGAGTATGTCTTTTAGTCCTAGGCAGTTTAAGTTCGTAAATGGGCAAAATCGGACTAGGGGGAAAAAATTCCCCCTTGAAGAACTTAACTTACCTCTGAAAAACGTCATATTTTCACAGATTTTTTTATATTTTTGTTAAGCAAATGAAACAATTTGATGTCAGAAAAAGTTCAAGGTCCTGCATTTGGACTTAGGAAATAAAAAAAATATTTTTTTAACATGATAATGTTTTTAGGCTGGGGTCTAATTTTAAAAAAGTTGCAGGACGCCACCTCAGTTTGACTATATAAGCTAACGACTAACAAAAAAGAAAATTGGAATTACTGTTTTCATTTTCTTAAAACCAAAAATTTTACTAACTTGGGTTTGTAACTTGGATAATAATTCACCTCGTGGTGAATAACAAAAATATTCACCAGCTGGTGAATAAAACGTAAAATAATTATTTTTCATCAATATTATTTTTCATCAATATTTTTTTTTCATCAATATTTTTTTTTCATCAATATTTTTTTTTTTTTTTCATCAATATTTTTTTTTTTTTTTCATCAATATTTTTTTTTCATCAATATTTTTTTTTTCATCAATATTTTTTTTTCATCAATATTTTTTTTTCAGCAATATTTTTTTTTTTTCATCAATATTTTTTTTTCATTAATATTTTTTTTTTTCATCAATATTTTTTTTTTTTTCATCAATATTTTTTTTTTTTTCATCAATATTTTTTTTTTTCATCAATATTTTTTTTTTTTTCATCAATATTTTTTTTTTCATCAATATTTTTTTTTTTTCAGCAATATTTTTTTTTTTCATCAATATTTTTTTTTTCATCAATATTTTTTTTTTTTTCAACAATATATTTTTTTTCATCAATATTTTTTTTTTTCATCAAGATTTTTTTTTTTTTCATCAATATTTTTTTTTTTTTTCATCAATATTTTTTTTTTTTCATCAATATTTTTTTTTTCATTAATATTTTTTTTTTCATCAATATTTTTTTTTTTTTTCATCAATATTTTTTTTTTTTTTTCATCAATATTTTTTTTTTCATCAATATTTTTTTTTTCATCAATATTTTTTTTTTTTCATCAATATTTTTTTTTTCATCAATATTTTTTTTTTCATCAAAATTTTTTTTTTTATCAATATTTTTTTTTTCATCAATATTTTTTTTTTCATCAATATTTTTTTTTTTCATCAAAATTTTTTTTTTTCATCAATATTTTTTTTTTTCATCAATATTTTTTTTTTTTTCATCAATATTTTTTTTTTCATCAATATATTTTTTTTTCATCAATATTTTTTTTTCATCAATATTTTTTTTTTATCAATATATTTTTTTTTTCATCAATATTTTTTTCATCAATATTTTTTTTTCATAAATTTTTTTTCATTAATTTTTTTTTTTTTCATTAAATATTTATTTTTATCAATAAAATTTTTTCATTAAAACGTTTTTTTTCATCAAAAACTTGTTGTTATCGACAAACATAGACAAACAGATAGATGGATATCACTAGAATGTCTAAGAAAGCTTTACAGATCAATAATATATAAATATAATGGGGTCCTCGACCGATATTTCAATGCATTTTGCATATAATGACAAATTAATATAGCGTTATGTTTCCTAGAAAAATTTTGCTTTGGAAAGAACACCTACTTATACAGCAAAACATTATCATGATTCAATGGTTTGGGCACGAGTACAAACTTCGCAGACATTTTTTCGCCCGCCCCCTCTTGTGGGCGTGGATATTAAAAATGTTTTTAAATAATGATAAAATTTTATTACTTAAGCTCAAAAAGCATAATAAATTAATTTTTAAACGTTTACTGCATGGGTTTATGTTTTCCCCAATGACCCCTTCTGACTCCCCCCAAAAAACACCCCTGCAATTTTTTTTTTTATATGTTGGAGGATATTATAGATTCGGCACAGCCGAATTTAACACTCTCACTTGTTTTTTAATTATAAAGTTTTTTTTTTCAAAGTGTTATTTTTTTTGTTTTTTTATGCAATCAAAACGATATTTTTAGCAGATTATTTTGTAATTTTACAGAAATAGTTTGCTGTAATAATTTTTAGATACTCTAGCTATATACGTCCGTCCATCTGCCTGTATAAAGCCAGATGCAGTCCAAACCAAAAGAGCTGTAAAATTTGGTAAATGAGTGTATATACATAATGTTTTTTTTTTTACATTTTGGAGATAATAAAAGATTCGGCGCAGAAGAAAAAAATAGTTTTTGATGAAAAAAAAAATTTTTTGATAAAAAAATGTTTATGAAAAAAAAAAAAAAATTATGAAAAAATTATTTGGGGTTTTCACAGTGACGATTAAATTAGCTTTTTTTAGTTTGGTATTTGGCAAATGTGCCAAACGTCAAAAAAAAAAAAAAATGCCAATTTGAATGTGGCATATTTTTCTTAAAATGCCCAACTCAAACCTTGTCTAAAAACAAAATGCCAGTGTGCAAATAAAAAAAAAACATAAAAATGAAAAGAGCTGTGATTGTTTATGCTGAAATTTCGAACGCGGCAACAAAAACATTTATACAAAAAGTGAACTGTGAATGTAAAAAGCTAATTAAAGTTAATTTGTGCAAATTATTAACGAAAATAGCGCTCACGATATGTAAAGAAAGAATGGTAGCAAATTCTTGACGTTTAGTAAAATGGCAAATTTGCCAAATACATAAAAAAGGTTAATTTAATCGTCACTGTGAAAACCCCAATTGTTCTGATTTTTTTTTTTTGAAAAAAAAAAAAAATTTGCTAACATTTATGAACAAAATAAAAATTTGATGAAAAAATTTTATGAAAAAAAAATTATGAAAAAAATTGTTGATGAAAAAAAAAAATTTTCTTGGGTGTTAAACAAAAATTTGATGAAAAAAAATCTTTGTGAAAAAAAAATTTGATGAAATTTTTGATCAAAAATTTTATGAACAAAAATTTAAAAAAAATATATAAAAAAAAAATTATGAACAAAAATGTTGATGAAAAAAAAAAAATTGTTAAAAAGTAATTATGTTACGTTTTATTCACCAGCAGGTGAATTATTATCGAAGTTTCAAATCGAAGTTACAAACCTTTTTGGTTTTAAGAACATCAAAACAGTAATTCTTATTTTCTTTTTTTCAGTCGGTAGCTTACTCAAAAAAAAAAACTTTGTAAAATGACAAGAAAAGCTTGTTATTTTTTTACCTTCTATTTGTCGAGAATTCCTAGTAATTTTACAAGCTTTTTACCAATAATAATTATTACCAACAATTTTACAAGCTTTTTATTTTTTTGACGCGTTAAAATTTACAAGGCATTCTCGTTACTTTACTAGATTTTTTTCCTACCTCCTATTAACTACGGAAAAGTTACGATTTTTTTTGTAACTTTACATATACAGCTTTACCACAAGAAAATAAAATAAATTTAAAATGAGCTTTTAATTTTATTTCCATACAAATTGTTTTTGTTTTTAAAATCGACTTTCAAAAAATGTATTGAAAATTTGAAATTTAAAATAAAACTTTTGTTAAAATTAGTGCCCCCCATTTCCCGGTTCTCGGTATTCCCGGGAATACCGGTATTCCCGGTTCTGGAACCGGTTTCCCGGTTCTAGATATATTCCCGGGAATACCGGTATTCCCGGTTCTGATCCTGGTACCGGTTCTCAAAAACCAAAAAACACTATACCATAAAATATTTAAATTACACTATTTAATCAGTATTTCAGTAATATTTAGTTGTGTTTGTAAAATTATTTAAAAATCATGTAACTATTTTTTCTTAAATTAAAAAAATTAAATGGAAATGGTGTTTTTTTACATGTTTTGTACTTTTTTTGGTAAAAGCAAAGAAAAAATTTTAATTGTACAAAATTTTACAAAAAATACATACCGGTAGTCCCGGGAATACCGTCAGAACCGGAACCGGGAATACCGGTATTCCCGGGAATACCGGGAATGAATTAAGAACCGGGAAACCGGTACCATTTCCCGGTAATACCGAGAACCGGGAATACCGGTATTCCCGGTTCTACGGTACTGACCGTAGGCACTAGTTAAAATAGACTTTTTGTTTTCTTGTGGTAAGGGCCATATAATTTTATATATATTATTGTGAATTTATTAGATTTTCTTTGTAAAATTATATTGGAAATTTGAAAATTGCAGAAAAATTTTTAAAAATTACCAAAAAAAAAATGTAAATTTCGATAAATTTTTTTTTTGTTAAAAAACAATGAAAACTGTCAAATATTGGTAAAATGGGATCACGAGACTTTTTCTAGTAATTTGACAAGATTTTTTTTTGTGTGCATAAATAGTCAAACTGAGGTGGCATTCTGCATTATTTCTAAAATTAGGCACCAGCCTAAAAATAATATCATGTTAAAAATCATATTTTGCAACTTTAATGTGATTTTTTTTATATTTTTTTTAGAAATGTTAGTTTTTGGGTTTCTTCAAAACGTATGCATATTTTTTCACCTCTGTTTTTTGAAGGTAGCGATATCCTTTAAAGCTGATATTTAAAATCTAAACAGATGTGATTAGCAAGAACACATAAAATCAAGAATATCTAATCAAATTTGAATTTTTGACACTTTTTTTCAGCGCTGGAGGGGCACCCCAAGACGAAGTGCGATCTTTCTGAAATTTAAACCACATCGTATTGTCATATATTTTTATCAATCCCGCATATTAAAAAAAAATCTTAAAAAAAATTACAATTGCCTTTTTAAAAGCTCAAAGTCTTTTATAAGTATTTTTACAAAATAAAATGTATTTTAGATGTTCTGAAAACAGCAGATTTTTTTTTGCTAAAATCAGCAGATTTTTCTGATAAAATCAGAAGATTTTTCTGATAAAATCAGCAGATTTTTCTGATAAAATCAGCAGATTTTTCTGCTAAAATCAGCAGATTTTTCTGTTGTTTTAGCAGATTTTCTCATATGGCTCAAAATGAATGTATTTTCAGCAGACTTTTCTACTGATTGGACAGAGGTTTTAGTTTCAGTGTAGTACATAAGTGTGTATGATGTACTCAACCAATTTGTAAGATTTGTTAAAGTGTTGTATACAAAAACGATTTTCACCCCACTCTAGCGAACATTGTGCCAGTTGGTTGGGTTCGTTGATTTTTATGCTCTTGAATAAGATTTTATTTTTTCGCATTTTGTTTTTATTCATCGTATTCGCTTTATAAGAATTTAATATTAAGCAAAAAATTGTGAATAAATGTCTTGTGTAAAGAAATGTCAAATTATAACAGTGCCAATAATTTAGTAATGTGTTATATGGTGTTATACTAAAATTTAGTACGCTTTTAGCAACTAAATAGCGTATTGAGAAATGTGAAAGGGACAGTTTAAGCCGCACTCAAAAAAGTATGTCGGTAAAATCTACTACAAAAGACAGTTGTTTTGACTACATTTTGTCGTTGAAAAGGCGTCCACTACATAAACGGTAAAAACAACTGAACATGTTGTTGTTTTTAACTATTGATTTTCAACTACAAAATGTAGTAAAAACTACTACAAAACTGTTTAATACAGTTGTTTTTTCTACAATTGCCTGAAATTTTATTTAAAAAATTTCTTAAACGTTTAAATGATTGATATTTATTTATTTAAAAAGCAATACATTTCAGTTGGTTGTATAGAATTTCGACATGATGACAATTTTTTGATGTATTTATCTGGAATTATTGAAGAAAAAAATTATATTAATAAAATGTTAAACAAAATAAATTGATTGTATTTACCTTTGTTTTTTTAATAGTTCATTTCAAATTTTCACCGCAACTGATCAAAATTTGTCTGGAATAAAAAAAAACGAAATGCTTTGGCAAAATTGATTTATAAAAAAAAAGAATTAATTTGAAATGTTTCAAAAAAGTATGTACCTGCTCTGTTGTGTATACAAAGAAAAGAAAGATGGCGCGCTCATAAGAAAACAAAACACTGCACACATTTTATTTTGTTTTTTTCCGATTGGTTTTTACGCACGCTTATGTGAGCGCTATATTATACACACTTGTTATCTCATTTATCCACTTATTTTCTTTCGCTCAAGAATATTTTTCCAAAAACATATTTTTTGTTATAATTAAATTTAATAAATTGTAATTTAATTTATTTAGATATTATTTTTTTGGTATAAAAATAATTCCTTCCGCATCCCGCACGACCAACTCGCTCGACACATTCGTTTGCAATAAAAATTTCTAGAAAAAAACGAGTTTTAGAAAAAAAAACTAAAAACAACTACATAAATCAACTATTGCTACAGTGTAGTATATTTTTTGTAGTTATTTTTTGAAACTACTACAAAAAAAGTTGTTTGAGATTTTTTCATACAAAAACGACCGAAATTGTAGTTAAAAACAACAGCTACTACTTACTACACAAACGACCGTCATGTAGTAACTGCAATAATTTTCTGAGTGCGCAATTGATATGTTATTTATACTTTTATTTCAAGTGATCATTTTGACATTTCAAGTGATGAAAAAAACTCTCTTGCGTTTTACAAAATTCCATTTTCCATACAATGTGTTCTAAAAACACGTAAGTCAACGCGAAAAAAACAGCTGTTCAGCCCCCGCGTTTTACAAAATAGAAAATTGTCTAACGCGAGGTAAATAGCCGCGTTGCGTTTTACAAAATTAGGCCCTTAATTTTTTTTTTCAAGTTAGAAAATTCACTATCGCTCATGGATTCGGCCAAGTCGAATTTAACTTTTCTACTTGTTTTTATTTCTGAGTACATAAATGGACTTTCCGTGCCCAAATTACCGGTCATTTCTGTTTTTTATTGAAAAACAAAAATTACCGGATAGAGGGTTAACAGTCATTCCCACAACTCTTGTAAAAGAATTCCAATTTCTATTGCATTGCTATATTTTATGACACATTTAAAGAAATCAGTTCACTTGTTATTATTTTTTATATAACTATTATTTAGTTTTATTGATTTTCGTCTTCCATTCAGTCCTTTTAATCCGCTAGACACATTGCTAACACGTGAACAAAAACAAAATGTAAATATTTTTAAATGAGGAAGCATTTAATCAGAATTACAAGAGAGTTGAACAGTGTTCACTGAACACTTTACTTAAATATCGAAAACAATAAGTTCAAATTTTATCACAAATAACAATTATTTAACCCTTTAATGCACAGGGCATTTTAAATAGAACAAATAAAAAAGTTAAATTCGGCCTTGCCGAATGTAGTGATACACTCAACCAAAAATCATTGTATTCCCAAAGAAAATCGTTGTAAATTCAACAGAAATCATTGTTGATTTTGACCCTACAAATATTTATGTTGATTTCAATAAAAATTGTTGTCAGTTTTTGTAAAAGTTGATCAACTCGTTTTTTTGTTAATCAACTCGTATTTTATGTAAATTCAACTCATATTTTTGTTAATATAAGAAATTATATTATTAAAAAAGCTTGTTGTTATTTGTAAATATTCTTTTATTAAATATAAATCACAACATTTTTTTATTTCCGGCTTTTTAAGCTGCAATATTTGAAGATTTTCACACACACTTCGTTTATTCATGTTATGCACTCATAAGCCATTCTCCAGTTTTCTGATGATACCAAAACAAAATTAAAAAAAAAAACAAAAAACGTTTTTATATAGTATGAATACATAAAGTAATCAATGTATTTTATTACTTACCAAATATTTACAGATCAGATCCTATTTCTATTTATTTTTCTAATATTAAATAATTTTATAAGAAACAAACACATTAAATAATTTTATAAGAGACAAACACATTGCTACCAACTCACTCGTTCACTCGTTGTTATAAAAAAAACGAACGAACAGGGTTGTTTTTTCTTTTAGCTATTGAATTCTGTAGACGCGATTGTAACAATTGAACCAACTATACTGATTATTCAACGATATCAACATTATTTTTTGTTGAATACGGCATTATTCTGTAAAACTTGATCTACAATGGGTTTACTAATTTTTCTACTAAGATATTTCTATGAGTGTACCCTCCACAATTTCAAAAAGATTATTAAAAAAAACTTTATTTAAAAGAAAATTATTTAAAAAAAAATTCCAAAAAAATTTCCGCGAAAAAAAAGTCCGCGATTTTTTTCTTTTTTTGTCGAAAATTATGTTCGTACTCGTTTAAATACCATTTGGTGTTCAATTTTGTTCACATATGTCAACCAGCAGCCGAATTAAAGCATTTTGTATTTTTAGGCTATGTTGAATGTACTAAAATTTTTGAGGTGTCCTTACATTTTCGTTCATAACTTTTGAACAGCTGAACCGATATCGTTCAAATGCAATACTAAACTTCTCGGGAGAACTTTCAATAAATATGTTAAGTTTCAGTAATCTCCGTAAAACGACAAGAAAAGTTTGTAACTTTTTTTTTTTGCTACCTCCTATTTGACAACAATTACAAGCTTTTTACCAATAATTTTGTAATTTTAAAGGTTTTGTACCTATAAAACTGTAAATTTACAAATTTTTCGACGCAATAAAACGTGTTTTTACTAGATTTTTTTTGCTACGTCCTATTTTACTAGAATTTCTAGTAAAAATTTCGAGGTTTTTCGTAATTTTACAAGATTTTTACCAATAAAATTGTTTCACAACTTTTTTAGCGCAATAAAACTTACAAGGAAATCTCGCAAATTTACTAGATTTTTTTTGTAAAAAAATTTTGAAAATTTGTAAAATTACAAAAAAATATTGTAAAATTACAAAAAAATTTAAATTTCGATCTAAAATTGTTTGTTAAAAAAACAAGGAAAACTGTCAAATATTGGTAAAATGGGATTACGAGACTTTTTCTAGTACACTCAAAAAAAAAGTGAACTAAAATCTGGGAAAATTAACTAAATTTTGAGAAAAAGAGGGAATGATTTGGCTCCAAAGATTTTTTTTCTTGGTTTAAGTTCATAATTTTACCAAAAATAAGGAAAACAAAGTTACTTAATTTTAAGCCAATTTTAACTAGAAAATGAGAAAAATTATATTTCACATTTTAGAAATAGATTGGATCTAGACCCTGGACCCATGGATTCGGATCCCATTTACCTCGAGACCCCGTTGGGTCCTTTAAGGGTCCCTATAGATTTTGAACCAAAACTTGTGTCCGTTTCGCTCTAACTTGCTTAGTTTTTGAGATACGGTAATAAGGGGTCTGAAAGGGTCTTGAGAATCTTAAAAACTGGATATCTCAAAAACTATTAATCGGAGGGCTTTCGTGTATTTTGCGGAAGTGTTCTACGAGTCAAGAGCTACAAAAGTGCCGTTGGACTTTTTCTCGTGTTGGCAGTATTTACCGAGATATGTGCATATATAAAATCTCGGGAGTTTCAAATTTTAGATCTAAATTTAGGGTCTTGAGACCCCGACAGATATGCAGAGCTAGGCTATTCCATATTTTTCTTTGTTGTCTTTCTTTTGAAAATTTCGTCCGTTTGGCTCTATCTCGCTTAGTTTTCAAGATATCGCCATTTTGAATTTTTCACTAAATTTTAAGAAGTTATTTACTAAATTTTCAGAAGTTATTAACTAAATTCTAAGATATACACTTCCTCAATTCAAAGAAGAGAAATACGATGATGTTTTTTTTAGTAAATTTTAACTAAACTTGAACTAAATTGTTTTTTAAGAAATATGTCTTAAAAATAAAGATACGTTTCTTAGATTTGTGGAAAATTTCTTTGGCAGTAAGAATTTTTTTCCTAATATTTAAAAATTCCATTTAAAGAAAAGTTTGAACTACTTATAAGTAAATGAACTAAATTTTTTTCCTCATAGCTAGGAAAATTTCTCATTTTTTAGTTAAATTTTACTAAATTTAAGGAAAATTCATGATAAATTTTCAAAGACATTTTTTCCTTAATTTTAGTTATGTCTTTTTTTTCAGTGTAATTTGACAAGATTTTTTTTTGTCAATAACTTCAAAAAAAAATTAGAAAATTTTCTTTAGTTTTTTCATGCAGATTTTTCTCCTGTCTTGACAGATTTCTCTGCTGACAAACCGAGTCTGCTAAAATCAGCAGATTTCTCATATGGCTCAAAATGGGTATATATTCAGCAGATTTTTCTGCTGATTGGGCAGAAAATTTATTTTGAGTGTACCCACAATTTTTTTGTGAAATATGTACTATGTATATTAGGGTGGAGCGATTTAAGTTACTTTCAAATTGGATAATAAATAAAATTAATAATTTAACTTTTATAATAGTTAAATTATAAATTAAAAAAAAAAATTAAATCAAGTATTTTTGTGTGCAAACAGACGGAAGATTACCTCCTTTCTCCATGAAATTTTCATATTAGTAGTGAAGCAAATCGAAATTAAAAAAAAAAAAAAAAACAACAAGTTGAAAAGTTATATTCGACTTGACCGAATCTATAAATTCCCTCCAAAATGCACTTTTTAAGAGAAAACAATTGTTTAAACATTTTGACTACAAAAATTTTATTTTGAGTTAAAAAAAACATTGGTTTTGAAAAAAAAAATTGAGTGCATTTTTTTTAAGTGTAGAAGTATTTTATTTTAAGTAAATTTTTTTTTAGTAATTTTTGTAAAAAAAATTTAATTTTTTTTTTGTTTTTGTGATGGGGTCCTAGACCACACTCAAAAAATTATGTTAGTAAAATCAACTGAAAATGTCAGTTAAAATAACTACTTTGTAAGTTGTTTTGGGGTCAACTACTTTTTCAGTTAAATCAACTAACAATGTTAGTTATTTTAACTGAAAATAACAACTGACTTATGTAGTAAAAATTACTAACATTGGTAGTCAAAACAACTATAATGTAGTAAAAAAAAATAAACAATATATATTTTTTTTTTCAAAAAAATTTTTCAGGAAAAAAAAAAATGAAGACCAAATTTAAAATTTTTTTTTTTAAAGTTGTGAAAAATAAAAAAAAACTTTTTTTTTTGGAAAAAACGTTGAAAATTTTTCAGAGATAAAAAAAATTAACTACTTTAAACAACTGTTACTACATTACAGTACTTTTTTGTTAGTTATTCAAAAAAACGACTTAAAATAACTGACAGAAATAGTTTTGATATTTTTCATACAAAAATAACTGACTTTGTAGTTAAAAACAACTAACTACTGTAAAATATACAAACAACTAACATGTAGTAACTTATATAATTTTCTGAGTGCAGTATTTTGAGGTGTTACAAACGGAATGACAAACTGTCGCTCCACCATAATATATTTTCCAAATTAACTATTCTAATCGATGAAATGACCAATGATTAAATCAAATGAAAATATTTCTCATTCCAGTCTTTTTCTTTTAATGACCTAAATTTCAAATATATAAAGTTGCTGAGATGTCAAACTTTAATCACGAGGGTTGTACTGTAACTAACAACCCAAGTCGTGACAGTCGTGATACGTAAACATACATGTGGGTATAAGGGTTTTCCACATACGGCAATAATTAGCTCAATAACCTTAAAAAGTGTATTTCACTTGGGTAGTAGAATTATCTGTGCTGGCTTAGTAATGTTTGTAAAGCACAACGTAACCTTTTGTATGAGACATGTTGCATTATACCCACTTCGAATTATACAGTGCCGGTCAAAAGTATTCACACAGAGCTATAGTGGATGTAATTTGTTAAAGACAAAATTTAAAATATCAGACTTTTTTTATCACATGAGTATTTTTTTATAAGGTAAACACCTAGGTAGGTATTTATTAAGCTTTAATTTAAGCTTTATATCGTGCAGATAGAGTTAAAAATAAATGTGCTACGAGGGTCGAACTGGAAAATGATAATTTTTTAAAAAATATTTCTAAAATTTGTTTTCCAGGTCAGACATTAAAATTTTTAAAAAAATTCTACTTATTTCATTCATTTATTAACTAATTTTTTAATGACCCATTAAAAACATAAAATTGTTTAAATGCTGTAGAAAAAATCCGCATTTTATGACCTTCAATTCTTTTGACCACCAATTTTGTGTTAACATAGAAAAAGGCAAACTATTTTCATTTCTCATTACAATACACTAAGGTGTACTAAAATAAATAAACAAAAAAATCTTGTCTTTGTTGACAAAAAATTGGTGGTCAAAAGAATTGGAGGTCATAAAATGCGGTTTTTTTCTACAGTACATATTTGAAAAAATTTAAGTTTTTTTGGGTCATTCAAAAAATTTGATATAATTTTTTTTTTTTAAATTTTAATGTTTGAACATGGAAAAAGTATTTTAGAAATATTAAAATTTTTTTTTTTAATATCTATAAAAATTATCATTTTCCAGTTCGACCCTCGTATCACATTTATTATTAACTCAATCTGGACGCTATAAAGCTTAATAAATTATCTACAAATCACCTTATAAAAAATATTCGCTTGATAAAAAAAAAGGTCTGCATCTACTATAGCTCTATGGCTCTGGGTGAATACTTTTGACCGGCACTGTATACATACATTTTTTTTAATTTTTAGTTGAATTTCACAAAATTCTATTTCTAAATTACTACACTTTTGAAACGCATTTGATTGAAAATGTTTTTATTTTAATTCAAAATTTCTAAGAATAGGGGGAAATTTATAAAATCAAAAATATGTCAATTATTACCATTTAGAGGTACACTCAAAAAATTATGTAGGTAAATTCCAGTGAATATTCACTTAAAACAAATGAAATTTTATTTAAAAAACATTCCACTGTTTTTTCGTTTAAAATAAAAACACATTACAGTCAATTTTAAATGTTAATTTAATGACTAACCAAAACATTAAAAAACTACTGAATATTCACCTATTTTGTATTGAAAAACAGTAAAACTACAGAAGAAATTTTTTACTGCCGAAAATAAGTGTAACAGAAAATTCATTTTTAAGACAGTAAATTATATTTTTTAAACTACAGAAATAGTAAAAAAAATAAATCCTTTATAAAATAAGTGATTTTTCTTTTAAAATAACTTTACTGATTACTTTTTAAAATAACCTACAAACAGTTAATGACATAATTTTCTTAGTGTATACTCACTACACTAAAAAAAATACGTTAGTAGATTTAATAATTTTTTTTGCTTATGCTAGTTAAGTAGCTAACTTTTAGCAAATTTTTAGTTAAGATTAGCATTTTTTTTTTTTTTTTTTTTTCATTCATTTATTTTATTGAATCTTCACTTAAATTATGTGAACTAACAATAAGTATTCAAATCTTAAGACTAATATAACTTAATATTAAGTCCAGCCAGTGCCAGACAAAATTTCATTTGCTCATAAATTATCCAATGTTTTCAAAAGCATCATCCTTCACTTTAGTGTGCCAAGTCAGCAGTGGCCCTCCTTCTAAGGCGTTGGTGACCACGATTATTCAAAAGATTGCGTGCTAAATTGTTTGGATGTGACTCCAGTTTTCGTAAGTAGTTTTGGGTATGTCGCACAATTTCATCTTTAACAAGGGAAACATTGAGATCTCTGTGTATGTTTAAGTTTCTAACATACCAGGGGGCATCAGTAATCATTCGCAAAATATTGTTCTGTTTTCTCTGTATTTTTTCCACATTAGACGCAGAGGCAGTGCCCCATAACTGAATACCATAGCACCATATAGGTTTTATAATCGAACTGTAGATCAATAGTTTACAGTCTAACTTAAGTTTCGAGTTTCTCCCAATTAACCAATTAACTGCAATAGTTTTCAATTTTATCTGGGTTAATTTTGCATCTATATGGTTTTTCCACGTAAGACGACGATCCAGATGAATTCCTAGGTACTTAACCGTTGTATGTTGAGGTACAATGTGATTATTAATCCGAATTTGGGGGCAAGTTTCTCGTCTTAACGTGAACGTTATGTGGATGCATTTCTGCTCATTAACTTTAATTTTCCACTTATTTAACCAGTCTTCTAATTCAAGAATGTGACTTTGCAAAATACGAGTTGCTTCAAGAGGATTGTTATGGGAGCTTAAAATCGCTGTATCATCAGCAAAGATTAGCATGTTAGCAAAAAATTCTTGTAAACTTCATTTAGCACATTATCAATTTTTTAGCTAACTTTTAGCAAATTTTTAGTTAAGATTAGCATGTTAGCAAAAAATTCTTGTAAACTTCATTTAGCACATTATCAATTTTAAACAAACTTTGAACTAATTTCTTTTGCTAAATTTTAAATTGAGTTGACTACATTTTTACAAGATTTTTTGCTAATATTAGCAAAAATAAATGGTAAATTTTATTTTTATTTTCAGAAAACTTTAAATGGCGCTATCTCGGAAACTAAGCCAGATAGAGCAAAATGGAGGCCATTTTTGGTTCTCGAGCTCTCCATAGTATCGCTGGTCCTCTCCACATGTGTGGACCCTAATGGGTCCTAACTTTGGATCCAAAAAAGTTAGCATTCCCGAAAATTTTAAAATGCTCATATCTCGGAAAATATTGCCGACACGATAAAAAGTCCAAAAGCATTTTTGTAGCTCTCAACGTAGAACAAGACCACAAAATAACCAAAAGCTCTCCGAGTAATATTTTTGAAGTTATCGAGTTTTTTAATTCTCAAAACCCCAGTGGTCCCCTAAAATCACGTATCTCAAAAACTAAGCAAGATAGAGCGAAACGGACAAAAATTTTGGATCAAAAACTATGACGATATTTAAGGAACCCAACTAGGTCTAGGCCCATCGGGGTCTGGTCCTCAAAGTATGAACTAAGTCGAAATAAAAAAAAAATCCGTTAACTAATGTTTGGCAAAACATTTTTGCTAACTTTACCAAAAAAAATTGTGGGTTCGAAATCAGCAAATTTTCTTGTAGGTTTACAAGCTTTTTTTGCTAACATTACAGTTTTTTTGAGTGTAGGGCGGAGAAAGTTTCTGGGGATGCTTTTTTTGTAGGGAAAAAAAAACTATTATGTATTCGGCAAGAACTAATTTAGCTTTTTTACTTGTTTATAAAACCTTTGAAAACCAGAAAAAGGTTATAGTCCTTTACTTGGACCAAGTATACAAGGAAATATTTTTTTCGGTCCTCTACCTTTTGTAAGGCGTGAATATTGTTATTTGTTAATATATATTTTTTTATAATTTTATTTATTTTTTAAATGTTCCATGACCCTATACACAGAAAAAAAAATATTTAAGAAAATTTTAATAAACACGTTTATTAAAAATAAAAATAAAAAAAAAAATTTTTTTTTTTCTTTAGTTCTAAAAAAAATATTAAAAAAAATATAAATCAATAAACTTTTTTATTGAATCTTGAAATTTGTTTATTGAAATTATTTTCAGCAAACGACTTACAAATGCGTTTATTGAATTCGTGAAAATCTTCACCGCGGCTTTTTTAGTTAATTTATTTATTGAATTCGTGAATTTTTTTATTGAAATTGAATTTTTTTTTTGTGTGTATGGTTTATTGTAACCTTTAGTAAGTTCAAATTATTATAAAATATTAGTAAGTTAATATTTTGCTACGGTTTCTCTATTTTCCAATTGAAACACGTATATTTTTTATAGCCTTGAACTTGTAATGGTTTTGTTATTATTTTTTTTTGCTTGAAAGTATAACTTTTGTTTGAAGGTTCATAATAATTTCTGTTTTGATTTTGTTGACAAACTCATTTATGCATTTAATTGATTTTCAATTAATGACCGCCAACCCCTCCTTTATTTTAAAGTTAAAGCCAAATTTTTAATGTACTCTATTTTGGAGTACTCTTTCTATTATTTTATTCCTAATTTTAAGATTTTTAAACTTGTTTTCTTGCAATTATTAAATATGGTGACATGCCATAATCCCCAAGGACATAATCCCCATTTTGGTTATGGGGATTATGACCAAATTCATTTCGGCTATAATCCCCATAATGGTTGTGGGGACTATGACCGAAAATAGTTTGGACATAGTCCCAATAAAAAATAGTTATAATTCCCAGATTTATGGGGAAAATGACTACACTCAAAAAAAAAAACTGTAATGTTAGCAAAAAAAGCTTGTAAACCTACAAGAAAATTTGCTGATTTTGAACCCACAATTTTTTTGCTAAAGTTAGCAAAAATGTTTTGCCAATAATTAGTTAACTAAATATTTTTTTTTTAACTTAGTTTATACACATCTGAGGACCCCATTGGGTTCGGACCCGATAGGTCCAGACCCCGATGGGCCTAGACCTAGTTGGATTCCTTAAAAATCGTCATAGTTTTTGATCCAAAATTTGTGTCCGTTTCACTCTACCTTGCTTAGTTTTTGAGATACGTGATTATAGGGGACCACTGGGGTCTTGAGAATTAAAAAACTCGATAACTTCAAAAATATTACTCGGAGAGCTTTTGACTATTTTGCGGTCTTGTTCTACGTGTTGAGAGCTACAAAAACGCTTTTGGACTTTTTGTTGTGTCGGCAATATTTACCGAGATATGAGCATTTTAAAATTTTCGGGAATGCTAACTTTTTTGGATCCAAAGTTAGGGCCCATTAGGGTACACACATGTGAAAAGGACCGGCGATACTATGGAGATTCTAAGAACCAAAAATGGCCTCCATTTTGCTCTATCTGGCTTAGTTTCCGAGATAGCGCCATTTTAAGTTTTCTGAAAATAGAAAAAAATTTACCATTTATTTTGCTAATATTAGCAAAAAATCTTGTAAAAATGTAGTCAACTCAATTTCAAATTTAGCAAAAGAAATTAGTTCAAAGTTTGTTTTAAATTGCTAATGTGCTAAATGAAGTTTACAAGAATTTTTTGCTAACATGCTAATCTCAACTAAAAATTTGCTAAAAGTTAGCTAACTAGCGTTAGCAAAAAACAATTAGTAAATCTACTAACGTATTTTTTTGAGTGTACGTAACAAATGACCATAATCCCCATTGCGGGGGTTGTGTCCACTATACATTGAATAGTAGTCATAATCCTAAAAATTGTAATTAATTTGTCTGATAAATTGTTCTACACGGACTTAGCGATTACAAACTTCATGCATTAAACCCACCCTCTCCGCAGAAAACAGGGATTATGACCGAAATTGTTTTGGACTTAGTCCCCATAATATGAACTGGGGTTATGATCGAAAAATTTTCGATCGTAATCCCAACAGGGAACGAAAATAATCCCCATTGGGTTTATGACCGTTTTGAAAATGTTCGCTGAGTACGAATATCAAAAAAAATTTAAAATCGGTCGAACAGTTTTCGAGATATCGTTATTTGAAATTTGCAAAAAGAAATTTTTTAAAAAGTCTCAAAATTTCATACCGCCGACCCTTTTGTAGAGCTTGAGACAATTTTTTTATTTAAAACAAATTTGAGCCAAATTCGATCATTTTAACCCGTGGCCCCTTCGATCAAAAAAAATTTTTTTAGAAAATTTCCTCCAAAATTTTGGATTTTTGAAAATGAAAAAATAAAAATATTTTGCAATATATTATTTTTTATTAATTTTAGCATGCTGAATACGAACATCAAAAAATTTATAAAACCGGTCGAGCGGTTTTCGAAATATCGCCATTTAAAATTTGTCAAAAAAAAAATGAAAAAGGGCGATTTTTTCCTACGTTTAAAATTTTTTTTTTTTTTTTAAATCTCAAAATTTCTTTACCTTAACCCTTTCATAGAGCTCGATACAATCTTTTATTTAAGCCTAATTTGAGCCAAATCCGATAATTTTAACCCGTGGCGCCCCACATTGGAAACTTTGTATGGAAAAGGCGCGCATCGACGTTTTTTTGTTATAACTCTTGAACGGATATGAATTTCACGACATTCTTTACCATTATAAAAACTGGAGACCTTAAAGAACATGTGGATTGGACATTTTTCGCATTAGTACCCTACTTGTAAATTTAAGGCAAAGTTGGTTAATTTATTCATATTAAAAAATAAAATGGTGGTCAATTAATTAAACAGTTACGGATTTTAAGTGACAATATAACAGCTTACCATTCAATTCAAAGTGTTTCTTTCATATTTTGGTAAAGTCTAAAATAGCCTGCAAAATTAACTGCTTTCTATCTTTTATCATTTTCGATTTTTTAAACAAAATTAATGGGGAAAAATGACTAAACATTTGTTTGGCTCTCAAATGCGCGTCTAGGATCCAATGTGCGCCCTTCAATCAAAGTTTAGAGTTCTTTGTAAAAAAGTTTCTAAAAAGCCAAAACTTTGATCGATGGGCGCCACGGATTAAAATGATCGGATTTGGCTAAAATTAGGTTTTAATAAGAGATGGTTTTAAGCTTTATAAAACGGTCGACGCAAAAAAATTTTGAGACTTTTTTAAAAAAAGTTATTGAACGTAGGAAAAACCGCAATTTTATACAAATTTTAAATGGCGATATCTCGAAAACCGATCTAGCGATATTAATTTTTTTTATTATTTAAAATTTTTCAAAAATCCAAAAATTTGACCGCCAAGCGCCACGGGTGAATTTAATCCGATTGACCTGAAATTTGTACCACATAAATTTTAGACCAAGGACAATAAAAATTTGCCCGGACACTTGGGAAAATCGAAAGTTGACAAAAAAAATACCGGTCTAAAGTGGCAGATAAGACTTTTTTGACTAGGAAACACGATAGAGGTAGATATGACCATTTTGCTTAACGTTTTTTTTTTCATTTACTGTTGAAAATTGTTTTTTTAAATTTAATACAAAAATCATAAACTCATTCACGGTTCCGAATCTGCCTCTATCTCAATTTTTGGGTTTGGGCACCTATGAATTTCTTTTTTAGGAGGGCAGTACAACACCTCCTTCTGGGCAGTACAACACCTCCTTCTGGAGTCAACTTTTTCTTATTAATTTTTGTCCGCTGAACACGAATCTGGCCTTCTTTTGGAGATAGCGTTTGCCGTTTTCGAGATATTGGCAATTTTAGTTTTTGAAAATTAAAATTTTTTGGTAAATTTCATCTTATTTTCGAAAGTTCAAAGATAAATGCTGTGTTTTTCAATAAGTGGATTTATTTTCGGATTAATCTTATTTAGTTTAAAATAAATATTTTAACATGTCAAAACAAATTTGGAATATAATCCGAAATAATAATAAAAAAAAATTTAAAAATGAAAAAAGTAATAAATAAATCAAAATTAATCCAATAAAATTTTAGGATTTAATAAGTCCACTTTGGATTAATTTTGAGTAAGTAAGTATAACTTTTTTCATTTTTCAATTTTTTTTTATTTGTTTCGGATTATAATTGCTATTGTAGATTACGGAAAAAAATATTCCAAATTTGTTTTGATATGTTAAAATATTTTTTTAAACAAAATAAGATTAATCTAAAAATAAATCCACTATTTAAAAAACACAGTAAAAATCAATTCTTTTGTTTACACATAGGGAAAGTATATAAAATTTCCTTTCAGTTGAGCTTAATAGAATGTATGTATGTTTAAGGACATTTGCAGGACATTGTATGGAATTTGAAAATTTTGCCAATCTTCGAATTACAATTGATCTTTTTCGAATTACATCTCAAAAATGGAGGATTTAAATAAATATAATTTAATCTTATTGCACTCAAAAAAAACACTTTTGTACGTTTAAAAAATTTGTTTTTTGCTTATTTTTAACAAAAAAAAATTTTTACACGGGATTATAAAAATGACAATTTATTTGTAAGAAATTAAAAAAAGTCTGTTAAAAATGTGTTCAATTTTGTTAAAATGTTTGTCATAACAAAAAAAAAATCATATGATAAAAATCACAGACATACATAAGGGAAAACGTCACTGATCTGGTCGTCTCTATGTTTTTTTGTATATTTTTTTTATATATTAATATAACAATTGATAATAATACAGATATAAATGCGCATTTGTAATTGTATTATGAATTTTGGCAATAAACTTTAATTAAAAGAATAAAAATAATAAATAAATAAAATAAAAGCAATTGATAAATATGACAATGAATTTATGACTAAATAAAATATTGAAATTATTAAGATGATATTTGAAAATAAAATTGAATTATGTACAAATTTACCTGTATTGAAACTAATAGAACGTTTTAAAGAACGACTAAATAAAGTGTGACTGTGATGATGATTATAATTATTCATATTATTTGTTTAATGTTTAAATAAATTAATTTTTGATTTAAAACACTTTTTATTAAAATACGGTTAATTATAATAAAGTTGTAATTCTTCATAATGATGATTTAGATCTCAAATACACGATATGAAAATTAACATTTATTTTTATTAATTTATTTCCTTATGCACATAATTTTCAAGTTCAATGTTACAATTTAATGAATTAATTTTTTAAATATTTTTTTTTATTATTATTTTTCAATATTGCAACAATAATTCTTTTGCTAGTTTTTAGAATTTACCAAAAACAACTGAAAACATATTTGAAAATATGTGTTTGATTTGTTATTTTATAAAAGAAAAATGCATAAAAAAAGTACAACAATAACAGAAGAGAGAGAAATGTGCAGAAAAAAAGAATTATTTATTTTATTGTATAAATAAATTATTTTTTGGTTGTCTTTTTTCGTTTTTTTTTTTTTTTTTTTTGACTGACAACAATAAACACGAGCTAATGCACTACACTAAACACCTTTCAAAACCCACTGCCTCAAAAATTATATTCTAGACTCAATTCTCCCACTTATTTTTGAGTGTTCGTTCATATGTTTTTTGTAGTGTTATTTTTAAGAACTAAATTTTTTAGCTGTTGGTCGTCTCATAAAAAAACACTGAGAATGTTTACAAAACTAAAAGACAGAGTTTCTCAATTAGGGTAATGTGCTCCTCAGTAAAATTGTTTTTTTAAAAGAATCAAATGGTGAAAAAAAATGTATTCTTTGATAATATTCAACTGATTAAAATCAGGTCTGGTAGTATTGGGAGTTCTTACCCAAAGTTGCGGAATTTTATAACAACACAAAACGGGAAACAATTTATTTGGGGATTTCAAAAAATATTTTGGGACTATTCAAAACAACAAAAAAAAAAACAAGTAGAAAAGTAGGCAGAGCTTTTTTAAGTGGTAGTAATTTTTATAACGTAAAAAGTTTTTTTGAAGTTAAAAAAAATATATATTTTTGAGTAAAAAAAAATTTTGTAAAAAAAAATTTGAGTGTATTTTTTTTAGTGTAATCATTTTTTTATTAACAAAAATTCTTTGCAAAATATTTTCATATTATGTGAAGACATAGACCTACGATTTCCATATGAATACGAAAAAATCATTATTAAATTTCAGTCGACACGTATTTTTGCTCTAGATGATATTCCTGTTAGTTCGGGAGTTATCAAAATTTTCCCGAATGTCCACATTGTTTCATAAGGGGACAACGAAATTTTAAATCACAGACATGGTCGATAAGCCGAGAGAGCCCAATCTTAAAATCGTTTCTTTTATATATATTTTAAGTTTCAGAAAAATCGGTTCATAAAGGTTGAGATACTTCCCTTATTAGCGTTGACATATTAGTTGATGCACAAAGTTTTAACAAATTTAGAGCGCGCCCGGTAAACTTTATTCCGATTTCAAAATAGCATTTTTGAACAAATGAAACAAATAAATTCTTTTTCTAAAACAGAACATAAATTTTTATTAACTTCAAACTTACCTTTAAATCCAATACCATATAACCTCCTCAACGATTCTGTAATTGAAAAGTAGACGGTCCTATTAAACTTAATAGCAATTCTTCATCTGCTGACAAATTTACAATCGATGCTGGCCCACCGCCCGTCTTATATATCTCCCGTTTATTGTTTTCCATCTTTTTCCGTAGAGTCTTCTTTAAGTCTTCATATGTGGAACGCAAATTAGCTACACCTCTTGGAGATCTTCCACTAGCGGCATTAAACTTTTCTGCTAATTTTGCCCACACCTCCGATTTTTTATTTGATTGCTAGCTGCGTCTGTTTTTTTTTTTTTTGTTTCCAAAACACTTCTATATTGATGTACCAAATTGATTAATGTAGTTTTTTTAACATCCGTAAAATTCGGGCTGCGTTTATTCTCCTTTCCAGACATTTTTTTAACATACATATGTATGTAAAATTGAAATTATGTGAAAACCCGTATAACATTTAAAAAGAAAATTTTAGAGTCCGACCGAATATTCGGTTTCGGTCTCTGTTTCGGCCGAATAATGGGGTTTCGGCCTCTATTCGGTATTCGGCAAAATTTTGGCCGAATATTAGCCGAAACCGAAACTTTTTGGAATTTTAAAAAATATGTAAAAAAGTCGCTGATTTCGTATTTCATTACACTTGTTTTAGTTCAATTGAAGAAAATGTTACAAGTTTATGCAATCAATGGGTACGTTCAGCAGAGAAAGCTGCTACTCAGCTGCTCCTCATTTCAGTCAACATGTTGAGTGAGCGCTTCTCATCACTAGTAGCATACACAATTTATGCTACATTTGATCACAAACTGATACATAAGCTGTTTTATTGAAATTATTTATTTTTTTGGACGTTATTCAAAGAAGTAAACACAACAAATCATAAAAAAGTATTTTTTACAGAAAAAAATAAATGAAAGCGTAAAAAAAAATATTTTAATATTTTAAAACATTTACAAAAAAAAAAATGCGTTCAGCAGATTCAACTAATCAAAACATGCTACATCTCAACTGTTGAGTACCAGGTTTCTCTGCTGAACACGCTCAATGTAAAACTGTTTCAGTTCAAAAATTATTTTCTCCTAATCTACAAACGAAATATACAATTTTTTTTGTAAGTTTTTTAAAAAACATATTTTTTTCAAAAATACAACAATTCCTATGGTTTAAAAGCATTATATGCTGTATATCATGAAATCCAGCAAAGATTTTATAAAATCTGACCGAGGGTCTTCAAATTTATCTAATTTTTTGTACACATGTGCTCTATAGAGCCAATTAAACATATCCATTTTCAGTTTTTTATATTTAAAAAAAATCGCGATTTTTTCGCGAATTTAATTTTCTTCAAAAATTAAAAAAATCTAAAAAGTATGCAACTTTGAATAGCCATATCTTCTGAAGTATCTATCGGATTTCTTCAATTCAAAAAGCATTCGATTCAGACGATAGTCTTACTTTATATTAATGTAATAAAAAAAATATTTAAAAAAAAGTGCATTTTTGATGCAAATGCATTTTTTGGATGCATTTTTTAAAACTTTCTCCCCCTTCAATTTTTTTTAAACCTACATAAATCGAAAATATAGCATTTTTTACACAAAATTGCGTACCGCTTTTTTTGTGACGGAGTTTCGTGAAAATTTTGTAATTTTTTTAAAAATACCTTATTGGTTTTTCCATACAATTTTTTCATAAAATTCATAAAATAACAAAAAAAAATTTTAGTCTAAGGAAAAACTACATACCCAGCAAAAACTTGGTAATGACACATCATTACCATTCGAATTACTTAGTAATGACAGAAAATTACCTTTAGCATTATTTTGAAATGTAAAATAAGGACTTATTAATAATGACTTACATAAGTCATTATAATAAAATAAAAAAATTTCAGAACTATATTTTCACTTTTTGACTCACTGTACATTATTTTGAATAAAAATAAAACAAAATTAAATATTTTTTTATTTTTTAAAATTTTTTTTTTAAATAATTTTTTCATTACCTATAAGTATATATGTAATTAGTTATTAATATTGGTTTGATAATCATTACATTTGGCACATTTGCTTGTAAATGTAATGGGAAAGGTAATTCGAATCAGAAGTAGTTCTAACTTTTGAAGTTCCCATTACACATTTCATTACTTGGTAATGCAAGTTTTTGCTGGGTAAGCATTTTTTAAAAAAATCACGAAATTTTGTGAAACTCCGTCACAAAAAAAAAACGTACCCATGGGTACGTTTTATGTAAAAAATTTTACCCTAGTAAAAATATTATGCTAATTTTACTAAATAGATCTAATTTGATCCGTAAAATGGTTGTATCAAATAATATCTAATTGTATTACTTTAGATCAAAAAATATAAAAATTGATACAATTTGATCCTGAATTTGGTCAAATCTAATTAGATCAAATTGATCTTATAATATCAATTTTTATATAATTTGATGAGCAAAACCAAAATACGAATCTAATCATATATGGAGCAATATCTAACCATATAAAGTGGATCAACCGTATCAAAGTGATAGATAAAATTTTATATAAATTTATACGGAAGCATATTAACTCATATAAGATTGTATCAAATTATATATGATTAGACCAGAAAATTTTTACTCGGGTATGTAAAAAATGCTATATTTTCACTTTATGCAGGTTTCAAACAAATTGAAGGGGGAGAAAGTTTTAAAAAATGCATCCAAAAATTGCATTTGCATCAAAAATGCATTTTTTTAAAAAAATATTTTTTGTTAGTACATTGGTATAAAAACGGATAATCAGTTGAATCGAATGCTTTTTTTTAAAGTTACATACTTTTTTGATAAAATTGCAAAATAAACATTAAATAGATTTTTTGTATGGAAAAAATCAAATAAGTAGTTTTAAAAAAATCACGAAAATTTTTTGAAACGCTGTCACAAAAAAAAAAACGGTACTCAATTTTGTGTAAAAAATGCCATATTTTCAAATTATGCAGGTTTCCAAAAAATTGAGGGGGGAGAAAGTTTTGAAAAATGCATCCAAAAATTGCATTTGCATCAAAAATGCATTTTTTTTGGAAAAACTTTTTTTTTACTGCATTGGTATAAAAAAGGACATACGTTTGAATCAAATGCTTTTTGAATCGTAGAAATCCGATAGATATTTTAGAAGATATGGCTCTTCAAATTAACATACTTTTTTGATTTTTTAAATTTTTGAAGAAAATTAAATTCGCGAAAAAATCGCGATTTTTTTAAAATAAAAAAAAACTGAAAATGGATATGTTTTATTGGTTTTATTGAGAATGCATACCGTTAATATAAAGAAAATCGAAAGACCTAAGGTCAGAAAATAGCATTTTTTATGTGTTTTCTGGTGGATTTTGTGATATTTATCTTTAACAACTTTTTAATAATTTTATTCATGCCAGGCGATATTTTTTTTTTAAATTTCGGTTTTAGTTTCGGCCGAATATTACTTTTTTGGCCGAATATTCGGTTCGGTTTCGGTTCGGCCTCAAAAACTGGTTTCGGTCGGACTCTAAAAAATTTATATTTGTCATATAATTTAATTTAAGAGAGAGTTTAACAGAAGGAGAGCGAGTTCACATACCTTTATTATTAAAAATCTTTGGCAAAACCGTTAAAAAACCCCCTTTCATAAAAAAACGGTTTATGCTTTTAATAAGAAATTAATGGAATAAAACCTCAATATCCTTAAAATACCAAACATAACTAAATTTCTATACTCCCAGCAAAAACTTGCATTACCAAGTAATGAAATGTGTAATGGGAAATTCAAAAGTTATAAGTACTTCTGATTCGAATTACCTTTCCCATTACATTTACAAGCAAATGTGCCAAATGTAATGATTATCAAACCAATATTAATAACTAATTACATATATACTTATAGGTAATGAAAAAATTATTTAAAAAATTTTTTTTAAAAAATAAAAAAATATTTAATTTTATTTTATTTTTATTCAAAATAATGTACAGTGAGTCAAAAAGTGAAAATCTAGTTCTGAAATTTTTTTATTTTATTATAATGACTTATGTAAGTCATTATTAATAAGTCCTTATTTTACATTTCAAAATAATGCTAAAGGTAATTTTCTGTCATTACTAAGTAATTCGAATGGTAATGATGTGTCATTACCAAGTTTTTGCTGGGCTGAGATGAAATCGAATCAAGGATGGTATTAAACGTCCAACTGGCAGAGATGAAAAGCCATCTGCAATTTATTTGTAATAAATCATATAATGAATCATTAGCTCTTTGCACAAAGCACAATTAGTTGAGTAGCCCTGCTATTAAACATTACAAATATGTGTGAAAATATGTGTGCTTTAGTTTTAGTTAGTATTACATTACGTATACGCCTCAGTGCTCTATTTTTGTATATAAGTGCGAAAATTGTAATATGTTAGTATAAATTTGTTTTTACAAGTTAGTTACTAGCAAAAGCTTGATTACAATCTCATTAAGACATTTTCATATTATTTTTTTTTACACTTACTCTCTCACTCTCTTTTAAATTTTCCTGTCTACTATGTATTTACAAGTAATGTATCCCAAACCCATTAAATTATCATAAACGAGAATTGAGTGTATAATATGCATTTATTTGGGGAATGAATTTTCCAATCGATTATGCCTTTTTGGGGACAAGAATTGATTTAAATTAGTAATTAAAGCAATTACAAATGTGTGCATGATAAGGGCAAACATTTATGGTCTATGTTTAAAAAAAATTTGCATTTGGCCGACTAACGCTCACCTTAATTTGTAGACTTTTCTTGTGTCTATTGATGGGATCTGACATTAACATATATCACTTGGGGTACATTCTCCATTAGCAAATAAGAGTTTGCAGAAATGTTATTTGGCTGCTTGACATTTTTATACAATTGCGAAAAATACAGTAATTGTGTCTTCTATACTAAACTTATTTTAGTTTCTATAGAGATCATTTAAATGTTTGTAAAAAAAAAAAAAAAAAAATGGGGGAAATTATTAGAGTCCGACCGAAACCACATTTTCGAGGCCGAAACCGAAACGAATGTTCGGCCATAAAAGCAATATTCGGCCGAAAACGAAAAAAATTATCGCCTAAACCAAGTGGATTGAAACACGAAATTAAAAAAAAAAATCAGCGACTTTTTATATATTTTTTTAAATACCAAAATATGTATTCGGCCAAAATGTTGCCAAATACCGAAACCACAATATTCGGCCGAAACTGATACCAAAACGGAATACTCGGTCGGACTCTAGAAATTATGTGTAAAGTCCTTTTTTATTTCAACTTAATCTTATTTTGATTCATGATCAGAGTTTCAAAATAACTTATTCTTTTACGTTCCTTCACGCGATCAATGTTTAATTACACCGTCCGACAGCCAATGTTAAACATGAACCGGATGATATACGTCTGAAAGTAGAAATCAAATGAAGTAAAACTGCAATTAAAGTTTTTCATTTCGTGATCCTATTTCCTTTTAAAAGGACTTCAAATTTTTGAAGGATTACATTTTGTAAAATATTTTTTTTTATATTTGAACTTGACCTAGGATGCCACTGGTGATGGCAAATGAAAGAGGAGTCTCTCCTATAATTTTTACATTTTTTATTTTGCCATATCAGGATAAAATGATGTGAATAACGTCCTATGAAAACTTAATCAAAAAATATGTTGTGTTGAAAATTTGTAATGATATTAAAGGACAAAGTTTTGTCCTCTTTTCCTGATATTCAAAAATAATAAAATAGGAAAATTAGGAGAGATCCTCCCCTTGCATTTGTGGCATCCTATGACAAACAGAAATATTAACAAAATATTTTATAAAATTTAATCCTCTAAATCTTTAAAGTCCTTTTAATAGGAACCAGTATCACGAAATGAAAAACTGTAAATGCAGTAGTTTTAAACCTATACTATCCAGTTCGTGTTTAACGACTTTTTTTCATTTTTGTCGGACGGTGTTATCATAGTTGTGCTTAATTACTACAATTTTATCATTATTTATATATTATTTTTTTATACCCTCCAACTACAGTATGGGGGTATACTCACTTTGTCATTCCGTGTGTAACGCATCGAAATATCGGTTTAGGACCCCATAAAGTATATATATTATTGATCAGTGATCGATTCTAAGACATTCTAGCGATGCCCGTCTGTCCGTCCGTCCGTCTGTTGAAGACACGATACAGTCCAAAATAAAAGTGCTAGACTCCTGATATTTGCACATATATGTCTTATGTTCATAGGCTGGTTAAGTTCGGAGATGGGCTAAATCGGACCAGGGGGGAAAAAGTTCCCCCTTGAAGAAGTAAACCAACCAATGAAAAAAGGTAACTTTTTATAGTTTTTTTTGTATTTTTGTTAAACAAATTAAACATTTTTATGCTTGTAAAATTTCAGAGTCTTGGACTTGGACGCAGGGGATTTGAAACCGACTTTTTTCGGTCCGCCCCCTTTTGTGGGCGTGGATATTAGCAAATAATTTATATAATGATGAAAGTGTATATCTTTTGTGCAAAAAGCATAGTAATAAAATTTTTAAACATTTTTGACCAGAGAGAAGGTGTCCCCAAAGACCCCGACAAGCCCCCCCCCCCAAAAAAAAACGCCCCTGCAATTTTTATACCCTACACTCTAGTGATAGAGGGTATATATAAGTTTGTCATTCCGTTTGTAACACCTCGAAATATAGGTCTAGGACCCCATAAAGTATATGGGGCATTCCAAGCCAAATCACTCACTTTTAGACCCGACCCCTTTCGATTTATTTTATTTTTGGATATGTTTTAGTACTTATTAAATGCAACTTGGGCACAAATTTTCAGCCTTTTATTTCAAGACGGTGTTGAGTAATCAATTTTTCAAAATGGCGATTTTCTCAAAAAAATTCAAAAGTTGAAATTTTTAATTAATTTTGACTACTAAAAAATATAAATAGTTTAAAAAAAGTTGGACAACATTTTGTTGGTATTTAAATGTAGTTTTAGAAAAAAAATATGAAAAAATTATTCGAAGTAATTATCACATATTTTTTGACGTTTAAAAATTAAAATCGACTTTTTGGAAAAGTCCGAAACCTTCGATTTTTTTGTAAAAAACTAAAAAAATTATACTCTAAATTACGCAACTTTTAAGCCATAATTCGAGATGTGATCACAATTCTTTCTGTTTTTTTTTTTAAATTTTAGAAATTGCACCTTTTATTTTTTGGCTCTGATTTATTTTATATGGTGCTCCAAAAAAAATAAATTGGTAGATATTGACCCTACCTTACCCTAGATATATTCATTTCGAGGTAAAAATACGTCTCACAAAAATTTAGAACTATCGGAAAGGGGTAAGGCGTTTAGCATGGTCCTTGAAGTTTAAAAAACGGATTACAAGGAAAAATATGAGTTTTTTTCTGTTTTTGCAATATTTTTGGTATTTTAAGTTAAGTTTTATTTCAAGCAATTTCAGAATTATTATGTAGAGTAAAATGCCTTTCTAATAAGGTACTAAAAACTAAAATCGGTTGAAAATCAGCCAAGTTATTAGAACTTCCCCAGGCATCTAGCGTGTGTCATACCGCTTGATTAAAGAATAAGAGTCCCTTTTTTTAAATTTATTGAAATTTTCTACTGTAATAACATTTTTTCATTATTTATGTTTCAGTGTAATATTTTTTTGGTTTTTACAAATTTTAAAACAAAAAAAAAAAATTTCTTAAAATAGAGATTTCAAAAGGGTGTTGAAAATGCAGGCATTTTTAGCATTAATTTAAAACATGTTAGCAAAACACAATATGAAAAATACTTGTCATCAAATTACATATGAACTTGAAGAATAAAAAAATGTTATTACAGTAGAAAATTTCAATGAGTTTCAAAAATCGGATTGTATTGCTTAATCAAGTTGTCTGCCATACGTTAGATGCCTGGGGAAGTTGTAATAACTTGGCTGATTTTCAACCGATTTTAGTTTTTAGTACCTTATTAGAAAGGCATTTTACTCTACATCATTCTGTAATTGCTTGAAATAAAACTTAACTTAAAATACCAAAAATATTGCGAAAACAAAAAAAAAAAATCATATTTTTCCTTGTAATCCGTTTTTTAAACTTCAAAGGACCATGCTAAACGGCTTACCCCTTTCCGATCGTTCTAAATTTTTGTGAGACGTATTTTTATTTCGAAATGAATATATCTAGGGTAAGGTAGGGTCAATATCTATCAATTTATTTTTTTTGGAGCACCATATAAAATAAATTAGAGCCAAAAAATAAAAGGTGCAATTTCTAAAATTTAAAAAAAATAGAAAGAATTGTGATCACATCTCGAATTATGGCTTAAAAGTTGCGTAATTTAGAGTATATTTTTTTTAGTTTTCTACAAAAAAATCGAAGGTTTCGGACTTTTCCAAAAAGTCGATTTTAATTTTTAAACGTCAAAATATATGTGATAATTACTTCGAATAATTTTTTCATATTTTTTTTCTAAAACTACATTTAAATACCAACATAATGTTGTCCAACTTTTTTTAAAATATCTATATTTTTTAATAGTCAAAATTAATTAAAAATTTCAACTTTTGAATTTTTTTGAGAAAATCGCCATTTTGAAAAATTGATTACTCAACACCATCTTGAAATAAAAGGCTGAAAATTGGTGTCCAAGTTGCATTTAATAAGTACTAAAACATATCCAAAAATAAAATAAATCGAAAGGGGTCGGGTCTAAAAGTGAGTGATTTGGCTTGGAATGCCCCATATATATTTATGATCCTCGATCGATTTTAAGTCGATCTAGCGATGTCCGTCCGTCCGTCTGTCTGTCTGTCCGTCTGTAGAAAACACGCTAACTTTTGAAAGACTTTACAGAGGCTACTGAAGTTTGGCATATATGTTTGTCATTTACCTGGTCAGGTTGGTATTGCAATCCAGCCAAATCGGTCCAGTGGTTCAAAAGTTATGAGCAAAAGAGTAAATTTCGGCAAGGGTGTTTCGCGAATTTACGAGATAAAAACACGATAACTTTCGAAAGACAATAATGAGACTACTGAAGCTTGGCACGTATCTTTGTCGTTCCCCGGGTCTGTTTGGTATTAAATTTCAGCTCAATCGGTCCAGTGGTTCAAAAGTTATAAGCAAAACCCTGAATTTCAGATTAGTTTCATCTAAAATGCCACGTGTTTTAACAAGTTTTAAAAGCATTGGTGGTAACTAAACAATGCTTTTCAAACTTGTTTAATTTTAAAGCAATGCTTTTTAAACTTGTTTAGTTTTAAAAGCATTGGTAACTTAAAAATTACACTCGAAAAAAATTTTACACTCAAAAAAAATTTTACACACAAAAAAAATTTTACACTCAAAAAAAAATTTACACAAAAAAAAATTTAGTTTTTTTTTTTTTTTTACAAAAATGACAATATTTTGTGTACATACGTACGTGCATTCACTCAGAAATATTTTTACAGTAAAAAAAAACATTACACTCGAAAAAAAATTTTACACTCAAAAAAAAAAAAATTAGTAATATTTTTTTTTTTTTTTTAATTACAAAAAAAGAGTTGTTTACTCAAAATAAAAAATTTCTAATCAAAATTGTTAATTTTTTCACGTTAAAAAATGTACTACCCTTTAAAAAAATGCATTGTGGAGGGTATTCATAGATTCGGCAAAAGTCGAATTTAACTTTTCCACTTGTTTTTTTTTAATTTTTTTTAACGTTGGAGGGTATACAAGATTCGGCACAGCCGAATTTAACACTCACTTGTATATTCACGCCCCCAAAAGAGTCATATTTTGCCATTTCTATGTCCCCTCAAGACTTTGGGTCAAATATCACAAAAATATTTTTTTTTTTACAGTCAGTAATTTGATTGCGTTGAAGAAATTTCATACACATATGTTACGTTGCAAAATCAACTGCATCTCCTGCATTATCAATGACCTTTAAAGAAACGTTGACTTTAAAAAAAAATGTAATTTTATAAAAAATTCTTTGATTACACAGTTCTACAAACTGACAAAAAATTTGCAATTCCCTTAATCAAAATATATGAATTAGATAGAATTTGAACTCCTTCATATATTCGCGTTTGAAAGTTAAACAAGTAACGATCTTAAGTTTCGAACAGTTCATCAAGGTGGATATTTTTTCTTAATTGTTTCTTCGAGAAGTTTGTGAACGAAAATGTACACTCAAAAAATTTCATAGGTAATATGAACGAAATACTTCGTACATTGTACGAAATATTTCGTGGTTGTGCCGGAACGAAATATTTCGTAATATTAACCTATGGCATTTCGTAAATATTACGAAGTTTTTTTAGTGATATTTACGAAATAAATACGAAAATATTTCGTAAATTTACGAAATATTTAGTATAACTTCGAAATATTTCGTAAAAATACTAAATATTTTCGTACATATTACGAAGTTTTTTTTTTTTGTAAATACGAATTATGTTTATTTTTACGAAAATATTTCGTAAAGTTACGAAAATATTTCGTAAAGTTACGAAATATTTTGTATAACTACGAAATATTTTGTATAATTACAAAATATTTCGTAAAAATACAAAATATTTTTGTACATATTTCGAAGTTTTTTTTTTGTAAATACGAATTATGTTTAGTTTAACGAAAATATTTCGTAAAGTTACGAAATATTTTATATAAATACGAAATATTTTGTATAATTACGAAATATTTCGTAAACATACAAAATATTTTGTACATATTACGAAGTTTTTTGTGAGCGTGTGTGTTTTTATTTATCGCATTTTTTTACGAAATATTGATCTAAATTAACAAAATTTTGTATTTTTATGAAATTTAAGGTATTCTTAAAAATTAAAAGATTATGTAGTATGTACAAACATTTAGTTTATGGTACGATATATTTGTTTTGTATTTGTATGCAAAATTATTTGTATTTTTATGTATGACATTTTTTTGGTTAAATTGAATCATCTTATGGGACATGTCATTGAGTATATTCCGAATATTTTTTAAAAACGTAAAACAAAATATTTTTTCGGAATCAAAACACTTCCAAATATTCACTGTAATTTAAAGTGGTTTCTTTACGAAAAAAATAGTTTCCCGAGCAAACATTCAATTCCATTTCTAAACGGAATTGACTCGGTGACATGCCCGTATAACTTTTCACTAATGTCGCAACACCTAACAGACTGCATTGAAAAATACGGTGGCTCGCAGCTTATTTCGTGTGAAAGATATTAGTTTGCAATCTATGACAAAGTCATACAAAATAGACCTATTTATTATCAAGTATGTATTTTTGTAAAAAGTCCTGTGTATATAATTAATCAAGCTTGAGTTAAAGCTTAATGGCGTTCAGATTATGTAAATATTAAATGTGCTACGAGGGTCGAAATGCAAATTGATAGACCTTTTTTAAAAAATTTCTTAAAAATATTTATAGGTCGATTTTATCCAAGCTCAAACATTAAGAATTTAAAAAATAGTCCAGTAGTTAATATTCATTTATTAAATAATTTTTCCAATGATCCAAACAAAAACCAAAATTTTTGAAACACAGTAAAAGAAATTCAAATTTTTTGACTTCCAATTCTTTTGACCACCAATTTATGGTAAACAAAGAAAAGATTTAATTGTTTAGTAATTTTAGTACACCTTAGTGTATAGTAATGAAATATAAAAATAATTGAACATTTCCTTTGTTTACAAAAAATTGGTGGTCAAAAGAATTGGAGGCCAAAAAATTCGGATTTCTTCGACTGCATTTCAAAAATTTTGATATTTGTTTGGGCTATTGGAAAAATTATTTGATAAATGAGTATATACTACTGGACTATTTTTTAAATTTTTAATGTTTGAGCTTTGCAAAATTCGACCTAAAAGTATTTTTAAAAAATTTTCTAAAAAACGTCTTTCAATAATTTCAATTTCCATTTCAACCCTCGTAGCACGTTTAATATTTACTCAATCTGGACGCCATTAAGCTTTAATTAAAGCTCGATAAACTACCTACACAGCACTTTTAATAAAAATACTCGTTTAATAGTAATTAGGTGTTTTATTGGAAACTTTGTCGTAAATGGATTGCTAACTGATATCTAACACACGAAATAAGCTGCGAGTCACTGTATATCTTGGGTGATTTGACTTTGTGTTATGCTGAAAATAATTTAAAATTAGAAACCGTAAACAAAAATTAAAAAGAGATGGAACAAATTTTTGTTATTCCATTTCTTTAATTGTTAAATCTAGTAATTCAGATAAATAAATCAAACCCCTTGATTTTGTGATTTTTTTTTCCAAAAAATATTTTGTTAAATTACGAAATATTTCGTTAAGTATTTCGTATTTTTTTGGCTACGAAATGTACTTCGTAAAATAAACGAAATTTGTATTTTTACGAAATTCCAAGTTTTCGTAAAATTACAAAAATTTCGTAATATGTACAAAAATTTCGTAATATGAACGAAAAAAATTTTACGAAATAATACTTCGTATTTTTATGCATGAAATTTTTTGAGTGTAAGGACACCTCAAAAATTCTAGCACATTCTACATAACCTAAAAATACAAAATGCTTTAGTTCGGCTGCTGGTTGATAAACATACAGTGCAAGGCAATTTGTTAAGAGAAAAATTTTAAAATACCAAACATGTTTTTTTTTTATCAAATGAGTATTATTTTAAAAGGTGTTTTGTAGGTTATTTATTAATCTTTAATTTAAGCTTAATAGCATCCAGATTGGGTTAATAATAAATGTTCTACGAGGGTCCAATGTCCTATATTTTGTGTGTTAATATTGACCCAAATAGGCAACCATTCCGATCCCGACGGTTTTGAAATTCGAAGAAGGAACATTTGCTTAACTTTTTTACTTGTTTGGTCCCTTAAAGTCCTAATCACAAAATTTTATTCGTAAAGCAACTAACTAACCCGAAGCTTCCACAAGGAGCATAGGACCCCAAATAAAGTTTTTATGGCCTGGATTCAAATAAGCAATCCAATCGTACTCGAAAGATTCACATTTGAATCTGGTTATTCAATTTGAAACAGAACGAGCTAGAAACATGGATTTCAGATTTCAGTTTAAAGACACAAGACTCTGGACGACATTTTGCTTGGAAGATTTTTGCGTTGAACAGTGTTTTAAAAATAAACCATTCATGTAAAAAGCACATTAAAACATTAACAAAGATCGCCTGGTTAAGAGGTAATTAAAATGTTTTACTCTCTATCTTCTGTGTTATCAGTTAAAAAAATTTAAAATACCCCGCAAAAAAAGTTAGATCTAAAAGCGATAGACCAGTTCCAAGACAATATTCGATCTTAGCATTGAGGTTTTAAAGACCAATAATTTTATAAGCGCGGTAAAATTTCTTATGGATTTCGTTTTTACTAAACGATGTTTTAATTTTTTTTGAGTCAAACAAATCGATCCGCTCTAATCTATATACTTTTGTACAGGGCTGTTGTAAAAATCACCACTTAAGAGCTGATTACACCGTCCGACAAACAGAAAAAAAGTCGTTAATAATATGTGTTTGAAAATAGAGATTAAATGTAGTGAAACTGCATTTACAGTTTTCCATTTCGTGATCCTGTTTCCTTTTAAAAGGACTTCAAAGTTTTAGGGGATTATATTTTTGTAAAATATTTTTTTAATATTTGTATTTGGTCTAGGATGTCACTAGAGATGGCAAATGATAGAGGAGGATCTCCGCTAATTTCCCCATTTTATTATTTCTACATATCAGGAAAAAAAGAGGTAAGTAATGTCTTTTCAAAACTTTATCCTTTTTCTTGGTTTGGCAAAAAAAAAATGGAAAAATTAGCGAAGATCCTCCTCTTTCCTTTGCCATCAATAGTGGAAGTATACGACAGGTACCAATATTTAAAAAATATTTTACAAAATGTAATGCTTTAAAACTTTGAAGTCCTTTTATGAAACAGGATCACAAAGAACTGTAAATGCAAATTTACTCCATTTGATCTCTACTTTCAGACGTATATCATCCGGTTCATGTTTAACATTGGCTGTCCGACGGTGATATCAACTATTTATAGAGTAGAAAAAAAGAAAAAAAACTTTCAAGTCCGCATTTTTTTTGCTGGGCAATAACACAAAATACCCGCAGCTTATCTCATTAATATTGAAGATGATTTAATTTTTACGATTGATTTTTTAAAAATCCAACTAGTATAATCTTAGCAGCTTAGCTTTAAACATTTAAAATGTTGGAAATAAAATGTGCCCAGGAAATTCTAGAAATTGATGAGTTTTGGTTAAGAGATCACTGCAGATGTTTCAATTGTTATAATCTTACAACGAAACAAAGAAAATATAATTTATTAGATATACCAAAGGATATTAAACCAGAAGAGGTGAATTATATAGAAAAAGGAAAAGTATTGAAAGTTAAATGTAAGTATAGTTGAAAAAATATTTGTATAGAAAAGTGGACTTTGGAACAACACGTCATAAAGACATAGTTGTGTCTATCAGTTAAACTCCCATATATCATTTGTGTCTAATTTAATCTTGATGGCATGAAATTTAAATAAAAGCTTGATTAATTACACTGTGTAACAAATTTGGGATCACCGAGTGTATCTTGAATCGGATCAAAATCAAATGGAAGAAGATTTTTTTTTTTTTAAACACTGTTTTTTTGAAATCCTTTTCAAATAACAAAAAAATTATTAATTCTGAGCTAAATAATGTATATAGATTTCATTAGAGTGGCATAAATGATAATTTTTTTTTAAACTTCGTCCAACGCCGGGCAAGTTATGGTTCGTTTTGGTCTTAAAACTCTGTTTAAAGTTTAGCAAAATTGGACAATGTTAACAAACCGCTTTTTGACAAAACCTTTAAAATTTGAGAGTGTATGGCAAGTTTGATGGGTATTTTTTTTTTTATCTTCGACGACACCTACAATCTACACTATCTCATTTGAAAAGTAAATTCGATTTTTTTTTGTGTAGCACAGTGTAATTAAAAATTATACTTTTTAAAGCATTTTACTTACATCACATAAACTTTGGGTCTTTACAACCCCTAGTAAAATTCGATGCAAAAAATTTTTGTAGAAAGTTTTATCCCTTTAAACGCATGTTTTAGTGGTGTTCTACACTCAAAAAAAAAAAAACTGTAATGTTAGCAAAAAAAGCTTGTAAACCTACAAGAAAATTTGCTGATTTTGAACCCACAATTTTTTTGGTAAAGTTACCAAAATCGTTTTGCTAAAAATAAGTTAACTGAAATTTTTTTTATTTCAACTTAGTTCATATACATTTGAGGATCCCATTGGGTTCGGACCCGATAGGTCCAGACCCCGATGGGCCTAAACCTACTTGGGTTCCTTAAAAATCGTCATAGTTTTTGATCCAAAATTAGTGTCCGTTTCACTCTACCTTGCTTAGTTTTTGAGATACGTGATTTTAGGGGACCACCGGGGTTTTGAGAATTACAAAACTCGATAACTTCAAAAATATTACTCGGAGAGCTTTTGATTATTTTGCGGTCTTGTTCTACGTGTTGAGAGCTACAAAAATGCTTTTGGAATTTTTGTTGTGTCGGCAATATTTACCGAGATATGAGCATTTTAAAATTTTCGGGAATGCTAACTTTTTTGGATCCAAAGTTAGGACCCATTAGGTCCACACATGTGAAGAGGGCCGGCGAGAACCAAAAATGACCTTTATTTTGCTCTATCTGGCTTAGTTTCCGAGATAGCGCCATTTTAAGTTTTCTGAAAATAAAAAAAAAATTTACCATTTATTTTTGCTAATATTAGCAAAAAATCTTGTAAAAATGTTGTCAACTCAATTTCAAATTTAGCAAAAGAAATTAGTTCAAAGTTTGTTTAAAATTGCTAATGTGCTAAATGAACCCAGGCAGAAACTGCCAACCGTTCCAAAGAAAAAGTCTCGGCAAAGCACTTAATTTTTTGTGTAGAAGGTAGTATGAATTCGAAAAAGTGCTTTCTAAGCGCTTTGCCAATGTTTTTCTATTTAAATCCGTTCAAAGTATAAACTTTTTATTAAAATGTATTAATTTTCATAACAATTGAAATATTTTTATTTCCCTGCAGGATAAGTGGCCGGTTCTTGATAGTTCTCGTGATATGTCACTTATACACAATGACCTACATATTACAAACTTGACACCTTTTATATAAAAACACCTGTTTCTTTCGTGAGGAAGTGTCTTAAACTCCGGATACATCACCCTTAAACTCCGGATACATCACCCTTAAACTCCGGATACATACCCGTTTCGGTTCAATACACCACTTTTTTTCGGGAATTTTCCAAAATTTTTTCCTAAAAGCATTTTAATAAATTTTTTTCCAAAACGCAAAGAAAACTGAAAACAATTTTTTTCCGGGACATACCCGTTTTGGTTCAATACACCACTTTTTTCGGGAATTTTCCAAATTTTTATTCCAAAACGCAAAGAAAACTGCAAACAATTTTTTTCCGGGACTTAGAAAATTGTTCAAAGTTTGTTCAAAATTTTTTTATCCTTATAAATGAGTCAATAATTTTTTTAATCCTAATTTAATAAATTTCTTTATTCAAATAAACACCAAAAAAAGTTATGTCTTATGGACTTATGTATACAATTTAGATACGTCCCATTTTTTTGTTCTAAAAGTGCTATAATAGTACCATATTTTTTGTTTTTAAAGTGCTTTCAAAGCGCTTTAAAATAGCAACGGCATACCGTTTACCGTGGTTATCATTTTGGACGCTGGGAGAGTACTAAACTGTGGTGCTTTCCCAGCACACAAGCGACCATAAAAGGTATTTTGCCAGCGCTCTCCCGTTTGTATTTTTCTGCCTGGGAAGTTTACAAGAATTTTTTGCTAACATGTTAATCTCAACTAAAAATTTGCTAAAAGTTAGCTAACTAGCGTTAGCAAAAAAAAAAATTGTAAATCTACTAACGTATTTTTTTGAGTGTATCAGGATATTCGAAAAAACAACTAAATTGACCCCTAAAATAGAAGATTAGAGGAATAAATAATCTAGGGGAAAACCCGCCATCATCATTTCACTGAAGACATCCAATAACATTAATTAGCTCAGAAGTACATTTAATACATGTTTTCGACTTATTCGAAACAACTTTAAAAAAAGTTTAAGAACTTCTGTGAGCCATAAAAACTCGAGCTAAGTTTTCAAAACCCTTCAGGGGTTTTGGTCAACTAATGTTATACTTTAATTTTTTAACATGATAATGTTTTTGGGCTGGTGTCTAATTTTAAAAAAGTTGCAGGACGCCACCCCAGTTTGACTATATAAGCTAACGAGTAACGAAAAAGAAAACAAGAACTACTATTTTCATTTTCTTAAAACCAAAAATTTTAATAACTTAGGTTTGTAACTTGGATAATAATTCACCTCGTGGTGAATAAACCCGTTTTTGACCAGCTGGTGAATAAAAAGTAACATAATTATTTTTCAACAAAAAAAAAAATTTTTTTTTCATCAAATTTTTTTTTTTTTCATAAATTTTTTGTTTTTCATCAAAATTTTTTTTTCATCAATTTGTTTTTTTCAAAAAAAAAAATTTTATTCCATCAAATTTTTTTTTCATTCAAATTTTAGTTTTTTTTCATAATTTTTTTTTTCATCAAACTTTTTTTTTCATAATTTTTTTTATCAATTTTTTTCATGAAATTTTTTTATTAAATTTTTTAATATCAATTTTTTTCTCACCAAAAAATTTTTTTTTATATTTTTTTTCATCAATTTTTTTTTACATCAAAAAACGTATCTTTTCATCAAAAATTTTGGGTTCATTAAATTTTTTTTAACATAATTTTGTTTTTCGTGAAAAAAAAATATTTTTTTTTATTAAAACAACTTTTTCACCAAGTCTAAGCTTTACGCATAAAAATTTTCCATTTGTTTATCAAATGTACATAAAACAAGTGAGAGTGTTATATTCTTTGGTGCCGAATCTTTTATACTCTCCAAAATGTAAAAACACTTTTTTGAACTTATTTTTGCACTCACTTACGAAATGTAGAGTTTTTTTGGTTTTTTAATGGGGTCCTCGACTGATATTTCAATTCGTTTTGCATGGAATAGCAAAGAAATATAAGATTATTTTTGCTAACAAAACTTTGCTTTGGCAAGTACACCCGAATCTTCCGCAAAACATTATCATGATTTAATGTTTTGGGCTCCCATTTAAGATACAAAATCGTGTTGCTCAGTGTTAACACCGATGTATATTGTTCTTAAAATACTCATTTTCATATTGGAAATATACCTTTCCGAGTTTTTATGTATTGATACACTGTTTATAATTTTCTTTAATTTTAGGGAATGATGGCCATATTTCTGAATATGATATAAATTTCTTATATTCAACTATTAAAAATCAGACATCTCCAGTTAATCATCATAACTCAAATAAAACATCATGGAATTTACCCATAATATTACAAAATGAAAGACATTTACGTTTTAAACTTACCCAATTAATAGCCAAAGAATCATGTGTCAAAGATTTAGTCTCATCATTGATACGTTATGGTTTAATATTTATCGATGAAGTGCCGGCTAATACCGCAATGACTGAAATGGCTATACGCAGAGTATTTCCAGTGATGAAAACCTTTTTCGGTGAAATGTATACATTTTCCGATTCGCTAGATCATGCTGATACGGCCTACTCCAAAGAATATCTCGGCTCTCATACTGACAATACATATTTTTGTGATGCAGCTGGTTTGCAGGCTCTACATTGCCTGAAACACGTAAATGGTGAAGGTGGTGATAATTTTTTTGTTGATGGCTTACACTGTGCCCTAGAATTAAAAAGAAGAAATCCCAAGGCATTCGAAATATTAACAACAGTTTATGTACCGGCTGAGTATATAGAAGATGGTGAACATCATACCCATTCAGCTCCCGTTATAACAATAGATCCGATCACTAAAGAAATCATACAATTGCGTTTAAATGTTTATGATCGTGCAACTTTTAATACTATACCTCAACGTGAAATGTTTGAATTTTATGAAAGTTTTCGTGAATTTTTAGAAATTGTTGAAAGTCCCGATAATCAATGGCGTTTTAAATTGGAGCCAGGTACCATAGTGATTTTTGATAACTGGCGTATATATCATGGTCGTTATGCGTATACGGGACAAAGAACTATGACTGGATGTTATGTACAAAGAACGGATTATCTAAGTAAAGCTAGAGTTTTGCGAATAATTGATTGATTTTTTTGGTTTATTTCAATTTTATGATAATGAGATTAACAAATATTTTGAAATATTAACACACATATTTAATAACTTTTAAAGTGTCTTAAGATATAAAAAAAACAAAATAAAAAAAAAAAACAAAAACTTAACAAAAAAATATTACAGATTTCAGTTACTTTTAATAAATATTTAAAATAAAAAACATAAACTTAACATTTTTTTTATTAAAATTTATACATATCGAGGGCTTATACTGAAGTTTTGAATTTTTTTAAAGGGGTTTGAATAAAGTAAAACATGTAATACTATTAAATTTAAGTTATCAAGGGGTCATTATTAGTGAAATCAAGCATGAATATTTTTGACCCCCTCCAATATTGATGAAATTTGGTTAAGTTCTTACACTACGTAAAAAACTAACAATTGCAAAATACGAAGGGTCAAAATTTCCCCCAAAATCTCCCAGTCGCGACACTTTACACCGTAAAAACTTAATATCGCTGGTTCTATTATAGCTAGAAAGCCCATTTTTGGTTTGTTTTGAAGCTCATAATATGCTCTACAAGACCTACCATAACCAAAAAATTTTCCAAAAAAATAAGGGTTACCTTCCTTATTTTAAGGTCGTGATAAAGGGAGGAGAAAATGGGGAGGATGGTATCCCCCGATTTTTTTTACTTGATAATCTTATAGAGAAAGTGCTAAAGAATATATTCTAAAATTTTTAAGTTGGGACAACAATGGGATCACTCAAAATCAAAATTTTTCCCAATTTCCCCAAAAATCTCCAAATCACAACACTCTTGAAACTTAAAAATTTAATATCATAAGTGCTATTGTAGCTACAGAGCAGTGAATCAAGCCGACCGGCTCAAAATCGGCTGCGTGGCGCCGCCGGCCAATTTTTAACTTTTTTTCGCGCCGCCGCCTTTCAAAAAACAGATTTTACAACAAAAATAGAACAAAAAAGTTCAGCCGATACTGAGCCGCCGCTGAGCAAAATTGGTCGAGCCGCCGCCGCCGAAAATTTTGGGTCGGCTTGATTGACTGCTACAGAGCCCATTTTTGTTTGTTTTAAAGCTTATAGTACGCTCTACAATACCTACCTTAACCAAAAAATTTTAGAAAAAAAGGAAGGGTTCCCCCTTATTTAAAGGTCCTGGCAAGGGTAGAGGAAATGGGGGGAAAGTATCCCCCGAGTTTTTTTTTACTTGGTATTCTCAAAGTACGAGTCCTAATGAACATATCCTCAAATTTTTGTGTTGGGACATCAATCAGATCGACCAAAATCAAAATTTTTCACAATTTCCCCCAAAATCACCAAGTCACGACACTCTTGCACATTACAAATTTAATATCGTGGACTGTATTGTAGCTACAGAGTCCATTTTTGGCTTGTTTTAAAGCTCTTAATATGCCCTACAATATTACTATCACAAAAAATAAAAAAAATGAGGGGTGCCTCTTGTATTAAAAGATCGTGGCAAGGCACTGTGGTTCCGATTCCAAAACTAGGTGGACAAAAGTATTTAACCATTATATTTTATGTTTTTGGAGTCGCTGATTTAAAAAAAAAAATATTTAAAAAATGGTAGCTCTAGTATTTTTGAAAATACAGTGGGTTTCACTATAATAACTACAACTAAAGTGGACTTTTCGCTACAACTAAAAAAGTTAAATACATTTTGCTGCTTTTGGTATCTAAATTTAATGGAATTATAAAAAAAAAAGATATAAAAAGCCATTCTGAGTTTTACAGTAAAGTCCAGCTATGTCGAACTACTTTTAATATGTACTTTTTTTCTAGAATAGTCGAATTTAATAATTTTTTTGCTTCTGGAGTTGCGGGAAAAGAAAATGTGTGATGTAGCTATTGTAGAAAATACTGTTAAGTTATTTGTTACAAAAATATGTGCAAAAGATCTTAAATATTAGTCCCATTTTTTGGTGAGTTCTAAAAATTGCATAAAAAAATCGTTTTTTTAAAAGCGCTATAAAAAATGCAGCTGGACGCCGCTGGATGAGATGAGTGATAAAACATACTCTCTGATAGTTACTTTAAGAGATGTATATAGTGGCTTGCCCGCAACTTGGAGCGGTTTTTTTCGGCAAGCTTTGAAAGATTAATAATCTAATTTTTTTTTTATTTACTTATGACCCTAACTTTAAAAACCGATATCAAGATAACACGAAAGATTTACGAACCAATGAAAATTTTTTAAATAAGTATATACCCATGGCTATATTAAATATAATCCACGGAAATCTCCTGGAAATAATTCACTTGTTATAAGCTACTTAGTTTTGTATTGATTTCCTTAATTTTCAAATACGGGTAATTCCAAAAATTTTCGCCCCACTTTTCGGAAACATGCCTTTGGACGCCACTGAGAATTTGGCTCATATATATCCACGTTTATATGAGATATGTTGCATTTTTGGATTTTCAAAATTTGCTGTAGTTTTCAAATTATTGCGGGTCAAAGTTCGACTTTTTTAGCAAAAGTCAGAAAAATACATGACGTTTAACGTGCTCTAACTTTTTAACTAGTAATCCGATTATCACAAGTAATGGCTCATATGAAAGCTTAATTCTTCTTCTTTTAGGAAATGTTTTCAAAAGCATACGGTTTTTTTCAGAAGTGTTGCAAAAATTCAAAAACATTTTTTTTTGTGAATATTTAAAAAAACACATCTTCGATTTTTTTAAAAAAAAGTTTGGTGATAAACAATACTGTTTTGTACAACATATCCAAAATTCAGAGTGGGATCCCAATGGGATCAAAAAATATTCTGGTTTTAATACGAAGTTTTTAAATTTTACCTTAGAATAGAGATGGGCGCTGGTCACGTGATTTGCGTGATTCACGTGAATCACGCGTGAATCACGCGTGAGTGTGAGTGATTTTCATTTCAATCACGTGATTGTGAGTGAGTGTGAGTTGAAAAAAAATCTGAGTGAGTGATTAGTGAGTGAGTCATTTATTTTTTGCGTGAGTTTGCGTGATTAGATTTTTTGATTTGCCCAATTTTTTTTTTAATTTTTTGTAAAAATTTTTTTTTTTGGATTTTTTTTCTTTTTGGTAAGAAAATTTTATTGCGTGAGTAGATTTTGCGTGACTCATGCGTGAGCGTGATTGAATCTGGCGTGAGTCACGCGTGAGCGTGAGTAAGTTTTTTATTACTCACGTGAATGTGAGTGAGCGTGAGTTAAAAAAAAAATTGCGTGAGTGATTAGTGAGTGATTCGATTATTTTTTGCGTGAGCGTGAGTGAGTGTGAGTTAAAATCCACTCACGCGCCCATCTCTACCTTAGAAAATTAAAATTTTATGTTTCTTCAATATAAAAATTTAAATTTTCAAAGAAAATTATACTATTAAAATTTTGAAAAACTTTCAAAACATTAGAAATTTAAATTTTCTAAGGGAAAAATATGAGAACATCGTACTTAAAACATAATATTTTTTGATCCCATGGAGATCCCACTCTGAATTTTGAATATGTTATACAAAACATTGTTATTTTTCACCAGAATTTTTAAAAAAAAAATCGAAGATGTGTTTTTTTAAATATTCGAAAAGAAAAAATGTTTTTGCATTTTTGCATCATTTCTGTAAAAAAAACTGAGTTATTTTAAAAATATTTTCTAAAAGAAGAACCCCAGCTTTCACATGAGCCTAAATTTGTGAAAATCGGGTCATTGGTTAAGAAGTTACAGCTCTTTAAACGTGATGTATTTTTCTTACTTTTGCTTAAAAAGTCAATCTTTGACCCGCCATAATTCGTTAAATACACCAAATGTAAAAAAACGATATATGGTACATATATCATATTTATGAGGGCTATCTATGTGTCAAGGTTCAAATTAATCTGAGACACCATTTCCAAAAATGACTAAAATTTGAGCTAAATTTTCTGTAATGGCCCATACAAAAATTTCGGTGAACAAACATTGATGTTCTAGTTCTGCTGAGACAAAGTTAAAGACCTTATATAATGAAATTATTTTGCGTTTAGTCTAGGCATGTTGTTAGCTATTTAAAACACCTACCTTTTTTTAATTTAAAGATTCAAACTTTTTAGACTTTTGTCCACCTAGATATGGATTTGGAACCACAGTGCAAGGGGTGGGGGAAATTGGGGGGTGGTATCCCCCAATTTTTTTAACCTTGGTTTTTTTAAGAGTAAGTTCTAGAGAGCATATCCTGAAATTTTTATCTTGGGACTCCAATGGGAGGCGCAAGAATGTCGCGATATGTTGATTTTGGGGGAAAATTTTGATTTTGGTCGACCCCATTGTTGTCCCAACATAAAAATTGTAGACAATGTTCATTGTAGACAATGTTCATTCATTCCCCCCTTTCCACCACCCTTTGCCACGACCTAAGTAAGGGGGGCACCAATTCCTTTTTTTGGAAAATTTTTTGGTTTTGGTATGTCTTGTAGAGCGTATTATAAGCTGTAAAACAAAAAAAAAATGGGCTCTGTAGCACTTTTTTTATGATATTAAATTTTTAAGGTTAAAGAGTGTTGCGATTTGGAGATTTTGGGGAAAATTGTGAAAAATTTTGATTTTGAGCGATCCCATTGTTGTCCCAACATAAAAATTTTAGAATATATTCTTTAGGACTTTCTCTAAAAGATTATCAAGTAAAAAAAAATCGGGGGATGATATTAAATATTTAAGGTTAAAGAGTGTTGCGATTTGGAGATTTTGGGGAAAATTGTGAAAAATTTTGATTTTGATCGATCCCATTGTTGTCCCAACATAAAAATTTTTAATTTAATTTATTAAATTTTTAAGGTTAAAGAGTGTTGCGATTTGGAGATTTTGTGAAAAATTCCCATTGATCCCATTGTTGTGCAAACATAAAAATTTTAGAATATATTCTTTAGGACTTTCTCTAAAAGATTATCAAGTAAAAAAAAATCGGGGGATACCATCCTCCTCATTTTCTCCTCCGTATATCACGACCTTAAAATAAGGGAGGTAACCCTTATTTTTTTCGAAAATTTTTTGGTTATGGTAGGTCTTGTAGAGCATACTATGAGCTTCAAAACAAACCAAAAATGGGCTTTCTAGCTATAATAGAACCAACGATATTAAGTTTTTACTTACAAGGGAAGTATCTCAACCCTTATGAACCGATTTGCCTGAAACTTAAAATATATATCAAGGAGACAATTCTAAGGTTGAGGTGTCTCGGCTTATCGGCCATATCGGGGATTTAGGGGTTCAAAACATGGGTCAAAAAATGGCGGAAAAATTGTTTTTTGGATTTTTAAGCGATTTCTTTTTAAGAAACTATATGATGTTTTCATATGAGAAGAAAGGTTTTTTTAATGCCTATCCAAAGGTGGCATAACCTTTTAAAAATTCGGTTTCTTTAAATATTTTTTTCAGGAAAATGTGTAAATTTTGGGGGGTACTTATGTGAAGACATAGACCTACGATATCCATATGGATAAGAAATAATCTTTATTAAATTTAAGTCGACCCGTATTTTTGCCCTAGATGATATTCCTGTTAGTTCGGAAGTTATCAAAATTTTCCCGAAGGTCCACATGGTTTCATAAGGGGACTACGAAATTTTTAAACACCGATATGGCCGATAAACCGAGACACCCCAACCTTAAAATCGTCTCTTTAATATGTATTTTAAGTTTCAGGCAAATCGGTTCATAAGGGTTGAGATACTTCCCTTGTTAGTTTACTTAGAGGGCTGAAAATAAGTGTGCGTCAGTTTATCACTTATTGTTAGTGTTACAACTAAACCAAATTTCATCAAAATCGGAGGGGGTCACGAAAATTTTTAGCTATTTTTGATTGATTTCACTAAGACTGACCCCAAGGGCTTATACAGAAGTTTTGATTTTTTTTAAAGGCGTTTGAATTAAGTAAAAAAATGTACTACTATTAAATTTAATTCCGAGCTAAATAATGTTTATAAATTTCTTTAATAAAATTTGATGGCGGTTCTTTTCTAAGAACATCTTACCCCACTATCTTCTATTTTTAGGGGTCATGTTAGTTCTTTTTTAAAATATCCTCACAGAACAACACTAAAACGTAATTTTACTGAAGGCATGTATTAACGTTATTTGGCTAGAAAGTAGATTAATTGATTTTTTTTTACTTATTTCACACGACTTTGTTCTCATGGTATTTTAAAATTTTACTTTTTTAAGCATTTTTCTTTATCACACAAACTTTTATTCTTTTACAAAGCCTAGTTTGTAAAAGAGCTAAGTTTTCAAAACCTTTCAGGGTTTTTGGTCTGCAAATGGTGTACGCTATTTTTTTTTTTTTTTCATATTCAAGATACATTCGTGACACCAACGAATGCCCCAATTTTCGGAATTTAGCAATTTCATTTTTGAAAACGCATTTTGGTCACAATATGAGATAGACAATTTTAAATATAAGCCCTCGATATATTAAATGATTCACTTTAAAATTGTTAAAAAAAAGAGAGAATTTAAAAAAAAATATATTACATATTTTAGAAATTCATTTTAAATAAAAAAAAAAAACAAAAACTTATCATTTTACCCAGCAAAACTTTTCGGAATCATTCAAAAATAACTAGTTCTAGAAGTACTTCAAAGCTTGTCATGATAGGTTCTCAAAGAGCATCCTGGAACTAGTGATGTCACAACTAGTTCTAGAAGTGATCCAAAAGGGTAATATTTTGATTCCAAAGAGCTTTTTTGGGGTAGTTTGGGAACTAGTGATTTGGAAGTAGTCGTACATGACTTCTGCACCACTTCCATGAAACAAATACTGGTTCTCAAATAACATCTTAGAAGCTGTTTCAAAAACTTATAATTTTTTTCAAAAAAGAAAAAAATATATATTTGATTACGTTTTCTCTGTTGGAAAAAGTCAAACCTTTTGAAATATGTACAGAGGGGCTACAAATATTATAAGTCATAGAGAAACATAGAGGCGAAGGTGTCAAATATTAAGTTGTCAAAGTACAACTTGTATACATGTATTTGTTGACAAAGTACGACTTGTAAACATGTATTGTGTGGTGAATTCACATCGACAACGTACGTGTGAGAAATTAGAAAAAGATAGCAATATTGTTTTTTCTTTCACCTTCGCCTCTATGTTTCTCTATGTTATAAGTATTGGGTAATTTGTTTGGTATTATTAGTATTGGGACATTAGTGCAAATAGGTTTTTATAGATCCATTCAATTACCTTATTACAATCTGCAATAAACTACTTTATTTATTACAGCTGGAATTTTTTATTACAAAAAGTAAACAAAACTTTCCAATTGTAGCAAAAATAGTAAGCAATTTGAGTAATCCAACTAAGCATATAATCGTATATTTTTTGGTCCCTACAATATTTTTTTTTTCAAAAATCCCTTATTCTCCTTCTAGATAATTTCTAATTGCATTAAGGACTAAAAAAACAAAAAATATTAATAATTTTTGTTCAGTAAAGTGCTGATATTGCGTTATATTTAAAACAAAAAATAATTCAAAAATGTTTTTTTTTTGCAAAACAAAAAAATGTACAAAATGTTCCTAGACTGCTTCCCTAGAACTAGTTCTGATGGTGACAATTTCAAACAAAAATCATGGGTTAAAGAATGGGATAAAGAATTGGTTCTAGAATGACTTAAAGAACCGTTCCATACATGGGTTCCTAGACTACTTTCCTAGAACTAGTTCTGAAGGTGACAATTTCAAACAAAAATCATGACTCTGAGAACGAGATAGAGAACTAGTGCCACAATAGCTTCTTGGAAGTAGTTCCTGTCGTGACAATTTCAAAGAAAAATCATGGGTTAAAGAATGGGATAAAGAACTGGTTCTAGAAGTAGTGATGGAACCGTTCCATAGGAGGGGTGATTGTTCTTAGACTACTTCCCTAGAAGTAGTTCTGAGGGTGACAATTTCAAACAAAAATCATGACTCTGAGAACGAGATAGAGAACTAGTCGAGCAAAAAAGAAGTACTCCAGCACTAGTTCTGGAAGTCATGCAAGTTTTGCTGGGTAGAAACTTTTTAAAATAAAAAATAAATAAATGAAATTTATACAAAAATATATAGTAGGTACAATTAATTACTTCTCAGCACGTTTTTTTATATCGATATCTAATAAATGAGTGCTTAAGATATAGGGGTTTGAATATAACCCCTCGATATATTTAATGATCAACTTTGAAAATGTTTTAAGATAAAAAAAAACAATTTTAAATAAAATAAAAGAAACAAAAACTTAACATTTTAGAAACCTTTTAAAATAAAAAATAAATAAATGAAATTTATACAAAAATATATACATATTTAAAATATACAATTACTTCTTAGAACGTTTTGTTTTAACAAAACCTTCAGAAGCATCTGAAGTTTCAGGAACGATCTAAAAATGTATTGGAATTTTCACATTATTTTTTTTTTTGGGAAAATTACAGTATCCTATTACTATTGGCAGACAAAGTTAGTAAAATTCGGCCTTGCAAATTATTTTTAAAAAACCACTATACAAAATAGTGGTATTCACGTCAGAAATGTTTACCTGATTCAGAAATTGTTACTATATTTACAATTTTTGGAATTAAAAAGTTATTTAATTATCAACTTCACATTTTCAGAATCACAAAAATAATTTTCCTGAAAATTATTCTATATGAATATCATGGTATAATTCGTAAAGAAAAATGACCTCCAGCTAGAATTTACCCTACTGAAAATACAATTTTTATAAAAATTAACAAAAAATTAAAAACAATTTTTTTTTTAAACCAAAGCGAAAAAAAATCCCAAAAAGTTTTGTATCCAGAACATAAAAAAATGTCCGTGAAAATTTTTTCAAAAAAAATATTTAAAATTAATAAGAAATAAAATTTTTGAGCTCGAGGTCAAGTGTTTGTAAAATTCTTTATTGCTGATATTTCGCTACACTTCGTGTTGCACCATCAGAGCATATTTTCGAAAATGTTTACATTAAAAACAAAACCAAAAATTAAATGTATATTTTTTGTTTTTGTTTTTAATGTGAACATTTTCGAAAATATGCTCTGATGATGCAACACGAAGTGTAGCGAAATATCAGCAATAAAGAATTTTACAAACACTTGACTTCGAGCTCAAAAATTTTATTTCTTATAAATTATATCTGAAAGGTCGAATAAAAACAACACTAATTATTTAAAATTACATTTTTTACTCAAAAACGCAAAAATTTTTTTTTGGCACTCACAATTTGGAAATTTTTATATGTTTTATTGTCTCCGGTCATGGGATAAGCATTTTTGAGACCGTAAAGTAATAAGTCTAATTTCCACCTGCCACGGTATAAGAATTTTATAATTTTTCTTCAGAGTTAACTTTTATCTAGTAAAATTTCTTATAAATTATATATAATTACATAATGCGTGCCAATAGCGTGATCTAATACTGTAATGTTAATTTACATATCGTAACCTTAAATCCAAAAGGCCATAATTCGATATCGGCTTTTTTGGATTTAAGGTGATGACATTTTTATTAATACTTACACATTCTCTATTTGGGCGCCATTGCCGTTGAAAGAAAATATCATCGTCACTATCATCATCGGTTGATGTTGAAAATTCATTTATATTAGCGGTTTTAGGTAAATTAAAATTAGCAGCTTGTTGTCTAACCGGTTGAGTACGTCGTTTTCTATTAGCAAAGCTTGAAGATGTCGAAGTATTCTGGGTACTAGTAGGCTGTGTTGGTCGTTTAAATTTTTCCATACGTTGCGGCATATTGTTCTCTGCTGGTATTTTGTTTTCATTTTTTGCCGAAACTTGTAAAGGACTTTGTTGGCTTTGCATCAATGGTATTTGGTTTTCATTATTTGCCGAAACTCGTATAGGACTTTGCTGGTTTTGCATTAATGGCTCGCGTACTTGTGGTCTAGTAAAAGCCACATTATCAGTGGAATTCTGTAGGAATACATTAAAAAACAAATAGATTTAGAAATTCAAGTATTTTTAATCTAATAAAATAAGTGAGAATGATATTCGACTAAACCGAATCAAAAATATCCTTCACACTTTTTGATTTATTTGTTTAATTTTTACATATTCTTGAAATATCCCAGTCAGAAAAATACAATCGCAAAAGCGCTGTGAAAGCGTTGTGGACGGTTCTACAAGCGTTCCATTTACCATCTTCAAAGCGCTTTCAGATGATCCGAATGATAACATCGATCTACGCTAGGTTTAAAGCGTTTTAAAAGCGTTTTAAAAAAGTGCTTTCAGAACGTTTTATTTAAAGTCATGAAAGCGCTTTAAAAACCAAAAGTAAAGCACTTATAAAGAGCTTAAATACAAAAATTAAAGATATTTTCCAGCGATTGAAATATGAAAAAACAGTACTTTAAAGGACTTCATATAAAGCAGATATTTTTTTTTATTCGTTAATTGTAGATATTTTTTTTATAAAAGTATTTTAGAAAATAAAAATTAAATTCAATGTAATAAAAAAAGTAAACTTAGTAAAGGTAAACTTCATAAAAAAAGTAAACTAATTTATTTATAGGGACTTTCTTCCTCCCATTCTGTCCTTTACTGCAGCCAGCCAGCGGCTAATTTTTGTAAAAATGGTTTGTTCTGTTTCGCTTTCAAATTGCAAAACCAGATGGTCTGTAAACAAAGTAGAAAAAAGTACAAATCGATCTAAACAAACATGTGATAATATATATTTAAAAGGCAACATCTTTAATGAAATAAACGATTATTTTGTTTATCCAATTCCATCAAAAGAAATAGGACTTTATAACGTTAAAAATTTACGTGAAGATGTTATTGAAGTCAGTGTGCATATTGTAGAAGTTAAATGCATTATTTGTAAATTTTATAACGAAACTATTGCTTTAACTCTTTTACATAAATGATAATAATAAAACTTAAAATAGATTTACAAATTAAAAAATGTTTCATGTTTTCAACATTTTGCGTTTTCAATGTGGTGGTAGGAAAAAATTATTTCATTTGATTTAACAAAATGTTTTTATAACAATTTGTTTAAAATTGAGTATAATCTAAAAAATACTATACTTGTATGTACTACGAAAAAAAATTAAAAACGTTTGCAAAAACTGCTTTAAAACCATTTAATTTTGAAACGAACATGTATTTTGTTAATAAAGTGCTTTCAAAACGCTTTTCGAAAACGCTCTCAAGGCGTTCGAATAAAGCGTTTTGAGAATGCTTTTTTTTTGTTACAGTGCTTTCAGAACGCTTTTCGAGAACGCTCGCAAAGCGTTCGAAAATAACGTTTTGAGAACGTTCTTTTTTGTTACAGTGCTTTCAGAACGCTTTTTTTTATAACCGTCGTCAATTTCTGCTTAAGATGTGTTTTCAATTTTTTTAATGTTTCCTGAATTTTTCTACACTTTTTTAAATTTTTCAGATTTTTTTTACTATTAAAATTTTTCTGATATTTTCTTAACTTTTCTGAATTTATAAATTTTTTTAATTCTTCTAATTTTTTTATATTTTTGTATTTTTTTTTTTAATTTTCTGATTACACCGCTCAACATGCTTTTTTGCCGATTTGAAATCTGAAGAGCAATTTAAGTAGTATTTGATTTCCTGCTTTTAAACCTGTTCTCCAAATTTTTTCATTACGTCTAGATTTTTAGTTATTCACGGTATGCCAAAAATTGCGATTTTTGAATTTCTTGAAAGCATGCACAGTAGCAATTTTAGGGAATAAACATCTCGATACCTTAAAATACGAATGTCGTATGTAGCAAAACAGAAATTTTAGGAGACGATTTGAAATATCAAATATCTTTAAAATGGCCCTATGGATTCTCTCCAGATTTGGACTTAAAAAAAAATTTTGAGAAAAAAAAAACTTATGACAAAAAAAAAATATTGATGAAAAAACAAATATTAATGAAAAAAAAAAAATATTGATAAAAAAAAAATATTGATGAAAAAAATATATTGATAAAAAAAAATATTAATAAAAAAAAAAAAAAATATTGATAAAAAAAAATATTGATGAAAAAATTATATTGATAAAAAAAAATATTGATGAAAAAAAATATTGGTGAAAAAAAATATTGATGAAAAAAAAAAAATTAATGAAAAAAAAACAATATTGATGAAAAAACAATATTGATGAAAAAAAAAATATTGATGAAAAAAAAAATATTGATGAAAAAATAAATATTTATGATAAAAAAAATATTGATGAAAAACAATATTGATGATAAAAAATATTGATGAACAAACAATATTGATGAAAAACAATATTGGTGAAAAAATATTGATGAAAAAAAATATTGTTGAAAAAAAAACAAGTGAGAGTGTTAAATTCGGCTGTGCCGAATCTATAATACCCCCCAACATATAAAAAAATGCAGGGGCGTTTTTTTTTGGGAGGGGGTCAGTAGGGGTAATTGGGGAACACATAAACCCATGCGGAAATGTTTAAAAATTCATTAATTATGCTTTTTGAGCTTAAGTAATAAAATTTTATCATTATTTAAAAACATTTTTAATATCCACGCCCACAAAAGGGGGCGGGCAAATAAAAACGATTTTTTTTATTTCCTAAGTCAAATTTCATTACCTTGAACTTTTTCTGACATCAAATTGTTTAATTTTCTTAACAAAACTACAAAAAAAAACCTGTAAAAATATAGCGTTTTTCAGAGGTTAGTTAAGATCTTCAAGGGGGAACTTTTTTCCCCCTGGTCCGATTTTGCCCATTTACGAACTTGAACTGCCTAGGACTAAAAGACATATTCCTACCAAACTTAACGAGTCTATCTCTTTTATTTTGGACTGCATCGTGTCTTATACAGACGGACGGACGGTCATTCTAGAAAAGTCTTAGAATCGATCATAGATCAATAATATATATATTTTATAGGGTCCCCGACCGATATTTCGATGCGTTACAAACGGAATGACAAAGTGAGTATACCCCCATACTGTAGTTGGAGGGTATAAAAATATTTATGATTTTGAAATTTTGGGGCATGTCACAGACTCAATTCCATTCGGAAGTGTAATAAGTGGTTTACTCGTAAAAGACAAAACGAATATTTTTTCGGAATGAAACCACTTCTATGCAATTCCACTTTGATTTTTGAAAGTAATTTCAAAAAAAGTAATTTCGAAAAAAAAAAAAATATTCGCTTTGCGTTTTATTAGGCCTCTGTTCTGTCTTTCACAACTTTTCAATTCACATGAAAATTTCCGAATAACATGAAATCAAGTTTAGTGTTTTATTGATCACGTTTTCATTAGAATTTGAAATCGAATAATTAAAATTGAAAAAATTATAAGGAAAAAAGTGCATTCGTTTTACTTTCACCAAATTTTATTTATGTGAAATAAAACGAAAAAGAAATTCGGATGTGAAATCTATAACACCAAAAAAATTCGGAAATTTTCATTTTCACATTTTTTATGTGAATTACTTTTTTTTCCAAATTCGAACGGAATTGAGTCTGTGACACGCCCCTTTGTTAGTATCACAACAAAATATAACTAATAGCAGTTGATTTTTTCATGTTTGCCGTTGGCAAATGTATAATGCAGTTTATGTTTTTGCTCGATAAATCTACTGAGGGTAGGCTTATCAAGTTTGTCTAAGAATTTGTCTTCTATTAGAAGCAAAAACTGAATTTAACTTTTATTTATTTTATTTATTTTTATTTATTTCATTTGAAGTAATATTAAAAGCCCCTAAAGGCCAAAACCAATATTACTTTTACCGACGGCAAACAATTAGCCTGCTTTCAATTTTATTTAGTTGTAATACTGGTATGTATTTGTAATGTAAATGAAAAAATTGTGCTCAAGGTCTGCTTTTTTAAATCATTTTAATTTTATTTCTCCGATATTTCGAAATTCATCGAATTTCATCCTCAGGGACACTATTAACAATTACACAAACAAAATAAACAACGATGTTAAAACAACTATAGCTTAAAGTTTATTTTGTTTGTGTAATTTTTACTAGTGTCCCTGAAGATGAAATTCGATAAATTTCGAAATATCGGAGAAATAAAATAAAAATTATTTAAAACATCAGACCTCGAGCTATATTATTTCATTTACATTATTCCTAAAAAAATATCAAATTTTATTACTGATTTGTTTAATTTTTGAGTTTTGTGTGGAATTTTAAATTTTCCTGAATTTTTTTTTTTCTTAATTGTTTTTCTGATATTTTCTTAACTTACCTAATTTTTTTTCTATATTTCAATGATTTTTAAAGTGTTTTTATTAATTTACCTCTGAATCATTTTGATTATCTTTAGTATCATTTGTGATATTATTGAAATTATTTGGCATTGGTTGAACAGCTTTAGTTGGTTGGCTCATTGCTCTTTCGATTCTTCGTATTTTATTATTTAGTTGATCAATTTTAAGCTGCAAATAATTTGATTAACGATTATAACATTATTGGCGGTAACGGTTTTAAATAGGTAACCAACCGTGTTAAATATGTAGGACACACTTTTTGGGTTATTAAAAAAACAAAACAGTTCAGACATAATATACTTACATTTTTATCTTTTTCCAAATTTTGTTTATCAAGTAAACATTGTTTTAGAATTTCATCCTTTAGAATTAATTCATCCTTTAATTTTGCAATCTCAAGCTGAAAAAATAAATAAAAGTGCATTAAAATTAATTTAATCATAAAAAAAGACGAAGTTTGTATTTTTACAAAATTCGAAGTATTTTGTAAAAGTACAAAAATTTCGTAAAATGTACAAAAATTTCGTAAAATGTACAAAAATTTCGTAAAATGTACAAAAATTTCGTAAAATGTACAAAAATTTAGTAAAATGTACAAAAATTTCGTAAAATGTACAAAAATTTCGTAAAATGTACAAAAACTTCGTAAAATGTACAAAAATTTCGTAAAATGTACAAAAATTTCGTAAAATGTGCAAAAATTTCGTAAAATGTACAAAAATTTAGTAAAATATACGAAAATTTCGAAAAAATTTACGAAATAATCATTCTTATTTTCATGCAATAATAATATTACACTTACCTTATATCTTTCATCATAGATATTTTTTTCCTCCAACACTTGTTTTTTGTAGCATTCAAAGTCATTTTGTTGACGTCCAAATTCCTTTTTCATTTGATCGAAACTTTGCGTTAGTTCCAATATTTTATTATTTGAATTCGCTGCCGATTGTTTTTCAATTCGTAATTGTTGCTGCAATTCGTTGTTAATGGCCGAGAGTTCTTGTAATTTTTGATTTTCAAATGATAGTTGCTTTTCAAGTTGTGCCTTTAATTCATCAATTTCATGTTGTTGCATTTTACGAATTTTATCATAGCCAGCTTCAAGTTGATAGAATTTTTCCTGAACAAAAGCCAAGTCCAGTATGGCTTTTTGATTTTTTTCTTTTGTTAGTTGCAAATTATTATTTAATTTTTGTATTTCCTCATCACGTTCTTGTACACTTCAATTAAATAAATGCAAGAGTTAATGGAAACGCATAAAAAATGCCAGACAAAAACAACACTTACCCTTTTTCCAATTCGGCTATGCATTTATTTTTCTCTACGATTAAAGAACTCAATTGTCGTCCATCACTTATGGTATTTTGTAAATTTCCTCGAAGTTCAGTAGTCACACTTTTTTGTTTTTTTAAAAATGTTTCAATTGAATTAACGGAAGCATTTCTAATATTTTTAGATTTTTTTGTTGTGGATTTATTTTTTAAATCATCTTGGCGGTCTTTAGGCATTTTGAAATTTTACTGCAAAGAAAAATAAAGCATATTTTAAGGCATTACAGAACTATAGCGGATTTACTACATACATAACGTCACCTAAAATGCAAACGGACGTAAGTGAACATTTTTTTTTGATATTTGACTTGAATTTATCTACATTGAAAGATGCTGGGAAGACCTCCGCGAGGAGATTATTCCACATACGGCTAGTACGACTGATAAACGAACATTCTCTGTAATGCGATGTGCGATCTACTGGACAATCGTCAACAATGGATGTGATATACGAGTGTTGCGAACAAAAACTTGGGCACTAGGGATTAGTTCACTTCACACAAAAAATTTTTTTTCCATGAACGATTTTCATAGTATTTATGAACAAATTCATACAATTTATTACTTTTTCATAATATTTATAAACTTTTTCATAGTATTTATACATATTCATAATATGTGAAATTTAAGAATTTTTAACATTTTTCATAAATACTATGAAAAAGTTTATAAATATTATGAAAAAGTAATAAATTGTATGAATTTGTTCATAAATACTATGAAAATCGTTCATGGAAAAAAAAATTTTTGTGTGTTATCACAGAAGAACACTTTCCATGGTAATATCGATAGAACAGAGTCACACAACACACATTCCGACGATGCTCCAGTGAGTCAATAGAGTTGGATACCCTATTTTAATTGATTGCACACGGTCCAAAAGCTCCAAAATAGAGTTTAAAGCCCCTGCCCATATATGGGAGTTGTATTCCATTTTCGGTCGGATGTAGGTTAAATGGTCGGTTGCAAGTTAAATGGTTGAATAGTCTTCGGTCGGATGTAGCATGAAATTATAAAATAAATAAAAAACTTTTGCTCACGAAATGTGACTATATTTTTTTTATAATTAAAATTATTAAAAAAAAATTTCATGGATTAAGTAATTAAAAAAAAAATCTGCGTTTTTTTGAGGTTTGAGGTAGAGAAAGGCACATGAGCAGATAAGAGCGTGATTTACGCGTGATAACGCGTGAGTGTGACTAAATTCAATTTTACTCACGTGATTGTGAGTGAAGAAAATAATTGCGTGAGTAAGATTTTTGCGTGAGTCTATTTTTTTAATTGAGTTTGGGTTATTTATTTTCTCTTCATAATTCCTTTCATACCAAAAAAAAGCAACAAAAAAATTTTAAAATTTGGCTTAACTTAAGATTTCGTCCCGAAAAAAGCAAAAAAAATTGTAAAAATTCGCTAAACTGTAAATTTTGCTGAAAATTTAAAATTTTTTTTTATAAATAAGAGTTTTGTGAGGGTGAGACAACGCGAGTGTGAGTGAAGCTTGCGTGAGTGCACGTGAGTGTCAGCTGTATTAAATTTACTCACGCGATTGTGAGTGAGTGTGAGTAGAAAAAATATGCTCGTGAGTGATTCAAAAAATTTCTGTCGTGAGAGTGAGTCAAAAATCACTCACGCTCCCATCTCTAGTATGAGGTATGAGATCAACTCGCAATAAAAACCACGCAACAAATCTAGAGTTGTCAAATATTCGAAATATCCCAGGGAGAAATTGATGATGGTACAAAAAATAAAGCACTTTGAAAGTACTATTTTCCAAACGCTCTGACGACGCTTTGTTTTACCAACTCAAAAGTGCTTTTGCAGCACTTTTTTTCGCGAATTTAAAAATGTTTTATATCTTCCACCCATTTAATAGAGCACAGAATAATTGTACCATTCCATTTAGGGGAATAAGGAACACGTCCTCTCTGTTAAAAACGAAAACAGGGGAGACATTTAGAAGGCTTGAATTAACTAAATTATTTTTTAGTCTATTGTGAAAAAAATATTAAAAATTTAAATCAAAAAAATTACAAATTGAAAAAAAAATCAGAATAAAGCGTCTTTAAACCACTTTATTTTTAGTCCTCCAAATGCTGATAGAGCGCTTTGAAAGACAATCATATGAGCGTTTAACGACGTTATCATTTGGACGGTTCAAGAGCACTCTAAAAACAAAAACCATGACGTTCTGGAAATGCTTGTACCACCATCTAGAGTACTATTAAAACGCTTTGATGGTTGTATTTTTCTGCCTGGGATGTATTAAAAAAAACAAATAAGCAAATTATAGTCGGTCAAGACCGACCATATAATATCCTACACGAGAGTTTCCCGGAAAATCGGGAAATTTGATATGTAAAAAACATATCAAATTTGAGTGAAATAGGCTTCTATTTGTTGACAATAAACCGCTTTAACTGAATATCGGGCGAAATTTTCACATGGGGCCTAAGTCCAAAAATTGTCCGATGATATTCAGATTTGATAAGGTTATTAAAGTACGCATTTAACATACACAAACAGAATTTTAATTAAATATTTTCTATTTTCATGAAATTTTAGAGATTTATGTGAAAATCGGGAAGGAGGTTTGTATGGGGGCTACAAGAAGATCTGGTCCGATTTCTTTGAAATTCGTAATGGTTTGAATGATTTGTGTAGATGAAATATGATTACCTGCCAAATTTTGAAAAGAACCCTATTATAATGCGGTTATTAGAGTCATTTGAGCAAAATCTAAAGAGGACCTTTGTATGGGGGCTAGGTCAAAATATGGACCGATTTTTTTTCCAATAGGCTTCGTCATTGGGCCAAAAGAGACTAAAGTTTCAAATTTCAAGTCAATTGATCAAAAATTGCGACAGACGAACGAACGGACAGACATCGCTAAATCGACTCAAAAAGTGATTCTGTGTCGATCGGTATACTTAAAATTGGGTCTAGGACCAATATTTCGGTTAGTTACAAACATCAGCACAAACTCATTATATCATATACCACAGTGTGGGGTAGGGTATAAAAACGTTTTTTGAATAGTTAGAAAAACCGACGTTTTTGAAAACCCGGATTTCGTTTTATTTTAGTAAAAACCCGGTTTGAATAACCAAGTTTTCCGGTTTTTTCATAAAAGTATTAAAAACATGAAAAACAATGCCATTACTTGTTTTTTTACCCAAAAATTCGTTCCAAGAAAGTTTTTGAAGAATTTCTATAAAGTATTTAAAATTCTATTTTTCAACTTTTTCTTCAAAGTACAATTATAAAATTTTGTTGGAGAAAAAATCTGAATCTAAAAATTTAATGAACATTTTCAATATCTCTGATAGAAGGCGGACTAGATACACTCAAAATAATTACTCTGTTAAATACTCTGTAAAATGACTGTAATCTCAATTCGACAGATATTTGACAAAGTTATCTGCCGAAATACGGATTTAAAGAAAATACTTTGTGTTTTCTTGTGACCGAAAAACAAAATTGTATCTGTAATTTTACTTTTTTCTTTGTAATCTCTATTTTAAAGATAATAAATAGGGCTTTTTTTGTTAAAATACAGATTTTAGAAAAATACTTTGTTTTTTTCTCGTAACCAAAATACTAAATTTCATCTGTAATTTTACTATTACTCTGTAATACAGTTTTCAAATAAAAATCTCTTTAAAAAACGTCCAAGTATTTCAACCCCTCTTTAAAAAACTTCTTAAAATGCAATAAAATATGCTAAATTTTACGAGGTGTAGTGCAAAATTGAAGGAACTCGTAATTTTCACAAAAAAAAAGTTAATTTACAATTTGGAAGCATTAAAGCGGGCAAATTTACATGATGGCATTTCCCAATTGTCAAAACAACTTGCACATTAAGGAAGGAGAAATTTATCAGGAATCAAATAGGGACCATTGTGTAAAAGCCATATCAAGCGCATTTAAAAGATATACAATAAAGTCAAGGCATTCTTAAACGATTTCTCTTTAATTTTATAAGTGTTCACTGGAATGACCCCGCTCAAATGTGGAACTGAAGATGAGAAGTTTATTAAAAAAAACCCGTGAGAACATCCAGCGAGTTTATAAATAATTTCTACAAAGTTAAATATTCGCGTGCGAAACATTTAAGCGGGCGCATTTAAGTTATAGCATTTGACTTTACTTTGTGTCAAGTTATTACTATCCATGCTTCCTGGTATATTTCTGGTCGCTTTCATCAACATTTTACAGATAATTCTGTAAATCTACAGTTTTTTTATCGAAATCATTTTACAGAGTTTTCTTCGTAAAATAACAAAAAATCTTGCTGGTTGGAAATCTATGGTATTTTCTGCTGGCTCAGCAGAGTATCTCTGTAATTTAACAGAGTGATTATTTTGAGTGTAGGTAATTGGGAACGTGAGTCAGTTTTCATTTTCGATGGGGCGTGGTTAAACACCCTTTCCCACGCGATAAATGTTTGTCATTTATTATGCCATTTGCACTATATAGATATAGAATTTTATATATTTTATTATCCACGCCCACAAAGCTGGGTAGACAAATGACATTTTTAGTCCCCTGGAGCCAGCTGCTGGATATATTAGTAAAAAAGTAAAAAAAATATAAAGTGTATCGAATAATTCGACACAAAAAAAAAAAGTAAGAAAATTATAGTCGGTCAAGACCGACCATATAATACCCTACACCAGAGTTTCCCGGAAAATGGGTCCGATGGACCGATTAGATCTATATTTTGTCAAATCTTTAATACGTGCAAAAAACACTCACAAATCAAATTTGAGCGAAATAGTAGAAGCCTATTTCACTCAAATTTTGTTGACAATAAACCGCTTTAACTGAATATCGGGCGAAATTTTCACAAGGGGCCTAAGTCCAAAACTGGTTCGATGATTATAAGATTTGATAAGGTTATTTAAGTACGCGTTTAACATACACAAACAAAATTTTAATTAAATATTTTCTATTTTTATGAAATTTGAGATATTTATGTGAAAATCGGGAAGGTGGTTTGTATGGGGGCTACAAGAAGAACTGGTCCGATTTCTTTAAAATTCTGAATGGTGATTGGTGAAGACAAAACACGTTTACCTGAAAAAATTTCGAAAAGATACCTATTATAACACGGTTATTATAGTCATTTGAGCCAAAACTAAAGAGGACCTTTGTATGGGGGCTAGGTCTAAATATGGACCGAATTTTTTCAATTTCAATAGGCTTCGTCCTTGGGCCAAAAGACTCTTAAGTTTGAAATTTCGAGTCAATTGATTAAAAATTGCGCCCTGTATCGTGTTTACACCGTTTACATGGACAGACAGACATACGGACGGACGGACATCGCTAAATCGACTCAAAAAGTGATTCTGAGTCGATCGGTATACTTAAAGGTGGGTCTAGGACCAATATTTCGGGTAGTTACAAACATCAGCACAAACTCATTATACCCTGTACCACAGTGTGGTGTAGGGTATAAAAACAGTATATTGAATAACTGGAAACCCGCCTTTTTAAAAAAACCCTGTTTTAAAAAAATCGGAAAAAACCGGTTAATTGTTCCATATAAAAAATAAATTTCACTACACAAAAAAAGAAAAAATAAATAATAAAGAAAGAAAGAAAAGGTAAGGAAAAAAGAAAGAGGAAGCAGCAAACATCAAAAGAAAATGAGCACAAACTTTTCTACAGGAAAATTGTTTCAGAATCTGAAATTTTCTATGGGAAATATATTTTATAATCTTACGGCTGTATTCAAAATGAAAAACATTGAGTGTCTCAATTAGGGAAAGCAATGCTCTCGATGGAAGTCAATCATTTTATGTTTATAAATGGAGATTAAAGAAAAATAACATCGATTGAAAAGCTTATTGTAGTTACTACACTCAACCAAAAATCATTGTATTCCCAAAGAAAATCGCTGTAAATTCAACAGAAATCATTGTTGATTTTGACCCTACAAATATTTATGTTGATTTCAATAAAAATTATTGTCAGTTTTTGTAAAAGTTGATCAACTCGTTTTTTTGTAAATCAACTCTAATTTTTTGTAAATTCAACTCATATTTTTGTTAATATAAGAAATTTTATTAATAAAAAAAAACTTGTTGTTATTTGTTAATATTCTTTTATTAAACATAAATCACAATATTTTTGTATTTTCGTCGGCTTTTTAAGCTGCAATATTTGAAGATTTTCACACACACTTCGTTTATTCATGTTATGCACTCATAAGCCATTCTCCAGTTTTCTGATGATACCAAACAAAATCCTTAAAAAAAACAAAAAAGTTTTAATATAGTATGAATACATAAAGTAATCACAGTATTTTTTTACATACCAAATATTTACAAATCAGATCCTATTTTTATTTATTTTTATAATATTAAATATTTTTATAAAAAACAAACACATAAAATAATTTTATAAGAGATAAACACGATTCACATTGCTACCAACTCACTCGTCACTCGTTGTTTTTTCCATTTTGATTTATCTATTGAATTCTGTATAATCGTTGTAAATAGTTTATTCAACTTTACTGATTATTCAACGATATCAACATTAATTTTTGTTGAATACGGCATTATTCTGTAAAACTTGATCTACAATGGGTTTACTAATTTTTCTACTAAGACTTTTCTATGAGTGTACATGACGGCCATTTGTGTAGTAAGTAGTAGATACAATTTCAGTTCTTTTTGTATGAAAAATCTCAAACAATTATTTTTTGTAGTCGTTTTAAAAAATAAATACATAAAATTACTTCATTGCAGTAACAGGTGTTTTATGTAGTTGTTTTTAGTCTATAAAAAAAAAACTAGAAAAAACTGATGTGTTGACCGAGTTAGAACAGGAATTATTACCAAACAATTTTAACTATTTTTATGTCTAGAAGTTTTTTTTTTGTTAACGGCCGTTAAAATTTTTGTTATGGTAATATTTTTAAGAATGTGTGAATTTTTCTGTAGGAAAAGTTTATCTAAATGTATGATTTTTTTATAGGAAAAATGTTGTAGAACTTTTCTATAGAAAACTATATCAGAATCTGAGATTTTTTTATGAAAAATTTCTTAGAATCTGTATATTTTTCTGTTGGAAGATTCTTAGAATTTTTCTATAGGAAACGTGTCTCTGAATCTTTACTTTTTTTTTAAATAGTGTCTTAGAATTTTTCTTTAGAAAAATGTTTGGTTTTAGTGATACCACGCTATACGTATTAAAAAAACGTAAGTCCTCACAAAATGTTAGCCCAATTTAATCAAAACCAACAAAGTTATTAACAAATTCAAAATTTTATTCAATACTGTTTATTGCTTCTCCATTAAAATTTATAAAATGTTAGTTAGGGCCTTTTGCATTTTAGGTTATGATATGTCAATTTACAGAGTTTTTCTTTGTTAAATGGTGCTTCATTAAACTAATGTACCAGAATCTAAGAATTTTTCTATAACAAAAATTTCGCAAATTCTTAAGCTTTTCTATGGACGAAATGCATCAGAATCTTAAAATGATTCTTTAAACAAATTACTCAGAAAGCTTTTCTGGATGAAAATGTCTTAAATCAGATATTTTTTCTATTGGAAAATTGTTTCAAAATCTGGGACTTTTACTATCAAAAAAATGTTTAGGAACCTGAGTCTCAATCAACAGGAGCCATATTTCAAAATTTAAAAAAATTTCTAAAGTTCTAAAACCTTTTCTATATAAGAAAATTTTAAAAATTTGGAAATGTTTCTATAGAAAAATCATACTCAGCAAGGGACACTTAAGAAATCTTAACTAATGATGCAAATGCGACCAGAGATTACCTGTCTGAAAAATGTTTTGAGCATCAAAAAAAAATTCCCACCCCCGAAATCCAAGAGCTGGTTCCGCGCCTGAATAAGACGCATAGTTTGACCGGACCAAACGCATTCAAACAATTTTTAAATAATTTCTACAATAAACTACTTTTAAATAAAACATCAAACAATATAATTTTACATAATTATTTTATTTTTTAATTAATAAACATCAAATATATAAAAAAAAGTATTGAATTACACTTAAAAAAAAGAAATGACAAAAACATTTAATTTCGTATTCGAATAGTTTAATTATTGCTATATTTTTTTTATTATTTTATATAAAAGGCACATGGTAATTTGGATTATTTTTCTTTGTTATCCAAATATTTGTAGAAGTTATATTTTATAAGCTTGTATAAAAATATTATTGCATTTTAAAAAAAAAATTTAAACTATGGTCTTAAATCGAAAACTATTTCTAATAACATTGGTTTTTGAGAAAAAATAAAACAAAAACTTTTATTTACTTATTAAACATGAACCTTTTTAAACAGGAAATACAAATTTATGTTTATTTAGTTTCTTCGATATGGCTTTTTTGATTTAAAAATGAAATGGCATATAAAAACTATTAATCAAACTAACGGATAATAAAGAGAAGAGAAGTTGCAGATTTTAGAAAATATTTAAATATTATTTTTTCAATTTTAAATAATGTTTCAGTAACGAACTCAAGTATATGAAAAGATGTAAATTTGAAAAACTGCCATCTTTCTCTCTCTTTGTATTTAATGAAAATATTTTTGTAAAATTATTAACTTCTAACACTGGCGATAACGTTCAGCATTCGTTTGTATATTTTTTAGGTGATTTGAAAGTTCATCATGTAACGGCTGCAGATCATTTTGTAGTTTCTGTAATTTATCATTCTTCTCTTTGTAAGAATCTTGCATAAGTTTTAATTCTCTGAGTTTTTCTTTAGTATCAACGGTTAGTTTAGAGGCTCTCTGCAGTAATTGTTTAGCTCTCTCTCGACCATTCTCCGAGTGTATGGCACGATCTGTTAGTGTTTGATTTGCGGCAGATGATGAATATTGTAACTTTTGAGCATCTGCGTGAGCATTTTTAGCCGATTCTTTAACTTTATCGGCTTCGCTTTTTACATCTTTAGCATCTAGTTCATTTTTGAGTATATTTTTCTGTAAGCGATTTACTTTTTTGGCTAATTCTTCGACATGCTGTGCTGTGGAATTGGCTGGGGCCTCGGCCTCTCCAGTTTCAACATCAATCTGATCCAAATCTTTAGCAGCCAATTCTATATTGCTGTTGGCTTGTAAAATGGCTTCTTGTGCCTTATCCTGAGAATTGGCAGCATCATCAAGATTTTCTACCACCGTATTGGCGGTATTTAAAATGTTATTAGCCAGTTCTTTGGTGGCATTAGCTTTAGCTTGTAACTCATTGACACGTGCCAAATCACCACGGGTATTATATATTATGGATTCGACATTTTTAAGCGATGAGACAGCATTATTAATTTTTGCTCCCAAATTTTGGATTTCAAAAGGATCCAATGTCAAGTCTAGAGTTAAAGTTTTTTGAGCCAATTCTTTTGTATCACCAGGCAAGGCAGTTTTATTTTCATTAAAATCTGTCAAATTTTGTATCATAATTCCACCACGTTTAATATTTAGTTCGGTGCGATTCAAATAACGTTCCGCATCTTCATAGGCAGATTTAGCTTTTTGATAGGCTTCTGAGGCATTTACTTTAGCCTGGAATAGAGAACGAATAGTTTGGTCGGCTTGATCTTTTTTCTCCTTAATCTGCTGTTCGGTATCTTTGGCAACTTTTAAAGCTTTTTCAGTGCGTGTTAAAGCTCCACGTTCGCAGGAGAGACCACCACATGTACCACAACCTGCACCACCGCAAATATTATCACAAGGATCACCCAAACGATCACACACCTCGTTATTCAATTGAGGAATCATGGAGGTCAAGTTGCTAAGTTCTCTACGATATAAATCAATAATCTCATCGTTGGCCGTAACGGACAAAGCGTCGTCTTTCATTTTATTAGCCAAAGTTTCAACACGCTTACAGTTGCGATCTGTGTTGGAGGCAAAGTTTTCTGCATCATTCTTGATTATCGACAAATCCAAAACACGTTCATAAGCATTGCGTGTTAAATTGAGAGCACCCTCTATATTGGATTCTTGTAGTTGTATGCCATGTTCTTTCAAATCCTGTGATAGTTTCTTAACCAAAGCCGATTGCGTTTGTAGACCTTCTAATTCTACGGCCGATAAACTTAAAGCCGAATAAATCGATTCTAAATTGCTTTCAGTGTCTATAAGTTTTTGTGAGGCATTATTTAACTTGATTTTCAATTCGGCTACCTCCTTATCTAAACCATCAATATCCTTTAAGCTAACCGAAGTATTTTGCAATAAATCTCTAATATTTTGTAATTTTTTATCCAAAGTATTGAATTCGGAAGTGTAGGCTCCTGTGGCTCCTATCAATTTAATTTCCTTAGCTCTTTGTATGGCTTCGCCAGTCGCATCTTCCAATTCTTTCAATATCAAATCCCAATTATTGAAACATTCACCGCAGGGCATACAATGTGGAGATTCACCTAAATAGCCACGAGCGCATTCATTACACTTGTAGCCACCAATACCCTCATGACACACACATTGTCCGGTTTCACGATCACATTGGAAATCGGCTGAGCCATAAGGATCACAATCACAGGGTTGACATTTTTCATTGGGATTACCCCAGAAGTTGGATTGACATTGATTACAAGCACGACCTCCAAAGCCAGGTTTACATTCACATTGACCATCATAACGATTACATTGTTCGGAAAGTGAGCCAATTGGATCACATTCACAAGCTTCACAGCCATCACCAGATGCTATCTTCCAATGGTTGACAGCACATTCATCACAACGTAATCCCACAACATTGGGCAAACAAGGACACTGGCCACTAACACGATCACAGAATTGTATGGTATTGTTTGTTCCCAAGAAATCGCAATCACATTGATCACAATTTTGTTGCAAAGCATCTCCAAAGAAACCATTACGGCAATGTTCACAATGATCTCCGGTAGTGTCATACAGACACTTCATACACTGACCAGTTCGACGGTCACAATTTCCAGTATCATATACATCGATATTATTGCTGCAATCACACTTTTCGCAAGAGCCTCCCGGTGTCTCGGCATCGCCAAAATAATTATCAGCACAGACATCACAACGGGGACCATCGTAACCTTCTTGACACAGGCAAATCATATTGTTGTTACGTGAATCTAAGGAACAACCATCGGCATGAGCATTGCCACTAGCTATGGTATCGGGACAACGACAAGGACGACATCCTATTTCGCTACCCAAGAAGGGATTGCCGTAGTAACCATCTAAACAGGAATCACAGGCGTAGCCAGTGGTAGAATCAGCACAATTTAAACATTGTCCCGTACGAGCATCGCACTGCTGGGCATGACCATTGCACTCACAAGCCTGACAGTTGGGGAAATTCCAGAAACCAGGTTGACACTGATCACATTCTCGGCCATACGTATTAGGATGACACGAACATTGACCCGTGATGACATCACAATTGTTATCCTTTGCTCCAATGCTGTTACAGTCACAAGCCTTGCAACCCTCAGGACCAAAGCCATATGTACCAGGGGCACATTGATCACACTGCCGACCTACAACATTGGGCTTGCAGTGACAATATCCACCCTTAGAATCGCACTCTTTACTTAACGAACCCGTGGGATTACAATTGCACATACTGGCACCATCATAGATTACAGTACTAACATAGTTTTCCAATTCCCGACAACGCTCATCAGCAAAGGCATTGTAACGCATATCGTATAGTGATTGATTGCAACCCATTTGATCATATTCTTGACGCCTTGAATCAGCTAAAGGAGAACCACTAAATACACTGGTCAATTCAATGCGGGGTATTAAAGTAAGTGAATCTATCATTATAGTCGATGTTGGATTATCTTCATTGTGGCGACGTCTTTCGAAATGTATCTTAAATTTGTAAACTTTGCCAGCTTCCAAACACACTTCACGTAAGGCTACTACTTGGCGTTCACGATCAGGTAAATAGAATGGTACACGTGACTCGTAAACACTGGATCCCGGAGCAACGGCAGCAGCACAATCTCCCTCAGGATCTACTTCATCGGGACGTATTAATGTTATGAAAGCATCTTCCCAGTCTCCACGAGAAGTGGATTGATAGCGAATTACTACATCATAAGGCATTGAGCGAGGAATATCATCAACGGTTATAATCAATTCAGAATTTTCGGGTACACGTATAAAACCAATACCAGTCCAGTCAGGAACACGATCTTGTGGTGGTTGATAAGGTACCATAGAACAGTTTCCATTATTGGTATATGAAATACAATGCTTGGATACTTCAGCCTCATGAACCAAATGCAATTGTGGTATAAAATAGTTCTGTTTAGGCTGCGAACAAGTACGTCCTGTCATATGGGGACGACAACGACATTGGCCTGTTATAACATCACAGAAATTATCATAAGAACCACCCGCATCACAATTACAGTGTGTACAACCATCTTCTGATTCCGAAAGACCATAGGTTTCTGGTGCACATTGATTACAATCTTTGCCGGTAACCAAACGTTTGCAGGTACATTCTCCCGTATACATATTACAACCAGAGTTATCTACAGTACCCAAAGTATTACATGTGCAAGCTTCACAGCCCTCAGGATTTTCGGCTACCAAATTCCAAAAACCATCTTTGCAGAATTCACAACGTCTTCCCTTAACATTTGAGCGACAGTGACAGGAACCAGCTTCAACACCATTTTCAGGATCATTGACAGAATCACAAATTCCCTCATCTAATGAGCCGATGGGATCACAATCACAAGGCTTACAAACATAAGGACTACGTGTATCTTCTTGGGGATCACGATAGAAAAATGGCATACACTCTTCACAATGTTGACCCTGAGTATTGTGCATACAATTATCACAAACGCCTCCCGATACCCGACCGGATTGCTCAAACACCGCCTCGTCAAAGTGACAACTAACAGCATGATCATTACACTCACATTTCTTGCAAGCATTAGTCTGTTTTCCAAACGCCGGCTTCCAGGGGAAGTCATTAAAGAAATCTTCACAAGACTCACAATTAAAACCTTTGGTGTTGTGAGTACATTGACAACGACCATGTACCATATCGGGTTCAGTAGTTTCAGTACCATCCAAAGGTAAACATTGCGAAGCATGACCATAACAGGAACAAGAACCACGCACAACCATATTGTTAATACCATAATAGTATTTCTCTTCATTTTCCAAACGATTGTCCAACAAATTATCACCTAACTTATGAAGTTTCTTGAAGACAACACGAAGATTTGTTACTTTCAACATATTTTGGACATGAGCGGCATATGGATCGGAGACATTAATGTTGGGAGGTAAAACACGGAAAATGACTTCACCATTACGTGATGGTTCTACATTGGAATAACGTGATGTACATACAACATCCGTGATATTACGTAATACCGTGGGTACACCAGGGAAAGAATCTGAACAATCATAGGCAAAATAACGATACACATGCCAAGTATGACCAAAATCAAAAGAACGTTCAATATACATAGCAGCCGGACGGAAAGTTGTAAATGACATTATCAAATGGGTAAAATGAAATTCAGCTTCCAAATCCAATTGTATTGAAACATCTTCTTTGCCATTTTCCGATTGCCACCAAGTGGGTACGTTAGTTCCGGGTTTAGTTTTATATACAATTTGACCAATACGATGATTCTTATAGGGATCATTACGTGTCTCGTCACGTGTATCACACAAGAAACATTTCTTATCTTGCAAATGTGATAAAATGCAAAAACGTTCTGGTGTCAAAAGACCACAAGTCGAGGAAGCTGTTAGACGATTTTCACGACCGATCAATAAATTGCCCGTAGCCGGATAACAAGAAGATCTTTCACAAGGATGTGTTTTAACATATTGTCTGGGCGGATTATGAGGACGATCTCGACGGCCAGCGTGTTTTTGTTGGGCATCCGACGACTGAATCAAACATGAAATACTTAATATGACTACAAGAAATATTGTCGAGATAAGCGTGAAGCGGCTGCTAGCAGAGCTGCCGCTCCAGCATAACTTTGTCATGTTGTTAAGCTATTTTAGCTTATGATTTCTCTCCGTGACTTCGATTATATATTGTTGTTGTTGATTTGATGTGTGTTATTTAGTGTGCGTGTGCGTTGACTTTTTGTTGTTACTTAGTAGTTCATAAATTTCCGGTCGTAATCAGAAGACCAACCATACAGAGCAAAAGACGCTCTAATTTCGTTTTCAATACAGATAAGTATTAGTATGTTTGTGTTGAGAGTTAGGTTAAAGAACCATAATTTTTATATTCAAAACTGTCTATCCTTTTCAACACATTTTTTTGAATTTTTCGTTTTGAATTCAGTGACTTTACCTGCAAGAAAATTTAAAGTTTAGTTAAAGTTTCAGTTAAGTTTTGATGTAGTTAGTATACTTACTTGAGTTTTAGTAAAGTTCTTTTCCTATCGTATGAAAATGGAGTTGAAGATAATTATAGTCAAATCTGTAAGAAAAATAATTATTATATAGTTGGAATACAAGTAATATTTAAAAAAAATATATATATCTTTAAAATAAAGTTATGATGCTTTTTTTGAAATCTCTAAAAAAATCTTTTAAATATTTGGTTTATTATTGTACTATTTTATTACATATATGCAGTGCCGGCCGTTAGGGCTAGATCACCCCTTGAATAATACATATATGTATGAGTTTGTCATTCTGTTTGGAACTCATAGAAATATTGGTCTGGGACCAAATAAATATATATTCGAGTAAGTGATTAATTCTTAGACATTCCAGCGATGGCATTTTGTCTGTCCATCTGTCTGTTCAAATGGCGATCACGACCAAAATATTACACAGATTGAAACTTAGCATATTTAATGTAAGGAAACCTCGAAAATGTTTGTGTAATCAACATAAAGGTAAGAAAGTTGCTCGGTTTTCACATGAAAATCTGTCAAACTCCATATAAAAACATGTAAAAAAGTTAAATTCGGCCTTGCCAAATGTATTGATACCCTCCACAATGCAAACAAGATTATTTGCAAAAAAAAAAAAAATTGGAAAAAAATTTCCGCAAATAAAAAAACCCGCAAAAAATTTTTTTTTTGTTTAAAATATGTTTGTTAGTTATTACCAGGGAAACCAAAAATATGCAGTATCATGTTTTTTCTTGCGCTTTGTATTGATAAATGGGTAAGGTATTTATCCGTTTCAGAAGATTTTAACAAATCTGGCATTGATTTGTTAGAGCATATTTTTGCATATTTTAGCCTTAAGAGCATATTTTAGCATATTTTAGGTTTAAGAGCATATTTTTACATAAGAGCATATTTTTGGAGCATTTTTTAAGTTTTTAGAGCATTTTTTCACTTTTAAGAGCATTTTTTTAAGTTTTTAGAGCATATTTTTTCACATTTTTTTATAACAACACATATTTTTAAAATTTTAAAATTTTTGTGGGATGTTTTTTTTTTTTTTTAATTTTGTAAGTGGATTGAAATGTTTGTTTTTTTTTTCTTTTCCAAAATAACGGGGTTCTGACGATTGTTTACCCATTGGTCTGTTCTTGCTTCATTAACCCATATTAACCCTCTAACTACCTCACATAACGGTATTTTTATGGGTATAAATTTTCAAAAAATTGTAAAAACACCTCGAAAAAGGGGACATATTTTTTTTTAAGAGCATATTTTTACTGTTTTTAGAGCATATTTTCCGTTTTTAAGAGCATTTTTTAAGCGCATAAAACGTGTTTTTTAGAGCATATTTTTGGTTTCCCTGGTTATTACCAAGGAGAGGACTTTAATGCAAATGCATGTTTTTTGCTTTGGTCATAGAACATCATTAACAAACTATCTTTGCGAATCAAAGAATTTGCTTTAAAATTACATCGATTCGTTAGTGCATATTTTTGCATATTTTGCTTAAAATGCATATTTTGCTATTATTTCGCTATAAATGCATATTTTTAGGTCATATTTTGTATAAATTTCCGTTTTTAGTTATTTTTTATTTTTTTTTATCTATTTTTAAGATTTTTTATATTATTTTTTTTTGTACCCAGCAAAAAATAAACGAAGTGATTCAAAAAGAATTATTGGTTTCACTACATACAAAGAAAGTAGCGATAGGTGCCGAACTTCATATTCCGTAGGAAGTACTTTTAAAATCACTTCCAAAAATGCTACAAAATAACAATAAAACCATCTTTCACCAGTTCTTTAATTAATGATTTTGAAGTACCTCTTTCATATGTTCTTAGGAATTAAATCAAAACACCACAACATATGAACTTCTTTTTCAACTGAAACACTTAGAATGGGTGTGATACACGAAGTATGCAATTTTTTCTACGTCCAGCTTCGAATAGATTTAGGTTTTGCAAAAATGGTGACAAAATTTGGTAATGGCATTTTATTTCTCTTTATTTAGAGCTTAAAAAATCGAAAAGGCGAAAATCGATTATTGAAAAATTTCTTCAAATTTCATACAAGCAATTTGACGTTTAACTACCATTCTATATCTTATATCGAACAAAGTTACTCCTAAATTAAATAAATACATTTACGAACTAAATCGGATGTCGCTGCATCACATTATTAAAGACTGTTTAAGCTTTTTAGAAAATTGAGGTTTAGGCTTGTGAAGCTTTTTAGAAAATTTAAGCTTTTTAGAAAATTGAGGTTTAGGTTTGTGGTCAGAACAAACTGGTGAATCGATTCGCCGTCAATTTTTATAGTTTTGTGATCTTTATAATTACTCCTTTTTTTAATTCGAAGTAAATACGTTTGATTACACAGGGCAACCCTTTTTTTGCCCGGATTCTGATAGCTAATTTTGGGAAATGGGGGTACGCTGATTTCAAATATGGCTATCGTTTTTTTTGGGTCAGCTCGAGTTTTTGAGATATAGCCTAAGGAATCTTTGAAAATAGGCTATTTTTGGCATGTTTGTAAGTCCATATTTACCAACACTTATCTTACATCCAAAAAGTGAATGACGATTTTGAGTATCTTGGATATGCTGATTCCAAAAATGCTCTTACTTTTGTTGAGTCATCTTTAGTTTTGGAGATATCGCTAAAATAAAATTTTTAAATTTATGCTCTCTTTAATTTTGTCTGAATATTTATGCACTTTTTAATAACTCGAAAACTGAAGCTGTCAGAAAAAAGCTAATATGTACCAGTTTTTGAATCCTCGCATCCAATATAGTTAAGTTCGTGTTTAAAATTGAGGCTCTAGAATTAGTTTTGGAAATTATAGCCAAGCAAAGTTAGTAAAAAACGCACTTTTTCGACTCTTTAACAGAGATTTTCTCGCGAACGCGAGCTGATGGAAAAAATTGGATAACAGATTCGGAATCAGCACACTAAAATCCATAAAAATCAGTTGTCAAAGGTCAGGCAAATTGAAATAGTTAAACTTTTGTCAGCCTGTGTTATCAATGAAATGAGTTTTTCTATCACGTAAGGTTTTTAAGATATTCGCGTTTGAATATTGAAGTGCTTGAAATATTGGCGTTTAAAAAAACTCCACAAACTTATATTCTTTATAAATCAGACTAAAATTTTCAAACGACATTGTGGAGGGTATTTATAGATTCGGCAAAGTCAAATTTAAATTTTCTACTTGTTTTTTAAATAATTTCTAAATTTTAAAAAGCATTATAATACCTATAATATACTATTAATATACTATTAAAATAAAGTTCAAATCTTTTCTTGCAACCTTGATTCAAACTTTTTTTAAAATACATGGAATTGAACGAAAAATTAATTTAATGAATTCATAAAAAAATAGTTAATTTGAAATGAATTCTTTGACCTTGTTTAAAAGAACAATAAAAAAGGAATAAATTCGTTTTTAGGGTCATTGAAAGAAAAAAAAAAAATAGAAACTCATTCGATTCAATACAATGTAAACATGAAATTAATTCTTTCGACTAAAAAAAATTGAATTGAATTAAGAAACTAATATTTTAGAAGCTTAAATTATATAAGGGATTTTGGTATGGTACATTTGGGAATAGTGGAAATCGTCGGAAATAATAGAAATCATGGGGGTTTCGCTCATGGGCTGACTTATTGCAAATATAATTTGATATATGTGGGATTTCGGTACATTTTGGAATTTTTTAATTTTATATGTCACCACAATTAAAACGTAAACGCCATCGGGACTAACGGAGATGATAACCCATATCTTCGCTCGGTTTTAAGCCGATCTAGCGATACCCGTCTGTCCGTTGAAATAGCAATCACAACCAAAATATGAAGCAGAGAAGATTGTATCTAATATAGATACATATCGATGTTTCGTTAAGTTTGGTATTGCATTTAAGCGATATCGGTTTAGCGGTTCAAAAAATAATGAACGAAAATGTACACCTCAATAATTTCGTTACATTCCACATAATCCAAACTGATTTAATTCGGGGGCTGTGGATTTTTTTTTTTTCAAATAAAAAGCTAGTTTGTTATCGAAAATTTTATTTTACCATTTGTTACCAAAAATTTTGTTTAATAATTTTTTGGTAAACAATTTTTTCACAAAATTATTATTTTTTATGAATTATTTTTTTTTAATTTTTCATCAACTTTTTTTTTTGCAATTTTTCACAACTTTTTTTTTTTAATTTTTTATCAAATTTTTTTTTAATTTTCCATCAACATTTTTTTTTTGTAAATTAAGTTTTTGCAATAATCCTTTTACATTGTAGGGGAAATTATAGGGTTATATAGTCGCAACAAAAAGTCGATTTTTCGACTTTTTTTCAATTTCTAGAAAGTCGACAACATATTATTTTAGTCAACAACATATTATTTACTCTGCTGTCTATTTCTCTGCTGACGTCAACGTTTCTCCGTTATTTTTTTTGCATGACCATACAAAGGGCTTTTATGTTTCTTGTTTAGTGTCATTGCTGTTGCTAATTCTCTAGCCTTTCCCAACCTTTTTTTACGCGGTACAAGAGACCGGTAGGTGGTTTGTTGCTGGGATTTTTTAATGACGAAGGTATAACACTGGTCATTAATGATTCAAAACAGCAAGAAATCGGCTACTTGGTCAATTGTAATTGCGTTTGGATTACTGATTTGATATTTTTTTTTTTTAAATTAGTTTTAATGACAGGTCGTTTCCGGTTAGACTTCTGTAATATACGTGGGCTTAGGGCGAATTTTCTGTCTGTATATGCTCACATTCGTTTCCATCGGCCGAATATTTTCGCCTTATGTGAGACCCAGGTAAGTGAGGATGCTGATCCACAGGATTTTCACTTACCTGGTTATCACCTTCTATCGCTTTTTATCTTCCATAGGGGCCTTGCGGTATACGTCAGAAATGATGTCGTGTATCAGTGCCAGGGACGCCTGGGCACTAGTGATCCCAAATTTAACTGTCTTTGGGTTAAGTTTGGGATAGGGTCACACGCATTATATTTCGGATTCCTTTACAGGAGTCCAAATGCAACAGGGGAGGATACCTTTAATGGCTTTGACACTTTGTCTGATAACATCACCGAAATACTTGCGAGTTGTCCGAGCGCTGAAGTAGTCGTCGCTGGGGACTTCAACGTTCACAATTCTTCTTGGCTACGCCATTCCAGCCATACCACTCCCGATGGCCAATACGTTGAGCTTTTCGCAGCGCACAACCACCTGACGCAACTAGTGGACGAACCAACACACAATGCGTGTGTTGAAGGGCAACAGCAAAATACTCTCGACCTTTTTCTTACTTCACACCCTGAAAAGTATGAAGTAAAAGTACTTGATCCTCTTGGTAACTCAGATCATAGCACTATTTCAGCATCCTTTTCGTACTCTGCACTTCAGAGCGTTTTTCGACCAGCTACTAAACGCTCGGTTTACATTTACGAAAAGGCTCGTTGGGTAGAACTTAATGAATTTTTCCGGAAATTCAACTGGAAACTCTGTTTCCTTGACGGTAACGTCGATGCCGCGGCTGAAATGGTGGGTAATGTGATAATGCTTGGAATGAAGAAATTTATTCCATCAAAGCTAATTTCGGTTAAGTCAAAGGATAAGTGTTGGTTTAACCAGACTTGCAGGAATGCAGTTAGATCTAAAGAGGAAGCATTCAGGAATTGGCGGGACGACAAAAACGACAATTCTGATATGCTGCGCAAGCAGGCGAGAACAAATTGTGCCAGGGTACTGAGACGCGAGAAGCTTCTCTACGAACAGCGTCTCCGTGCTAAAGTTCTTTCTGCCCCTCGGGGTAGTAAGAGCTTTTGGTCATTCGTAAAGAGAGTAAGGGACAATGCTAGTTCTTCTATCCCGACCCTTATAAAAGATGACCAAGTGTTCACTGACCCGGTTGATAAGGCTAACCTTTTCGCTGATTTATTTGCAAGAAATTCGTTCTTGCCGGAAGGCGATCAACCACTGCCAGAACTTGAAAGAGTATCCAGTACTATGCCCAAGATATTTTTCCGAGCTCGTGCAGTTAAAAGGGTTCTTGAAGATCTCAACGTAAATAAGTCACCGGGACCCGATGGCATTCCAGCACTGGTTTTAAAGCAGTGCTCATCGGCGTTAGCCCGTCCATTGGCAAACCTTTTTAGCTTTTCGTTACGTAAGGGTACCTACCCCTCCTGCTGGAAAGTGGCTAACGTTCAACCGATCCCTAAGAAAGGTGCGTCTTCAAACCCCGAGAACTATCGCCCCATATCTATTTGTTCTACGCTCTCGAAGGTAATGGAGAGCATGGTAAATCACCATCTTGTTGACTATTTAGAGTCAAACTCACTTTTCAGTGACCGACAGTATGGCTTCCGTAAACGTCGCTCTACGGGAGACTTGATGGCGTTTCTTTCGGAACGTTGGAGTCGTTCTATCCACCAATTTGGTGAAAGTAAGGTGGTTGCTTTGGATATTTCCAAGGCTTTCGATCGTGTGTGGCACGACGCACTTATTTCTAAACTCATTGCCTTTGGTGTAAGCAGTGATTTCTCTCGATTTATATTGAGTTTCCTCCGAGACCGAAGTATACGTGTTGTTGTTGATGGGGTGTCATCGCATAGGTTTCGACTTAACTCTGGAGTACCGCAAGGTTCCGTTCTTTCTCCTACTCTTTTTCTTATCTTTATTAATGACCTTCTTAGTCAAACTTTCAACCCTATCTACTCTTTTGCAGACGACAGCAACATTTGTCATTCATTTTCCTTCGATCATAGGCCAAGCCTTGTAGAGGTTGGGCGCGTGCGGCAGATTATGAATGACACTCTCAATCAGGACCTGTTGACAATCTCTGAATGGGGTCTTGCGAATAGGGTCGATTTTAATGCACGCAAGACCCAATGTTGTATGTTGACCCATAGACGTATTGTGGAACCAACATTGTCGTCTGTATCTATTGGTGGTATCGATATTGAGGAATCAGATTCTCTTGATGTTCTGGGCATGAAAATCCAGTGTGATGTCCGTTGGAATAAACATGTTTTTCAAGTGTCGAAAGAAGCATTCAAGTGTCTTGGTTTCTTAAAACGGTGCAAGAACTACTTCACTCCTACTGATCTCCTTAATATTTATACCTCCTATATCCGGCCGAAGATGGAATACAACTCCCATATATGGGCAGGGGCTTCAGAGTCTATTCTGAAGCTTCTGGACCGTGTTCAAAGGAGGGCGTCGAAGCTAATCAATGACAGTAGGGTATCCAACTCTATTGACTCTTTGGAGCATCGTCGGAATGTGGGTTGTGTAACACTGTTCTATCGATATTATCATGGTAAGTGTTCTGCTGAGATAAGCGAACTTATTCCCCGAGCACGGGTTTTTGTTCGGAATACTCGCTTGTCTAGTAGGGCTCATCCATTTGTTGTCGATTGCCCAGTGTACCGCACAACGCATTACAGAGAAAATTCATTTATAAGCCGAACTATCCGTATGTGGAATATACTTCCTGTAGAGGTCTTCCCTGTCAACTACAATTTGGAAAAGTTCAAATCAAATATCCACAAACACTACTCCCTCTATCCTCCCTCCCATAACCTATTTTCCTAATTATCAACACAATGCACTGCATTTATAGGGGACATCCCCTGAGTGTTGGTTAAGTCAAAAAAAAAAAAAAAATAATACTTTTCGTTAATTGTCGATGTGGTGAGGCAACAAAATGACCATAAAATAGAATTTGGGCTCAAATATATACAAAACCAATAAGATCGGATCTTTATCTATCTAGGGAACGCGTTGGGTCCAGGAAAACATGAATTTTATACGTAAATTTGCTGTTTTCAAAAATTAGTGTGACAACTTCACGGACCGTCACTGATGGTAACAACGAAATGCCAATAGCTTTAGTTATTGTTAAACTCCGCTGTCATTTGAGAATTTTTTTCAGAAGAAATTATTTTCATCTGGCAAAATTTAAAAAAAAAAACAAATCAAGTAGATAAAGTCGAAAGCAAAAGTCGACTTTTCGACTTTTTAACAACAAAAAAGTCGATTTCGACTTTGTCATACAAAAATTCGATTAATCGACTTTTCGACTACAGAACCCTAGGGGATTAACATATTCAGCAAGGCCGAATGACAAAGAAATATGTTAGTATGACAATATCAATGTGTAAAAACTTCGTCAAACAAGATTAAATTAGAAAAGGTCCTATGCACTGCGACCGATTGGATCTTTTGTGACCTATATGTTGAGGATTTTAATAAAGCCAAGAATCTTATTTCGTATGGATTCCCATGTCATTTGGATCTAATAAATGTCCCCCTAAACGACGAGTTCGCTTTACTAGATTATTTTGTAAAATTTTTTTTTCAGGTAAGTGAAATGAACATACCCAGTCAGAAATTGCCAACCGTACCAAAAATTTTGTGTTGGTACAATATCGGGCTAGCCAAAAATACAACATTGTATAATGTAAAACCGTTTTACTAAAAATATTGTGTTGGCACAACTTTGTGTTTACATAAAACACTACACTATAGATTATAATTTAAAAGTTTAACATTTTTATTTTTTAAAAAAAGTTTTTGATTTACATAGACCTCAACTCTTTAATCTAAGTGAACACTTAAGTAGTTGCTTTTTCAACCAATTTGTACAAAATGGTAACTAAAAAGCCCTACATCGAGATTTTCAATCCATCCCTAAGCAAAAGTTAAATCCAATGTCGTAAATTTGTAAAATCAATGTTAACCCAACGTCAAAACAAAAGTCGAGCGATCGTTGGCCACTGTTATCATTTCAACCTCGGAATGACGTCGTAGACTTAGAAACGGGTATGATTCGCCAACGTTGGTACCGTCGCCGCCAACTTCATTCCAACGTTGGCCCGTTTGTATTTTTCTGCCTGGGTATTTGTGAGCATATATGATCATATATGCTTCATATATGTACATGTATGCCATATATTTACATATGGGTTCACTTTACGTATATGGACGTATATGATTCATACATAATTATGTATGACCACACATATGTTCATTTATGTACATATGTGCCCATATATGGTTCATATATGGTCACATATCTTCATATATGTATCCATATATCCTCGTATATGTTTCCATATACGAACATTTTTCACCGGGAGATTTAAAATTTTAATTTAATTTACTGCTATTGTGTAGACTAGGGCTTTCCAACCTTTTTGGCTCGCGTACCCCTTTTTTTAAATTTTATCAGCCGCGTACCCCCAAACCTTGTTTGTCAAAAACTTGTTTAGGTGGCGGAGTGGTTCGGCGGGAGAAGTTGAGGCACACCTTCCATCTTGCGTTATAGGTTTGCAAATAGATAAATTATTGGTTTTCACACAATCAATACGGTTTTATCAGTATTTAAACAATTTTTTTTAATTCACGCCCCCAAAAAGAGGCATGCCGAAAAATAATTTACTTTTCAGATACTCTTGGATCATGACGATCATATGGCATAAAAATGTTTCATTTATTGAACAAATATACAAAAACAGCATGTAGAAAAATTAGTTTTTCTAGGGTAGTTTTAGTTCTTCAACATTTTTATTCAGATTTTTTGTCCATATACGAACTTGACCAGCCTATGACCATAGGGGTCTTACTATCTTTCGGACTGCATCGCGGATAGACGGGCATTACTAGAATGCACAGATAGGCGGACATTACTAGAATGTCTTAAATCGATCACTGGAGGGTCTCCTACCGATATTTCGACGCGTTACACACAGAATGACAAAGTGAGCATACCCCCAACTGTGTTTTTTGTTATAAATTGTTATAACCAAGAAAAGGACTTTCATGTAAATGCATGTTGTCCCCTTTTGTCTTAGAACAGCATTAACCAAATCTCTTTGCAAATCAAAGAATTTGCTTTAAAATTCGATTCGTTAGTGCATGGTTATGCATATTTTACTAAAAATGCATATTTTACTAAAAATTCATATTTTTGCATATTCTGCAATAAATGCAAATTCTTGGTTTTTGTATAAAGTTGTAGTTTTAGCTTATTTTTCCATTTTTTTAAACTTTTTTGAAGCGTCGTTAATTTGCTGCCCAATTGGGCTCAATTTTTTTTTTCGAGGTCACTGAAATATTTGTTCGACCGAAGCGATTTTTTTCGTACATAGTAAAGTAAAATAATACTAAAAAATTTTAAATCGAATTTTTAAATTTTTGAGATTTTTTTTCATAAAAATTAAAATGCACTGTTTTTGTATTTATTTTTAGTGCATTTTAGGATTTCTTGGGCACATTTTAGTTGCTCCCTGGTTATTACTAAACAAAATTAAAAAAAAAAAAAATGCAAAAAACAATAACTAAAATTTCGCGTACCTTCCCCCCCCCCCCCTTTTCGCGTACCCCTGCTGGTACGCGTACCATAGGTTGGTAACCGCTGGTGTAGATATTTCCGACTAAATACACCTTTTTTGGGCGAATATTTTTACTATTCGAAACCGAAGGCGAATATTCACAAAAAAAATATTTTGTAGTAAAAAAGTTAAATTCGACTTGGCGGAATCCACCAATGTATGTATAAAAATATCGTCTAGAATGATTTTTTTTGGACAAAAAACTTATTTTTAGACATTTTTGTAAAAAAAAAAAAGAAATTTGAGTGTAAAATTTTTGAGCGGAAAATTTTGTTGAGAGTAAAAGTTTTTTTAGTTGCATGAGTGATAAATCTTTTTGCCTGCCGCTGTCCCGAACAGTGATTCCAGTGGTTGACACATTTAGATTCCCTCCCTGGTCGCAATCTTTTCATGATATGTACGCCCAATTTTTTTAAATAAAAAGCTTTCGATTTCTTTTTTCGCCCCTTTCACAGAGCTTCAAACAATCTTTCATTTAATCTTAACTTGACAACCATTTTAACAACCCATGACGCCATTCGATTAAAGATTTTGGTAAAAAAACAATTATGACCGATTTAAAATTTTTTTGATATTCGTGTTCAGTCCATTAAAATTAATAAATATGTTGTATCGCAAAACATATTTATTTATTTTTTTTAATTTTCAAATATCCAAAACTTTGATCGGTTTTTCCCATTAACCTCAAATTAGTACCACATAATTTTTAGGACTAGTAGAATAAAAATTTGGAAAAATCAAAAGTTGATAAAAAATGTCACTCGACAGCGCACAAGCAGCGCCTATTCCCGCGGGAATAGGAATTACAAAAATGCCAATGACTGGACTAAAGCATTGAAGCATTATTTTAATATGTAAAATATCATTGATCGTCTAGGCCATTTCAAAAAGTTTACATCAGGCTTTTAACAGACAGATGAATTTCGTCAAATCATGAAATATGTAGATCTGGGATTCAGAATATAATTTTAGGTGCCTATAGACCTAGTTTTTGATGAATTTTTATTTTGAGGGGGAGTGTAATAATACTGATTTCCTTTTGTAAAGGCTTTTCGAGCGTTTTATTTATATTTGTAGAAAGCATTTTTTTATATATTTCACAATTTTCTTTTACAATTTATGATTGCCCGGACTCAATTTATTCGAAATGCAAGATTTATCCTTTTAACAGTATTAATAATAATAAATTTTGGCATATTATTTTAAAGATAAAAGATAATTTCCATATGTAGATTTATAATTTTTTTTTATTGCACAAAATATTTTTTTAATTTTTTTAAGATTCCAATAATTTAGTGTTTTATTTTTATCCTTTTAATAATTATTTTGTTATATTGATTTTTGATGGTTCGTTAAAATCTCTTATTTTTTACTAATATTATCCTTGTATTTAATTTATTGTTATATTAATTTCTGATTATCCGTTTAATCCTTTTATTTTTTTTATTGTAATTATTGTACAATAAGTGATGTATAGTGAAAGTATTCACACATTAATTCACTTTACATTTGTATAGATTTCCGCCATTTTTTAGATTAAAAAAAATAATTCTTATCAGTTCATTAAGTAAACTCATTTCCTTTTCACTATATATTAAGTCACGAGTAAGATTTAAAATAATTTAAATTTTATATACAGAAATAATTTCAATTACACTATAAACGGATAAATGATTTTTAATCATTCTTTTTTAAGATTTTTGTTACTACTTATTTTGTTAGATTTTGAGATAAATATATATATTCTTTTTTATTTAAAAATGATAAAAATATAATTTTTTCAGTACCGGGGACTACAATTGTATATTATCCATAGATTTAAAAAAAGTTTATCCGTTATTTTTTTTAATCCGCAGCGAACCGAACCCGACCAGAAACTCTCCAAGACTGAGCATTAAATTTCGAAATTATTCTTAAAGCACAACATACTCACACAATAAAAAACGACAAACGAATTGAATGAAACTGAAATATGCATGAAAGGCGATAAAAAAAAAAAAAAAACATTTTTATTCTTCAAGTAAGCCTTATACATAGTTTTAAACAATTTTTTTATCAGTTTTTCTTAAACAAATACAATGACATGTGGACTCATTTTACATTTTTTTTTTTGTTTTTAAATAAAAAAAAAAATTCTTATCAGCATCTTTGAGAATTTATGTTTTGATTTTTTTTATTAAATTTTATTTGAAATTAAAAATTAAGGATTTCGAATAGGAATTACAAAATTATAATTTTATACATACGGTGGCTCGCAGCTTATTTCGTGTGAAAGATATTAGTTAGCCATCTTTTCAAGACAAAGTTGACCAAAATAGACCCATTTATAATCAAATAAGTATTTTTGTAAAAAGTCCTGTGTATGTAATTAATCAAGCTTTAATTAAAGCTTAATGACGTTCAGATTGTCTAAATATTAAATGTGCTACGAGGGTCGAAATGGAAATTGAAAATATTGAAAGACCTTTTTTAGAAAATTTCTTAAAAATATTTTTAGGTCGATTTTATCCTAGCTAAAACATAAAAAAATTAAAAAATAAGCCAATTGTTAATATTCATTTATTAAAAAAATTTTCCTAAGACCCAAACAAACACCAAAATTTTTAAAACTCAGTAGAACAAATCCGAATTTTTTAATCTCCAATTCTTTAGACCACCAATTTTTGGTAAACAAAGAAAAGATTTAATTGTTTAATAATTGTATTACACCTAAGTATATTGTAATGAAATATAAAAATAATTGAACATTTCCTTTGTTTACAAAAAAATTGGTGGTCAAAAGAATTGGAGGTAAAAAAATTTGGATTTCTTCGACTGTATTTTAAAAATTTTGATTTTTGTTTGGGTTATTGGAAAAATTATTTGATAAATGACTATATACTATTGGACTATTTTTTAAATTTTTAATGTTTGAGCTTGGGAAAAATCGACCTAAAAGTATTTTTAAGAAATTTTCTAAAAAACGTCTTTCAATAATTTCAATTTTCATTTCGACCCTCGTAGCACGTTTAATATTTACTCAATCTGGACGCCATTAAGCTTAAATTAAAGCTCGATAAATTACCTATACAGCACTTTTAACAAAAATACTCGTTTGATAATAACACAGTGCAACACCCAAAATCGGAATGGGATGAAACCAAAAGCAAATGAAAGTTGACATATTCCATAACAAACCCCTCAAGGCTTTTTTCTAGTTCAGAGCTAGATTTTGTTTTACACGCATTTGAAGTTAGTGCACTTTTATTATAATTACAATAATAAATGCTTGAAAACTGTATTAGTGGCGAATGATTAATATTGTAATTGCCTTTAAATAACAATCATACGCAACGGTGTCCAGTGATTTATATTAATAATTGCCTTTAAATAACAATCATACGCAACGGTGTACATGGTTTATTTTAATAATTTGGCTATTCAGTAAATAGGTACTGGACCGATTGCAGCAAAATTCATACCACCCGAGTAAAAATTTTGATACTGCACCATATCTATTTAGATCTCGATCAATATATAATCAGATCTTATTAGATCCGGAAATTGACCCGATCTAATTATATCAGCTCTGATACAAACTGATCAATTTAGATCTCGTTGGATCCGACATTTGTCCCATACATATTCTGATCTTATTGGATCTCAATTGATCAGAACTGATATTGTAGTATATGGGAATAATATTGATTTTTGCAAAAAATTTTTTTAAAAACAAATAGAAAAAACACGTTTTTATTACAAATGATAATAACTAAATTTTATTTAGTACTAATAATGATTTACATACAATAAAATATGTAGGTAAAAAATATTTTTTAAAAAGTTTTTATAAAAAAGATAAACAATTATTAAGGCTCATTTATTCTTGTTGTAATTAGAGGTAGAGGCATAAGGAAAATACCAGTTTTTTTTAACTTAAAAACCCTGATAAAGTTTCTTGAAAAGTTCGCCAAAAATGCAGGTATCATGCTAATACCAAATTCGCATTCATTTTTTTAAACATGTTTAACCACTTAAACATGTTTAAATTTAAACTTTTTAAGGTACATAAATATGTTTAAAAATGAATGCGAATTTGGTATAACTCCAGTAGAATCGAAACGTAAGAATTTTAGTACGTACGGTGAATATTAAAGTGGTTCACCCTATCATTTTAATTGGTTCAAAAAGCTTTGTCTTATTTTTCAGATTTTTAAAAAATGTGTGTAACTGTTTCAAGCATTATTTTGCATCCGTAGTGCAAAATGATGCTTAAAACATCCCAGTTTACATTATGTGGTGCAAAAAGGTTTTCCTGATTTTTTTAGACATTTTAAAAAATGTTTAGAAGTATTTCAAACACCATAGTGCATTTGATGATGCTTGAAACACCTCTTAAATTTTTTTTGAAAATCTTTAAAAAATCAAGCTAGGCTTTTTGAGCAAAATATAATAAAATGGGGAGAGGGAAGGGGGTGAAGCTGCAAAAAAATATGTTTTTTATCCCCCCAATGTACTAAGGATGCAAACTGATACTTAAAACAGTTCTAAACGTTTTTTTTATAAATCTAAAAAACCAGGCAAATCTTTTTGCACCAAATAAGATAAAACGAGGAGTTAAGAACGCAAGAAAAAAAAATCTTCTAGACTAAACTTCAAGATTAAATGACACTTTAAATTTGTAGAAACTCTAGATAAATTGTATTTACATTAGCGAAAATCCTGTTTTTTGTGGACTTTGTTTGAAGTACATGTAAATACCATATCGGCATCTGTGGATATTAAAAAAAAAACAATCACATTATGGCAAACGGATCCTTTTGTAATTTTGCTGGGAAAACTTGATGTTCTTCAATTGCTTTTGGAAAAAATTGTTGAATTGGCCGAATCTTCATGTCCATAAAATTCAAGATCTGCTTATCCAATTTTCCCTCATTTATGTACATATTTCGAAAAAATCTGCAAATTAGGAAAAATTGTTAATACTAAATTTTCGTTTTCATTGCCAAAATACTTACATCATCGTTAAGAACATTGAAAGCTGAAATGAAATTCCGGATTTTGATTGATACGTATGTATAATAAAATTTTTGGTTCCAAAATACATATTTTATTTATTTAAAAATTTTAAATTAAAACATTGTTTTTTTTTTATTTGACAGCAAATTCAGTTTTTTTTTTGTATCAACATATTTTATTTTGTTTTCATTCGGTATCAAAACAAATTAAAATGATGAAGATTTTCAAAATTGAGGGTGTTCATTTAAAATCGAATTGTATAACGCTAAGTTGTTTGATTGAGTTTATAGATGAATGAATATAAATATTGCTCTAGTGACAGATATGATAGAAGATATAACAAGATATGGTACAAGATATCGTCGTATATAGGAACAGATCAAACATATCTGGTTATATATAATTTGATCTCGCATAAGATATAAATATATACCATCATATCTTGTAAGATATAATTATATCTAAACATTTTTACTCGGGCAGTCATAGCTGAAGTAATTTTGAGCAAGTTTGAGTAAGTTTGGAAACTGGACCCTACATGTCCAATAAGGGCACCACCAGGGGTCTTTAAAGTTGGACACGTTTAGTACACAAAAACTTTAAATGCTTTAAAATCACCAACTTTAAATGCGTGTAAAATAAAATCTAGCTCTGACCTAAAAAAAAGGCCTTGAGGGTTTTGTTATGGAAAACGTCAGCTTTCATTTGCTTTTGGTTTCATCCCATTCCGATTCCGAAAGTTCGATTTTGTATCACTGTGTAATTAGGTGTATTATTGGAAACTTTGTCTTAAATGGATTGGTAACTGATATCTAACACACGAAATAAGCTGCGAGTCACTGTAGGTTAGGCAAGGTTGCTGAATTTTTGAGTAAAGTTCATCCGTCTGTCTTTTGAAAACACGCTAATTTTAAAAAGTCAGATTGGATGCTTCTGAAGCTTGGTAATTAGAGTGACATTTTTTTAAACTTTTGATTTTCCCAAGTGCCTGAGCAAATTTTTATTCTACTACACCATTTACAGATGTAATTCGTAAAAAATCATTTTTAATTCGAAGATTCTACTTGTAATTCGAAGATACCATTTGTAATTCGAAGATTCCATTTGTAATTCGAAGATTCCATTTTTAATTCAAAGATTCCATTTGTAATTATAAGATTCCATTTGTAATTCGAAGATTCCAATTGTAATTCGAAGATTCCAATTGTAATTCGTATAAGGTCAATTGTAATCCGTAAAAGATCAATTGTAATTCGTAAAAGATCAATTGTAATTTGAAAAAGATCAATTGTAAGTCGTAAAAGATCAATTGTAATTCGTAAAAGATCAATTGTAATTCGTAAAAGATCAATTGTAATTCGTAAAAGATCAATTGTAATTCGTAAAAGATCAATTGTAATTCGTAAAAGATCAATTGTAATTCGTAAAACATCAATTGTAATTCGTAAAAGAACAGTTGTAATTCGAAAAAGATCAATTGTACTTCGTAAAAGATCAATTGTAATTCGTAAAAGATCAATTGTAATTCGTAAAAAATCAATTCTAATTCGTAAAAATCAATTGTAATTTGTAAAAGATCAATTGTAATTCGTAAAAGATCAATTGTGATTCGTAAAAGATCAATTGTAATTTGAAAAAGATCAATTGTAATTCGTTAAAGATCAATTGTAATTCGAAAAAGATAAATTTTAATTTGAAAAAGATCAATTGTAATTCGTAAAAGATCAATTGTAATTCGTAAAAGATCAATTGTAGTTCGAAAAAGATCAATTGTAATTCGAAAAAGATCAATTGTTATTCGTAAAATATCAATTGTAATTCGTAAAAGATCAATTGTAATTCGAAAAAGTTCAATTGTAAATCGTAAAAGATCAATTGTAATTCGTAAAATATCAATTGTTATTCGAAAAAGATCGATTGTAATTCGTAAAATATCAATTGTAATTCGTAAAAGATCAATTGTAATTCGTAAAAGATCAATTGTAATTCGTAAAAGATCAATTGTAATTCGTAAAAGATCAATTGTATTTCGAAAAAGATCAATTGTAATTCGTAAAAAATCAATTGTAAAAAAAAAAAAAAAAAAAAAAATTGTAATTCGTAAAAGATCAATTGTAATTCGTAAAACATCAATTGTTATTCGTAACAGAACAATTGTAATTCGAAAAAGATCAATTGTAATTCGTAAAAGATCAATTGTAATTCGAAAAAGATCAATTGTAATTCGTAAAAGATCAATTGTAATTCGAAAAAGATCAATTGTAATTGGTAAAAAATCAATTGTAATTCTTAAAAGATTAATTGTAATTCGTAAAAGATCAATTGTAATTCGAAAAAGATCAATTGTAAATCGTAAAAGATCAATTGTAATTCGTAAAACATCAATTGTAATTCGTAAAAGAACAATTGTAATTCGAAAAAGATCAATTGTAATTCGTAAAAGATCAATTGTAATTCGAAAAAGATCAATTGTAATTCGTAAAAGATCAATTGTAATTCGAAAATGATCAATTGTAATTCGTAAAAAATCAATTGTAATTCTTAAAAGATTAATTGTAATTCGTAAAAGATCAATTGTAATTCGAAAAAGATCAATTGTAATTCGAAGATTCCAATTGTAGTTCGAAAACGAACGAGTAAATCAACAAAAAATTGTTTTTTACGCCTTTAATATACCAAACTGCTCGGGACAACAATGTTAAGTTTCAGTCATATCTGAGTAATATTTTGGCCGTGATCGCCATTTCAAAAGACAGACGGACATCGCTCGAATGTCTTAGAATCGATCACTGATCAATATACTTTATGGAGTCCCAGGGCGACATTTCGATGAGTTACAAACGGAATGAAAAACTTATATATATATACCCTCTACCATTATGTGAGGATATAAAAATTACCACATTTTAAAAAGGGCATTGTGGAAGGTAGTTGTGGATTCGGCCAAGTCGAATTCAACTTTTTTACTTGTTTATTAGAAATGATTAAAAACAAATAAGTTTTCAAGACATGAAATAAAATAAAATTTTTTATTAATTCTGATCAGTTTTTTATAATTTGATCTTTTATGTTGTCTTTATATTTAAGTATTAAATTTAGTTTTATGCCTTCTATAAATACATATTTTTCATTTTGATAAGAGTTCATTCACTGATTAGACAAATTTATAAATTCTTTATATTTTTCAAAAAATTTATAATATTTTTTTTTCGTGCTATAAATGCATAGACATTAAGTGCATTTTTTAAGTTATTAAAAATATGAGCTCATCCTAGTTTATATTCTATTAACTAATTGTGAAAATTACTTTAGTAATCATAGAGAACATATTTTATGAATTTTGTTTGTACCATGAATATATTTATTTTTTTAAATAAAAAACCAACAAACGAAAAATTAAATTTTATCTCATTTGTTTAATAAATATTTGCATTGTACTTTTTTTGTGTATATGTACTTTATTTTAGAGTATTAAAGTGGGTATGGTAATTATTAACCCTTTGGAGATCTAAAGCATTTTTGAGTTCACAAAACCGAACTTAATTTTCACACACTCTAAAACCTTTTTAAATAATTTGTTTATTCCATTCATAATTTAAAAGTAAACAAATTAACAAATTTTCTACTCAGCATCGTAAGTCGAAAAAGATCAATTGTAAAACGAAGAATCTACTTGTAATTCGAAAATGTTATTTGTAATTCGAAGATTCCATTTGTAACTCGACTATTTTAATTGCAATTCGAATTCTCCATTTTTAATTTTAAGATTCCAATTGTAGTTCTAAGGTTCCAATTGTTATAAGTAAGAGATCAATTGTTATTTTAAGATTCCAATATTAATTCGTAAAAGATTAATTGTAATTTGAAAAAGATCAGTTGTAATTCGAAAAAGATCAATTGTTTTTCGTAGATTTCAGTTATAACTCGTAATTCGAAAAAGATCAATTATAATTCAATAAAGATCATTTGTGATTCAAATCAATTTTAATTCGAAAAATATCATTTGTTATTTGTAAAAAATCATTTGGTATTCGAGGAAAATCAATTGTAATTCGTAAAAGATCAATCGTAATTCGAAAAAGGTCAATTATTATTCGTAAAATATCAATTGTAATTTGTCAAAGATCAATTGTAATTAAAAAATATCAATTGCAATTTCGAAAAGGATCAATTGTAAAAAAAAAAAACAATTGTAATTTGACGATTCTAAGTGTAAAGTAAAAAATATTAACTGACTTTTAATTGGTCTTTTTCGATTTACAATTGAAATTTTCGAATTAAAATTGAAATCTTCTAATTACAATTGTTCTTTTTACAATTACAATTTACAAATTACAATTGATCTTCTTCGAATTCCAATTTTTATCTTTGAATTCCAATTGATCATCTTCGAAATTCAATTGAAGTCTTCGAATTACAATCGTTTACGAACTACACGTTATCTGAATAAATATAGGCTAACAAATAAACAAACAAAAAAGAGTACACCAGACTTCATTAAAATTTAACATTTTATTTTCTTAATTAAGTCTTTGTAGAATTTCAAAGAAAAAATAAATGATTTTGGAAAAAAAAAACTGAAGAAACTAAGTTAAATGTATTCCAACATCATTGATATAGCAGTGTAGAGAATTTTATTTAGACTGGACCACAGAATACAGACAAAAAACCACAATATAAACATTAAAGTATTTTAAAACAAACAAAATTTTTTTTTATTATAAAAAATGAGTATTTTGTAGGCAATAATGAATGAAGTAAATATGCATAAATGTATTGAAAGCGAAAAGTGTTAGGTGACCAGTTGAAGTTTTGTTTTTAGACTATTTATATCGTAAAAGATAAATTTGAATATTATCAATAAGGGTATTCATTTCAGAAAATGTAAAAGTGGAAAATTAAAAATGCAAAATTCCACTCTCATTGATGTGAACGGGTACATAAAAAAAATATGATAGAAAGTTTCCATAAATAATTAAATTATTCGATGAATGAACCAATTAACTTATAAATTACACTTTTTACTCATTTTGTTAGTTTTTTCTTGGTGTTTAATTCTTAATTTCTATTAGTATAACCAAAATTACACTGTGCTACAAAAGACCAAAAATAATTTATGCAGGGGTTCTCATATGATAATTCGGGTTGGTTGGAGTCCATAGAGTACTGATATACTCATAGTTTTTCTGGATCACTTCGTTAAGTACGTTTTTTATTGGCAAATGTGTTGAAAAACGGAAATTCTTAAATTACAATTTTAAAAAATTATTACTTTGTTAGTTTACAACCGATTTTCGATTTTATGGATTTGTTTTAAAGGTATAGGTCTTACCTTTCAAACAAAACAAAAATATTAAAAATCGATCAAAAATTGGCTGAGCTACGATCGCTTTAGTAAAAAAAAAACGTATTTTTTGAAAAATTTGTCATATTCTTTACACTCTAAGTTGAAAGTGCATCATTAAACAATTTTTTTGAATTTTTTGTAAAAAAGTATAGTAAAGTGGCTTTCCAAAACACCAAAAAACATAACAATCGGTTAAAAAATGAATGAGTTATGCTAAGTTTTGTGATAGGACATTTTTAATTTTTTTCAGAAACGCTTGTAATTCAAGCATTATTCATAAATCTTGTTACTAGTAGTAATTTTATGCGCATATGCATATAAACTAGAGATGGGAACGTAATTAGATTTGTGCGTGATTCACACATGATCAGAAGTGAGTGTGATTGAAAATTAATTTTACTCACGTGGTTGTTAGTGAGTGTCAGTGTGAGTGGAATAAAAAAATGGGCGTGTCAGTTACTTTCAAATCCTATTTATAATTTTTTGGGTTTGTTTAAAAAATATCAGTGTTACTTCTTAAACAAAAAAATATTGTGAATCGGTTGAAAACTGGCTAAGGTGCGCTTGTTTAAGTAAAAAACCTTTTTTGAAGAGTTATACCTGCAACATTTTTATGACAAAAAATATTTGACATTTTTGAAACGAAATTGGTAAAATTGTGGGATCATTTGATGGAAATTTTACCTGTTTATAAATATACGTATGAGGCATTCCACACCAAATGTTCAGCGAAAAAAAAAAACATGTGAACCGTAAATTTTTAAATGGGTTGTATGGATAGCCATGTGAGGCATTCCACACCAACTGTTCCACTACAGAAAAACCATAGTGGTTTCAATGGGATATCATTTGCAAAGTATTCGCTCTTAGGGTACTAATAAATAACAAAAATAAAATTTAAGTTTTTTTCAAAAAGTGGGCCTTGTAGGCGTGGTCAAATATTAAAAATATCAAACTTTTTTGCCTGAGTATTTATTCACGATCACGCACGCTAATGAAAGAAAAAAATATTCAAGCACGATATTTTATTTTACTCACGCTCACGTGAACATCGTGACCGTAACTTATTTTTTTCTACTCACGTGTGCGTGAATGAGCGTGAGCAAAATAAAATATCGTGCGTGACTAAATTTTTTCTTTCATAAGCGTGCGTAATCGTTATTAAAAACTCACTCACGCTACCATCGCCTCTTAAAATATTTTTTAAGTATTGATATTACTCATACGCACACGTTTTAAATACCATTATTGTATAAAATAAGCGTGTTGCAATTTTTGAATTTTGATTTTTCGAAAACAAGGCAAAACACATCTCTAAAAATTTCAGATCAGATAGAAAATTCCTTTAACTTTTTTTAAAAAAATAAAAAACAAATAAAATTGCGTCATGTTTTTTGATAAATAAAGTTTAAGTTTAAATTTAAAAAATTTAGAACTTCTTCTGAAAATGTTCCAATTTTCATTTTCTTAGCTTTTATTGATAGCCCATTCAGCTTTTATTGATAGCCCATTTAATTGATAGCCCATTCAAAAATCTATAAACAGCTTTTGTCTTTAAGACTTTACTGTGTTTCATTTAATTTGCATAAATATTGAAGTAAAGATGCTCAGGCAAAAAAGTTAGATATTTTCAATTTTTGACCACGCCTACAAGGCCCACTTTTTGAAAAAACTTAAATTTTATTTTTGTTATTTAATAGTACCCTAAGAGCGAATACTTTGAAAATGATTTCATATTGACACGACACAACTTTTTTTTTTTGCTGAACATTTGGTGTGGAATGCCTCATATATGGAGCTAAGAAAATTACGTTTTTGGTTGTTCAATTTTTCAAAAACTGGGCTTAGGAGGCGTGGTCAAATATTGGAAAAATGGTCAAGTTTGTGTCAAGTTGCCTTGTTTAAATATATATCAAATAAAAACGAAATGCACCAAAATCTCAAAAATTTACATTCTTGTATAGTTTTGTATCGGCTATCGATTAAAATTTTTTTGGAAAATTTTCAGAACCGTTCTGAAATTTTCCATTTTTTAAAAAAGTCAATTTATAAAAAATCCGGCCACTTTTGTTTTTTTTTTGTAATTTTTTTTTTAAAGATTAGATGTTTGTCTAGCAAGATTTTTTTAAAAATTAAGAAAATCTATAAAAAAAAATTAAGAAGAAAAAAAAGTAATTTTTCTGATTTTCAAAATAAATTTTAAAAATTTAAAATAGTTTTTGAAAAAAATTAATTTCAATTTGTGTTTTTGCTAATTTATGCCAAAATATGCAATAATATGCACTTAAAAGTTCGAAATATGCACAATATATGCATTTAAAATCAAAATATGCAAAAATATGTATTTTCACCAAAATATGCAAAATATGCGAAAACAAATCGATGCCATTTAATGCAAATCTCTTGATTCGGAAAGATAATTGATCGATATCGTTTTTAGGCTTTCGACAAAAAACATGCATTTGCATGGAAATCTCACCCTAGTTATATAAAAAACTTTTTTACCCGGGACCCATTGAAAAATTTTGGTACACAATTTTTTTCTCACTGAACATTTGGTGTGGAATGCCTCACATGTATATTTATAAACAGGTAAAATTTCCATCAAATGATCCCACAATTTTAGCAATTTCGTTTTAAAAAAACATGTTTGCAAGCGCACAGCTTTTTCTGTCATAAAAATGTTGCAGGTATAACTCTTCAAAAAAGGTTTTTTACTTAAACAAGCGCACCTTAGCCAGTTTTCAACCGATTCACAATATTTTTTTGTTTAAGAAGTAACACTGATATTTTTTAAACAAACCCAAAAAATTATAAATAGGATTTGGAAGTAACTGACACGCCCATTTTTTTATTCCACTCACACTGACACTCACTAACAACCACGTGAGTAAAATTAATTTTCAATCACACTCACTTCTGATCATGTGTGAATCACGCACAAATCTAATTACGTTCCCATCTCTAGTTTATATGCATATGCGCATAAAATTACTACTAGTAACAAGATTTATGAATAATGCTTGAATTACAAGCGTTTCTGAAAAAAATTAAAAATGTCCTATCACAAAACTTAGCATAACTCATTCATTTTTTAACCGATTGTTATGTTTTTTGGTGTTTTGGAAAGCCACTTTACTATACTTTTTTACAAAAAATTCAAAAAAATTGTTTAATGATTCACTTTCAACTTAGAGTGTAAAGAATATGACAAATTTTACAAAAAATTCGGTTTTCTTTTACTTAAGCGATCGTAGCTCAGCCAATTCTTGATCGATTTTTAATGTTTTTGTTTTGTTTGAAAGGTAAGACCTATACCTTTAAAACAAATCCATAAAATCGAAAATCGGTTGCAAACTAACAAAGTAATAATTTTTTAAAATTGTAATTTAAGAATTTCCGTTTTCCAACACATTTGCCAATAAAAAACGTACTTAACGAAGTGATCCAGAAAAACTATGAGTATATCAGTACTCTATGGACTCCAACCAACCCGAATTTTTATATGAGAACCCCTGCATATTTTTGGTGTAGCACAGTGTTATTTGTATACATATTTTTTTCTAAGAAAAATTATATCACATGTTCTATAAGGGCTGCCGAGGTAGAAAAAACTGACATGACAGTTGCAAATCTTGGTACTTTTTCTTTGAATAGTAATGAATGGCAACGCTTTAAATAATTGGAAAAATGTAACTTTTTACTCTGATAATTTTACATTTGGATATAGGTTGTTTAAATTGCAACTTTTAAGTGTAAAATTTTTTCATGTGTTTGTTGTAATAAAAAGTTACATTTTTACAATTTTTCATTTTTACAACCGAAAAAAAGCTGAAATGAATACCCTTAATACAGTAGAATCTCGCAAATTAGAACCACTTTGTTCCTCGGGTAGTTCTAATTTCTGAAAAGTTCTAATTTCTGGACATTTTTTTTTCAAAGAAAATGACAAAGGAACAATAAAAACAGTTACGAATGCTTTATTTTAACACAAAACAATTTTTGTTTGTTAATATTTAATTAATTTAAGACATTAAATTCGTAGAAAAACGCTTTTAAGCGCTTTGAAATGAGAAATAACAGGCGTTACATCGATTATATCATCGTCACTGCTATATGATACGTCATTAAACCCATCTTCATTCCATTTTTCGATTTCTCTTACGCTTATAAAATTTTTAAAAAACAAAAACAAATACAAAGTCCAGAAATTAGAACCACTGGTTCTAATTTTAGAGCGTTAACTAATAATAATTCGGGTTTTCCCCTATTTAGCTTAAAAAAACTAAAAAAAAACATTTTGTAGTGAAAATAAAAAAAAAAAACTTCCAGAAATTAGAACCAAATGTTCTAATTTCAGAGCGTCTAATACATTAAAATAACCGGTTCTAATTTCTGGACAGTTCTAATTTGTGAGAGTTCTAATTTGTGAGATTCTACTGTAATTCGAAAACTCTATTTGAAATTCGTAAAAACTCAATTAAAAATCATAAAAGATCAATTGAAATTTGTAAACCATCAATTAAAAAACGTATGATATCAATTGAAGACCAATTGAAATTACAAAAGAATGCAACGAAAAAAAAAAGCTATTAAAATTCGAAAAAGATTAATTGTAGTTAGTGAAAGATCAATTTTTATTCGTAAAATATCTATTAAAATTGAAAAAGATTAAATTTTAAATTTGTAAAAGATCAATTGCAGTTGGAAAAACCAATTGTAATTCGAATATTTCAATTGTAATTCAAAGATTTACTAGTTCGAGAAGATCAACTGAAAGTTGATAAATATAATAAATCAATTGTAATTCGTAAAAAATCAGTAATTCGGAAGATTTTTTATATTAAATAGATCTTTTTTTTATAGTTTTTTTTTTTTTTTTTGTAACAGATCGAGCTCGGGCTCGAATTATATTTGTTATAAGGGTTTAAGTTAAAAAAATGCAGAAGAAAAATTTAATTTCTAAAAATTATAGACGGTATTCCCATACCGGTTTCAAAAACTCCAGTTAGTGTTATCATCAGCAGGATTTTAAATGTTGGTTTGTCTTGTTAATGGAAATTGTTTTTTAGATATGTGAATATTTCTAGTTTCTACAGAATATATTTTGACAGTTTCCAACACTAAAATTCTATTTCCAGCAATCTCAACCTCACTTCATACTTTCTTTCAAATTTTTTGTATATCACATTATTTTGCAAGGGTCTTTTCAAATTTTAATTGAAATTTTTAAATTAATTTTTTTGAATTTTAATAGATCTTGTACAAATTTTAATTAAGTAATGCCCACAGCGACCTAGACTAGATAGAAGCCTAAACATTTTTATAAACCAAATTTAATAAAAAACACATAACTTTTAAGAGAATTATTTCTGACATATGGCATATTTTGCCCTTACTTATATGTAACATTGGGCATTAGTGGGTTAATAGACTAGCACTTAATACGGCCAAAAAATCGTAAACAAAATCAAACAGACATTTTTAAAAACTGTTGTTTTTTTTATATATTTCATAAAATGAAAAGCCATTTTGGACTGTCAAAAAATCTGATAACACGATTTTTGACAAGTCTTAATAGTCAGTTGAATGATGTAAACAAAGCTTAAGGGACATGTCGCAAGTGATATATCACGGCTTGGGTCATTTCTTCAGAAATGTGTCAGGAGTTTTTATGTATATGAAAGGTGTCAAGTCTGTGATAAACCATTTGCGTCCATGTGACATGTCACGTTTGTCCTATTAAGGACCGGATACATTTCCTACAGGTACATATGTCAAAAAATAACTACATAGAGGAGAATTTAAATTAAAAAAAAATGATACACGAATTATTTTTTTAAATACTCAAATTAAATTTCACATTTTACGAAATAATTCAGCCTTACCATAAAAAAATAAAATAAATTTAAATGTCACAGACGCAATTCCGTTTGGAAGTGAAATAAGTGGTTTACTCGTAAAACGCAAAGCAAATATTTTTTTCGGAATGAAACCACTTTTATGCAATCCAATTCCACTTTGATTTTTAAAAGTGATTTCATTCCGAAAAAATAATATTAGTTTTGTGTTTTACGAGTAAACCATTTTTTTTCAAATCCGAACGGAATTGAGTCTGTGACATTCCACTTAGTTTTATTTCCATACAAATTAGCCCGTACCATAGAAAAACAAGAATAAATACAAATAAATTTCGCGTATTGTATCAACTTTTGAATTAAATTTCAAATTTTTTTTCGTATCATACTTAAAACACTATTCGTGTTTTTACACATGGATTTTTTTCGGTGAAAGCGTTGTACTCGAAACATCATTAAGGCCACTTCCTTAATGCATTGTCACTATATAACTGAATAAAACGGTTCAAAAGAGAGTGCATACTTTTAGGATTAAAGGAAAAACTTGATTTACGACATTTTTAGAAATGTTTCTGGCTTTAATTAACATTTAATTAAAAACAAAATTTTAAAATAATTATATGTAAAATACAAGCAAAAATGTGCTTTTCTGAAATTTAATTAGATTTAGTTAGTTTTCTAAACATCAATCAAAATATGATGAATTTGGCTTTTCCAAATTTAAATTGGGCTTTTTGGTATTAAGTTAACTGAATTTCAATTTGTATATTTATAAACTTTGAGCTTTTTGAAATTTTAGTTGGATCTTCCGAATTTCAATTGGATTTTTCGATGTACAATTAGTATTTTCAAAAATTTCAAAAAGTAAAAATACTATACTATGAAAGGGTAAACCAATTACAAAAAAAATCCTCCCAGACGTTTTAATATTTTACTCTTGTTTCATTCTTAATAAACAATGACATCAGTATGTCTGCTATGAAATCTCTTTAAAATTCACATATTCATTTACATATCGCTACCTCAAAATACGAATGTCGTATGTAATTTTTTTCGACAAAAATATTCAGAGGCAAAAGCGGTAATAACGCATTTTTGATTATAATGAGAGTAAATTTGACTTAGGCTGATGAAAATAGACTACCCAGACTATATTCAATATAAAACTGGAGAAAATCCATAGGGCCATTTTGGATATTTAAAACCGTCTCCTGAAATTTCTGATTTGCTACATACGACATTCGTGTTTTAAGGTAGCGATATGTAGATAAAATAAACATACAGACGAACATACACTTATTAAAACTTTGTTTATTATTATTTTTTTTTCATCCGGCTAAATATTGACCATATTATGACTGTCACTTTAATTCATTAAATGATCTTGTGCCAAACACTTTAATTGAGACCATCTAAAACAATTATTCACATATTATTTGTATGTGTTATTATTATTCGTTTGGGGGTTTTTTGTATCATAAACAACAAATTACCAAGATTTAGATTTAGAATTTTAACATTGCATTTTTTTTAATGTTTTTTTTTTTTCTTTGTTTCTTTCATTTTGCCTTAGTTTTTCGAATTTATTTCATATTTGCTGATCTCATCTTTATTTTCATCAACAGTTTTTCTTCTAATTTTATTTTTATTTGTATAAATTGTAAGTAAAACACATGTGTTAATTTTATGGACCAACACAATATTATGTTCTCATCACAATTATTTGAACATAAAGAAACTAAAACGAAATAAAACCGACAGGAAACATCATGAACTTATGTATTTTATAACACTGTGCAGCCCGATTTTGTATCTTGAATGGTGCAAAAAAAAAATTAAAAGTATTCGATTAGTAGAACAAAATGCCGCGGCGCGCCAAAGGGTTTTAAAAACTTAGCTCGATTTCTTTTTTTATGGCCCACTGTACTTTAATTTTTTATTTTTTTTTCAAAGGAACACAATGTATTATATCTACTTCTGTGCTAAATAATGTTTACAGATGTCTTATATGCCATTTACATATACCTCGAAATCCAGATAAAATGAGATTTCCATGAAAATCCAAGTAAATACCATTACTTTTTTGGATTTCAAATGTCAAATTCCATATAAAAAACAAGTAAGAAAGTTATAGTCGGTCAAGACCGATCATATGATACCCTACACCAGTGTTTTCCGGAAAATGGGTCCCAAGTCCAAACATGGACCGATTGTATCTGTCTTTTGTTAGATCTTTATTTAGTGTAGAAAACACACACAGATCAATTTTAAGTGGAATTGGTTATTTTTTTTTGTCAATAGAACAATTTAACTGAATATCGGTCGAAATTTTTATATGGGGGACTAAGTCCCAAAATGGCCCAATTATATTCCGATTTGATAAGGTTGCTTAAGTACACGTTTAGCACCTAAAAATAAATTTTTTATCAAATATTTCAATTTTTATGAATTTTGAGGGAATTATGTGAATATCGGGAAGGTGGTTTGTATGGGGACTACCAGAAGGACTGACCCGATTCCTTTGAAATTTGGAATGGTGATTTGTGCATACAAAATTTGATTACTTGCTGAATTTCAAAGCGATATCTATTATAATACGGTTATTAGAGTCATTGAAGCCGAATCCAAAGGGGGCGTTTGTATGGGGGCTAGGTCTTAACATGGACCGATTTTCTCCAATTTCAATAGGCTTTGTCCTTGGGCCAAAAGATGCTTAAGTTTCAAATTTCAGGTCAATTGATTGAAAATTGCGACCTGTATCGTGCTTAAACCGATAGATGGACAGACGGACGGACGGACGGACGGACGGACGGACAGACGGACGGACGGACGGACATCGCTAAATCGACTCAAAAAGTTATTCTGAGTCGATCGGTATACTTGAAGGTAGGTCTAGGACCAATATTTCGGGTAGTTACAAACATCAGCACAAACTCAATATACCCTGTACCACAGAGTGGTGTAGGGTATAAAAACTTGGATTTTGGGAAAATCGTAAAATCGCAATTCAAAATCCCAAAAAATGGCTACTACTTAATTGTACAACTATGGTTTTTCCCAAAATAATCATTCCTAATGCTTTTTTGCAACGCAGCACACGATTTTTTTATCAGCTGTTGTTGTTTTTTATAAAGTAAAAAAACAATTAAAATTTATTTTTTAAAAACTATTAAAAGATTATTAAAAACAATGTTTAACAATGTTTCATTTAAAATTTACCATTGCAAATGGTAAACGCACGATTTAGTTGACCAATTTGGTCTTCCTAACAAAGAAAAACACTCAATGGTGGCGGCCCCAAAATTGGCAAAAATTTTAATTTTCTTGCATTTAAAGAAGCAGCTCTACATAAAAACACATTTTTTGATATTGTAGTCCCAACTAGAGATGGGCGCGTGAGTGGATTTTGAATCACACTCACTCACGCTCACGCAAACAATATTCGAATCACTCACTAATCACTCACGCAATTTTTTTTTTTACTCACGCTCACTCACATTCACGTGAGTAATAAAAAACTTACTCACGCTCACGCGTGACTCCCGCCAGATTCAATCACGCTCACGCGTGAGTCACGCAAAATCTACTCACGCAATAAAATTTTCTTACCAAAAAGAAAAAAAATCCAAAAAACATTTTTTTTACAAAAAAATTAAAAAAAAAATTTGGCAAATCAAAAAATCTAATCACGCAAACTCACGCAAAAAATAAATGACTCACTCACTAATCACTCACTCCGATTTTTTTTCAACTCACACTCACTCACAAACGCGTGATTCACGTGAATCACGCAAATCAAGTGACCAGCGCCCATCTCTAGTCCCAACATAAACTAGTGGGATTGAAAATATTGGCTCCGGCAAAGAAAAATCATTGTTTTTAGAAATATTTATAAAATTGGGTAATTTTCCCACTAACAACCCTGTACACAAATCAAAAGAAAATACAGAGTTAGTACAAACAAAATCCCGCTAAATGTCAAAAAAGCATATGTAAACGATATTGATTTTAATTGGATTTGAAATCCAAATTTATATGGATTTCGGGGTATATGTAAATAGCATATTAAGTGAATTTTGATGGCGGTTCTTTTCTTAGAACATATTAACCGTTTATCTCCCATATTAAGGGGTAATTTTAATCCTTTTTTATAATATCCTCATAAAACACCACTAAAACGTGCGTTTAAAGGGTTAAAATGTTGTTCAAAAATGTTCTGTTTTACTAGGGTTTGTAAAAGACCAAAAGTTATCATGTAAGCTTAAAAATTGTAAAATTGTTAATTTACATCCCTGCCCCAATCCCCAATCGATTTCAGAACGTATTATGTTATCCTGCAATCGATTCCACTAAACATTGCAGAATCAATGATTTTTGTTTAAAATTATCACGAAAGCAATCGTTTGTTAGAGCAAGTATTTTTTTGTGAAAAATTTACATTGAATATTATGTTGCGATTACCGTAGAATGTATTCTAGAATCTATTGCAAAAGGAACCTGTTCCTAAAAATTTCCCTTGGATATGTAGTTAAAATGTGTTTCCCAAATTTGTCTGAAATAAGTCGAAAAATTGCTAAAAAATATAATTTTTTGGTCCCATTCAGGAAACACTCGGTGACTCAAAATTTGTTGCACAGTGTAATGTGTGTGGTACATAGAAATGTATTGAGAGATTCTAATACATATGAAAAATAGTTGATGAATAAAAGTCAATCATGTTAATAAAGATTTTTGTTTAATAATTTGTACTTTGCAAATTTTGTTTTTAAATTATTCGATTTAATTTGAGGGTGACCAAAGGAAAGAAATATAAGTTAGGGTGAAAGTGAATGGCTATGCTTCACGTCAGTTTAAGTGCTTTGTTAGCTTAAAGCAAATCCAGCCAGAGAAATTGCATAGTGGGAATTTAAACGCCGCCTTTTTTTGCGTTAAAGTCTTGTGTTTTTTAGTAAGGAAACGGGGGATAGAAGCAAAACGCGATTACAACCGAATTCGTGTTTTTTTACTTCCCTGTTTGCTTTTTATCCCCGTTTGTCCTTAAAAAAAAAATTAAAAACAAGTGAGAGTGTTAAGGGCGACACCTTTATACGACAAATGTTTACTAATTCTTTTCCAAAAATCTTTTTGTCTTTTGATCCTTTCATAGAGCTGGAGACAATCTTTCATTTAAACTTAATTTAAACCAAATCTGATCATTTTTATCAGTGGCGCCCTTCGATCAAAGTTTTGGATTTTTGGAAAATTTTAACCAAAATTTTAAACTTTTTGAAAATAAAAAATAAATATTAATTATCTTGTGATCTATTATTTTTATTAATTTTGGCAAGATGAATACAAATATCGAAAAATTATCAAATCGGTCCAGCGGTTTTCTACAATTTTCACAAATGGCGGGTTTTTCCTACGTTTAAGAAATTTTTTAAAAAAATCTAAAAAATTTTTCCATCATATATGATGGACAATTTTTACCTACTTTGCTTAGCTATAATTTCTAACACTAATTTTAGAGCCTCTGTTTTAAACACGAATTTAACTATATTTGATGCGAGGATTCCAGAACTGGTAATAACTTTTTTCTGAAAGCTTTAGTTTTCGAGTTATAACGAAAGATAAATTCGTATAATAGTTGGTGCGTATGGTGCCATACTTTGTTGAGACATTTCTCGTAAAATATAGCTGCCTTGGAAAAGTTAAAAGCAATTCTAAACAAGTAAAAAAGTAAAATTTGGCCTTGCCGAATGTAGTGATACCTTTTTGTATCCGTGTAGTATTTTGGTCGTGATCACCATTTCCACAGACAGACGGACATCGATAGAATGTCTTAAAATCGCTCAAGGATCATGAATATATATACTTTATGGGGTCCCAGACCGATATTTCGATGAGTTACAAACGAAATGACAAACTTATATATACCCTCTATCACTAAGTGGAGGGTATAAAAAAAACGGTTCTTGCCATAGTCAAAATCAGTTCACAAACCATTTGCAAATGTCTGAAGTTGCTAAGCGAATACTGATAAAAAGATCAAATTGTTCAGTTATATGATAAACAAATATGGGTTATATCGTTGATGTATAACTCTTAAACTAAAGCTGAAACGATACAACTAAAAGCATTTTTGAAATATTCGTGTCTTTAAACTGTAGCAAAGTGATGATCAGTGGAAAAATTTAAGAAGGACCTAAAAAACAATTTAAAACTTTTATTTTAGCGATAACTCAAAAATAGTAAGAGCATTTTTGGAATTATCAGATCCGACATACACAAAATCGTCTTTCAATTTTTTGATTCAAGACCAGTGTTGGTAAATGCGGACAAATATGCCAAAAATAGCCTATTTTCGAAGTTTCCTTAGGCTATATTTCGAAAACTAGAGCTGACCCAAAAAAATGGTTACCAGATTTGAAATCAGTGAACCCCTACCACAACCCGGGCAAAAACTGTTGCCCTGTGTTATAATAATAATTGCTTGAAAACTGTATAAGTGGCGTATGCTTAATTTTGTAATTGCCTTTAAATACAGTGGTTTATTTTGAATAATTTGGTTATTCAGTAAGTAGGTACTACACCGATTGCAGCGAAATTCATTCCGGTTAATGCTTACGTTATTTCGAGCTGAAGGTTGGACGCCGGACCTCACATGTCTAATAAGGGCAGCACCCCTAACGTAGGACAAGTGTCAAGAGATAGACAGACATCGATAGATCGTCTTAAAATCAATCATTAGTGTCCGACCGAATACACCTTTTTTGACCGAAGCCGAAGCCGAATATTCGGCCAAATTTTCACTATTCGGCCAAACCGAAGCCGAAGCCGAATATTAAAAAAAATATATATTTATGTAGTAAAAACAAGAAAAAAATAAAAGTCGACTCGGCGGGATACTCAAATGCATGAGAATGCTGTCTAGAATGATTTTATTTTAAGCAAAAAATTTTTTTGGACATTTTTGTAAAAAAATATATTTTAGAGTGTAAATTTTTTCGATCGAAAATTTTTTTTGAATGTAAAAAATGTTTTAAGTTGCAAAAACACTTATTAAAATGTTTTTGTGGCTTACTAATGAGATTCAAAGTTAGTTTAGTATGTTTTTCAACACGTGAGCACAAACATTATACAATTATTCGGTATTCGGCCAAAATTGTGGCCGAAGCCGAATAGTGGCCGAATAGTGCTTTTTGGCCGAAGCCGAGGCCGAAGCCGAATATTCGGTCGGACACTATCAATCATGTTCTCTATGCGGTTCTAAGTCGATATTTCGTTGGGTTAAACATAGAAAAGTACCCAGTAAAAAATAAACGAAGTGGTTCAAAAAGAATTAGTAGTTTCACTACATACAAAGTAGCGATAGGTGCCGAACTTCATATTCCGTAGGAAGTACTTTTAAAATCACTTCCAAAAATGCTACAAAGTAACAATAAAAACATCTTTCACCAGTTCTTTACTTAATGATTTTGAAGTACGTCTTTCATATGTTCTTAGGAATAAAATCAAATCACCACAACATATGAATTCTTTTTCAAAGGAAACAATTAGAATGAGGGTGATACACAAAGTATGCAATTTTTTCCACGTCCATCTTCAAATAGATTTAGGTTTTGCAAAAATGGTGACAAAATTTGGTAATGGCATTTCATTTCTCTTTATTTAGAGCTTAAAAAATCGAAAAGACGAAAATCGATTATTGATAAATTTTTCAAATTTCATGTCTTATATCAAAAAAAGTTGGTCCTAAATTAAATAAATACATTTACGAACTAAAGCGGATGTTACTACATACATCACATTATTAAAGATTGTTTAAGCTTTTTAGAAAATTGAGGTATAGGCTTGTGGTCAAAACAAACTTGTGAATCAATTCGCCGTGAATTTTTATAGTTTTGTGATCTCTATAATTACTCCTTTTTTAATTCGAAGTATATACGTTAGATTACACAGGTTGACAAAAGTTGAACTTTTTCAATTTGCCTGACCTTTGACAACTGATTTATATCGATTTTAGTGTTCTGATTCCGAATCTGTTATCCAATTTTTTCCATCAAGTTAAAGAGTCGAAAAAGTGCGTATTTTACCAACTTTGCTTGGCTATAATTTCCAAAACTTATTTTAGAGCCTCAGTTTTAAACACGAATTTAAATATATTGGATGCGAGGATTCCAAAACTGGGGAGTAATTATGTAACTTGATAGTCGTCAATCGTATCGTTTCCATCGTTATTCCATTACCATTTAGTGTCATATTATGGTAATAGAATAATGGGCTAACGATGACGATTATCAAAATACATAATTAGTCCCCTGGTATTCGTTTTTTTCTGACAGCTTCAGTTTTCAAGTTATTAAAAAGGGCATAAATATTCAGACAAAATTAAAGAGGGCATAAATTTAAAAAAATTATTTTAACGATATCTCCAAAACTAAAGATGAATCAACAAAAGTAAGAGCATTTTTGGAATCAGCATATCCAACATATCTAAAATCGTCATTCACTTTTTGCATATAAGACAAGTGTTGGTAAATATGAGCCCTGTTTTTTGCAGAACGGATTAAGATTAGTATTAACTCTATTTAGTTAAAAAATGTGTGAAATCAAGTCCAGAATTTATTTTTCTGAATTTACATCCAATTAGTTAATATAAACAGGGGAAAAAATTAAGCGTTGTCCAAAATGTAAAACGGTATAAATAAATTTGAGTTAATCCTAGGATTTAACTAAATGTATTTTTCATTCTTTGCATTTTGGACAAAGCTTAATTTGTTTTTCTGTTTATATTTACTAATTGTATATAATTTCAGAAAAAAATTCTGGACTTGATTTGACCCATTTTCAAAAATTCCTTAGGCTATATCTCAAAAACAAGAGCTGACCCAAAAAAATGATAGCCAGATTTGAAATCAGCGTACCCCAATTACCCAAAATTAGCTATCCGAACCGGGGAAAAAAAGTGCTGCCCTGTGTTATCAATGAAATTAATTTTTCTATCACGTAAGGTTAAGATATTCGCGTTTTAATATTGAAATATTTGGGTCTCCTCTGTAACGTATTCTTAAGTTGCTCAAACACAATAGAACTTGATTTAGTAAAAATAAGGCATCTTAATTCCAAATCTGGCATCCAAATTTTTCTATCGCGTACTGTTTTTGAAATATTGGCGTTTGAAAAACTCAAACTCTACTGTTACGCACTTATATTTTTTATAAATCACACTAAAATTTTCAAACGCGAATATCTCAAAAACAGAACATGCTTGAATATTGTGGATTGCAGTTTTGGAATCAAGAGGTCCATTTTATATGAAATCAAGTCCTATTTCGTGGAAGCAACATAAGAATACGTAACAGTGGACCCCTAAAAGTGCCTTTTTTACTTTTTAACAGCGAATATCTCAATCTTGGAAGCAGGAGACCAACATTTATAAGGACCAGTTAAAAATTTCACTGGAAGGTTTTTGCTGTCGAACAGTGTTTTTAGTGTAAATATTACAAAAAAATACTCTTTCAATCAATCTTACAAAAATAAGTGAAAAAAGAACTTCTAATTTAGAAGTTCTAAATCACCAAATAAAAATGACATAATCACACCCAAAATGCCAAGAAATATGTACTTCTAAAGAAGTGATGAAAAAAGTGCTTCCAAAAGGTCAAGTTATATTAGCATCCGGATCACTACTTCAGAAGTTGTGATAAAAACACTAGTGATATATGTTATACTTAAGTGTCAATCTTTCGCCACTGAAAAGTGGCGATAAAAAGAACATACTTTGTGTGTCACGCCCATATTAAATTCATCAATGTTTCAGTTGAAGAAGAAGTACATCTGGTTCATAAGTTGTGGTGAATTTTGTAGTGAATGGTAAGCTCTTTTTTTGCTGGGTAGTGTTAATTACACTACTAAACATCGAAAATGCGACTGGGATGCGATCCATTTGATTAAAATAGTTCTGCTGGTTTAAAATCCGGTCTACAAACTTTTCCATCATAAAGGTTATGAACCCGATGTGATGGCGACTTCAAAATTGAGTCTGGAGTAAAGCTTAAACATTGCCCTTTAAGAGGCCGAACTCATTTGGTTAGTCGTATTAACCCTTTGGACACCAATTGTGTTTCAATGATGTCCTATTCCCCAGTATCGAAAAAGAGTTTTTGGTGAAAAGACCATAATAAGAGGCAATTATAATTGCTTTAGTCGTTGGATAACTATAGTTGATCAAATGATTTATACATCTTAAAGAGAAATGTTTTGACTTTACCTTTACCTGACTTTACTTATTTTTAAGTCGTCAGCACATCGGGTTCATCCACTATGAAATGTTAAATATGTCCAAAAATGCAATTATTTTGTATTTAACATTTCTCAAAAACCTGATGTAATGGAAAAGTTAGGATTTGTGACCAAGAGAAAATTTGTGATCATGTGTGTAAGGTGGCGTTTGATTAGCAACAATATTTTTTGTGGAAAAATCGTTTTTGGGAAATAGTTCTGCATCCTTTAGAACAATGTTTAAGCTTTACCCTCGACCTTTTTTTAAATCGATATCACATTAGCTTTATCCACAAAAAGTTGTCAAAAATGCCCACAACGGCGATTTTTTTAACTTTGACCTCAATTTTCTCAAAAACCTTATATGATGGAAAAGTTTGGAGACTAGATTTGTGATCACTAGAACAATTGCAATTAACTGTGTGAGGTCGCGGAGTCTGGATCCTCAAGTTTTTCCTTTTTTTTCAAAATGTTCAGTAGTGTTATTTTTTTAACTGTTTTTTGAGGAAGGTATTAAAAAAAATTAAAAATTCTCAATTTTATGGTGAAGGGTATATTAAAAGTTGACACATAATGAACTTGAGTTTTTTATTTTTTATTTTCATGCTCTGCTTAGCAATGCAGTTTCATTATTTTTTTTTTAAGAATTAATAATTTAACATACAAAATAGTTTAAAATTACAACATTTAACAAACAATTGTATGTACAAAATTAAAATATTGTGTTTGCATTAAAAAATGTATTAATATTTTTTAACAAAACCACATGAATGAAAAAGGCATGTTTTATTTATTTTTTTGTTAAGAAGATCAGAACAGTTAAGTGCTACAAAATGCACTTCATAAGAAATAAATAAATAAATAAATAAAAAATACAAAAATGTTGTACGAAACCATATGAAAGAAAAACAAAATATAAAGTATACATGAAAATAGAGACACACTAAATTTGTAAAAAGAAAATACCTACAAAGTTTTACAACAATAATGTATTTGAACTTAAAAATTTTTTAAAAGAAAATAATATTAAAAATTCAGGAAAATTAGAGATTTTTAATTCTTAAACTATTTGGCTTCATAACTTTATTTAAAGAATATATATAAAATTTAATTGAATACTTACCATGTGTGCAAGTTAGATATTAATCAAAAAGAAACCAATTCAGTCATTCCTGGGCCCCTTACTGTTTTCATACAATACTTCAACACTTACACTGGAATACACTGTGTATAAAATTACAACATATATACAATATTTTTTTTTTTAATGTTTTATCTTTTCTTCAAGTCTTTTTGGAATACTTTATCCACCAAACCAATCCAAATAAATACGTTTTGAGCGTTACCCGATCATTTAACTTTAACGTTTAACTCACAACTAAACTCTGTAAGTGCCGCAAAACATTTACAAAAGTATTTTTAAATATTTTAGAGTAAAACATAAACAGCAGTATCTATTTATACCAGGGATGTTAAAGTTGGTACAATTGTACTTTTTTTGGTACATTTTGACCTTCAAAAGTACCATGGTACTACCGGGACTCATTTGGTACATTTTAAAAAGTGTAAACTGTGAAACTTTTTTAGAAAAATTTTCAGATGTTAAAAACTTGTTTTTATAGAAAAGACCGCAGAATTTGACACTTGAACAGTTCATGCGAATAAGGACGAAAATACCATTTGTAGAATATTACAGGCCACAATTTAAAGCTAATATTTTTGCCATTTTTTTTTTTTTTTGCATTAGCTTTTAGATTTAACTCACTTCTACCCATATACAAAATTTTTGTAAGGTTTTCAAAAGAGAACTTGCCAAAAATTGGACTTCAAATGAATGAATTGCACTTTTAAAGCCATTTTTTAGACAAAAAATAAAAATTTTACCAAAATTTTTGCAGAGGATTGTAGAGCTCTGCTTAAAAACCCATTTGTGCAAAACCATTTGTCGAAAAAAGTTGCTTATTCGTCGTTATTCGCATGAACTGTTCACTTGATGAAATTCTTACTCACTTTTAGTAAAGAAAAAGTCTCAGAATTTTTCACAGAAGTCTCAATCAACTACCCATAGACAAAAACTTAACTTTTTCATAAGAAAAGGTAAAATAGTCGAGACATTTTAGATCTTGATGAATTTTTCGTGTTCATTCAGATACATTTTTCATATTCATACATACACTCACAATCAGGAACATACTTTCTGTCGAAAAATTCTAGAGTTGTGAGAGTTATTCCTATAGATAAAGTTTCGGACACTGAGACATTTTTCCGCAGACTAGATTTTAAGAAATTGTTCAAAAACGTCCCTAACAAAATGTTATTATTTTATATATGTTTGCATGTTGGAGGGTATAAAAGATTCGGCACAACCGAATTTAACACTTTCATGTTTTTAATAAAGACTTTATAAAAACAATGGTACCGTGAGGGTCCAAAAAGTACAATTTTTTGTGAAAGTTGATACAAAATTGAAAACCCCATTTAACATCCCTGGTTCGAATGTTTGTTCGCAAATATTTTTATAAAAAAAATGAACGGTTGGAAGACAAATTGGTTGACAACTTCATACATTTGTTCAACCAAATCTAAAAAAACGATTTTCATTGCCAAAATGCTTCAAATAAATGAAATTTTTTAATTTTAGTCAACCGGTAATGGAGTTTACTCAAAAAAGTGATAAATGGATAAGGATGTCTTTAATTTAACTTTTATATTGAATTTATACCCAGTTTCTATACGATGAGTTGTTACAATAACAAAACACATCCAAATTCGTGACGTTCGTCGTAAAGAAACTGGGCATTAATTTTTTTTAGTACCATCGAGGGCGAAAAAGTACTTTTTTTGTTGAGCTCCAGTACCATTTCAAAATTTCGATTTTCCATCCCTGATTTATACTCTCTTATTTGTACAAGATCGTTTTGTATACTCTCACATATTCCACTACGACAAAGAAGTAGTAACAAGAAAACAAGATATAAAAAATAAATATCTTTAAGATATTTTCTTAGTAGGATTTTTCTGTTGTACGCAAAATGTTACCATATTTATTTTTTTCCTGTTTTTTGGAGTTTTTTTGAGATTTTCGTAACTAAAAAAAAAATATATTGTAACCGTGCGGAAGCCATTTGATTCTATGGAGTTTGTAATCTCAAAGTCTCGCCGAAGACTTTTACACAAAAAAGCTTTATTTAGGGAAGCCATTTGGGCTGAACATATGGAATATATAACCAAAATAAATCAAACCCAGAGAAAAGTTAAATTATACTAAAATTTTTTTCAGTGTAAATTTTTTTTCGAGTGTATTTTTTTAGTATAAAATATTTATAAGTGTCAAAAATACTTTGTAAAATATTTTTCTGGCTTACCATGTTTTTACCGGTTTTTAAACACGTGAAGTTAAGGTGAAAACAATCTGAAATTCACAGTTTTCTTAATAACTTTTGAACCACTGCACAGTGGTTTCCCTTATATGGACAAGCGGTCAAAAATCAATATTTCTAAGACTAAAAAACTAGGATCATCAAAATTTTTCAGCTCATAGTATACCCGAAGAACTTAAAAGTTTGCAAATTTTTAGGAAAAAAATATTAAAATATTAGCCACAGTAGTCATTTGATCTTTGAAGGGTTAATTGGCTTAGAGTTCTGTTGTAAGAATTTTTGAAATAAAGTATTTCTTACAACAGAACTCTAAGCCAATTGATCAATATGAAAATTAGTTTCGTTTCAATTTTTCGAAACTTCTAACACTATCGCGAAAACAATTAATTAAGAATTAAAGTTTGACCTTTGTTTCAATCCTTTTCAAATGCAATGAGTAAGCCACACTTAACCCTTTAACGACCACTGGCAAGTATACTTGCCAAAACGTTTTTGTCTATTATTTTCGTTCAAGTAAAAGATACGGTAAGTGTATTAAAAGATGAATTGCAGAGTATGGTTCCCGAAACAAAAGTCTAGTTTACAGTAAGTTTCTAATTTGATCCACTTACTCACTGTAAGCCCTCAAAGTTTGTAAAATAGTTTTCTCTATTTTATGGACAAAAGGATCTTTACTTGTTGAACGAAATCGGGGCCAAGAAGGGGGTAGTGTTCCAAATTCTTGTAGGGTAACTATTAGCGTCCGACCAAATATGCTGCTTCGGTTTCAGCCAAAAAGCACTGTTCGGCCACTATTTTGCTTCCGCCACATTTTTGGCCGAATATAGCCGAACAGCAAAGTATACTTGCCAAAACGTTTTTGTCTATTATTTTCGTTCAAGTAAAAGATACGGTAAGTGTATTAAAAGATGAATTGCAGAGTATGGTTCCCGAAACAAAAGTCTAGTTTACAGTAAGTTTCTAATTTGATCCACTTACTCACTGTAAGCCCTCAAAGTTTGTAAAATAGTTTTCTCTATTTTATGGACAAAAGGATCTTTACTTGTTGAACGAAATCGGGGCCAAGAAGGGGGTAGTGTTCCAAATTCTTGTAGGGTAACTATTAGCGTCCGACCAAATATGCTGCTTCGGTTTAGCCAAAAAGCACTGTTCGGCCACTATTCTGCTTCCGCCACATTTTTGGCCGAATATAGCCGAACAGCAAAGTATACTTGCCAAAACGTTTTTGTCTATTATTTTCGTTTAAGTAAAAGATACGGTAAATGTATTAAAAGATGAATTGCAGAGTATGGTTCCCGAAACAAAAGTCTAGTTTACAGTAAGTCTCTAATTTGATCCACTTACTCACTGTAAGCCCTCAAAGTTTGTAAAATAGTTTTCTCTATTTTATGGACAAAAGGATCTTTACTTGTTGAGCGAAATCGGGGGCAAGAAGAGGGTAGTGTTCTAAATTCTTGTAGGGTAACTATTAGCGTCCGACCAAATGCTGCTTCGGTTTCAGCCAAAAAGCACTGTTCGGCCACTATTCTGCTTCCGCCACATTTTTGGCGGAATATAGCCGAATAGCAAATAATTGTATTAAATTTGTACTCACGAGTTGAAAAAAACATTTTGAATAACATTTGTAAGCCACAAAAACATTTTATTAAATGTTTTTGCAGCTAAAACAAGATTTTGCACTCAAAAAAAATTTCCGATAGAAAAAAATTTACACTCAAAAAAATTTTTATTTACAAAAAAGTCTAAGAACAGTTTTTTGCTCAAAATAAATTATTCTAGACAAAATTTTTATATATTTGTATATTCCGCCAAGCCGAGTTTTACTTTTTTTTCTTGTTTTTACTACAAAAATATTTTTTTTTATTTTGGCTTTGGTTTCGTCTATGGAAGACACGATACAGTCCAAAATAAAAGTGCTAGACTCCTGAAATTTGGCACATATATGTCTTATGTTCATAGGCTGGTTAAGTTCGGAGCTGGGCAAAATCGGACCAGGGGGGAAAAAGTTCCCCCTTGACGAAGTTAACCAACCCATGAAAAAAGATCACTTTTTATAGGTTTTTTTGTACTTTTTTTAACAAATGAAACATTTTTATGCTTGAAAAAGTTCAAAGTCTTGGACTTGAACCCAGGGGATTTGAAAATGACTTTTTTTTGGCCCGTCCCCTTTTGTGGGTGTCGATATTAGCAAATAATTTCTATAATGCTGAAATTGCATATTTTTTGTACAAAAAGCAAAGTAATTAAATTTTTAAACATTTTTGAACAGAAAGAAGGTGTCCCCAAGGACCCCCGACAAGCCCCCCCCCCCCCCCCCCTCAAAAAAAAAACGCCCCCGCAATTTTTATTTTTTTTAAACGTTGGAGGGTATACAAGATTCGGCACAGCCGAATTTAACACTCTCACTTGTTTGTTCTAAAAGTGCTATAATAGTACCATATTTTTTGTTTTTAAAGCGCTTTCAAAGCGCTTTAAAAAAGCAACGGCATACCGTTTACCGTGGTTATCATTTTGGACGCTGGGAGAGTAATAAACTGTGATGCTTTCCCAGCACACAAGCGACCATAAAAGGTACTTTGCCAACGCTCTCCCGTTCGTATTTTTCTGCTTGGGTACATGTAGAACTGGTCCGTTTTTTTTTTTAATTTGGAATGATGATTTATTAATACAAAATGCAGTAATTTTAGTTATTTGATTCAAATTAAAAAGGGACGTTTGTATGAGGCTAGGTCTAAACATGGACCGAAGTTTCAAATTTAAGCCAAATCGATTGAAGTCATTATACCCCGTACCATAGTAATATACCCCGTACGTAAAGTTGGGTTTTCTGCAGGTTAAAAACCAATTGATTTTTAGTTAATTTAAATACACCACTTACAGATAGATGTAAATCGAAAATTCGAATTGTAATTTGAAAAATATCAACTAAATATCAATTGATCTTGATATCTAAAATACTAAACAGGTAAGAACATTGTAGACGGCCAAGACCGACCATACAATAACCTACTCCAGTTCCGGAAAATAAGTTCTAACACCAAACATCGAAAAATTGGATTCATGTTAAGTCAAATTTTTAATTAGTGTAGAAAAATGTTCTAAGAAAATACATACAATGGTTTATATTTGTTGCCAATAGACAGATTCATTGGGGCTTAGCCCCCCCCCCAGAAAAATTTTCGCCCCCCCAGAATTTTAATCATTCACAATTTTTTTTTTAATAATTTAATGATTTCATTTATTTTTGCAACAATAAATAATAATAATGACCCTTTAGGACTCGTTATGATTATTCTACGAGGACTCTTAATTATTATATTAGATCTAATATAATAAAAACAGACTATTGAAAAATAGTCTGAATTATTGAAAAAAGTTTTTATATAAATCTGATGTTTTTGTCAGTAATAAAAACTTTACCGAATCTTAGGGTTTTAACTTCAGGAAAACATTTTAACTTCTTTGATTCAAAAAAGTTTCTAAATTCTAAGGGGTTTTTTACAGACAAAAGTTATTGGAAGAAAGAATCTGAGAATTTTGACTAATAACACTACGTGACAGTTTTTTGACCAAATGTATCTGACACCTAATCTTTATGTACAATTGTCCGCTGAATCCGAATATGAAGTCAGAATGGTCAAAAGTAGAACAGTTTTCGAGATATTCGAAAATAAGCGTTTTTTGTGTTTTTAAAAAAGATGATGTCACTTAAATGCAAATATCTTCAAAGCTATTCGTCGATTTATGTATTTCTTTTTTTTTAATGAAAGATAATAAAATTACTAAAATAACCATGGGTCGCTTGTGAAGATTAGTTAAGAAATGACAGAGTTACAGTGGACAAAAGTTCAAACTTCATGAAAAATTTGATGATTTTTTGCAATTTTGCTCTTTTCAAGTTATTGTTTTTAAACCAAACAATTAAAAATTATAATGTTTTATTACATAGGACATTATTTTATTTCAATACGAACATTTTGCGCCCAACAAGACCCAGATTGGTGCAAAAATGACAAAGCTACAGAAGATTTAGTGAATTAATCCACCTTTCATTACTAACATTTAGCTTTGTATATTTACATGTGTTTTAAAAAAAAAAATCGAAAAGTGGGATAATTCAATTAATCTACTGTAACTTTGTCATTTTTGCACCGATCTGGATCCTATTGGGCACAAAATGTTCGTATTGAAATAAACTAACGTTTTAAGTGATAAAATTTTAAAAAAATTTATTGTTTGGTTTTAAAAAAATAAGTTTAAAAGAGCAAATAACGGTAATTTTCTCGATTTTCTCGTAAATATCTCGAAAACTGTTCTACTTTTGACCATTCTGACTTCATATTCGGATTCAGCGTTCGGATTAACATAAAGATTAGGTGTCAGATTCATTTGGTCACGACTTTGTTGAAAATTTGTGACACAGTGTAATCATCAACTTTTGCAATCATCAGAACTTTCTCTTGAAAAAAATCATAGTAATCTAATGATTTTACTATAGGAAAAACATTAAAAATCTTTCATTCTCAAAACGTATCTGGGAGTTCCAAATTTCCGAAAAATTTTCAGAATCAAAATTAAAAAAAAAAAAAAAAAAATTTTAACCGCTTTCGGGGGCATTCGTTTCTAGGACACCTAAACGCATGTTAAAGGGAACGCTTCAGGAATAGGTCTGAGTTTTTCTAGTAAAAAAAATACAAAAAAATTCAAAAAAATCTAGGGGGGCTTTAGCCCCCCCAGAAATGTTGGCTTCCTACGCCAATGGACAGATTAAAGTGAATATCGGGAGGAATTCTTGCAAGAAAACTAACAAGGGAACTAGAGTACAAAAACCCTGTACCAAAATGGTTAATTTAGATTATCCATGAAAAAATCTCCCCTGATTTAATTTCTTATATTTACGAACTTACAAGGGAAGTCTCCCTGGTGTCACCCTCCGATCTTCATGAAATTTGGATATGTTGTTAAGAACGAAAATTAATTCGACACGTATTTTTTTATAGCGGCCCAAACTTATTTTTTAGGGGGGTCGATTTGTATGGGGGGAAATTGACCTTTTTCAGTTTTTTTCGATTTACGCCTATTTAAACAAAATTAATATAGGCATGTGTGGTATCAGATTAAAGGTATTAAAAATACCTATCTCGTGGTGCTAATAACGGGCCAAAGAAGTTAATATTTTTCGACTTATTAACAAAAATGTCCTAAAATTTTGGTATTTTGCTCAATATGACGAAAAGTTGTGCATGTTTTGACATGTTCTTAGCACACGTAGATAGGTTTTCCAAAGACCTTTCATTTGGTGTGTAACATGACTAGGTTTCTTTGCATAATATAGGAGATAAACGAAAAAAAATGAAAAATGGCCTTGTCTTCCCCCCTCCTTTTTACCACCTAAATATGAATTTGGGCCGCTAAAAAAAAATACGTGTCCCTTTATTTTTTCTGCTCTACAAAATAAAACTAATTCCATAAAGATCCGCGGGTGACACTAGGGAGACTTCCCTTGTTAGACAGCCTATGGCCAGTACACATATTCGTGCAAAACATCAGGAGTCTAGCTCTTTACTGCACCGTGCTTTAAGTGAGTAGACCTCCAGACTTTCTTTAAAGGGTATAGATATCACGGATTAAATTGTATTGAAATGTTTTAAAGGATTCATGTGTTAGTATAATGGCTAAGGTCAGCTAGGAGATTACAAACTTCATAGGGATTACCATTTCCTTGCGTAGGGATTACCAAACTCTATACATCCAGACCACACGCCATAACTTTCAGAATGTTACAAACCCTAGCATTACTTTTGTTTCCAGATTTCTCTGTCTTGAGACGATGAACCTAAAAGAAACTAAATGCTTGCAGCAGCTTGGAGTTAAAGAAATTTTCAATCCAAGGTCACTTTAAAATTTCTTCAAAATGTAGTCTCATTTTGCATAGCCAAGAATAACAGTATTTTTAAGTGCTTACTCGCTGCTTTAAACAAAATAATTTCTCAAGAATATCAACTTTATTTCATGCATTTAAGCCGTATTACAAGTGAAAAAATATATAAAACAGGAGGGAAAATGTTTAATAAAGTTTATAAAAATAACTTACCTTTTGTTTAATTAACTTTTCTTTAAATAAAATACAATTTATAGAACAAAACTTTCAGCGACTTTTGAATACAAAGAATAACGCAACGAGTAAAAGTGACGAATAAAAATAAGTATTGATGACCAGTGCTGCCAGAAGTGACGATTTTTCGTCATTTTGACGATTTTTCATGAAATTTTGTAAAATGACGACTGACGATTTTCTGAATTGATTTCCATACATTTTGACGATTTTTTGTAACTACACTTTTATTCACAAAAATCTAAATTTGCAACTTGATTAGTTTTACAATGGTTTGAAACCAAAAATTAAATGAAATTCGATTAAAATTAAATACAGAAGAAAGACACACGAATTTACAACATTTCATTCTCTTTTGGAACTATAACTGCACTTAAAAAATTATGATGTTTTAAAGTCAATCATTTATGCTCTGTATGAGAAAATAAATGATTATTCTTTTAATTTTAATTGTTGTTATTTTTACATGAGAAATATTTTTTTTTAATATTTGAATTCCTAGTGTTTCCAAAAATGGAGCAAATATTTAAAATTTTAGTATTAAAAATTCATCCAAAGAGCCCTCTTTATAGACTCAAAAACTAAAACTCAGAGAATAATTGGAGTCTTTATCGATAAATTTTCAAATAAAATACTTGACAATTTCATTTTTAGCTCCAAAAAGGTGAGTTTTTTTTACAAAAAATGTTTGATACCAAAAATTCTTTTAAAATCTGAAAAAAGTGCCCGAAAAACATTATTTTCCGTGTGTCTTAACGGTGTCTTATTTTGAAGCGTTCTAAAGTTCTAAAACAAATAATAAAAACACTTGTTTTTATTGACTTTGTAGATTGTTTTCTATAGTAAAAATAAATGTAAGAAATTTTATTTGTTTAAGATTTAATGATATTAATTTTTTCATTAGTTAAAATTGAATGTTGCTGTCTGTTGAAATTAATTTGTTTTTTTGACGCCGTGGTATTGTGCTAAGTTCAGTGCTAGGTTGAGTGTTCTCCAATCCCTCCCTCCTCTATTTGTACCCTCCTTGATTTAGCTAAAAAATATTTTGTGTACGTAAATTTAAAAAATTCATTAAACAAAAGTCGATAGAAAAACTTTTATTGTGCGTAGTGTTTGGGGTCCGGGAATTCCCGGGTCGGATTTCCCGGGAATTCCCAGGAAAGACTGACGGGAATTCCCGGGAATTTTTTTGATTTTTCCCGGGAAATCCGGGAATTTTATATAATAAACCATTTTACATAAAAAATGTTTATTTTAATTAAATTTTTAATATTTTTTTTACATACAGGTATAACTACATTTCCTATTTTTTGTACTTTTTCTATTTGGAAGAACAGTGCAAATATATATTCATAGGAAAACTGACCAAGTGTAAAAAGTATGGAAATATCATGAAAAAAATTAAAAAGTCAAAAAATATACGTCGGGTAATGATAATTTTGTTAAGACTGTCAAAAAATACAAAAATTTTGAACCTAGAATTTACATATCCAAAACAAATATTAAAAATGCTGTCAACTATATTAGTTCTTGCACGAATAACGCAATTTTAAATTTTTTTGCGATTTTTAGCTATTTTTTGCGATTTTTTGGGGAAAAAAGCTGCAATAATTTTTTTTGTTTTTTTTTTTAATGTATTTCAGGATTTTTAACTTTTATTTTTTGATTTTTTATGTTTTAATTAATTCTTTATTTGAATAAAACAGTTTTTAATAAAAAGTTGGTCAAATTTTAATGCTTTTTATGATTTATATTAATAAAGAAAATTTCCGGGGATTCCCGGGAATCCCGGGAAATAAATTATTTTTTTCCCGTTTCCCGGGAAATTGAAAAGTCCGGGAATTCCCAAACACTAATTGTGCGTTTTAAAATTTTAATATATAAAAAAATGTGTTTTTTTAACATTTTTTAAAGTGACGATTTTTTGACGACTTTTTTAAAACTTTTGACGATTTTGACGATTTTTTCCCAAATTTTGACGATTTTGACAAAAAAAAAAAAAAAAACCTGGCAGCACTGGCCGGAATGCACAGATAGCACTGTTGCCAATTATTTTTCACCAAAAACCTCCAAATTTCACTAAAAACGCTAGAAACCCCAAAAAATTAGCGGGAAAATTTTAAAATTATCCTACTATATTACGAAAAAAAAGCGCTGAAAACCGACAAACTTGGCGTTTTTGATTGAAAAAAAAAAGAAAATTAAAAAAAAACTCCAAATTATTTTTCCAAAGAGGATAAAGAAAGAGATGGCAGTGGAGACTTATTAAATTTTTGGAGAAAAATCAAATCTCGGACCAACATTTTTTGTCACAAAATGTTCTAAATTGCGACAGTATTAGTGATTCTCATTGCTAAATTTTTTTCGGTTTTTGAATCGAATGAAAAAAAGTTGGCATCATTGTTTATCGGAGATAAGAACCTTATTTACTCGTTACTTTTCCAAATGCAACCCTGCAATTTAGTTTTCCCGTTTCAGCAACTCTGTTTTTACAATTCTTTTTTGTTAATGTCAGTTTGACAGTAAAAAGATTTGTTATCTCATTCACACACAAAAAAATCTATAGAGTTTTTAAATATTTATATTTTTTAGTTTTTAAAATAAGTTAGTGCGAGATGGTTCATATTTGTGTTTCTTAATTAACCACTAAATAAAAAAATCAATGTAAAATAAATATAACAAAAAGCCGCATATTCATTCAATAATATTGAAAAAAAATGAAAAAAATATATTGAAATTTATACGCGTCCAAAAAAACAGGTTCTATTTTGGATGTATAGCGGTTGTACAGAGTTCTTTCATTCATAAATTTGTTTATTTTATATAAAAAAAATTAATAGAAAAAAACGTTTGTTATTGTTTTCTTTACAATTTTCTTTCGCTTTCATTGAATAAAATCAAGTGGAAATTAGTGGAAATATTGTATAAATAAAAAAAGGCAAAAAAGCTATTCTTTGCAATTATTAATAAATTAAAAAAAAGGAAGTGCAAAAAAATATATACATTTGCATGTACATAATATATATAATGCATATGTGTGGGTGGATAGAATAGAATATAAATTCGTGTGTGAAAATAGAATTTAAACAAAATTGTTATTAAAAATAATTGAAAGAATTCATAAACAATTCTTTAATGAGCAGTTAAAAAGTATTGAAAAAGTTTATACTTGTTAAAAAGTCAAGTGAAGTGTGTATAACAACAAATAAAAGCCGCTTAGGTAAACACCCTTCCGAAGAGGATACAAAAACCCAACAGGAATAATTGAATTAAAAATAAAAAAAAAATACAAAATTTTTATAAAAAAATTATTGTGGAATTTAAAATAAAGTGTATAAAAAACAGAAAAAAACATTAGAAAAATCACTACATAAAACAAAATAAGGGATACATTTCTGCTAACTGGATTAAGGATTACTCATCACGTCATTATTATCAACAACAACATTATCATCGTCAGTGTCGCAGTTTTATTCACCTTTTTGCATATTTCTGCCTTTAAACGTCATTATTAAGTTCTATAACAACAACAACAAAAAAACCTACACAGCAATAACAAAAACGCACATATATTTTGTCTGACATTCTTATTAAAGTATCTTCTCATCCGTTTTTTTTAAGTTTGTTGTCATATTTGTGCGTGTGTTAAATTTTTTGCATAACAAAAAAAAAAAACAACTAAAAATAACTCATAACAACTTTTGAGGGGGAAAAAAGGCTGGGTCCTCCCAATCCTCTATTACCAATATTTTAAATTATTTATATTTGGAAAACTTTGGCGCTTTGGCGCCTACTTGAATTATGACAGAACGTAAATTTACTCGGGCTTTAAATAAGCCGGGTATGGCTGCCCAGCTGCGTGAGACCGTTTCACAAGTGGTTCGTGAAAGTGCAATTTTGGTAAGTGTTGTTTTTATTTCGATTTTATTTTTTGTTTTAAAATCTGATAATTTTATCTATAAGAAAAAATATGCTTTATACCAAGGAGTTTACAAATTTAAAAGTAAACTCCAGAATCTGAGACTTTTTCTATAAGAAAAATGTCTCAGAATCTGAGACTTTTTCTATAAGAAAAATGTCTCAGAATCTGAGACTTTTTCTATAAGAAAAATGTCTCAGAATCTGAGACTTTTTCTATAAGAAAAATGTCTCAGAATCTGAGACTTTTTCTATAAGAAAAATGTCTCAGAATCTGAGACTTTTTCTATAAGAAAAATGTCTCAGAATCTGAGACTTTTTCTATAAGAAAAATGTCTCAGAATCTGAGACTTTTTCTATAAGAAAAATGTCTCAGAATCTGAGACTTTTTCTATAAGAAAAATGTCTCAGAATCTGAGACTTTTTCTATAAGAAAAATGTCTCAGAATCTGAGACTTTTTCTATAAGAAAAATGTCTCAGAATCTGAGACTTTTTCTATAAGAAAAATGTCTCAGAATCTGAGACTTTTTCTATAAGAAAAATGTCTCAGAATCTGAGACTTTTTCTATAAGAAAAATGTCTCAGAATCTGAGACTTTTTCTATAAGAAAAATGTCTCAGAATCTGAGACTTTTTCTATAAGAAAAATGTCTCAGAATTTGAGACTTTTTCTATAAGAAAAATGTCTCAGCGTCTGAGACTTTTTCTATAAGAAAAATGTCTCAGAATCTGAGACTTTTTTCTCAGAATCTGAGACTTTTTCTATAAGAAAAATGTCTCAGAATCTGAGACTTTTTCTATAAGAAAAATGTCTCAGAATCTGAGACTTTTTCTATAAGAAAAATGTCTCAGAATCTGAGACTTTTTCTATAAGAAAAATGTCTCAGAATCTGAAACTTTTTCTATAAGAAAAATGTCTCAGAATCTGAGACTTTTTCTATAAGAAAAATGTCTCAGAATCTGAGACTTTTCTATAAGAAAAATGTCTCAGAATCTGAGACTTTTTCTATAAGAAAAATGTCTCAGAATCTGAGACTTTTTCTATAAGAAAAATGTCTCAGAATCTGAGACTTTTTCTATAAGAAAAATGTCTCAGAATCTGAGACTTTTTCTATAAGAAAAATGTCTCAGAATCTGAGACTTTTTCTATAAGAAAAATGTCTCAGAATCTGAGACTTTTTCTATAAGAAAAATGTCTCAGAATCTGAGACTTTTTCTATAAGAAAAATGTCTCAGAATCTGAGACTTTTTCTATAAGAAAAATGTCTCAGAATCTGAGACTTTTTCTATAAGAAAAATGTCTCAGAATCTGAGACTTTTTCTATAAGAAAAATGTCTCAGAATCTGAGACTTTTTCTATAAGAAAAATGTCTCAGAATCTGAGACTTTTTCTATAAGAAAAATGTCTCAGAATCTGAGACTTTTTCTATAAGAAAAATGTCTCAGAATCTGAGACTTTTTCTATAAGAAAAATGTCTCAGAATCTGAGACTTTTTCTATAAGAAAAATGTCTCAGAATCTGAGACTTTTTCTATAAGAAAAATGTCTCAGAATCTGAGACTTTTTCTATAAGAAAAATGTCTCAGAATCTGAGACTTTTTCTATAAGAAAAATGTCTCAGAATCTGAGACTTTTTCTATAAGAAAAATGTCTCAGAATCTGAGACTTTTTCTATAAGAAAAATGTCTCAGAATCTGAGACTTTTTCTATAAGGAAAATGTCTCAGCGTCTGAGACTTTTTCTATAAGAAAAATGTCTCAGAATCTGAGACTTTTTTCTCAGAATCTGAGACTTTTTCTATAAGAAAAATGTCTCAGAATCTGAGACTTTTTCTATAAGAAAAATGTCTCAGAATCTGAAACTTTTTCTATAAGAAAAATGTCTCAGAATCTGAGACTTTTTCTATAAGAAAAATGTCTCAGAATCTGAGATTTTTCTATAAGAAAAATGCCGCAGAATCTGAAACTTTTTCTATAGGAAAAATGTCTCAGAATCTGAGACTTTTTCTATAAGAAAAATGTCTCAGAATCTGATTCTGAGACAGTTTTCTTATAGAAAAATTCTCAGATTCTGAGACATTTTTCTTATAGAAAAATTCTCAGAATCTGAGACTTTTTCTTTAAGAAAAATGTCTCAGAATCTGAGACTTTTTCTATAAGAAAAATGTCTCAGAATCTGAGACTTTTTCTATAAGAAAAATGTCTCAGAATCTGAGACTTTTTCTATAAGAAAAATGTCTCAGAATCTGAGACTTTTTCTATAAGAAAAATGTCTCAGAATCTGAGAATTTTTCTATAAGAAAAATGTCTCAGAATCTGAGAATTTTTCTATAAGAAAACTGTCTCAGAATCTAAGAATTTTTCTATAAGAAAACTGTCTCAGAATCTGAGAATTTTTCTATAAGAAAACTGTCTCAGAATCTGAGAATTTTTCTATAAGAAAAATGTCTCAGAATCTGAGAATTTTTCTATAAGAAAAATGTCTCAGAATCTGAGAATTTTTCTATAAGAAAAATGTCTCAGAATCTGAGAATTTTTCTATAAGAAAAATGTCTCAGAATCTGAGAATTTTTGTATAAGAAAAATGTCTCAGAATCTGAGAATTTTTCTATAAGAAAAATGTCTCAGAATCTGAGAATTTTTCTATAAGAAAAATGTCTCAGAATCTGAGAATTTTTCTATAAGAAAAATGTCTCAGAATCTGAGAATTTTTCTATAAGAAAAATGTTTTCGAAACTAATTTTCTCACAACTGAAAAATATCTCAGAAATGAACGTTTTTAAAGAAAAAGTTACTAAAATTTTCGTAACAGATATCTAGAAGAAATCGTTTTTTGGATTTGTAGGAGCAAAAATAATTTAAATTTGTTTTGGTTTTGCATAAATGCCATTAAAATTTTAAGTAGTTGGCATAGGAAAGTCGTTCCCTGCATTTATCTGTGTGTATGAAAAATTCTTACAAACAAATAAATTTTTGATTTCATAAAAACTGTCCTAAATTGCACACATATTTCTTAAAATTAATTTATATGTATATTTGAAATTTAAACAAAAACCCTTTTTTTTGTAAAAAATTCCACGTAAAAAGGGTGTGTCAATTTTTTTATCTTTTTATGCTTCATGCACTCGCAATTTATATGTTGTCATCGTTGTTTTTGTTATTTATTGAAAAAGTGTGTGTAAATGCAAAATTTGTAAAACATAAAATAAAGATGCATTTGGCAAACACCTTCCAAAAGTGTGTTTCTTTATCAACGTCATCATGCCATCTACCTAATAGTACATTGTTTATCATTCACTGGTGTACAGTAATTTTTCTTTTAAAGCATAAAAATTGTGCACTAACATATTACAGTGAAATCTATATTAAGGGATTTCTGAAAAAAGGATTTCCAATGTAATTATCAGTTTTTAGATAAAATTTTTGTGGGAGATTCAGGTAATGATAAAAGCTACCCAGGCAGAAAAATACGAACGGGAGAGTGCTGGCAAAGAACCTTTTATGGTCGCTTGTGTGCTGGCAAAGCATCACAGTTAAGTACTCTCCCAGCGTCCAAAATGATAACCACGGTAAACGGTATGCCGTTGCCATTTTAAAGCGCTTTAAAAACAAAAAATATGGTACTATTATAGCACTTTTAGAACAAAATAATGGGACGTATATAAATTATATACATAAGTCCATAAGACACAACTTTTTTTGGTGTTTATTTGAATAAAGAAATTTATTAAATTTGTATAAAAAATTTATTGACTCATTTATTAGGATAAAAAATTATGAACAAACTTCGAACAATTTTCTAAGTCCCGGAAAAAATTTGTTTGCAGTTTTCTTTGCGCTTTGGAGCATAAAAAATTTATTAAAAATGCTTTTAGGAAAAAATTTGGAAAAGTCCCGAAAAAAAGTAGTGCATTGAACCGAAACGGGTATGTATCCGGAGTTCCTCACGAAAGAAACAGATGTTTTTATATAAAAGGTGTCAAGTTTGTAATATGTAGGTCCAGAGACTCTATGTAGGTCATTGTGTATAAGTGACATATCACGAGAACTATCAAGGACCGGCCACTTATCCTGCAGGGAAATAAAAAAATATTCCAATTGTTATGAAAATTAATAAAATTTAATAAAAAATTTATACTTTGAACGGATTTAAATAGAACAAGTGAGAGTGTTAAATTCGGCTGTGCCGAATCTATTATACCCTCCAACATGTAAAAAAATTAAAAAAAATTTTTGACAGGGGCGTTGTTTAAAGGGGGGGGGGGGGGGCAAGGTAGGGGATGGGTCGGTGAGCTGGGGTGACTCCTTGGCCCTCACGGTATATGTTTACAAGTCCATTTTTGTCTGATTTGTGCCCATAAGTATTAAAGTTTTATAATTATTTAAATTATTTTTTTATCCACGCCCTTATTTTTATTCCCCTGGGTCCAAGCGCACGACTATAAACTTCTACGAACATAAAAATGTCTCATTTGGTTCACAAAAATACAAAAAAAACGTCAAAAAAATTAGCATTTTAAAGAGGTTGGTTTAGTTCTTCAAGGGGGAACTTTTTTCCCCCTGGCCCGATTTGGCCCATTTCCGAACTTAACCTGCCTAGGACCATAAGACATATTTATGCCAAACTTGAGGGGTCTAGCTCTTTTATTTTGGACTGCATCGTGTTAACTACAGACGGACGGACGGACGGACGGACATCGCTAGAATGTCTTAGAATCGATCACTGATCAATAATATATATACTTTATGGGGTCCCCGACCGATATTTCGATGCGTTACACACGGAATGACAAAGTGAGTATAGCCCCATACTGTAGTTGGAGGGTATAAAAACATTGGCAAAACGCTTGGAAAGCACTTTTTCGAATTCATACTACCTTCTACACAAAAAATAAAGTGCTTTGCCGAGACTTTTTCTTTGGAACGATTGGCAGTTTCTGCCTGGGTAATCATAGTTTACAAACTGCTATTAAAAATGTGTGAATTTCTACAAATTTCAATAAGAATTTTACCATGAAATGAAATTTGTTGAATTTTAACAAATTTTTCCTTCACATTTTTATTAGACTGTACCATTATTTACAATGTGTGTAATATTACGCATTCAATTTTCGCAAAACTACCCAAAGTGTTTAATATTACACAATAAATGAGTTTTAAATACTACACCTTATATGTGTAATAATACACATGTTGCGTATAAAAAATGTAATAACTTTGAATTTGTTACTGCTAATTTATGAAGAATCTTTAAAATTATAATAATGAATTTTTATCTCCTTAATATCAGTCCAATAAAGCTTTTACTGTATTTTATTTGTTGTCATACAGTAGTCAGTAGGGTGGTTCTTAAAAACAAAAAAGTTGGATTTCTGCACGGGACGCCCCCTCAGTTTATTAAGATTCATGAAAAAGTTATACCAAAATTTTTTCACAATTTTTGAAAATGTTCTTAAGGTCGCACCGGGCTCTTGAAGTTCGGGCCCTGGAGCAAAATATACTTTTTTGAAAAAAAAAACTTTTTTGTAAAAAAAAAAAATTAAATAAATCACTATGGAACCGGATTTGTTTAACAATTGACCCTTAATTATTAATTAAAAAATTATAAATTTTTCGGACATAGTTAAACCTTTACTACGAAAGGTCAAAAAAAATGCCCTTTTTTTAAGATCATGCCCAAAGACATAATTTCATGGTTTTACAAATTTTTTATCCATAAATTTAAAAATCTTCAAGTTTTATTATTCAGTTTTATTAAATACATCTTTGAGAATCAATGTTTAATTTTGGGTATTTTTCGCTCTTTCCATTTAGCACATGTAGCGATTTAATTTTAGCGATTTTCAAGAAAATGCGTTTTTTCAACCATTACGGTTTATTTTTTTGCTTTGACCAATATTTTGGGGAAAAGTAACTAAAGTTCAAATGAATATTGTTCCATTTGACCTTTATTACAAATGCTACTAGTCCAGGACATTATTAACCCATGTTGACCGACTGCCAAGGGGCTAAAAACCGAAATTTGACTATATTACAAAAAATTACTGAAAGTAATTAATGCAAAGTTTTATTTAATCATAAAAAATGAGTAATTAATTATTTTTACTAATGAAATCATTAACCTTTATTTACCAAAGGTTGAAATACCCATTTTTTTGTCTGAGCAAAAGTAGACGGCATTTGGCCTGGCGACCAAATAATCCTTTTTGGTCTTTGGTAGACACGGATATATGATTTTTTGTGTTAATATAATTCAATACTAAGCTTTTATGACTAAATAAAGCTTTGCATTAATTACTTTCAACAATTTTTTGTAATAAAGTCAAATTTCGTTTTTTAGCGTCTTGGCCGTCGGTAAATATGGGTTAAAAATGTCCTGGACTAGTAAAATTTCAAAACTGTGCAATAAAGGTCAATGGGAACAACATTCAATTGAACTTTTGTTAATTTTTCTCAAAATGTTGGTCAAAGCAAAAGAATACACAATAATGGTTGAAAAAACGCATTTTCTTGAAAATCGCTCAAAATTAAATCGCTACATCTGTTAAATGGAAAGAGCGAAAAATACCCAAAATTAAACATGGATTCTCCAAGATTTATTTAATAAAATTGTGCAATAAAACTTGAAGATTTTTAAATTTATGGGAATAAAATTTTAAAATCCATGAAATTGTGTCTTTGGGCGTGATCTCAAAATAACGACATTTTTTTTGAACTTACATACACCCAGAATAATCCTACAGTAAAAAATACAGTAAAAGTGTTATAACTTTAACTTTACTACTTTTTTAGTAATTTACAGTATAAATTTAGTTTTACAGTATAAATTTAGTTATTTTTCGAGCTTGGAATTTACTGAATACTGATTTTTTTACCGATTTTTTAATAATTTTTGTTAGTAATTTTTAAAAATTTGGAAACTTATTTTTGACACCTAAAAAGGCAAAATTTACATTTTTGAATATTTTTTTCTAAACGCACATAACAAATTTCCATTTAAAAAAAAAAAAAACAAGTAAGAGTGGAGGGGGGTCGTGGTGATTGGGGGGGACAAATTTCCTCTAAAATATGTGTTTAAAAATTCATTCCTATGTTTTTTGCACTAAAGAAATGCAAGATTATCATAATTTAATTTTTTTTATTCTACGTCCATAAAAGGGGGGGGGGGCGGACCAAAAAAACGACATTTTCTAATTCTCAGGGTCCAAATGCAGGACTTTGATCTTCTTGTAGCATAAAAATATTGAATTTGTTAAACAAAAGGACAAAAAATCATGTAAAAAGTGATTTTTTTTCTGAGGTTGGTTTAGTTCTTCAAGGGGAAACTTTTTCCCCCAGGTCCGATTTTGCCCATTTCCGAACTTAACCTGCGTAGGACCACAAGACATATTCGTGCCAAACTTGAGGAGTCTAGCTCTTTTATTTTGGACTGTATCGTGTTAACTACAGACGGACGTACAGACGGACGGACGGACATCGCTAGAATGTCTTAGAATCGATCACTGATCAATAATATATATACTTTATGGGGTCCCCGAACGATATTTCGATGCGTTACACACGGAATAACAAAGTGAGTATACCCCATACTGTAGTTGGAGGGTATAAAATTAAATGTATATATTTTTTTTTTTAATTTCTAGCTCAATTTAATTTCAAGCTCAATAATTATATTTTTTGATCCAATTTTTTTATTAAAAAATTTGTCAAAATCGGTTTTGGATAGGTTTTCGCTTTAAAATTTGTTTACCGTTTTTTTATAACTGCGTTAGTAAAAATTGACTAACGCGTTGTAGGGCCCTTTAATACTAACAATTAGTAAAAACTGGCAACTTTTTAGTAAGGAATACTGTAGGATTTCTATGAGTGTAGTAAAGGGTTAACTATGTCTGAAAAATCTATAAATTTTTAATTAAGTATTAAGGGTCAATTGTTAAACAAAACCGGTTTCATAATGATTTATTTAATTTTTTTTTTTACAAAAAAATTTTTTTTTTCAAAAATGTCTATTTTGCTCTAGGGCCCGAACTTCAAGAGCCCGGTGCGACCTTAAGAACATTTTCGATAATTTTGAAAAAATTTTGGTATTACTTTTTTATGAATCTTAACAAACTGAGGGGGCGTCCCGTGCAGAAATCAAAGTTTTGATTTTTAAGAACCACCCTAGTAGTCAGTCTATTGACCCTTTCATTAATGTGATAAGAAATTTGTTCAAAAAAAAAAATACGCCCTGACAACTTCCTTTTATAAGCATTTAATACAAAATGAGACATAAAATAATTTGATTACATAATTGCAAAAGCTCTTTATCAATCATTTAAAAGAAAATAAAAGAAACGTTTTAAGAAAATCGAATACGTTCCACAGGAGAAGATTTGACAACAATTTTGGAAATAATTCAGACGTTCGTTACTGCCCGAAATCACATTTTCCGTGACTGATAAACACGAGAAATGTACTCAAAAGAAAAACTTTGTCAAAAAATCTGTAAAACAACTTTTAATTTGATTTAGCAAATTTTCAGCAAATTTTTCTGCTAAAATAAATATTTTTACTAGAATCTCTGTCATTCAGTTTAAGAAAATAACAGAAATTTTATTGCGTTTTTACCGATTCTGCTTGCTGAATTTCAGAACATTTTTGAACATATTTTTTAGCAGAATATTTTTTAATTATGCATAAACAGTTTGCAGTCATTCTTAAAGTCGATCAAGAATCATGGGTCACTTTTTAAAATCCTATACCTATAGTTAGCTGAACGATTTACAATCGGAATAACATACTTATACACATAAAACCCTCTATCACTAATTTATGGATGATATACAAAATTTGTATAATAAAGCAAAAATATTTTATTTCAAAAGGTTATCTGATTAAAATTATAACATTTTGTCATTCATAAAAATACACACAATTTTATGGTCAAGGTTTTTCTCTCTCTTTTCACATTAAATTGGAAAAAAATCAATGATGTATATTAGAGATGGTAGCATGAGAATATTTATTAAGCGATAGTATTGTCGGAAACTGAACTGGAAAGAAAAACTTAAATATCATCAAATTTAACAAATTTGAAAATGGAAGTAGTCAAATTAGTCCAGATTTACACTTTGTATTTAAATCTTTACCTACACTCAGAGCTTCGAAGAATGAAATCCTTTTCAAATGAATTCTCAAAAAATCAATTCAATTTTTATAGTCAGTGAATGCATTCGGTTTCATAAATGCAGTCCTTGGTATTCATTCAATTGAATAGAAAAAAATTAATGCATTCGATTTCTTGTTCATTCGATTGAGAAAAATCTAATGCATTCGATTTTTTATCATTCCACTGCGAATGCAATCGATTTTTTAAATAGATAGACCAAAACGGAACCAAATTTTGGTTCATAGTATCGCCGACTCTCTTTACATACGATGTCCGTAATGGGCCCTAATTTTGAATCCAGAAAAAATTGGTGTTCCCGAAAATTTTAAAAATGCATATATCAACTGCCTACATGACAAAAATTGTGAAGAGTGTTGGCGATATTATGGACAAAAAATTGGCTCCGTTTTGCTCTGTCTTGATTAGTTTTTTATGCAATGAATGAACAAGCCATTCGATTTTTCAAATTGAATGAAAAGAAAATCGATTGCATTCGCAAGTGAATGCACTCAAATTTTAAAAGTCGAATGAAAAAAAATCGAATGCATTCGATTTTTGAAAGTCGAATGATAAATAAATCGAATGCATTCAAAGTGAATTCATCCAACTCGCTAAAATGTGATTGGGAAATGCAATCACTAAATTTTCATTCAGAATGCCAAATCGAATTAGGGAATGAAATCCTTCAAAGCTCTCCCTACACTTATGTCATTAAAGCCTAAGGCGATCCTGTCTAAAAATAACAATTAAAAAGAAAAAGTTTGACTTGGCCGAAATGATGAATACTCTTCACAATGAAAAACAATTTGGCTAAATATTAATTTAATTGGAAAAACATTTAATTTCAGTGCTTGTAATTTTTTTTACTCATAAAAAAATTTCTTAAAAATTTTTAGTGCAAAAATTAAATTTTAACGTTCCTCACTTACTTGCTACTCACGTGTCCATCTCATTGTAAGTTACTACAGTATATGCAACGTATGTCCACGAGTTATTAGTTTCAGCGTTTAAATTACTACGAAGAAAGTAGCTTAAACAACCAAAATTGACGATATGTGTAGTTTTAAAAACAAACAATATGTAAATCATTCAATTGCTATAACTACTAATACTTGGACATTTCTGTTTTTGTAGCGAGAGCTTACGATTGTTTTTAAAAATGAATAAGTAGCAAAAAAACAAAAACATTAGAATTGTGTAGCCTACAAGTAGCCTACAAATTATTTTTGGTAGCCTACCTGTAGCCTACAAATTATTTTTGGTAGCCTACCTGTAGCCTACAAATTATTTTTGGAAGCCTACAAATATTGTTTTTGTAGCCTACAAAGAGAAAATTTAATAAAACTATAACACACACACTTATCTTGTTAAACATAACTGTTTTATTTCAATGTGTATAAAGAATAGGGATGGATTGTTTTAATGTAAAAGTATAATTCAACTTCTCAAAAAAAAAAAAAATTGGCAAACATTGTTGTGGTGTTCCCTTGTCATTAAAAGTAGAGATGGGCACATGAGCAGATTAGAACGTGATTCACGCGTGACCACGCTTGAGTGTGACTAAATTCAATTTTACTCACGCGCATGTGAGTGGAGTGTGCGTGAGTAAGATTTTTGCGTGCGTGAGTCGATTTTTTAAGTTACACTGAACTTTAAATTTTGTTGAAAATTTTAAAAGATTTTTCAAATTTTAGTTTTTTAATTTTTTTTGTATGAATAAGAGTTTCGTGAATGTGAGTCAACGAGAGTGTGAGTGAAGCTTGAGTGAGTGCACGTGAGTGTGAGTTGTATTAAATTTACTCACGTGATTGTGAGTAGAAAAAATTTGCTCGTGAGTGAGTGTACGTGATTCAAAAATTCCTGTCGTGGGCGTGAGTGAGTGTGAGTCAAAAATCACTCACGCGCCCATCTCTAATTAAAACCAATTTTTTGTGTATTTTTCAACACGTGAATTTTCGAAAAACCCAATGTAGAGATGGGTGCGTGAGTGGATTTTGACTCACACTCACTCAAGCTCACGCAAAAATAATCGAATCACTCACGCAATTTTTTTTTTTACTCACGCTCACTCACTATTCACGTGAGTAATAAAAATCTTACTCACGCCAGATTCAATCACGCTCACGCGTGAGTCACGCAAAATCTACTCACGCAATAAAATTTTCTTACCAAAAAAAAAACTACAAAAAATAAAAAAATTGGGCTAATCTGAAAATCTTATCACGCAAACTCACGCAAAAAATAAATGACTCACTCACTCAGATTTTTTTCAGCTCACACTCACTCACAATCACGTGATTTAAATGAAAATCACTCACGCGTGATTCACGTGAATCACGCAAATCACGTGACCAGCGCCCATCTCTTACCCAATGTTAATGTCACGGTTTTTCTCATAACTTCTGAGCGTCTAGACCGATAATATTAAAATCGCGTACATATTCGAAAATATCGAAAAATTCGACAAAATTCAAAATTTTTCTATATTTTTTTGACCAAAATTAAAAGAATTTTATTAAAAATTATTATTATTCTTTTTTCGATGTTGTATTCATTTTACACCATCTTAACGAAATTTTTAATATGGTCACGTTTTTATATTGCAACATTTGTTAACAATGTGATACTGTAGTAATACTGTAGTAATACTACTGTAGTAAACGTGAGATCAAATACATTTGATTTCCTTGCATTCATGAGTTATATGAGTTGTGTACTTTTATTTTACTGTTGAATGAGTTTTTGTGTGAGTAGAGCAAATGATTTTTAATAACAAAACAGATAATTACTCTATTTGTTTAGCAAATGCTTGTGAGTAAAGAGTTAAAGAGATAAAAAATACTCACGGAAAAACCACCCAAATATAGAGTAATGCATTCATGTGTTTTGAAAGTTAATATTGTGTTGAATGACATGAATTATCTGAATGATTCAAATGATTTTGCAAACAAATAAATACAAATCAGACAAATTTTAAAACACATTAAAAAAAAAAAGCTGAAATATAAGGGAAAAAAACTAAAGCAATGCAGAATATTACAAAAATCGAAAATTGTGAAAAAAAAAAAAAAATTATAAGCATAAGTAAAGTGTTGTTGTATTTTTTTTGTCTCTTGGTTAAATACAATTCATATAAATTTCACGGCATTTAATTTGTAAAAACAACAACAAGAAAACATTCTTGTTATTAGTTTGCAAACTATTAATAAGTATGCATTGCTAACGGGAAATTTAACTAACTACAGAAGACGCAACATTATGTACAATATGCTATTATATTGATGGTGTGTGGGTAAGATTGACCATTGTACAATCGTCAATATTGCGTCGTCTGTAGGTACCGTAAGAGGCAGTGGTCATTGTTCATCACAATATGCATATGGGGCATTCCAATTCAAATCGGACACTTTGAATATTTTTTTACCCTCCAACTACAGTACGGGGGTATACTCACTTTGTCATTCCGTGTGTAACGCATCGAAATATCGGTCGGGACCCCATAAAGTATATATGGGGCATTCCAGGCCAAATCACTCACTTTTAGACCCGACCCCTTTCGAATTATTTTATTTTTGGATATGTTTTAGTACTTATTAAATGCAACTTGGACACCAATTTTCAGCCTATTATTTCAAGATGGTGTTGAGTAATCAAATTTTCAAAATGGCGATTTTCTCAAAAAAATTTAATTTTTAATTAATTTTGACCATTAAAAAGTATAGATATTTTAAAAAAAGTTGACAACGTTTTGTTAGTATTAAAATGTAGTTTTAGAAAAAAAATATCAAAAAATTATTCGAAGTAATTATCACTTATTTTTTGACGTTTAAAAATTAAAATCGACTTTTTGAAAAAGTCCGGAACCTTCGATTTTTTTGTAAAAATCTATAAAAATTCTACTCTAAATTACGCAACTTTTAAGCCATAATTCGAGATGTGATCATAATTATTTCTATTTGTTTTTAAATTTTTAATATTGCACCTTTAATTTTTTGGCTCTGATTTATTTTATATGGTGCTCCAAAAAAAATAAATTGGTAGATATTGGCCCTAACTTACCCTAAATATATGTATTCATTTCGAAGTAAAAATACGTCTTACAAAAATGTAGGACGATTGGAAATGGGTAAGGCGTTTAGCATGGTCCTTGAAGTATAAAAAACGGATTACAACGAAAAATATGAATTTTTTTTCTGTTTTCGCATTTTTTTTATTTAACTCCATACTCTTCACTAGTTATTTTTGTCTCACGCCCTTATTAAAATAATTAGTGTTTCATTCAATAAGTAACTACTTATTAACATCTGTTTCGGATTACAAAACCCATTACTAGTAATGCCAATTTTTGCTGGGTATTTGTTATTTCAAAAAACCCTAAATGTTTTTTTTTTAAATATTGGTATGCCACAAATATATTTTACAAAGTAATTTTATCGCTAAAAAAATGTTTACAATCGAAAAAAAAATATAAACTTAAAAAAAATTTACACTCAAAAAAAAATTTACACTAAAAAAAAAAATATTACACTCAAAAAAAATTTACACTAAAAAAAAATATTGCACTCAAAATTGTTTTTACAAAAACTATAAAAAGAGTTTTTTAATCCAAATAAGAAATGTTGAGTCAAAATTATTAACAATTTTGTTTTCACGTTAGAAAAATTACTTAAAAGGGGGAGGGTATTCATGGGTTCGGCCAAGTCGTTTTTAACTTTTCTGGTTGTTTGTTCGTGGCAATTATAAAGAAAATTGTGGCAACTCTGGGAAACATCTTTTTGCAATTCACACATCTTATTTTTGTTGCCATCATAGACAACTTGGATGGCCAAAAATTTTTGTGTAAATTTTTTTTTGAGTGTAATTTTTTTTCGAGCGATAAAATTGCTTTGTAATTTTGGGGCATAGCAATATTTTTTAAAGAGCATTAAAAGTTTTTTTGAAAGAGTGAATTCAAGATGAAATCTGGATCGATTTTCTCGAAATTCTATACCAACCAGACCAGGGAAATATCAAATATATATGCCAAACTTTAGGAGCATCCAAATTGTCTTTTAAACCTCTATCATTTAAAAGAGGATATAAAAAAATGTGAAAAAAACGTCCAAATTTGCGAAATTTCTTCATAACTTTTAAACCCGTAGATCGATTTTCCCCATGTTTCGCACATTTTATCTGGTACTATTTGCAAGTATTTCAGCTTAATTTAAGCTATCGCGATTAATTGTTACGCGCGTAATCCCTACTTCCCCAAGTAATAAAAACTCATATATATACAAAATATTGATTTGCTAATAAAACGCGAAAACGAATTGATCTAGAAAAACTGGGAGACACGGGTATCTTTTTTTTACCTCTTCTTTCAGATTTTTTTGATCCCGATCATGGGTGCAAAATCGTGTCATACAGTGTAATACAGTTGAATTTGAAGAATAAAAAATGTTATTTCAGTGGAAAATTTCAATAAATTTCAAAAATCGGATCCGTATTAACTTAAAATACCAAAAAAAGTGAAAAAACAGAAAAAAATCGTATTTTTCCTTGTAATCCGTTTTCTAAACTTCAAGGCCCCTGCGGAACGCCTTACCCATGTCCGATCGTTCTTAATTTTTGTGAGGCGTATTTTTACCTCGAAATTAATATATCTAGGGTAAGTTAGGGTCAGTATCTACCGATTTAATTTTTTTTTAGGACCATATAAAATAAATCAGAGTTCAAAAATAAAAGGTGCAATTTTCAAAATTTAAAAAACAATAGAACAAATTGCGACCACATATCGAATTATGGCTTAAAAGTTGCGTTATTTAGAGTAGAACTTTTGTGGACGTTTTTAAAAAAAAATCGAAGGTTTCGGACTTTTTCAAAAAGTCGATTTTAATTTTTAAACGTTAAAAAATAAGTGATAGTTACTTCGAATAATTTTTTTAATATTTTTGTCTAAATCTACATTTAAATACCAATAAAACGTTGTCCAACTTTTTTTAAGATACATATCTATATTTTTAACTGCAGTTAATTAAAAATTTTAATTTTTTTGAAAAAATCGTCATTTTGAAAAATTGATTACTCAACACCATCTTGAAAAAAAGGCTGAAATTTGATGTCCAAGTTGCATTTAATAAGTACTAAAACATATCCAAAAATAAAATAAATCGACAGGGGTCGGGTCTAAAAGTGAGTGATTTGGCCTGGAATGCCCCATATATTATTGATCAGTGATCAATTCTAAGACATTCTAGCGATGTCCATCCGTCTCCTTCCGTCCGTCCGTCTGTAGTTTACACGATGCAGTCCCAAAATAAATGAGCTAGACCCCTTAAGTTTGGCAGAAATATGTCTTATGGTCCTAGGCAGGTTAAATTCGGAAATAGGCCAAATCGGAACAGGGGGAAAAAAGTTCCCCCTTGAAGAACTAAATCAACCTCTTAAAAATTTTAACTTTTTTTAAGATTTTGTGTATTTTTGTGAACCAAACGAGACATTTTTATGTTCGTAGAAGTTTATAGTCCAGCGCTTGCACCCAGGGGATTAAAAAATGTCGCTTTCTTTTGCCGCGCCCCTCTTTTAAGGGCGTGGATAAAAAATAATTGAAATAATTATAAAACTATAGTACTTAAGTGGACAAAGCAGACAAAAATGAACTTCTAAACATATACCTTGAGGGCCAAGGAGTCACCACAGCTCACCGATCCCTCCCCCTACCTTGCCCCCCTTAAAACAACACCACTGTCAAAATTTTTGTTTTAATTTTTTACATGTTAGTGGGTATAATAGATTCGGCACAGCCGAATTTAACACTCTCACTTGTTTATTTTTAGATTTTCCCAATTTGTTTACAGTTTTTAGCACCCTTCGAAAACATTTATGTAGGTATGTAACAAAACAAACATTTTGAAAAAAAAAAATTGAAATTTGGACCATTATTGAAGAAGTTATGAGTAAAAGAAGTTTGAGTAAAGGAACAAACTACCAATTTTTAAAAATTCGATATCTTTTGAACGGGTCATCAAAAAAATCTGAAAATTTACTAAAAACTGTAAACAAATTGGGAAAATCTAAAAAAAAAATATATTCAAAGTGTCCGATTTGAATTGGAATGCCCCATATGCATATTGTGATGAACAATGACCACTGCCTCTTACGGTACCTACAGACGACGCAATATTGACGATTGTACAATGGTCAATCTTACCCACACACCATCAATATAATAGCATATTGTACATAATGTTGCGTCGTCTGTAGTTAGTTAAATTTCCCGTTAGCAATGCATACTTATTAATAGTTTGCAAACTAATAACAAGAATGTTTTCTTGTTGTTGTTTTTACAAATTAAATGCCGTGAAATTTATATGAATTGTATTTAACCAAGAGACAAAAAAAATACAACAACACTTTACTTATGCTTATAATTTTTTTTTTTTTCACAATTTTCGATTTTTGTAATATTCTGCATTGCTTTAGTTTTTTTCCCTTATAGGTATTTCAGCTTTTTTTTTTTTAATGTGTTTTAAAATTTGTCTGATTTGTATTTATTTGTTTGCAAAATCATTTGAATCATTCAGATAATTCATGTCATTCAACACAATATTAACTTTCAAAACACATGAATGCATTACTCTATATTTGGGTGGTTTTTCCGTGAGTATTTTTTATCTCTTTAACTCTTTACTCACAAGCATTTGTATTTGTTTTGTTGTGAGTATATTGTAAAATGGATATCAACAACAATAATCATTCAATTTGCTTGCAAAAAGTAACCGCAGTGAAGTAGTTAAAAAAAAACAAATGGCTTGAAAGGCCATATGGATGGATTCACGCTCATGTCTATACTGTAGTAATACTGTAGTAATACTACTGTAGTAATACTGTAGCCTACAAATATACTACTGTAGTATATTTGTAGCCTACAAATATACTACTGTAGTATATTTGTAGGCTACAACAATAAAATTTGTTTTCCGCTACTGTCTGTTTGGAGTTTTTATTTTTTTCATGTTGTTGTAGTTTAAGCAAACACAAAAAAGAAAAGTAAACAAAAGCTATAACTTATAATATTGAAATTGTTTGAAGTGATATGAAAAGCAAAAGCAAAAAAACGGGTAGCTAACGTAGCCTTTCAAACGCTGATTAGTTTATCTTTTGCACATACAGTGTGCGTCAAAAAACAGTGCACAGGTCTAAAGTAGAAGTAACTCGTTAACGACAAAGTTGGCAATAAAAACCCTTATTTATATCGATTGACTATTATTTACAAAGATGCTATATAGCTCAATCTGGACGCTATCAAGCTTAAATTAAAGTTTTGAAAACTTCCTATATATATATTTTTTATTTATAAGCGACTGATAATTGTCAACTTGGCTGTTAACGAATTACATCTACTTTAGACCTGTACACTTTATTTTGACACTCACTGTACTGCTTAATGACATTGTTTATATTTAGTATAACAATACTATTTAATTTTAATGATTTTTTATTATTATTAACATTGGAAAGTTTTGTTTATATTTTTTTTGTTGTTCATATACAACACAAACTACTGCTGCTATTAAATTTGCCATAAAAGTCTGTATTTGTGTAAATAGCAAAAAAAAAGCTGCTGACAACTTGTTGATGATTAAAAATTACAGCAATCTGTAGAATTTTTAACAGTTGCAGGTCAGTAGGAGTTTTTTTTTTCTTAAATTAAAAATTAATGCTATTTGTTTTAATTAAAAGTAGAATTAAAAATGTGGTAAAAAAAATTTAAAAATAACTAAATAAAGAAATTAATTTTTAATTGAAAACTAAAGGCAAATACAGCTGAATGTCCCATATCATTGCAACTATACAATTTAAAAAAAATAAGCTATTTTAGGTTATATCAGCCAAAATTTAAGGTAAATTTTGTATGGGGGTTAGGTCTTAATATGAACCGATTTTTCCTAACTTCAACTCTTGACAAAAAGTAGCTTAAATTTTAATTTTTAGCCAAATTTATTGATAATTGCGATAGATAGCAACTAGATATGGGCACATGAGCAGATTAGAGCGTGATTTACGTGACTCACGCGTGATCACGTGTGCGTGATTCAAAAATGCCTGTCTTGAGCGTGAGTGAGTGTAAGTCAAAAATCACTCACGTGCCCATCTCTAATAGCAACTGCACTCAAAGAAAGAGCTTCATATTGATGAAAAGCTACATAAATATGATGAAGCAGTTTCATCAATATGATGAAGCTTGTCATCAATAATAAGAATTTATTTTTATTTGAAAAATAAGAAAAACAATTTATTCAAACTTTTGCATATAGGAAAGAGGGGAGCAAAATAAGAGTTACCTGATTATTTTTAGATGCCCAATCTCACATTTAGCGGGTAAAAGGGGAGGGGCAAAAACGGTATTTTTTTGGTTTTTTGAGGATTTTTCCCATTTCTTCAAAAGAAACTAAATGAACATTTTACATAGGTCGAAAGGCTTTTTAAAGGCCTATCCAATTTGGACACGTGTATCGGTCGTGTCCAAATTCGGACACGTTAAGTATGTTATTGTCAAAAATGTGTAATCGTTGGGGTAGTTTATATGTAGATGTATATACGTACGACCGCCAAAATCATTTATAATAATCACTACACTCAAAATAATCACTCTGTTAAGCTACAGAGATACTCTGCTGAGCCAGCAGAAAATACCATAGATTTCCAACCAGCAAGATTTTTTGTTATTTTACGAAGAAAACTCTGTAAAATGATTTCGATAAAAAAACTGTAAATTTATAGAATTATCTGTAAAATATTGATAAAACCGAAAAGAATTTTACCAAAAAAACTCTATAAATTTACAAAGTTTTAGTTAAATGCCTTTTATGAGTTCAAAATTTTACAAAAAAAACTCTGTTAATTTACAAAGTTTTAGTTAAATCCATTTTATGAGTAAAACTTCTCTGCATCAAAAACATTAATTAAAATTAAAACAAGTAAGAGTGTGAAATTCGGCTATGCCGAATCTTTTATATCCTCCAACATGCAAATAAATAAATAAAAAATTACAGGGGCGTCTTCTTTTTTTATGGGGGTGGGGGGGGGGGGGGGGTGGGTTGGTAGTGGTAATTGGGGGGCACAATTCCTCTCGAATAAGTGTTAAAAAAAAATAATTCTTATGCCTTTTGCACTAAAGAAATACAAATTTATCATTATATAAAAAATAAAAAATTTATTCCACGCCCATAAAAGGGGGGGGGGGGGGGGCGGACCGTAAAACGATTTTTCCTAATTCTGTGGGTCCAAATGCAGGACCTTGAACTTCTTGTAACATAAAAATGTTGGATTTGTTAAACAAAAACACAAAAACTCATGTAAAAATATGGTATTTTTTAGAGGTTTGTTTAGTTCTTCAAGGGGGAACTTTTCCCCCCTGGTCCGATTTTGCCCATCTCCAAACTTAACCAGCCTATGAACATAAGACATATATGTGCCAAATTTCAGGAGTCTATCACTTTTATTTTGGACTGTATCGTGTCTTCCACAGACGGACGGACGGACGGACAGACGGACATCGCTAGAATGTCTTAGAATCGATCACTGGTCAATAATATATATACTTTATAGGGTCCTACACCGATAAAGGAATGACAAAGTGAGTATACCCCCATACTGTAGTTGGAGGGTATAAAAATTGAAGTAAAATTTTGTTAAATTTGCCCGCTTAAATGCTTCCAAATTGTAAATTTACTTTTTTATTTTTGTGAATATTACGAGTTTTTAACAAGTAACTCCAAATTTTACACGTCGTCCTCGTAAAATTTACCAGTTTTTATTGTAATTTAAGACACTTTTTAAAGAGGGGTTTATCGGTCATATTTGGAAGTTTTTTGAAGTGATTTTTATTTTTACAGAGCAATAACCCAGGAAAATTTTTTGGAACAAATTCCTATAACAATAGATTCTTGAATATATTCTACGGTAATCAAAACAAAATTTTCTATGTAAAATTATTTTTCAAAAAAACTACTTGCTCTAAAAAACGATTGCTTTCGGGACAATTTCAAACAAAAATCATTGATTCTGGAACTTGAAGTAGAATCGGTTGCAGGGTAATTTGATGCTTTCTGGAACCAATTATTTGGAACGGAAAATTTTGCTGGGAAGTAAAACTACAAATGAAATTTAGTGTTGGTAACCCTTGCGAAATAATGTAAGAGACAAAAAAGTTGAAAGAAAGTATGAAGTGAGGTTGAGATTGCTAGAAATAGAATTGTAGTGTTGGAAACTGTCAAAATTTATTCTGTAGAAACTATAAATATTCACATATATAAAAAACAGTTTTCATTAACAAGACAAATCGACATTTAAAATCCTACTGATGATGACACTAACTGGGGTGTTTGAAACCGGTATGGGAAATACCAGAAATGTCTATAATTTTTAGAAATTCAATTTTTCTTCTGCATTTTTTCAACTTGAACCCTTATAACAAATATAATTAGAGCCCGTGCTCGATCTGTACTTACAGAAAAAATCAAATAAATTTAGTATTTTGGTTGCGAGAAAAAAACAAAATATTTTTTCTAAAATACGTATTTTAACAAAAAAAAAAAAACTGTTTATTATCTGTAAAATAGAGATTACAAAGAAAAAACTTAAATTACAGATAAAATTTTGTTTTTCGGTCACAAGAAAATACAAAGTAAAATCTGTATTTCCACAGATAACTTTGTCAAATATCTGTCGAATTGAGATTACAGTCATTTTACAGAGTATTTAACAGAGTAATTATTTTGGGTGTATCAAAATTAAGCAGACCCGTATTTTTTCGTTGGGCAAAATTCCTGCTAGTTCGGCTTTTATACGGATTTTCCCGAAAGCTCTTATTTTTCATATCCTTTTTTAAATTTGAGATCGGACAACTAAAAAAAACAGGTAACACTTATTTTTTCGGTGGGTGACCTGTAAACCTTTCTTGAAAGTGCTAGGGGCAAGATTTATATTTATTGGTGGCTCAACTGGCTCGACTATAAACACTATAACTGGAAGTCCGTGGGTTTAAGTTACAGCCAGGGCAGTAATCTTTTTTTAATTTTTATTTTGTTAAATATAAATTAGTACATAAATTCGCATTATGTCTATTAACATACGAATATAAGACTTTATGTTTTGCCAATAACGATTGTTAATTTGCTAAAACTCTTGACAATGGAATTTGACAAATTTGATTTGACAATTAATTAAAAACAAACTTTATAAATAGTTTCTTGAAAATTGTTATTTTGATAATATCATCGTAATAATTAGTAAAGAAACGTGACCTCGAGCTGAAGTAATTTTTCTCAATATTTTTATATTTTATTAAATTTGTTTTAAATGTACTCTCAAAATTTTTTTTTATAAACATTTTTTGGGCGTTGTAGATGGAGGGTATTTATGGATTCGGCCAAGTCGAATTACAGTTAAAAATGGTGTAAAAATAAATAATTCTCTAAGATTAATCAGATTCTAAAAAAAGCTACTAAAAACACTTTCCATCGTATAAATATCGCAATGACACGCAAATATGATAATATCCATATTACTTTTATTTTAAAATTATCCGTGTAAACAATTTTAAACTTCCGCTTTAAAAAAAAATGCAATATACATATAATAGCACTTCAATGTTTATTATTATATGTAGTCCATTCGTATGATAAACCAACGAACCGACCAACTCTGACTTATTCACTATTTCATTTGTATACCCTACAATTACAGTATAGGGTAAACTCACTTTCTCATTCCGTTTATAACGAATCGAAATATCGGTTGGAGACCTAATAAAGTATACAGTGAACGTCGACAAAAAGTGTACAGGTCTAAAGTAGATGAAATTCGTTAACGACAATCGACTTATTTAAAAAAAGCTATATAGGAAATTTTCCAAGCTTTAATTTAAGCTTGATAGCGTCCAGATAGAGCAAATATTAAATAAGATACGAGGGTCGCGCTGGAAAATGAAATTATTCGTAGACATTTTTTTAAAAAAGTTTTAAAAAATATTTCTTTTTTGATTTTTTTCAAGTTCAAACTTTAAAAATTTAAAAAATATTACAATAGTTTAAATTAAGTTATCAACTCATTATTCCAAATACCCAAACAAAAACCAAAATTTCTTAAATGAAGTAAAAAATATGAATTTTTTGACCTCAAATTCTTTTTGATCACCAATTTTTTGTAAACAAATAAAATTTTCAATTATTTTCATATCTAAAAATCCGTTGCCAACATTTGTTTTTTTTTTATATTTTGAAGGGTATAAAAGATTCGGTACAGCCGAATTCTACACTCTCACTTGTTTTATATGTCACTTTTAGTGATTTTGTTGTTTTATTCAAATTAGGGTAAACAAATCACATATACTATGACCAGCTTTGTTGATCCATGACGTTGAGTCTAAAACACGTCACTTTAAAACTCCAAACAAGAAGAGTTTTTTTTCTGTGTATATTTACAAACAACAATAAACACTGAAATGAGTTGCATGTGCTTAATAATAAATAAACACAATTAAAACAAGTTGTTTTGAGTTCTCAAAATAAATACATTTAGAAATAAAACCAAAACAAGTAGGCACATAGTCTGTTGTATTGTCAAAATTTCCATTTGTATTAAAATAATGAAATTTTCGAAATTAATTTATCATTTAATTAATTTTGTTTTTAATTCTACCCAAATATGTATTTTTTTATTGTTAATTGTGTCCTAATTTGTATTACTTTTCATAATATTATTTTATTACTTTTTTTTTGACCCCAGTTAAGTCAAAAACTACCCAGCAAAAAATAAACGAAGTGGTTCAAAAAGAATTAGTAGTTTCACTACATACAAAGTAGCGATAGGTGCCGAACTTCATATTCCGTAGGAAGTACTTTAAAAATCACTTCCAAAAATGCTACAAAATAACAATAAAAACAGCTTTCACCAGTTCTTTGCTTAATGATTTTGAAGTACCTTTTTCATATCGTGAACCTATATTCAAAATATGCCAACTCAAATTTGACGGAAATGAGTTTCCGATGGCAAATAGCTCCCCTATGTAATACCTATCTGCCATAAAAATTTCAGAGCAAAAAAATAATTTGTTGTCGTTTTACATCCATTTTTGTTATTCTGCTAACTCAAAGTACATATTTTTTTGGTGGAAATAAATGCCAACTCCCATTGTAAATTTCCAAAAATTTTTCAAAAAATTTTTAAAAAAAAAATAGACCACATATCTTATTGAAGTTGCCATGCTAAACACGAATCTTGTAAAGATTTTGATATCTAATGACTGGTTCTCGAGATATTGCCATTTTAAAAATATTGGTAAATAGTGTTTGCAAAAAAAAAATTGCTTATATTTATGTAACTTTCAAACTATTTATCAGATTGAAACATTATGAATGGGGAAAATAAAGTCAATGATATAAGCTTTCAAAATACCTGGTTTGGAGTGACCCTATTGCAATACAGCGTGAGTTACAGAGTGCCAAAGTTGACCACCCTGAGATTAAAAGGCTTTCGGAGCTAGTAACTTTTAAAAATAAGCAAAGATTTTTAATTTTTTGTTCAGTTTTTGCAATTACCGTACTAAGGATAACAAAAACCAAAAAAAAAAAAAATTTAAAAATTTTTCCAAAAAAAAAATTATTTTTATTTTCCGACAAAATATGCCAACTCTAAAAAAATATTTGTTTTTTGATATAGTAATAAATGCCATCTCTGAAAAATACGCAAAAAAGTGCAAAATATGAAAATTTTTGCATAGGTAAAAATTGTTTAGAATATTTAAACCATCTTGTGGAAGGTACATTGTTTATTTTTGCAATAATATGCGAAATAACTAGTTTTTTAGCTCTCCTGAACAGTAAGCTTTTTCGAGGTGGCATTTATTGAATATAGTTCGACGATATGTTCTTTGGAATCAAATCACCACAACATATGAACTTCTTTTTCAACTGAAAAAATTAGAATGAGGGTGATACACGAAGTATGCAATTTTTTCTACGTCCAGCTTCAAATAGATTTAGGTTTTGCAAAATGGTGACAAAATTTGGTAATGGCATTTCATTTCTCTTTATTTAGAGCTTAAAAAATCGAAAAAACGAAAATCGATTATTGGCAAATTCTTTAAATTTCATATCTTTTATCAAAAAAAGTTGGTCCTAAATTAAATAAATACACTTACGAACTAAAGCGGGCGTTGCTGCATCACATTATTAAAGATTGTTTAAGCTTTTTAGAAAATTGAGGTATAGGCTTGTGGTCAAACAAACTTATGAATCAATTCGCCGTGAATTTTTATAGTTTTGTGATCTCTATAATTGCTCCTTTTTTTAATTCGAAGTATATACGTTAGATTATCAATAAAATTAATTTTTCTATCACGTGAGGTTTTTAAGATATTCGCGTTTTAATATTGAAATATTTGGGTCTCCTCTGTAACGTATTCTTAAGTTGCTCAAACACAGAAGAACTCGATTTAGTAAAAATAAGGCATCTTTATTCCAAATCTGGCATTCAAATTTTTCGATCGCGTACTGTTTTTGAAATATTGGCGTTTGAAAAACTCAAACTCTACTGTTACGCACTTATATTCTTTATAAATCACACTAAAATTTTCAAACGCGAATATCTCAAAAACAGAACATGCTTGAAAATTGTGGATTGCAGTTTTGGAATCAGGAGGTCCATTTTATATGAAATCAAGTCCTATTTCGTGGAAGCAACGTAAGAATACGTAACAGTGGACCCCTAAAAGTGTTTTTTTTTTACTTTTTAACAGCGAATATCTCAAAAACGGTACGTGCTAGAAAAATTTGGACGGTAGATTTGGAAGCAAGAGACCAAAATCTACAAGGACCAGTTAGAAATTTCACTGTCGAACAGTGTTTTTAGTGTAAATACTACAAAAAAAAAATACTCTTTCAATCAATCTTACAAAAATAAGTGAAAAAAGAACTTCTAATTTAGAAGTTCTAAATCACCAAATAAAAATGACATAATCACACCCAAAATGCCAAGAAATATATACTTCTAAAGAAGTGATGAAAAAAGTGCTTCCAAAAGGTCAAGTTATATTAGCATCCGGATCACTACTTCAGAAGTTGTGATAAAAACACTAGTGATATATGTTATACTTAAGTGTCAATATTTCGCCACTGAAAAGTGGCGATAAAAAGAACATACTTTGTGTGTCACGCCCATATAAAATTCATCAATGTTTCAGTTGAAGAAGAAGTACATCTGGTTCATAAGTTGTGGTGAATTTTGTAGTGAATGGTAAGCTCTTTTTTTGCTGGGTATTGTAATGTATTTTATTGAATTAAATCCCTCATAATTTCATAAACGTGATTGAACTGTTAATAAATTATGTAATTGATATTTTCATAAGGAAATAATTACATAATGTAATGTTCAATAATTTTATAAGATTAAATACAAAATTTGGATTTTTTTTTTTAATTTTAAAGGGGTTTGAATGTAAAAAAATTTAAAAAATTGTTTCATTAAACAAATTCTGTTTGCAAGTTATTTTTAATGTAAAAGAAAAAAATAAATAAATTTCCGTCTTTAAATTTCAAAAAACTTAAATTCAAAGACGCAATTTGAAAATTTCGTTTAAAAAATCAGTTAAATTTTACGTGGTTGCAGTCTACGTGGTAGAAAAAATACACTTTTACACATATTTAAAAAAAAGTCTCAAAAATCACAAAAACAAGTTAGAAAAATACACTTTTACATTTTTATACCCTCCAACCACAGTATGGGGGTATACTCACTTTGTCATTCCGTTTGTAACGCATAGAAATATCGGTTGGGGACCCCATGAAGTATATGGGGCATTCCATGTCAAATCGGACACTTCTAAAAATTTTTTTTTTAGATTTTTTTTAGTACCCTTCGAAAACTCCTTCGTGGTAAATTTTCAGATTTTTTTGATGACCCGTTCAAAAGATATCGAATTTTTAAAAATTGGTAGTTTGTTCCTTTACTCAAACTTCTTTTACTCATAACTTCTTTAATATTGGTTCAAATTTAAATTTTTTTTTTCAAAAGTTTTGTTTTTTTATGTACTTTTCAAAAAAAAATCCCAAAAAATTCTTAAAAGCGCTCTAGTTTGCGATTTTTAAGTTTTAAAATTTAAATCTCATTTTTGAAAATCTTTGTACTCTTCGTTTTTTTTGAAATTTTTATGTGTAAAACTTCTATCAATTCTACAAATTTTTTGCCCAGGAGGATTGTGGATTATTACTATTTTTAAAAATTTTTTGAAAAAATTTTTATTGTAATTTTCCAATCTTAAAATCATTTCTACTGCTCCAATGCACGGTGGTCGACTCCGGCCAAAAATCAATAACTTCTTTATTTCTGCTCAAATTTAATATTCGAATTAAGAATAACATATCTGATACCTTGCCCAAATGTTGGACCTACAAATACAGTGGTTGGCCAAATAATCATGGACGTCCCAAATGTATCAAACATGTCTGCATATAAACAGCAATAATTTAATATCCGAATTAAGAATAATGTATCTGATCTCTTTTCAAAACGTTGGATATACAAATATAGTGGTTGGCCAACTAAGCATGGACGTGTCAAATGTATCAAACTAATTAAGGTGGGTTTTGGAACTAAAAGAAACAGCCTTAGTGTTAGCAATTTAAAAAAAAAATAGGTACGCAATACTTTTTAATTCTGTTTTTTTATTTGAAATATTAACAATCGTAATATTTTTAAAAGTTTAAAAGACAAAGAATTGCCAGGATTTCCAGTTAATTGTGGAATGCTCTTTTTTAAAGGACAAAATTGCATAACACAAAATTTGGTCAACTAGAATTTTCAGGGTTGCCAGTTTATAGTATGTTGTTTTTTTAAAGGAAAAAATTGGCTGCATTTTTACAGCAAAAACAACTAAACTGATTTTGAAGACATTTTTTTTTTATTTGTAGATTATTTAATTTTATAATACTTATCGTGACAATTTTTTAAAATTTGACCTAATTAATATTTGAATGAAAGAAGAAATTGAAGTTTTTCTATTTTTTGAGTTTACGTTAGCATATCTTCAACAAAAATCACTTTTTTTTCCAAAAAAAATGGCCACGTTAAGTGCTTGAAAATTTAGTTATCTACAAATAAAAAAAAAATATCATCAAAATCGGTTTAGTAGTTTTTGCTGTAAAAATGCAGCCAATTTTTCCCTTAAAAAAAAACAACACACGATTAACTTGCAACCCTGAAAATTTTAGTTGACCAAATTTTGTGTTATGCAATTTTTAAAAATGCTAAAATGTTCTTTCTTTCAAATGAAAAAACAGAATTAAATAATACTACAATAACGTATATATTTTTTTAGCTGTTTAAAAATTGCTAACATTAAGGCTGTTTTTTAGTTCCAACCCCCTTTAAACCACATTTTTTTTATTTCGTCTTTTTTTAAGTTTTTTTTTTAACGCAAATCTATGGGTTTTAAGTTAGTATCTATTCACATTCCCTATTTTGGTGGAGTTTGTAGGTTTAAAAAAGTCCACCATTTGTAAAAAATGAGTCCACTAAAAATGCTCTGGTTTAAAGAATCGGTAAAAGTAGGGGCTGAAATTTAAAATACTTACTTTTAATAGTTAAAAGTACAAACTGCTTTTTATAGCTAACCTCTAATAGCCTCTAATTGATTTTTATGGTCTTTCAAAATTTATTTTTTTTTAGAGTTTTTTTGTAATTTTTATCTAATTTTCATTCACATCACTTTGAGACAAAAACGCTCACAAAATTTGCAAAAACCACATGGAATGATTATTTATTATAGGAATTAAAAATCCATGTCCGAACTTACAAAAATAATGTAAAGAAAAATGCATAGCCAACTTTTATTGAAAACTAAAATATACATTTTAAAAAAAGCTGAAATGAGAAGCAAAAAATACTCAACTTTGCACCACTATGGACAATAATATAGTGTTACAAGGCCCAAAAAAAGATTTAAACTGTATGTTTTGAAGTATTAGCTATAATATAGCATCAAAAGTTCATCAAGATTTAATAAAAAAATAAAATGTTTTTTGGCCGGAATTGACCACCGTCGGTCCTTTATAAGACCGACCCCCAATATTTTTTACGTCTTAACATTTCTTTGGAACAAACTAATACCCTATCTCCAATTTCTTAGGGGGCTCCCACACAAAACGACATTTTTTAAAATTTTCTCCAACCGCTCTAACTGCCCTAATAGTGCCCTTAGAACAACAAAATGTATGACCGACCCACAATATTTTTTTAGTCCAAACATTTTCTCTGAACATACCTACCCTCTATCTTTTTTTGCATTTTTGTTAAACAAATAAAACATTTTATGTCTTAAGGAGTTAGAAGTCATACAGTTAGACCCCGGGGGCTACAAAATATTGTTTTTTTTTGCCCTGCCCCTTTTTGCGGGCGTGGATTAAAAAAAACATAATAATTATGAGAAAATCGTATAACTTAAGTTCAAAAAGCATAAATAATTTAGTAAACATTTATCGCGTTGGGGAAGGTATCCCCCTGCACCCCCACAGAGCCCCCCCCACAAAAACGCCCCTGAAATTTTTTATATGTATTTTAACATGTTGGTAGGTATCAAAGATTCGGCACAGCCGAATTTAACACTCTCACTTGTTTTAATTGATATATTTCAGTTACGAAAAATTTTACTATAGTAATAATGAAACTATGAAATCTAATGAAACAAATTTTATAAATTTTTTTCCCATATTCATGATATTTTAATATGCGTATGGATTCCTTCATTTGTTAAATTAAAACAAAATAATGAATCCGTTTCATTTATACTACAAAGGTTTTTTTTAAGTGTAGTTCCGGTCCTTTTTTTTAGTTCAAAGAAATTTCGCATAATTTTTTTGTTTAATTTAAATTTTAAGAATTTCTACCTGAATACAAGCAAAATCATTTATGGCAATCCATTTTCCAAAGAACTTGCTATAAAAAATAATATAAAATAAACTAATTCTACAAAAACTCATTAAAAATCAATGATGATAAAGCAATATTAAAATGTTGTAGTAATGAAAAATTAAGATTTGTATATAAACAAAAATATATGATAACTTCAAATGATGAATAAGACGATCATAACCTTGAAAATCATAAAACATTAAATGATTTTTTAACAACATAAATACAATTTAAATGTGTTGAAAACATACAAATACGGTAAAAAAACTCACTACTGAACCAGCACGGCACGGAACTTTACATACAAATTTGACAGTTAAAAGCTGACATGGCAAACAATTTAATTCATTATATTTCCATTGCGGTTTCTCTTAATTTCGCTTTCATTTTATGAAATGACTAGGTTTGCCATTGCCATCCACCACCATAATTTACAAAAGCAGTCGTTGACCGTGCCGTTCTTGATCTGTTCAGACTCTTAACACTCAACACGTGGTTGAATGATTTTATGAAAACCATAAAAAGAAAAGTTTCGAAACTTTTAAATACCTATCAGGTAGTTAGAGCATAGTTTTAGTGTAAACAAAATAATAAGAATTTCCACACATTAAAATGTGAGAATATATTTGAAATACTTAAAAAAACCATAACATTCCATAATTTGGTTGGTTTTTTCTTCGATACCGCATATTTTAACAAATGTGTATTGTTTTTTAATTTATAATATTGTGATTATGGTTTGTTTAAAAAAAACAAATAATACCCTTAAACAGATGTTGGAACAATTTATTTTTATTATTAATATTAGAAGTAAGTATTCACATTTTAAATTTTAACGGATTAAATAAAAAAAATCTTAAAAAAAAGTTTGCAAAACATTTTTTAAAATTAGCTTAAAAGTAGAGTTAATAAGATTTCAAAAAGTCTTGGAGAAAGTTTCACTTTTTGTAGAATTAAAGGGGTCTGTTACAGAGTTTCCGTTCGAAAGTGGTTTACAAATTTTTTGCTAAAAACGTAAGACGAAATAATTTTTCGGAGTGAAATCACATGGAATTTGCAACAAGATACATTGAATTAAATTTACCACGCCATTTTTCTTTTAGTCTTTCATCCCTTGATTCGGATATCTAAAAGGTCCTTTTGAATCTTTTGGTCAGCTCTATATGCATCCCAATTTTTATAATCCTAGGACATTGGGTCTTCAAAATTAGTTAAAATATTAAAAAAAGTAATTTTGCCACTCCCATATTTCATCTTTTTTCTCCGTCCACAATCAAAAAATTTTAAGGTCCGCTGTAATACCACGGGACAATAATGGGGTTCTCCTTTAAGAATTGTGCCCTTCTGATTAATATATATAAATTGTGCCCTTCTGATTAAAATATTCTGTGGTGTATTCTTACACGTCCATCCGTGTGTCGATCTCTGATTAATATTCGTCGCGGAAAAAAGTCATATGTTTTTCTTGCAAGTTTCTAGAGGACACCACATTCCAATTTCGTTAGAGGTAGTTACCAGTCTTTCCAGACGGCCTGGAATTACCAGTTATTTTGGGTCTAGTCCAGTTTCCAGCTAAAATATAATTTTTCCAGTTTAAAAAGAATTTCTTTTATTTTAAATTATTTTCTTTTTTTTTACTACTTCTTGAATAAAACATTAATCATGAATAGAAGATAAATGCCTCTTAGGCTACTGCAAAATGTGCTCTTTTTGCTGCATTTTCACTAGTGTTTATAAACCGGTTAACCGAAAAACCGGGTTTTTCCCAAAATTTCGATTTTTTTGCAAACCGGTTAACCGAAATTAAAAAAATCCGGTGCACCGAAAACCGGTTTTTTTATGTCGGTTAACCGGTTTTTTTATATACATTCAAACGGAATTATTTGCAAATATTTAGGGTTTTCACTTGTTTTTTTATGCTATTTTCAAATTTGATTTAAAAGACCTTGAAAATCCGTGAGAAAGAAAGTCTAAAATACTTTTTGTCTTTAAGAAACAATTTTCCAAATAAGAATGTTGTTCCGAATCTGGTAAATATTTGAATTACTCGCCGTTAAAAGCGTTTTTTGGCTGTTAACCAGACACCAAAATTCCTGTTAATGGAGGAAATGTCAATAAAAGAACATCGATATAAAATACGGTACTACAATTTATAGCGAATTTATGTATTTTTTTTTAAATAAAACCAATAAAAATTAAAGCTCCGGTGAATATGGGAAAATAAAGCACCGTATTTAAATCCCGCTATTTTTAAAGGATAAAAATAGCGGGAAACAAATATGTTAAAGAAACAAATATGTTAACTTTAGTTACATTTGATTTTTTATTTAATAAAAATTAAAAATTTTAAAATATTTTTTGGGTTTGTCAGTTAAAGAAAAAAAAAAACCGGTTAACCGGTTTTTTTATTCCGGTTTAACCGAGAAAACCGGTTAACCGAAAAAGCTGAATTTCGGTTAACCGAGAAACCGGTTTTCCAAAATGTCGGTTTTTTATAAACACTAATTTTCACTTCTTTTTTTCACTACTTTTTTTAACACCTCGGGCAGTCCAGCGTTGATTTCGGCACAAATGCTTTTCTTGAGCTCGTCGATGATCTGAGGATTGTTTCGTACATTTTGCTTTTTTAATAATTCCACAAAAATAAGTCTGGAGGGGTCAAATTTGCAAATGAGGGTCAGTTGTTGTCGCCCTCTTTTGACATCGCACTTCCAGGGAATTTTAACTGGCCTCATAGATTTCCAGCTTTGACTTCTTTGGACTTATTTTTGTGGGGTCACAAAACAACAACAAAGTAGTCCAACAAAAACAAGTAAGAAAATTATAGTCGGACTAGACCGACCATACGATACTAGTGTTTTCTGGAAAATGGGTCCCAAGTCCAAACATGAACCGATTAGATCTATATTTCGTTAGATCTTTAATTAGTACAGAAAACATACACAAACAAAATTTGAGTGAAATTTGCTTATTTTTGTTGCCAATAGACCGAAATACTTGGAAATCTCATTTAAATATAAGGGGCAGTTAAGAGCAGATCTTGTTTTCAAAACATTGACTCCAAGGACTTGACCGCGGCTTGACTGTCGGAGTAGATGTTGACTGTTGTAGACAAGACATTGCAACTCAACCAGTCAGTCACTTCCCTTACTGCCTGGTAAACGATGCAATGACCTAGCAGTCTTTGAGCCGGCCTCAACCCAAGCTCTTCCGAAATGACAATTGTTCGTGTAGCTTCGATCCATCTACCTGGAATGCCACTCATCCAAGACTCCCTGGATGGTATCATAGTGGTAATGTCGCAAAGGCTCATTGAGAGAGCATAGGCTCATTGAGAGAGCACATGTTGTGGACTCAGATTATTTTCGATTTTTCTTTTTCCTTTTTTTTTTCTTTTAAATTCGGTTTGGGGTTGGGCGAAGGCCCCTTATCTAAGCCCTAAATGGTATCATAGTGGTAAAGTATTAAAGGCTAATTGAGAGAGCATAGTCCATATGTTGTGGACTCAGATTATTTTCGATTCTTCTTCTTTTTCCTATTTTTCTTTTGAATTCGCTTTGGAGGGGGTGGGAATTTTCTGGCTTCAGTAGCCTCAGAGTTTATTTTTTGAAAGTTAGCGTGTTTTCAAATTTGAAACAGAATCCTTAAAATTTTCAGATGATATCCTCACTCAAAATAATCACTCTGTTAAATTACAGAGATACTCTGCTGAGCCAGCAGAAAATACCATAGATTTCCAACCAGCAAGATTTTTTGTTATTTTACGAAGAAAACTCTGTAAAATGATTTCGATAAAAAAAAACTGTAAATTTATAGAATTATCTGTAAAATATTGATAAAACCGAAAAGAATTTTACCAAAAAAGCTCTGTAAATTTACAAAGTTTGAGTTAAATGCATTTTATGAGTTCAAAATTTTACAAAAAAAACTCTGTAAATTTACAAAATTTTAGTTAAATCCATTTTATGAGTAAAACTTCTCTGCTTCAAAAACATTAATTAAAACTAAATAAATTAAAATTTTGTTAAATTTTACCGCTTTAATGCTTCCAAATTGCAAATTTAATTTTTTATTTTTGTGAATATTATGAGTTTTTAACAAGTAACTCAAATTTTACACTTCATCCTCGTAAAATTTACCACTTGTTATTGTAATTTAAGACACTTTTTAAAGGGGGGGTTTAGTTTTTTGAAGTGATTTTTATTTTTACAGAGCAATAAGTAAAATTACAAATGAAATTTAGTATTTTGGTTACGAGAAAAAAACAAAGTATTTTTCTAAAATCCGTATTTTAACAAAAAAACTGTTTATTATCTGTAAAATAGAGATTACAAAGTAAAAAGTAAAATTACAGATAAAATTTTGTTTTTCGGTCACAAGAAAATACAAAGTATTTTCTTAAAATCTGTATTTCGACAGATAACTTTGTCAAATATCTGTCGAATTGAGATTACAGTCATTTTACAGAGTAATTATTTTGAGTGCTTGAACTTCCTTCAATTGATTAGTTTAAAATAACATCTGATAATGGAGTATATATTGCCAGAGTTATAGAGTAATGTAACAAATGGCGTTTGAAAAAGTAGTAAACAAAAACCATATGTTATTGTTTACGAAATTGCATTAAAAATCGAAATATGAGCGGGATGGAAGATACCAGTTATACAGTGAGAATGCATGTTTTTTGTCTTTTTTTGTTTTACGTTAGATTAGATTAAAGAGGCCCTATGCACTGCGACCAGAAAGATCTATTGCGCAGCCTAAAAAGAGTGCCCTAAATATTCAGGCTTTTAATAAAGCCGAGAATCCAGAGAGTTCCACACGTCGGTCGGAGATATTAAGTGTCCCCCTAGATTTTTAAGTCTTCTACCAGTCAGTCTTGGGCATGTACAAAGTATATGTTCTGCTGTCTTCTCCTCTATCTCGCAGAATCTGCATGTGTCCGTGTCAGATAGATTTTTCTTTTGAAGTTGGTAACGTAGGTTACAATGTCCAGTTAGGTAGGACGTTAGGATTCGAAGATCCTTTTTGTCTAAAGACAGTAACCGTTTAGATACAGTGTTGGATGGAATTATGAATCTTTTTGCCTGCCGCTGCCCAATGCAATAGTTCCAATGTTCCATGAACTTAGATTCACTCCATATTTTGAGTTTTCCCTAACATGTCCCGATGGCAAACCAAAGAATGGTTCAGGGCCAATAAAGGGTCGCCTGGAACCACAATTTGCCAAACAGTCAGCGCGTTCGTTTCCCGTGTGACCCTCATGTCCCGGAATCCATACGAATGTCAGGTCGTTATGTTTTACGTTTAAACTTTAGTTTGGTATTATTAGATTTTGGCAATTATTCTTGGCGATGCCAGATCTACAAAATGACCGATATGTTACTCTATAACTCTGTATATTGCAGTCGCTTACAGCAAGACCGCAGCGAACGTGAATACCCTTATTATTTTTAAACGTGTGAAGATATACCGACCCAGTAGACAGACATCTAAATTCACGTTTTTTTTTTTTATTCAGAGAATATTTATTATTTTTATTGTATTTCTTGCGTCATTAAATGTGGTTTTGACCTTGTGTATTGGAGTGTTTTTTTTTATTATTGTTGTTTTTGTGTTCTAACGTATTATTTAAATGTTTATTTAATTCAAATTTATGTTAAATTCTATTGTTCTTAATTTATTAAATTTAATTTAAAACAAAAAATAAAAAAATTATGAAATACATTTTATTTTCTAAAGAATTCTTAAGATACCACATTCTTGTCCGAAGTATGTATTACATTATTTATGTACGACTGACAATTTCATTATAAAATATTGGCATAAATCCAAATGTTTCGTTTTTATTTTGAAAAACCAAAAAATAATATACAACTAATTTATTTTTTTTTGTTATGACTTTGGAAAACCCCTTTACACACAAAAAAAAATCGAGGTAATATTACCTAAAATTATAGTATAAAAATACCTTAGCGCCAGGCAAACGGGGCATTTGCTAAGTTAAAAGGTAATGTTACTTAAAAGCTAAGGTAATTCCTATGTTCGAAAATTTATTATGGTTGACAGAAATATACCTTAGCTTTTTAGGTAAAATAGCATTGATAAATAGGTGATATTACGTAAATAATTTGGTAGTATTACCTTGCATTAGTAATGGCTTTTTTACACCATTTCCTTTTAAAATTTAAATAAAAACTACGAAAAGTTTATTAATTTTAATTAATTTAATTTTTTTTTAATTTTTTGAATGTTTACAAATTTTAAAGAAAAGTTGATAATAAGAAAAATGTCTCAGAATTTTATGAAGGATCTGAAAATTTTTTGCTATTAAACATTTTTTCAATAGAAATACTCTCAGATTCTAAAACTTTTCTACAGAAAATACTCAGTTTCTGTAAATTTTTTCTTTTGAAAAATCTGAAATCTCAGAATCTGAAAATTGTTCTATAGAAACATGTATCACAATTCAGAATATGAAAACTTTTTATAGAAAAATGTGTCAGAATCTGTGAATTTTTCTAAAGAGAAAATGTATCAGAATCTGATAATTTTTCTATAGAAAAATGTCTCAGGATCTGAGAGTTTTTATATAGAAAAAATGTCTCAGAATCTAAGAATTCTTCTACAGAAAAAATGTTTCAGGATCTGAGAATTTTTCTAAAGAAAAAATTTTTCAAAATCTGATAATTTTTCTACAGAAAAAATGTGTCAGAATCTGAGAATTTTCCCATAGAAAAAATGTCTCAGAATCTGTGACATTTTCTATAGAAAAAATGTCTCAGAGTTTGAGAATTTTTCTATAGAAAAAATTTTTCAGAATCTAAGACTTAGAATCTGACAATTTTTCTATATAAAAAATATCGGATTCTGACACATTTTTCAATAGAAAAAATCTCAGATTCTGAGAAATTTTTCTATAGAAAAAATCTCAGATTCTGATACATTTTTCTATAGAAAAAATCTCAGATTCTGAGACATTTTTCTATAGAAAAAACCTCAGATTCTGAGACATTTTTCTATAGAAAAAATCTCAGATTCTGAGACATTTTTCTATAGAAAAAATCTCAGATTCTGAGACATTTTTCTATACAAAAAATCTCAGATTCTGAGACATTTTTCTATAGAAAAAATCTCAGATTCTGAGACATTTTTCTATAGAAAAAACCTCAGATTCTGAGACATTTTTCTATAGAAAAAATCTCAGATTCTGAGAAATTTTTCTATAGAAAAACTCTCAGATTCTGAGACATTTTTCTATAGAAAAAATCTCAGATTCTGAGACATTTTTCTATAGAAAAAATCTCAGATTCTGAGACATTTTTCTATAGAAAAAATCTCAGATTCTGAGACATTTTTCTATAGAAAAAATCTCAGATTCTGAGACATTTTTCTATAGAAAAAATCTCAGATTCTGAGACATTTTTCTATAGAAAAAATCTCAGATTCTGAGACATTTTTCTATAGAAAAAATCTCAGATTCTGAGACATTTTTCTATAGAAAGAATCTCAGATTCTGAGACATTTTTCTATAGAAAAAAATCTCAGATTCTGAGACATTTTTCTATAGAAAAAATCTCAGATTCTGAGACATTTTTCTATAGAAAAAATCTCAGATTCTGAGACATTTTCTATAGAAAAAATCTCAGATTCTGAGACAGTTTTCTATAGAAAAAATCTCAGATTCTGAGACATTTTTCTATAGAAAAAATCTAAGATACTGAGACATTTTTCTATAGAAAAAATCTCAGATACTGAGACATTTTTCTATAGAAAAAATCTCAGATACTGAGACACTTTTCTATAGAAAAAAATCTCAGATTCTGAGTCAATTTTTTATAGAAAAAATCTGAGATTCTGAGACATTTTTGTGTAGAAAAAATCTCAGATTCTACGACATTTTTGTATAGAAAAACTCTCAGATTCTAAGACATTTTTCTATAGAAAAAAATCTCAGATTTTGAGACATTTTTGTATAGAAAAAAATCTCAGATTTTGAGACATTTTTGTATAGAAAAACTCTCAGATTCTGAGACATTTTTGTAAAGAAAAAATCTCAGATTCTGAGACATTTTTGTATAGAAAAAATCTCAGATTCTGATAAATTTTTGCATAGAAAAACTTTCAGATTCTGAGAGATTTTTCTATAGAAAAAATTTCAGATTCTGACACATTTTTCTATAGAAAAAATCTCAGATTCTGAAAGATTTTTCTATAGAAAAAATTTCAGATTTTGAGACATTTTTCTATAGAAAAAATCTCAGATTCTAAGACATTTTTTTCCTATAGAAAAACTCTCAGATTCTATGACATTTTTCTATAGAAAAATTATCAGATTCTGAAACATTTTTTCTATAGAAAAATTCTCAGGTTTTAAGACTTTTTTTGTTAGAAAAATTGTTTAGATTCTGAGGCATTTTTGTCTTCAGAAAAATTTTCAGACTCTGAGACATTTTTTCTATAGAAAAACTCCCAGATTCTGAGATTTTTTTTCTATAGAAAAGTTCTCAGGTTTTGAAACATTTTTTCTATAGAAAACTCTCAGATTGTGAGACATTTTTCTGTAGAAAAAATCTCTAAATATCTGAGTATTTTTCTATAGAAAAACTCTGAGATTCTGAGATGTTTTTCTTTTCAAAAGTTTTCAGGATCTGAGGCATTTTTTTAATAGAAAATTATTCAGATTCTGTAAATTTTTTTATACACAAATTCTCAGATTCTTTTCTATAGAATATCTTGAAAAAATCTCTGAATTTTCTATAGAAATTGAGACATTTTTTCTGTGGAAATTATAAAAAATATTGTTATATATAAAAGTTGATTTATCTTGAATATGTACATAAATCTTGATGGATCGAATAAACATCTTGATGGATCGCATAAAAAATCTTGATAGAATCTCTTGTTCACAGGATATTTTTCTCTCAATGTATTGATATTATAACAATTAAATAAATATGTAAATCTTGATAAATCTGCATAAAAATCCTTGAGTCTTGTTTTCTCCACATCATTATTCACGATATCTAAACAAACGGAAAACAATAAAATTTGCACTAATTTTTTTCGCAATGATATAAGGTAAACTTACTGATTCTATTTCTTAAGATCCGTTAATTTTCAGCTAGTTTTATTATTCTGTACAATTATGTAAAAAAAATATATATGTATGTACATCAATAAACAAAATGTTGATGTTTTATTTTTTATTTAATTTTTAATAATTGTCAACAATTTCTAATTTCGAATTTTTACCTAAATTGAAAAGTAAAAGTTGCATAGCCAATAGGTATTTAAATTACGTAGTGCTAAGGTAATAAACCTTATATTTTTGATTTCATAGAAAAAATAAATACCTATGCCAGCTAAGGTGTTGTTACCTCGATTATTTTTTTGTGTGTATATTTTTGGCCATAAGTATAAAATTTAATTTTAAAATTTATGGTATTCTACCTAGTACTTTGTTTAAAATACCCAATTGAAAAATACATCTGCATAGAAAATTCTGCTGGTTTTTTATAATTAAGTTTTGACAACATATTTAAGCGATTTTGTTGGAAAAAATCAATGAATCCTACATTATTTTTAGCTGGAATTAGATATTTAGCAACTAGCGTGCCCCCTGCACACTTCGTAGTGCAATGTCATAGGTACATGTTTTTCCCTAACAATAAATTTAATTTCAAAATATGTCCTTCTCTGGAATGTTGATTATGATAAAGGATATTATTATATTTTATATTTTGAGATCATGGGGTTTTTAGTTCAATAGTTATAAAAATAGTATCAGTTTTTCTTTTTTATCCCTTTTTTATTTGCAAAAATACAGATATGTTATACACTAAAATGCCCATAACTCATGAACCAATACTCGTACAAAACCGTATATACACAGAAAAAAATATCGTAAAATCAAAAGTAACCAAACAAATTGTTAACAACTAAATACTAGTTCAACAACGTTTTTAATTGTATCAACAATGTATATTGTTAATGTGACAAAAATTCATTTTTATTTTATTAATAACACAGGCACTTTAAAAACTCATTTAATCAAGAAAACGTATATGTGAGGATAGCACGGTGGTAGTGTGCCAGACTCCAATCATGAAGGTTGCGGGTTCGCTGCCAGTTGGCGGAACACATGTTTTTTTTTTTTTAATTTGTGATTATTTTTTTGTTATTCTATTTTAAATTTTTTAAACATGTGTGAAGCCACATTATTATTTATTTTTAAATATAACGCCACATTTTTTATTATTGTAAAAACAGCAAAGAGTACACACTGATTCTACAGACACTTTATGTACACATTTAGGCAACTATAAATATATATGAGGAATAGCACGGTGGTAGTGTGCTAGACTTGTAGCACGAAAGTTGCGGGTTCGATGCCAGGTGCCGGCGGATGATTTTTTTTTTAGATATTTTTTTTTTTCTTATTTTAGATTTTTTATCATTCTTTTTTTAGTGTTTTTTTAATTATGCTGTTTAGTCAAGTACAAATATATACAGCTGCGGTCAAAAAAATAGCACCAGGAAAAAAGAAATTTTCTTCGCTGGTTTTTTTTTATCAATTTAAACTTATGTCACTGAAAACGTGGCATAAGTTACTTACAAGAGTGTGAAACAATATTACATAAGAAAAGGCTAATTTGGTTTTTTATTTTATTAAAAATTTTCAGAGTTTTTAAAAAAACTTCAAAAAGACTCAGTCAAAAAAATAGCACCACAGTACTTTTTGGTATAAAAATTAAATTCTTAAATTTGAACAACGAATGGATTATGAATTCAGTATAGCTGTGATATCTTTAAATGTTTAAAAAAAAATTGTCGAGTGCTCATTGTTGACAATTACCTCTGTACAACGTTATTGTACCGAATTCACGAGAATTTGGGATCTTTATTTCGAAATTGAGTTCCAGATTTGCTGAACAGCCACCCAAAGGGCTTCATTACAAGTTGGTTGGAGACACTCCCTTCTCTATATCTGTGCATTAACTATCGATTTGATCTAGATCTGGGGACTGACCAGGCCATTCCATCACGTTTACTTTATTGTCCAGAACCAATTTTTTGCCAATTATCCGTCGTGATTTGGGTAATTGACGTGCTAAAAGACCTAAATTAGTGGCATTTGCTCAGAAACTTATGGTAACATTACTTTCTGGGGGATATAAACGCTAAGTGTATATCCACGATTGTCCTAGTCCAACATGTGAGCCATGGTCCAATATATAAACCCCACTGCACAGTAGGAAAATATCTCCCACACCATAAGCACCATTTTAAGTTATTTTTATTTCAAATTTTGGATTGAAATCCGCGTTATAGAGTCTTCTGACATAGTTATGTGATCCCATGTCTCCAAATAAAACAACAATGGATTCATTTGTCCATAGAACATTGATCCACTTTTAAGCTGGTCATTCTGAGTTACTGTTAGCAAACTTCAAACGACTTGCAGCATGCTTAAGTGAGAGTAGGCGCACTTTTCCGAATCTATAAGCGTTAATGTTGTTGTTTTGTAATCTTCGACGAACATTTTCGGCCCTTTTTTAGCTCTAGAGCTGCCGTAAATGGGGCCTTCTTCCATTGTCTTTACAAACACCTAACCACTTATGGTGACAAACGTCGCTTGTGACTAAGTTTTTCAAGCTCTAAAGTTAATTTTGTTGAATTTTCAATCATTTTATAAGCGCATCCAACCAATTTTCCTGTTTCAGAATATGGTTTATGTTCAGAAATTATATTTTTTACAAAAGCAAGTTTTTGAGGAGTGTATTACTTTTCACGTCCTATTTTTATGAAAATAAACATCAAATTTTGTAGTGAATTAATTTTTTTTATAAATAAAAACTATCTTCCTTTAGTATTTAACACTTTTATTTTAATAATTTAAACAATATTAATTTTTTTAATGAAATTTTGTCATTCGGTGCTATTTTATTGACTGCACTGATTCAGAGTTTTTTTAAAATATCGATCATTAAAAAAGAACCGTCCACAATTTTTGGAAAAAGTAAAAACATTTAAGGGATATATACTTAGTATAAGAGTATTACATATTTACTTTAAACGAATACACACATAATATTTTGTTTTAATTGGATGAATAGAGATTTTGTCATTGGTGCTATTTTTTTGACCGGCACTGTATGAGGATAGCACGGTGGTAGTGTACCTGACGCGTAGCATTAACGTTGCGGGTTCGATGCCAGTTGTCGGTGGATGATTTTTTTTTTATATATTATTTTTTTTTAGTTTATTTGTTTCTATTTTTAGATTATTCTATTTTTAGATTTATTTTTTTAAAAAGTTACAAAAGTCATTGTTGTATTGACAATATCCAATGTAGGCTCACTTTCAATTAAATGTTTAATTGTATTAACAATTAAATTAATTGAATTGACAACTTTTTTTTTTCTGTGTATAGACTTTTCCATTAAACTTTTGTTTGAAATTTTGGTTTTTTGGCCAAAACTTTTTTTATTTGCATTCAAATGGATATCTACTGATAGAAATGCATAAAGGACTTCTAATGCAATTAGCTTACAAACAATTAAGGCCATAAATCTTAATTTGCGGTAGTTAGCGACAATCAAACTTCAGAAATGTGGAAAAGTCAATTGAAATTTCATAAAAATTATGTACTCTTTGGCCTATTGTACTTGCGCCGTCCAACGTATTCTTCGAAGATTTAAAATATATGGTCTCTATACTTGTTCAAAAAATATGTATTTATGAATTTTATGTGCCATCAATAATAAAAAAGTTATTTGGTGGTAACGGTTTGAAGTTAAAATTTCTTCATTTTCAATTTTTCGTCGTTTTTTAATCAGGAAATTTGCGCCGCTTCATACTTTTCAAAAGATAATACGAAGAATGATAGCTGTTGTAATTCCCTACTGTTTGAAACCGGTCTCATGAATGTGCCCTCAATAGGAGTGGAGTACTAGCTAGACAAAGATTGAGAGACAAAACGTGAAAGTCATCAAAAATCCGCTTTTTTGTAAGGCACATTCGCAATATTATTTAAAAGAGGCCAGCACATCGCGTGATCCAAATATTTTTCGATTTTTTATAATAAAATCGATATAGCGTGCCAAAATTTTGATTAGCAAAAATTTTGCAAAAATCTGACATTTCACGATTCTAAAATTTTGCTTGTATTTTCACGTGAAAAGAATTTAGATTTAAAATATACCCGTCAGACGATTGCTTGTAATGCGTATTATGGATCGTGTGCAAAAATTGGGACTTAATGTAACTGTACGCTAAAAACGCGCCAATTTTGTCTCCAGATTAACCGCCAGGGCACACCCAAACCGCTAATAGAAATTAATTTCTATAAATGGCAATTGCTAGTACTTATGAAGCTTTATCCTAAAACTGAACGGCATTCAAAAATTTTGAAGATTGTGGTTTTTATGCATATCTCAAAATTTAATTATTCAGAAACTGCATCACTTTTAAAAATTCACAATTTTGCATAATGCACAAGTTTTTTAACTAATTTGGGGTGCTAAACACGAATATGGCATTTAATTTGGTCCATCATCTCTAGATTTCGCGTAAATTGCATAACAAGCTTAAAAATAACACGTTTTAAAAACTGACTTTTAACGGGCAAATCTCTATAAATCCACGTTAATGGATATAATTTAACCAATTTGTGTTGGGGCTAGTATGAAACATTAATTCACGTTCATTTTGTTAAATTCTAATAATTATTGTAATTTTGAGATTTTTTGTTTTCAATTAAAATATTTAAACCGCCATAACTTTCGCGCCGTCAGCTGAAAGTTCTTTACACGCGAACGGATTTGAACTTACTAAATGCATGTTTATACGCGTACTAGACCATTTTGATGTGCCTTCAAAAAATTTTTAATATTTTTTAAACCTTAAAATCAAAAGATAAATGAAAATGTTCATATATACAAAAACCTTGGTATTGATGTCACCTTTAATGGGAAATTTTCAGAAACAAAATCTGTTCACGAAATACAGACAACACGCATTACAGACACAATGCAACTTATTTTTATAAATGCACACAGAAAATAAATTTTTCAGTTTCAAACTGAAAATCAGTAGAAAATGTTTGGCTCTCCGATGGGCGTATGCCGGACATTGGCATAGGAAGTGCGCTACCGTATCTTCCTCCTCCACATCCAGACATCCCACACAGTAGTCATGGTGGGGAATTCCCATTATACTGATGTGTGCGCCGAATCGTGCACTGTGCCCCGTAACGGCTGCAACTAGGTTGCGTAGCTGGTTCCGGGACAGTTGAATGATCTTACCCGTATGCCGGGGATCAAATAAGGCCACACCATCCTCGTGTTAAAACACGTGGATTCACGTCGCCATCTGTCGTTGGCTATCTGAGCGGGATGCCAGGCGTATGATCTATCTCATGAAAGAGTAGAGTCGTACAATGCCTGGCTAATTCATCGGCAACACATTTATACACATATGTCCAGGCGCCCAAACTGAATAAGGTTAACATAACTGGTTTTTAATTGAAACAACCATAAAACTCTGCTGTCAAAGTCGGATTTAGTAGAAGCAACTTAATTTTGAGTTGATGCAACTGAAAAAGTCAATTGAAAATTAATTTTCTGTATGTGGAGGTTTTTATCTCAAGTGATAGCTATTTCTTTAATCTTAAAAAAAAAATTTTACAAAATCCAAATCTGCCATCCAATTTTTTCTAGCTCGTACCATTAAAGTCTCTAAAAAACAATAATTTCGCACGTTTGGGGTCCACTGTTATGTAGTTTCCAACAAATACACTCAAAAAAAAAAAACTGTAAAGTTAGCAAAAAAAGCTTGTAAACCTACAAGAAAATTTGCTGATTTTGAACCCACATTTTTTTTGGTAAAGTTAGCAAAAACGTTTTGCTAAAAATTAGTTAACTGAAATAATTTTTATTTCAACTTAGTTCAAACAAATTTGAGGACCCCATTGGGTTCGGACCCAATAGGTCCAGACCCCGATGGGCCTAGACCTAGTTGGGTTCCTTAAAAATCGTCATAGTTTTTGATCCAAAATTTGTGTCCGTTTCGCTCTACCTTGCTTAGTTTTTGAGATACGTGATTTTAGGGGATCACTGGGGTCTTGAGAATTAAAAAACTCGATAACTTCAAAAATATTACTCGGAGAGCTTTTGATTATTTTGCGGTCTTGTTCTACGTGTTGAGAGCTACAAAAATTCTTTTGGACTTTTTGTTGTGTCGGCAATATTTACCGAGATATGAGCATTTTAAAATTTTCGGGAATGCTAACTTTTTTGGATCCAAAGTTAGGTCCCATTAGGGTCCACACATGTGAAGAGGACCCGCGAAAGTATGGAGATTCTAAGAACCAAAAATGCCCTCCATTTTGCTCTATCTAGCTTAGTTTCCGAGATAGCGCCATTTTAAGTTTTCTGAAAATAAAAAAAAATTTACCATTTATTTTTGCTAATGTTAGCAAAAAATTTTGTAAAAATGTTGTCAACTCAATTTCAAATTTAGCAAAAGAAATTAGTTCAAAGTTTGTTTAAAATTTCTAATGTGCTAAATGAAGTTTACAAGCATTTTTTGCTAACATGCTAATCTCAACTAAAAATTCGCTAAAAGTTAGCTAACTAGCATTAGCAACAAATCGCGTTCGAGATTTTTACGTGGAAAATTTTTCAAACGGGAATATTTCGAAAACGGAACATACTAGAAAAATTTGGAATGCAGTTTTGGAATCAGGAGGTCCATTTTATGTGAAATCAAGTCCTATTTTTGAAAGAATCTGTAACAGTGGACCACCAAAAGTTCGATAATATTGTTTTTTTTTTTACATTTTAACAGCGATATCTGAAAAACGGTACGTGCTAGAAAAAATTGGATTGCAGATTTGAATTCAAAAGAGAAAAATCTATAAAAATCAGTAGGATATTTCACTTGGGAGGTTTTTGTTGTCGAACAGTGTAATTTTTTAGATAAAACTCGAGAACAGGATCAGCTAGGATTTTCGTGTTAACAATTTTTAAATTTCAAAATAAAAAGGAGTGAAATGTCGTTAGCTGATTTGGTCACAATTTTAACACAACCTAAACTTGCTTGAAGAGGGGTGTGCCCTTAGAAAATGGAGTTAGGGGTCAAGTATGTTCAGAAAAAATGTTGAGGTCAGAAAGTTAATGGCGGCCGGTCTCACATTGAACCCATCCATGGGCGGTATTATGGGATAGAAATCGAAAAATCGTACACTATTCCTCCCCTAATAATGCACATGCTAAAAAGTGAAAAACCATTTGGTTTTGAGTTACAAAGTAACAAAACATTTATTTTAATAGATATACAACTCGCTTCCAACTATGCGACCACAAAGCTTTTAAAATAAAAGACCTAACTCAGAGAACCCTAAACAATTCTCGTTGAAAAATTGTGTCGAAACTACTATCCAATAGTTGTAACTTTGGTGCAAATTTCATCCCTTTCGGAAGACATCGGTTTCAGAAGCTGTTTCACTTGACAATAAAACCGCCAGGGTCCCCGACCGATATTTTGATGCGTAACACATCAAATGCCAAAGAATACTGTAGTTGGAGGGCAAAAAATAATTTTAAATTACGATTCCTTTTTCAACGATTTTGTAGAACGAATCCAGTTTACATAAATAATTTACAAAATTTTTATCCAAAAATAATTTTATAAGTGTACAATTAAGATTATGAGTTATAATTAAATTCATGCGATATAATCTCATTGTTATTGAAAATCATGTTTATAGTTTAATTAACCATTTATTCAATTTGCATAAAAATTATATTAATAAATATTATATTTTTCTTTTCTCTTTTTTTGTATAATCGCCAACTAACATACAACTGCCATAATTTAGATGAAATATCCTAACAAACAGCGTAATAGTAAACAATGGGTAAAGTTTAATGAGTCATTGATAACAAAATATATATATTTTTTAATATTTTACGATAGAATTTCCAATATCCAAGGAATTGTAATTGTAAACACTTGACACAATTGTGTAGTTACAATGAAGGCAGCAAACGGAAGGCAAAATAGAAAGCTTCACGGTTGCTAGTTTTAAATTTAAAATTAAAAAAAAAACTTAAATTTTTGCTTTTCAAATTCCAAAAATTTTAATTTAAGAAAGCCTAATTGAATTTTGACTTTTTTTTACATTTTTATTAGAATTATCAAATTTTAGTTTTTAATTTTGGAATTTGTATAGAAATTTTAAAGTTTTTCTTTTGACAATCATGTCAAAATTACAACTTTTTGCTTGGATAATTGAAATTGTATTGTATTGCATATTTTGTTTAAATGTTATTTTTTTAAGCGTGTGGTTGATAAAAAATTTCTTTAAATTTTTCAATTTCGACTTGTTGATGTTAAATTTCTTTTTTTTTTATATATTTGGTGTAAAATATTTATATTATTATAAACCCTCATAACTCGAATACATTTTTCATATACAACCAATATATTTCTGTCAACATTTTTATTCATACATATGTATTAGACTAGCTCGAAATCCAATAAAGTGCTCAGATAAAATTGTGACAGAATGAGAAAGTGGTAATAAGATAATCAAGGCATTACGTGAAAAAATTGTTTAATTGTGAATGGCTAAATAAATACGAAAAATCGCAAAAAAAAAAACAAAAAAAAAATCGCTTCATTTAAATGCAAACAGAAAAATTGGCAACACTTTAACGTCATCAATGAGTAAATGTCAAAAAATATGTTAAGTTTTTACATATTTTTTGACATTTAAATAACACAGGCCAACAAAATTTGAAAAATGTCGAAATCCCCCACGGCTAGAATATACTTTTCTAAGGGTTTGAGCTGCGCTGAGACCGAATCTGTACTCAGAATTTCTCCATCACATCAGGTTTTCGAGATATCTAAGCTTAAAGTTTGAAAACACCCTGTTTTTCGCCATATTCGAGACGTCATAACAGCGCGAGTTCACCTTTATTTATAAATCTCATATGTAGCCTGAAAATCCTACTTCCTACCTTTAAAATAAGTGTTTAACCTCTGTTATATCTTGTTTCTTCTCTGAGATATCTTAACACGAAGCTTAAAAAATTTTAGGTTTTCGCTATATTCACGGTATTTTTCCAATTAAAGCAGATTTGCTACATTTCGCCTTTATTTTACGACGAACTTATAAAATTCTTAAATTCCCAATTAAAAAAAATGCTTTTTGAATTGTTTAGATATCTTGTCTATTTACTGAAATATCGCCCGTTGAAATTTATATGATGTGTTTAATGAATACATACCACTCTCAGCCGCATCCAGAGTCACGAAACGAGAACAAACTTCAGGTTAAGATATCTCAGAGGTGAAACAAGATATTATAAAGGTTAATCACTCATTTTAAAGGCAATTTGTAGGACTTTCAGACTACATATCAGGTTTTATAAACAAAGGTGAATTTTCGCAGTTATAACGTCTCGAATATGGCAAAAAACTTTTTTTTTCAACTTCAAGTTAAGATATCTTGAAAACCTGATGTGATAGGCAAATTCTGAAACCAGATTCGGATTCAGCGAAACTGAAACCCTTAGAAAACAATACCTCTGGCTTATGGGTTACAAATTTGTTGGCCTCTGTAATTCGAGCTCGAGGCTTTACGATTTTATTCGTAAATAATTTTTATTTATGTTTATAACCTGGTTTTAAATAAAAATTATTTGAAAATAAAATTTTATCCTACCACTTTGTTAGATTTCGACCCAGTCTAATACATATATCCATTACTATTGTGATAACAAATTATTATTATTATTTTTGCACACAATGCTCGAGATGAATTTGTTTTCGTACACTTGATCCAATATACTCGTACTACACTTACTCATTAAATTTTTTCTGTATATGATTACAAGGTTATTTTCTTTTATCATATATAAATGTTTCCTTTGTAAATGTGGCATGTCGTTTTCTTCTTAATGTCGGTATACAGGGTGGTACTTATTTGTTAACAATTTAAGGATAAAGAGACGGCATTTGGTTTAAATTTTAATGCAATCAGTGCAAACAGAGCAATCACGAAATGGTGGACGATTGCCATTGTCAGAAAACCGTAATTTCACGGGTAAAAATCGCTTAATTTATTGTAAGTGCCATTTAGTTGTCATCACTGTATGTGTGTTATCTATTGTGAATGAAAAAAAAAACAGATTTGTTGTTAAAATACAGCAACATTGGAGAGTAAGAGACTAATCACAATTGGAGCGGGAAGCGTTTTTCCGCAACTGTTCACACACGTTTTGTATAAAAACAAAAAACCGCCGCGTTTTTCAGCCAATTTAGATTCAATTGTATTTTTATGAGGACAATTGCGGAAAATCGCTTGCCGCTCCAATTGTGATTATTCTCTAAGAGAGAGGGACTATTGAGAAGAACAGGGATGGAAATAAAATAAGTTTTAATTTTTTGCAGTGCCGATCACGATTTTTAACTGTCAAATCGTATGAAAAGTGCTGTGCCAGGATTGTTCTGCTCATTCTTCAAGTTAAAGAGCATGAACAGAAAAATCGCGGCACTATTCAAACCATTTAACAGTTAAAATCCGTGACCGTCAAAACGGCAAAAAACTAAAATCTTTTTGATTTATTCTCTCTCCCGATACAGTGTTGTCGCATTTAAATAACAACTACTTTTTGACTTTATATTTCACGATTTTTAATTTACGCGTTTTTTCATCAGAAATTGGCACCACAGAACACACAAATGAGAGTTATTGCCGTCGCCGCACACCGTAATTGTTTCGAGCCTATAACAACGGCAATTAAAGATTTTATTTTAAATAACCAAGTTATTCAAATAAGTTCCACCCTAATCTAAACGTATGTAAGTACTCTTTATATTGATTAAACTTTTTTCCTTCTTTTTCCAACATTTTGTTGTTTTTTTCTATTTTTCGTCCTTGTATTATTTTGTTTTGTTGTCGTTTGAATTAATGTGTCTTTATCACATTATTTCGATTTTCTACTTATTGTATACAAATCATACTTGGGACCAAAGCATGAGGCATTAGTTTTTCTCATGTAAAATGCCTATGAAATAGCAGGCATTGGCATTGTTTTTTCACACAAAAGTAATGCCAGGTCCCAAGTATGATACAAATCTATTTTCCTTTTATAGTGAACTTTTCGGAGACCCTAAAAATAAAGAGATAATGCAAACATAGAGTAGAAACAGAACAAGCACAAGTTGACGTTGCCGGAAAATATATGCCCAAAACAAATTCTTTGGGCAGTGGTGCTAACTTTTTTTTAAATAAGCGTAGTAAATGTGTAATCAAGTTACTTGCAAGAGATAGAAATAGTTGGAGAGAGTTTGTTAACGCCCTATGTTCCTCGTGAACATTATATTTAAGTATTTACTAGTTATACAAAAATTATATTAGTTATACTAAAGTATAAGTAGTGTACATATTTAAATAAATAAAGGACATATATATAAATGTGATTAAGTTGACACTACTGTACGTTTGTTGCACCATTGTGAATGAAAAAATAAAAAATTGTTGTGAAAATTCAGCAACCCTGGAGTGTGATAAATAAAATAAGTTTTAATTTTTTGCCGTGCTGGTCACGGTTTTTAACTGTCAAATCGTATGGAAAAATGAGTGCCGGGCTTGTTCTGTTCCGACACATAGTTCTGCTACTTCTTGCAGAACGCATTTTATTTAGAATCATCGTCAATTTCTGCTTGTGTAGCTGAAAACTCAAAACGGCTATATGATGCATTCCACACCAAATGTCCCGCTACATATAAACATGTGTCCCGTAAACTTCTGAATAAGTTGTTTGGATGGCCCTATATCTAATTTTCAAAAACTGGGCTTAAAAGGCGTGGTCAAATATTTTAAAAATGGTCAAATTTGTGGCGAGTTGCCTTGATTAAATATTTATCACATTAAAACGGAATGCACCACAATCTCAAACATTTACATTCTTATATAGTTTTGTATGGGCTATCGATTAAATTTTTTGGAAAATTTTCAGAACCCATTCTGAAATTTTCCATATTTTTAAAAAGTCGATTATCAAAAATTCGGCCACTTTTTTATATTTTTTTTTAAGTTTATATGTTTGTCCATCCACACAAAAAAAATCAGACACACGTTTTTCGTTTTTTTTTCGAGAAAATCGCATTTAAATTTTAAATTTCATAACAATTTTGTAATTTGCTTGTATTTTCATATTTTAACGTTGCGAATGAGTATTATTAATTGCATGAATATTACTCATACGGTCTGTTATAACAAGAAAATACAAGCAAATTACTAAATTGTTATGAAATTTAAAATTCAAATGCGATTTTCTCGAAAAAAACTAAACGTGTGTCGGAATTTTTTTGTGTGGATAGACAAACATCTAAACTTAAAAAAAAATTGGAAAAAAAGTAGCCGGATTTTTGATAAATTGATTTTTTTAAAAAATGGAAAATTTCAGAACGGGTTCTGAATATTTCCCAAAAAAAAAAAAATTTAATCGATAGCCCATGCAAAACTATATAAGAATATACATTTTTAAGGTTGTGGTGCATTCCGTTTTAATGTGATAAATATTTAATCAAGGCAACTCGCTACAAATTTGGCCATTTTTCCAATATTTGACCACGCCTCCTAAGCCCAGTTTTTGAAAAACCAAAAACGCAATTTTCTAAGTTCTATATAGGGCTATCCATACAACCTATTCAAAAGTTTACGGTACACGTGTTTTTTTTCGCTGGACATTTGGTGTGGAATGCCTCATACATCAAAAACTAAGCGAGATAGAGCAAAACGGATGAATTTTTCAAAATGAAGTACTACAAAAAATTTATGGAATAGGTAAGCTCTACATATCTGGGGACCCCATTGGGGCCCAATTTTGAATCTAAAATTTGGCATTCCCGATATTATATAAAGGCACGTAGCTTGGTAAATACTGCGGACACGACAAAATGTCCAACATTCGAAAGCTCTCCGACTAATAAATTTTTAGTTATTCAGTTTTAAAGATTCTCAAGACCCTATTGGGGCCCTAATTTCCTGTATCTCAAAAAACTAAGTAAACACAGAAAGAATTTGAAACAAATTTTAATCAACAAAAACGCAGATTCAACCAATTTTTTGATTAAAATTCCTCCAATAAAGAAAATTGTTATACCAATCATTAATTTGTAGGTGATTAATTTAATATTTTTTCAATCAAACATTTTTTAACTTTGATCAAAAATTTAATTAATTTTTTTATTTATAGTCAATCAAAATAATGATTGATTTAACGAATGAATTGTAAGCTTATGACAACCATAAAAATGTAAAACCCGATTATTTTGTATATTTTTGAATTAATTTATTCAAATAAATTACATCGAAAAAAATCTGGTATGTTGAAAATTTGTTAAGTCAATTATTGTTTTGATCAACATTTTTGTTATTTTCTTAAACTATCAAATTTCAAATTTTCAACATACCAGATTTGTTTTGCTTCAATTTATTTGAATACATTTATTCAAAAATATACTTTATACTAGGGTTTTAATCTTTTTTTATTGTCGGCAACATATTGGAAAGCAAAAAATATGAATTTCTTCATAATTTTTTCATAAGCTTGAAATTCATTTGTTAAATCAATCATTATTTTAATTGACTTTAAGTAAAAAATTTTTGATCAAAATTGAAAAAGTGATTAATTGAAAAAAAAAAACAATTTATCACCTACAATTTGATGAGTGATATAAAAAATTTCTTTATTGGAGGAGTTTCAATTAAAAAATTAATTGAATCCGCGTTTTTGTTGATTGACTTTCGTTTTCTATTCTTTCTGTGTAAAGAAAATAACAAAAAATTTAATCGTAACATTGATTGACTCATTTATATTTTGTTGATCAATAGATTTAATTGAACATTTTTAATTTTTTTTTAAGTTTTTGTGTGAAGTACATCGAATCGGACAAACAATTTTTATCAAATATATGGCCACATTTAAAAAAATATGAACTGAAACAAAGAAGAAATCTTTAGCGCACAATCATTACCAACTTTTCTCCAATTTAGCAAATTTCCCCATTTTTAAGTTCACTTTTTTTTTAGTTTATAATGAAAAATTGAGGAGGGTGTTTCAGCACTGCTGAATATTGCATTAGAGATGAGTGCGTGAATAGAAATATTTTATTATAATCCTCCCAGCTCTAGATCTTCATAATACAGATTTAAAATTAAGCGGCATAAAAAAAATAAACATCGAAAGCGTTGATTTTCATTTATAACATTGTATGTATTAAAATTTATTAGTTAAATCAGTCAGTCACGCTATATAAATAAATTAAATTTGATTAATTTTGATGAAAGCAATTCTCTAAAAATACAACACAAATTATTCAATGATTTAATATTATTTTTTTTGCAAATTAGACCATTTTTTTCTGAAAAAAGAGAAAAAATTTAATGTGTGTGACAAAATTCGCATGTCAATTAAAAAAAGATTTTGACATTAAAAAATTTGACTTAAAAAATAGTTGTTTTGACATTAATTTAAACGGCTACTCTAAATAAATCTTATTAGAAAAAAGTCTTCCGCTTACAACTTTAAAAATTGGTTAACACCATAAATTTGACGTCATTATTTGGTAATTTTACACCATTTTTATATGTAAATCATAAAATATCAATTTGAATTTCAAAAAAATCTTTTAAAAAAATATTTTTTTCAGTTAAAATTTGAAAATTCCATTTGAAATTTAAAATTGTAAAAACAAATTAGAGGACCTTTTGAACTCAAATGCTAGTTTTTTATAAAATCTCTTTATTTTTTAGAACTTTTTAAAATTTAAATAAAATTTTTTAAATTGTTTAAAATTTCTTAAATTTCTTAAATTTCATCAATTTTTTTAAATTTCTTAAATTATTTTAAATTTCTTAAATATGTTAAATTTCTTAAATATTTAAAATTTATAAAATTTTTCAAATTTTTAATAAAATTTTTAAAATAATCTTTTTAAAAAATGGTGTAGTTTTTGATCTTTCTCAGTTTAAACTAGTGAATCACTCTACAGGTAAATAATTAACTCATTCAATTGCTAGTTTTTCTAGAAATTTTTTTAATTTTCCCATCAAAACTCACTTAAAAACTAGTTTTCCTAATGAAAACTAACAAGTTATTAATAAAAAAAATAAATTTGATATTTTTTCCTCAACATGCTGTAATACACTTGAATGACATTTATTTAATATGAGTGTATTCACATGAAGATGGAGCTAAAAGATCCATTGAAATAAATTTGTTTTGAATACAGACAAGTAAATGGGTAATGTAATCATTGAAGTAAATGACGCAAAAATATCTAAAGTTGGCGGAAAATAAATTCATTAAACAAATGTGATCAACAAATGCTGGAATGTATTTTTTTTTTTAATTGAGTATGTCGGAGTTTTTAGAATTCTATTAAAATTATACAATGTATTTATGCGTTAATGAATAATAGAAAAAATAAATTATGCAAAATATAACATTGTTTTGAAAGAACCGCCAGTAATTATTATTTTAAATGAAGTAGAAAATTTCTGATGGGATCTGAATGAGATTCACTTCTGATGATTCATGATCATACGGGGTTTCAAGATTGAAATTTATATATTTTTCTAGGCATGATTTTGATGTTGTAAAGCCTTTACCGTAAAGGTAAGATTTTTGCAGTTCAATATTCTACAACGCCTTCCTACAGCCTAAACAGACGCGACACTTATGACAGATGTCAAAAAAAGTAATCTTGAACTTATATTAATTTTTGTCTACTTTTTGTGTTAGAAAGAGTAAAATTATATAATAAATCATAAGAAAAATGCCTCATTAGATGTAGTAGGTCGCGTTGCCATATTTTGAAAAAAAATCAAGTTTGAAAAAGTTTGAATTAAATTAAGATCAACGAAAAACTCCAAAAAGATAAACGAAAATTCGTAAAGGATCTATTGAAACTCAAAAAAAAAATCTATTGAAATTCGAAAAAGATCGGTGGATTCTAATTCGGAAGAGTTATATATAGAAAATCAAACAAGATTACACAGGCCGACCAAATTTGAACAAAAAAAAATATAAATCCTGGGACTAAAAACGGTTATCCGAATCGGGGTTTTGGAATGCAACCGGAATGCAAAAAAATAATTTTTTGCCGAAAACATAAAATTTTTGCCGAAAAAGTTGTTGGCCTGTTTTATTTTTGAAATAAAAACAAGCAAGAAAACTAAAGTCAGTATAAAAAAATAATTTAAATAATTATTTAATCATTAATGATTAAATTGTGCAAAAATCACAATAAATCCATTTTTTAGCGTTTATCGCGAGGAGAAAGGTGGGGATTTGAAGGGTATAAAAGATTAGGCACAGCCGAATTTAGCCTTCCGCATATGCTCGAATTTTAATTAATATTTTTTGAATTTCAATTATCCATTTTCAAATTTCTGCAATGATTTTTTTTTTGCAGTTGATCTTTCTTAAATTTCAAAGTACCTATATCCTTCGTTTTTCAATCGATCGGTTTCAAATTTTAATTGATCTTCATAAAAGTTACATAAATTTAACTTTCTTATAATTTATGTAATTTATTGTTATCGTCTAGTATGCAAACACTAAGTTTTTTTATTGTTAAATAATATAATTTAATGCATTGGCATTTGAATGTAATGTGCAGTTTAAATTACTATTGTGAATTTCAATACTTTGTATTTAAGCACGCATAAACTTTTGTGATTTGTCTAGTATAAGATATTTCAAATTTATGAAATGACATTTAGCTTTAATAACACTGTGCTATAGAAAAAAAACATCGAGAACATAAAAAATTTCTATAAATCTTGTTAAGAACCTGAAAAGAACATGCACGGCATGGTGGCGGGCAACAATTTGGGCTTTTCTCTCTGATCAAATTCTAACACCGCCAAAATTCGATCCCCTAAGGGTAACTCACAAGCAAAATATCCAGCGACGGAATTTGAAAACGGGGGGGCACAATTCCCAAAATTTTTTTCGTCTTCGCCTATTAATATTTGTTTTTAATTACACCCAACACGGGGAGGGCCCCCAACACGATTTTCGTCTTGGAAAGTAAAAATTTTTGTGAGGATTTTTTCGTCAACCGGCCACCCTTCTTTCTAAAATTGGTATGGGTTTGAAAATTTTTTAAAAAGTTTTGGAAATTACTTAAAAATATTTGGTTTTAAATGCCGAGTGGCGGTTTTGAATTTCATTATGGCGGATCCAATATGGCGCCTAATTTTGTAAAAATATTACAAATTTGCTTAAAATTCTTCATGCACTGGTTCTTGGAGTCGCTTAAGAAAAATATTTAAAAACAAAATATCACCATGTTGGATCCGCCATTTTGAATTTTAAAATTCCAACTTCAGATTCTTCTTAAACGACCACAAAAACCTGTGTTTAAAGAGTTGACGAAGAAACCCTCATATAAAAGAAACAATTCTAAGGTTGTGGTGTCTCGGCTCATTGACCACATCGGGGATTTTGGGGTTAAAAAATGGGTAAAAAACGGCGAATTTTGGATTTTTCAGCCATTTCTTTTTAAGAAAGTATATGGGCAAGGCCACCGTCAGTAACGTGACGCTCGTTTACATATTTTGGTCAATATCTTCATAAAATACAATTATTTCTCCCAACTTGAGAGCGGCATATGAAAGTTCTCGTCATAACTGTTGTTTCGTACGCAGACAATTTTGCTGTATCTCGTTTTGTTGTGAAGTTATGACCATTTTAAGTCGTCAGTAACGTGACGTGATTTTTCCAAAATCCGGTCACGTTACTGACGACTTAAAATGGTCATAACTTCTCAACAAAACGAGATACAGCAAAATTGTCTGCGTACGAAACAACAGTTATGACGAGAGCTTTCATATGCCGCTCTCAAGTTGGGAGAAATAATTGTATTTTATGAAGATATTGACCAAAATATGTAAACGAGCGTCACGTTACTGACGGTGGCCTTGCCCATATGATGTTTCCATATGAGAATAATTATTTTTTTAATGCCTATTCAACGGGGGCACAACCTTATAAAAATTTGGCTTTCTTTAAATATTTTTATTTATGAAAATGTGTAAATTTCAAATCGTCTTTTAAGTTTCAGGGAAATCGGTTGGTTCATAAAAGTTGAGATACTTCCCTTATCCTTTTGTTTGAAAATTGTTTTGCAGAAATTAATTTTCATGATCCTGATGCATAATTTTTATTAGATAAAAGTAATATTATGTGTTTTTTTTTTCATATTTTACTGATTTTGCGGAATAAATGACTTTTTAGAAACGAAATTATTTCAAACTCTAGAGAGAAATAAAATCTCTTCTTCTAAAAAAATTTAGAAATTTGTGAATTTTTTTTGTATAATGCTTTTTTGTGTTTAAAATTTTAAAATTGTTCAAATCGAAAGGGGGGGGGCACGTGCCCCCTGTGCCCACCCCCTGTATACGTCCATGAAAATATCACTCCGGTTGGAGTTTATCTTCTGTCTCCACTTTTAGCCTCAAAATTGGGGTTTTTGCAAAAAAGGACTTTTTAAAAAAAAAGATTCATAAAATTTTTTGATTAAAATTCCTCCAATTAAAAAAATAGTTATACCAATCACCAAATTGTAGGTAATTGATTGAAAATGTTTTCAATCAAACATTTTTTCGATTTTGATCAAAAGATTGATCAATTTTTTTTTTATAGTCAATCAAAATAATGATTGATTTAACAAACGAATTGTAAGCTTCCCAGCAGAAATTTTGCTGAACTGGCAGCAGCTTTTGAAAGGAATCCCGAGTCAAGTAGCGCTTCCAAACGTGCTGAATTCATGCATGATTCTCTAAGGCGATGTCCCACTTTAGAGCGCTAGTTGGATACACAGAAAAAGCGCTCTTAAGATGCTCTGAAATCACGTCTCTTTAGAGCGCTGAAAAAAGCGCTATAAAAATGAAGTGAATTCATGTACCTTTTTAGATCTAATTTAAGCAGAATAAAGATGAAACTCCCATCATATTTAAAAAAATTCCAATTATATTTCGAATATTTCAATTTATATTTCAGAAATTTCCATTTATATTTCAGAAATTACCATTTATAACTAAAAAATGTTCAATTACATTTCAAAAATTTTCAGCTATTTTGGAAATTATTGAAATATAATTGGAAATTTTTAAATATAATTGGAGATTCTAAAATATGATTGAACATTTTTTGTAATATAATTTGCATTTTCTGAAATTAAAGTGGAAAAGGTGTACACAATTTTTTTTTCATTCAAAATGTGTTAAAGGTGTTATGATTGAAGCACTCTTTTCAGCGTTGGTTAATGCGCAAAAATTTTGCAGTCAAATCATGTGTCTTTGTCCAAAACTCATGGTTTTTCATTCAAAAAGTATTAAATATATTAAATGGGAAAGCATGTGCGAAATTTTATCGAAATGTTATTTTATATTTTAAGTTTTATATAAAAAATCTTAACAAAAAATTAAAATTTTTTCCCCTTACTTTTACTGCATCCTCAAGAGCGCTCTTTGGATGCGCTTCGGTATGCTATAAAAAAATGCTGTGTCGCCAAAATCTCGATATATTTTTGCTGGGTTATGACAAAATCATCAAAAAATTCATCTTTTTTGCTTTCCTATATGTTGCCAACAATAAAAAAAAGTAAAACCCGATTATTTTGAATATTTCTTGAATTAATCTATTCAAACAAATTAAAGGGGGAAAGAATCTGGTATGTTGAAAATTTGTAATTTGACAGTTAAAGAAAATAACAAAAAATTTAATCAACACATTGATTGACTCATTTAAATTTTGTTAATCAATAGATTTAATTGAAAATTGAAGCCAATAACTTTTTGTGTGTGTTGGCACTTCTTAATGCGTTTTTAAAACCTTCGACCACAGTTTGGGGATACTTTATTATTCCGTGTGCAATGCGGCGAAATATCGGTCTAGGACCCCATACAGATACATGATCGATTCTAAGACATTATATGAATGTCGCTTTAATTTAATTTTTTGACGTGCCGCGGCATGCCGTGCCGGTACGGGTTATAACTGTCAAATTTATTACATATATGAAATTTTTTTAAAATAAAAAGTTTGTGTGATAAATCATAATAAAAGTTATTAAAAAAAAAACACCGGCTTATATTTGTAATAGAATTAAAAATTCTAAAAAACTCGAAATATACTTTTGGTTCTATTTCTCATCACCGGCTTACGACACATCTTTTTTGTCAACTTTTAAATTCAGATTTGGCAGCATCTGAAATCAACAAAAAACTTGTTTATGTATTTGAATTTTTGTTTTAATAAAGTTTTTTTTTTTATTAAAATTACGTAATTTTTTTTCATAATATTATGTTGCCAAAATGTCAAGATATTTTTTGAATGTTGGTGGTGTTCAAAAAGGTGTGGTGGATTCAAACAAAAACTATGTTATTCACTTATTTTTTCAAATATGTATGTAGTTTACCAAAAGGTCAAAAAACTATTAGTTTGCAAAAAGATTTAGATTAAATGTATATATTCAAGATAAATAAGTTAACTGTTTTGATTACTAAATCACTTTAATTTTTATTTTTCACTTTTATTAACAAATTTTTTGCTGTCATCATTTCAATAAACCTTATGGTGACATTCAATTTTATTTTATTTAATACAACTACTGAAATTTTATACTTTATTAAACTGTAACCACTAATAAAGATATATTTTCTGCGGTTAGTACCGCACTTAATTTTATACATATTTATGGATTTATTGATTGTTATGGGAGAGAGTAAAGTTGTAAAAGTTTAAATAAAATTTTGCATAATAATTATTTAAATATGCATTTTGTGCGCACAAGACTGGCAGTATGTTTTTTGCGGTTTTTTTAATAAAATTTGGCGATTTTTTTTGTTGTTAGCGATTTTCAAAGTTGGGTATTTCAGGAGATTATTACCATTATTTCCGGAGATTATTTAAACCATTATTTCCGGAGATTAAAAAAAGTTCCAAAGTACACTAAAGTTCCTCTTAGGGCGAGTTTTTGAGTTGAAAAATTTAGGCTGAGTTTTTGAGTTGTAAAATTTATTGGTTTTAGGCAGGGTTGGCAACCGATACCCACCTAGAATAACGGTATTTGGTTATTGTACCGCAACCAATAAAGATATGGACATTTTCAAAACTGATTATTAAAGCTGATGAAATTTCTAGTATTTTGAATGTGTCACATCGTGTTTCTACCGGTTCGTTTTCGAAATATAGGTCAATACCTTTATAATACCGTTTGAAACGGTATTATAACGGTATTGGCCTATATAACTAAAACAAAGCGGTAGAAACACGAAGTGACACATTTCAAATACTAGAAATTTCATCAGCTTTCATAATCGCTTTTGAAAATTTCCATATCTTTATTAGTTGCGGTACAATACCCAAATACCGTTATTCTAGGTGGGTATCGGTTGCCAACCCTGGTTTTAGGTTTAAACTGAGTTAAAAACACAAATTCTGTTTTTGAGATGTGGTTTATTTTAAGTTTAACTCACCAATGATGGAGAGTTAAACTAAGGTAGAAAAATGTCAAAAAACACCTCTGATTTTCAAATATACTGGTTAGTATTGTCATGTTATGATATTTTATTCGAAAAAATGTGCGATGATGGCAACTATTCTAGTTGGAAATGTGGCATTTGGTATGGCAATACCGCGTTAATCGACATTTGCTAAACTTGAACTGAAAAACAGAATGCTTGGTTAAACTTGGTTTTATTTTTATAAAGTTTAATAAAACTCCCGGTTAAACTAAGTTAAAGCGATATGTCAAAAACGCAGCCTTAATGATTTTAGGTTTAAACTGAGTTAAAACCACAAATTCTGTTTTTGAGATGTGGTTTATTTTAAGTTTAACTCACCAATGTTGGAGAGTTAAACTAAGGTACAAAAACTTCAAAAAAAACACCTCTGATTTTCAAATATACTGGTTAGTGTTGCCATGTTGTGGTATTTTATTGGAAAAAATGTGCAATGATGGCAATTATTCTAATTGGAAATGTGGCATTTGGTATGGCAATACCGCGTTAATCCACATTTGCTAAACTTGAACTGAAACACAGAATGCTTGGTTAAACTGGTTTTTATTTTAATAAAGTTTAATAAAACTCCCGGTTAAACTTAGTTAAAGCGATATGTCAAAAACGCAGCCTTAGCATGGAAACTCCCTAAAAAGTACTTATGTTTATTACACATTTCAAGTTTCTTAAACATTAAATTCAGAAGATAGAAAAGTACCAAAGTACAAGTTGCACCATTAAAATCTGAATTTCTAAAAGGTACTTTTTTTAAAAGTTTTTTTGCGGCTGGATGCTACCATATTTAAAATTTCAACCATTATTTTAGAAGATAGAAAAGGTACCAAAGTAAGCTACTTTACCCATTTTTGCTAAATTTCCAAAAAGTATTCTTTTCGGAGTTTTCGCGATAAATGTCATCTACGCCCACAAAAGAAGCCCAAGTGCAGAACTTTGATATCTTCTGACATAAAAATGTTTCGTTTGTTTAATAAAAGCATAAAAAACCTTTAAAAAAAATTGCGTTTTCCAGAGGTTGGATTAGTTCTTCAGGGGAGGGGAACATTTTCCCCCTGGTCCGATTTTGCTTATTTACGAACTTAACAAGCCTGTGACCATTTGACATATTCGTCAAATTTTGAACTGATCGTGTGTTCACAGACGGACGGACATCGTAAGAATGTCTTAGAATCAGGGATGATAAAGTCAGTACAATTGTACTTTTTTCAGTACAATTCGGATGCCAAAAGTACGGCAGTACTCCACTGACTGATTTAGTACAATTTCAAAATTTTTCCAATCACAAATTTCATTTCGACTCTTAATGTGGCAAATAAGGTTGACAAAATTGTTGGGTATAAATCGTCAAAAATAAGAAAAATCGTCAAAATAAGCACCATATTTTTAAAAATCAACAAAATAATTTGTTTTCGTTGTTTTTTGGTTAGTACAGATTGAGCACGGGCTCTAAATCTAATTTTGTGCCCCACACCACTCTGTGGAACAGGATATATAATTTGTTTGTGCTGATGTTTCTAACTACGAAATATTGTACCTATTTCCACTTTTTAGTTGCCGATTGACTCAGACTCCCGTTTTGAGTCGATTATGCAATGTCAATCCTTCTGTCTGTCCATGCAATCGGTGTAAGCACGATACAGGCCGCAAATTTCGTTCAATTTACCTGGAATTGGAAAATTAAGCTTCTTTTGACCCAAGCCTATTGAAATTGGAAAACATCGGTCCATGTTAAGACTTATCCCCCACACAAACGTCCCCTTTAAATTTTACTAAAATCACAATAATAAATGTATTGTCAGGTGAACGTATTTTGTATCCATTTTAAATTTTAATGAAGTCGGATCAGTTCCATTTATAGTCCCCATACAACAACCTTCCCGATTTTCACATATATCTTTAAAATTTCATAAAAATAGGAAATATTTTATTAAAATTTTGTTTGCAGGTGTTAGACGTTTTCTTTGGTAACCTACTCAAGTCCGATTTTAATTGGACATTGGCCCAATTTTTTTAATTTTTAAACATATTTAAAAATTTTGTACGATATTCAGTTAAATCGGTCTATTGGCAACAAATAGAAGCCCATTTTACTCAAATTTGGTTTGAGTGTGTTTTCCACACTTATTTAAGATATAACTAAAGATAGATCGAATCGGCCCATGTGTGAACTTGGGACCAATTTTCCGGGAAACACTGGTGTAGGGTATTATATTCTTGTTTACTAAAAATAAAAAAAAATAATAAAAACAATTTTAAAACTTTTTTAGTACAATGAATGTTAAAAAAGTACACTTTTTTAGAAAAGTCAGTACAATCTTGAAAATGTCATTTATCATCCCTGCTTAGAGTAGATCACTGGTCAACATAAAATAAACTTTAAAGGGTCCTAGTTCGATATTTTGATGCGTTACACACAGAATGACAAAGTGAGTGTACCCTGATACTGGTATAAAAACAATTAGCGATATACTTACTTTAACATGAATTATTTGATCGCCTGTTTTAAAAATTCGTTTAAAAAAATTTCTTTTAATTTTTTTTTAGCAAATAATTGTCAAGAAAACTTTCCATCATTTTGCAATGTTTAACATGATGGTGTGGTGGTGATGGTGATGGTTAGGCAATTTGGCAAGTGCTAGTTACGACAAGTACTCTTAGGCTTTTCAACTTTTGTTTGTTTTGTAAATTATTTTTTTACTTGTTTGATTTTTTTTATATTTTAAAATTTATATAGTTTTTTTTTGCTGCTGTCATACACGCATTTAGCTTGAAACCATTCAAGCATTTTTTAAAAACAGCAACTACAAATTAAACATACAAAGTCATGGTCTAGTTCAGGTTCATTGTTTAACTGCCACCAACTTAAACCATTTTTAGGTGTAATTTGAAAAGATTTCCATTTTAAAAATTTTAATTTAAAATTAAGCAACAAATATTTGTTCAATTAATTTATTAATTGAACCAAGTACATTGGTAATTAATAGGGCTAAGATTTTCATGCACTAAAAAATCGAAAATGTGCGCTAAAAATATGCACTAAAAATTTTTTTGGTAAAAAAAATCCGCGAACAAAGTTTGTTGTGTAAAAAAAATATGTTTGTACTTGCTGAGAAACCATTCGGTATCCAATTCTGTTCACATTTGTCCACCAGAAGCCGAACTAAAGCATTTTGTATTTTTAGGTTATATAGAATGTACCAACATTTTCGAGGTTTTTGTACATTTTCATTTATAACTTTGAACCGCTTATCGATCGATTTTTGAAGTAAACTAAAAACCGAGTTGTTTGTATTTCCTTATTAAGCTAATACGGCCTATAATCTTTTATGTAATTAAAAAGTTTATGTAATTAAAAAGTTTTTTGAAAAGCTTGATTTAAAGGATGTTAAAAATTCCAGTTGACCGTTTTTTAAATTACATCTATAAATGGTGTTGCAAGTGTGAATGCTGCAAGAAGTGGTTTAACGTTTTTTTTTAAATATATTTAATTGAAAAACTAAAGTGGTACTTTTTGCTAAAATTAAAACTAAATAATTAGTTGTCAATTGTTTTTTGTGCTCAAAATGTTATACTCTTGTTTTGGAAAACGTTCTTTTTTATATTTTTTGTTTTAAAACAATACTTCAAACTTAACAAATTTTCAAAAAGCAAATTTAGAGTATGCAAATTGATGCATTAATTTGATACAAATATCTAAACAATAAACACTTGAAAGCAATTTTTTTGTTTTGTTAGCTCGTAGCTGCTCTACACTTGAAAGAGCTGTGACTTCCGGCAATTAAGTATGTACGAGTATGGTGCTTTTAATTCACACAATTTAACCCTATTTCGGTTCGAGTAAAATTCAAATTAGAATTGTATTTCAAATTTCAACCCTGTTTTTGTACATATATTCAACATTAAACATATTTATTTTCTAAAAAAATAATATTCCACCAGCATCATTAATTTATTTGTTTTTGTTTGATATTCATTCATAACAACTTACAGTAGTTCTCATAATTAAGGGGACACATTATTGTACTCTCAAAATAAAATATCGGGCGAATAAACAAGAAAAATCTACTAAAACAGCAGAAAGCAAGAAAAACATTTATAGTCGGTTAAGACTGACCATAAAGTACCCTACTCCATTTTTTGCCCGAAAATATTTCACCAATTAAAACATGGATTGATTGGATCTATAACACCATCCGACAAATTTTCATTTTTGGCTGTACACATGGAAAATACCAAAAAATTCTTAAAATATGGACGTAAATAAAATACCCGTGTCTCCCAGTATTTCTAGATCAATTCGTGTTTTTGCGAAAAACAATTAAGCATATTGTAGTCGTTCAAGAACGACCATATAATACCCTGCAAAAGTATTTCCCGGAAAATGGGCCATAAGTCCAAACACATTTGCTATGTAGGTTACTTTTCACAATATCTATATCTATATCTATATCCATTAGGGATATAACCATTTGCATATTTTTGAAAATATCAAAAAGGGCCTATCATAGTGAGAAAGTACACAGAAAATCAATAAGAAATGCGTCCTCTTTTTTTCGCGAATGTTAAAAAAGGTTCGGCACCGATCGCGATGAAGTTTTTGCTAATATTTTTTTTTCAAATATTTATTCAACCCATGTTTCAAATGTATAAAATCATACTGCTAATTTTTCTAGTTTTACTTTTGTTGTAAAACAACGAAAATCAAAATAACTTCGAATGGGACGGATTCCCACCATAAAACATACAAAAATTAAAATTTGAGGTGTTTTAGAAATTGCAATCGGTGCCGAAAGTTTTTGGACCAAAATGACCCCGGATACCGTTTTTTGTTATCAGTATAACATTGCCCATACCGTTATGATAGGTTCTTATTTTGGTTATACCCCTAATATCCATACTAATATTATAAAGAGGTAATGTTTGTAAATTTGTTTGTAGAAAGTAATCTCTGGAACTACTCATCCGATTTCAAAAAAGTTTTCAGCAATATTTAGAGTGTTCCTCCCGGACGGACATAGGCTAGGTTTCATCGACCACGCCCTCTTCTACGCCCATTTTTTGAAAAAAACGTAAAATTTAAAAATCTTCAAAACTACTAAACCGATTTCAAATTTTTTTTTACCAATACATACTTGGAATGGTCCTTCATGATGGACATATGCTGGGTTTCATCGACCACGCCCACTTTTGGCAAAAAACTTAAAATTTAAATATCTTTGAAACTACTCATCCGATTTAAAAAATGCTTTTACCAATATTTAGAGTGCTCCTCCAGAGTGGACATAGTGTAGGATATTTTCACCACGCCCACTTCAACGCCCACTTTTGGCAAAGAACTTAAAATTTAAATATCTATGAGACTACTCATCCGATTTCAAACATTTTTTCACCAATATTTAGAGTGCTCCTCCAGAGTGGACATAGTGTAGGATTTTTCGACCACGCCCACTTCAACGCCCACTTTTTGGCCAAAAAACCTAAAATTAAAAAAATTTCCTAAATTACTCACAAGATTTCCAAAATTTTTCCACCAATGCTTAGTATGGTTCTTTAGTGTGGAAATATGCTGAGTTTCATTGACCACGCCCATTTATACGCCCACTTTTGGCACTAAAAACGTAAAATTTAAATATTATGAATCTACTCATCCGATTTCAAAAATTTTATCACCAAATATACATTTTTAATGGTCCTTCAGGGTGGACATGGGCTAGCTTTCATCAACCACACCCATTCTACGCCCAGTTTTGGTTAAAAAAACGTAAAATTTCAAAATCTCCAAAACTACTAATTCGGTTTAAAAAAGTTTTTTCTCCAATATTAAGAATGGTCCTAGGGTTCATCGACGTAAAACTTTAAAATAGACGAAACCTTTTATGATGTTTCAAAAATGATTTCACTAATATTTATAAATCTCCTTCAGGGTGAGTTAGGGTAGGTTTCATTGACCGCCCCCAGTTTAAAGATCACTTTGGGTCAAAAGACTTCAAATTTAAAAACCTTTAAGACTACTCATCTGATTTCAAAACATTCTGAAAACGCCCTTTTTGGAAATTCCGATTTTAATGGAGCAAATAGTTGCAAAGAAGTGAACTTTGTAACCTTTTCTATCTCCTGAAATATTGGTCATAGAAACTTGAAATGTGGGATCCTCCTGCCCAAAAAATCCCTATTTCTTCAACGCATGTTTTGGAACGCAATAAATTGGAATTCAATGAATTGAAACGAATAGAACAGGGAACGAAATGGAATAGAACGGGGAACGAAATACGGGGAATGAAAGGATATCAATAATAACGATATAAGAGCTCGAAAATGTTCAAGAAATTGTTTTACCGGAACGAACATGATTCCGGGCTAAACGGGGCTGTTTGAATTTTATTGTTTGTTTTAAATAGTTTTTAATTAAGACTTCAACGATAAAAATTTAATTAAATAAAGATTGTGGACAATTTTAGAAATGGGGACTCTAATTCTGAAGCTTCTTTAATTCCGTATTTATTATTATTGTATTTTTATTAAATGCTGAAAAATTACCATTTCTTCCCCCTGAATATAACCCCTAAATATAAATTTTGGCCGCTTTTATTTTTCCTTCTCAACGAAATAAAACCAATTCCATGAAGATTGAAGGGTGAAACTAGAGAGACTTCTCTTGTGAGTCTAAACATGGATCAAATTTTCAATAGGCTTTTTCAAATTTCAGACAAATTTATTATTGACACAGTAATACAAATTAAACGGAATGTAATGAAACCGAAAGCAAATGAAAGTTGACATTTTTCATAACAAAACACTCACGGCTTTTTTTTAAGTTTAGCGCTAGATTTTTTTTACGCGCATTTGAAGTTGTTTATTTTAAAGCATTTAAAGTTTTTGTATGCTATATATGCCCAGGTAGTGCCCTTATTGCACTAAAAAAAATACCTAACTAAACTTTGGAACACCCAATCGGGCCCTCATATGTGTATGAACTAAATTGAAATAACATTTTCCAATTTTTTAGTTCAAACTGGCCTAATATTAAAAAAAAATTCTTTCCTTCATTTTTAAGAAAAATTTTAATTTTTTAGTTCATTTTTTTTTCTGAGTGTGGACATTTGTGGGCCAGAGTTTAAACTTAAGAACGAAATTATGATATAACCGGTATGATTTTTGTTGCAATTGGTCCAGCACTTACTGGATGGCCGAATTATTAAAAATAAATTAGTGTGCACCATTGCGTATGATTGTAATTAAAAGGCAATTACAAAATTAATTATACGCCTCTTATACAGTTTTCAAGTAATTATAATTCCATAAATAGTTTGTAAACTTTAATTCATTTGCGTTTTTCGGCCCACTCTATTTTATATAACATAATTTCAACATGCATATACAAGTAGTTGACATATATTTCGATTATGTTGTTGTTTAAAAACAATAAAAGTACATAAAGCTATAATATTTTTTGTGACTTTTTTATTAACCTAAACTTGCAGATTTAAGACAAAGTTCAATGAACCTTTTTTTGTTGTTGTTTAAATTCTTTAAACTATAAAATTTGCTAGGAGTGCTAGCTAGGGTTATATAGTCGCAACAAAAAGTCGACTTTTCGACTTTTCGACTTTTTTCAATTTTTAAAAAGTCGATTATTCGACTTTTCGACTTTTTTCAAATTTTAAAAAGTCGACTTTTCGACCTTTCGACTTTTTAAAAAGTCGACTTTTTTCGACTTTTCGACTTTTTTCGACTTTCGACTTTTTTCGACTTTTCGACTTTTTTCGACTTTTCGACTTTTTTTCGACTTTTTAACCTTTTTCGACCTTTTCCAACTTTTTTTTTGTAAATAAAAGTTTAGTTTTGACTTGTTGTAAGCATTTAGGTGCTATTTTTTTTGGTTGTATTTTATTTATCAAAAAAAGTCGAAGAAATCGAAAATTTTGAAAAGGTTGAAAAAATTGAAAGCAAAAGAGTCGACTTTCGATTTATAGAACCCTATCACTGAGGTGTTAACAATAATCAAAAACATTGGTAAATATTGCACTTAACACTTTCTAGCTCATGAATTTGGCATTGACATTTTTGCTTCACATACAAATACATGGAAATACCAATAGCTTCAGTTGTTATTAAACTCGGCTCTCATTTTAATTTTTTTTTTCAGAAGAAAGAAATTATTTTCATCTGGCAAAAGTAAAAAAAAATTAAAAAAAAAAAATCGAAAAAAGTCGAAAAAAGTCGAAAAAGTCGAAAGCAAAAGTCGACTTTTCGACTTTTTAAGAACAAAAAAGTCGATTTCGACTTTTCGACTTTTTCATACAAAAAGTCGATTAATCGACTTTTCGACTTTTCGACTATAGAACCCTAGTGCTAGCTAGTAGAAGTATTCTACGCTGACTATAGATACAAAAATTAGATTAGAATTCTGCACAAAATTGCACATACGAACAATGGACGAATCTTATAAGAGATTTTGAGGGTTTTTAAAAGTGGTTAAAAATAACGGATTTTTGAGGATGGATTTTTTTTGGTTTTTTATATTATTCTCAGTTTTCTATAAAAATTAAAAAGTTTTGCTGATTTCAGTTACAAAATACACCCAGCTAAAACTTATTTTAAAACTCAGATGGAAGTGGTGATGGTTTTATTATGATCATATAAAGGAGGTACACTTTTAGGTATTTCATCTGTTTCGCGAAATGAATCCATTTTTTTTTGCTAAACCCATTTTTATACCCTCCAACCCCAGTATGGGTATACTCATTTTGTCATTCCGTATGTAACGCATCGAAATATCGGTATAGGACTTCATAAATTATATTTTTGATCCATGATCGATTCTAAGACTTACTATGAACGTCCGACTGTTTGTCTGTGGAGGACACACTGCAGCCAAAAATAAAAGAGGTCATAAGCTGGTTATGTTCGTAAATGGGCAAAATCGGACCTTTTTTTGTGGGCGTGGATATAAAATTTATTAAAATAATGATAAACTGTATTACTTAAGTGCAAAAATCGTTATTAATGAATTTTTAAAAAATTTTTTGCGAGTGGGGAGGTGCCCACCTAACCCCCATTTTTTGTGCAGATTGGTATGAAAAAATTTTATTTACCGTTCTGGAATCGGGACTTTAAACCCCATAATTTTGTGTTATTCATTAAAAACCTTCAAAATTGTCTCACTTTTGATGAACTCACCCTTTTGTTGTTTCTACAATTTTTTTTTACAAATCCATTATCACAATGAAGTTTGTACATAATTTACCAACTAAATGTTGTCTCATCTCTTAGAAGTATGCACTATAAAGTTGCATTCATTAAACTTTGTTTAAATAAATTCCATGATATGGTTAAAAAAAAATCCAATTCATTGAAGTAGTCTGCACCCTTCTGTCTTCTATTGTTTCGATTTGTCATCATTAATGGGATTTCATAAGTAACAAAACAAGTAAAAGATAAATATTTGAAAGGGACGAGTCAGTCTTCTACTGAAAAATAATGTTATTCAATTGAAATGCAAAATAAAATTGCAAACATTTACGCAAAATTTTATTTAAAACATAAAGCAATGCATAGATACACTGGCAATCAGGGAGGTATCCAGGACTTTTTTCGGAAGGGGGCCAACATTTTTTTTATTAAAAAATTTACATAAAATCACACATTTTATAATTTGTTCACAAACGTCTTTCCCTTGATCTAAATGTAACTAAATCAGAGAAATCAGTTTCTGCACTCCAAAAAAAAAGTAAAATTAACTAAATTTAAGGAAAATTTAAAACTTTTTCTTAAATTTAGTTACTTGAAAAGATTTTATAGAAAAAGTCTCAGATTCTGAAAAATTTTTCATATAAAAAAGTCTTAGATTCTGAAAAATTTTTCATATAAAAAAAGTCTCAGATTCTGAAAAATTTTCCTATAAAAAAGTCTCAGATTCTGATACTGATTCCTAAAGAATAAGAGACATTATTATGAGACATTATTCGTAAAGAAAGTTTCAGAATCTGCGACATTATTCCTATAGAAAAGTATCAGATTCTAATTTTTCGATAGAAAAAGTCTCAGATTCTAAGACATTTTTTCTCTAGAAAAAGTCTCAGATTCTGAGACGTTTTTCCAATAGAAAAAGTCTTAGATTCTAAGACATTTTTTTTATAGAAAAAGTCTCAGATTCTGAGACATTTTTTCTATAAACATTTTTTCTGAAACATTATATCTATAGAAAAAGTTTCAAAATTAGTTAACTGACATTTTTTTTATTTCAACTTGGTTCATACACATTTAAGGACCCCATTGGGTTCGGACCCGATAGGTCCAGACCCCGATGGGCCTAGACCTAGTTGGGTTCCTTAAAAATCGTCATAGTTTTTGATCTAAAATTTTTGTCCATTTCGCTCTCCCTTGCTTAGTTTTTGAGATACGTGATTTTAGGGGACCACTGGGACCGCAATTTTTAATCAATTGACTTAAAATTTGAAACTTAAGCCTCTTTTGGCCCAAGGAAGCCTATTGAAATTGGAAAAAAATCGGTCCATATTTAGACCTAGAACCCATACAAAGGTCCTCTTTAGTTTTGGCTCAAATGACTCTAATAACCGCATTTTAATAGGTATCTCTTCGAAATTTGGCAGGTAATCATGTTTCATTCACACCATTCCGAATTTTGAAGAAATCGGACCAGTTCTTGTAGCATCCATACAAACCACCGTCCCGATTTTCACATAAATCTCTCGAATTTTATGAAAATAGAAAATATTTAATTAAAATTCTGTTTGTGTATGTTAAACGCGTACTTTAATAACCTTATCAAATCTGATTATAATCGGACCATTTTTGAACTTAGGTCCCACGTGAAAATTTCGCCCGATATTCAGTTGAAGCGGTTTATTGTCAACAAAAAGAAGCCTATTCAACTCAAATTTGATTTGTGAGTGCCTTTTACACTTATTAAAGATTTGACAAAATATAGATCTAATCAGTCCATGTTTGAAATTGGGACCCATTTTCCGGGAAACTCTGGTGTAGGGTATTATATGGTCGGTCTTGACCGACTATAATTTTTTACGTGTTTCTATAGATAAAGTCTTAGATTCTGAGACATTTTTTCTACAGAAAAAGTCATTCTGACATTTTTTCGGACAGTCTCAGAATCTAAGATTTTTTCTATAAAAAAAGTCTCAGATTCTGAGACATTTTTTCTATAAAAAAAGTCTCAGATTCTGAGACATTTTTTCTATAAAAAAAGTCTCAGATTCTGAGACATTTTTTCTATAAAAAAAGTCTCAGATTCTGAGACATTTTTTCTATAAAAAAAGTCTCAGATTCTGAGACATTTTTTCTATAAAAAAAGTCTCAGATTCTGAAACATTTTTTCTATAAAAAAAGTCTCAGATTCTGAGACATTTTTTCTATAAAAAAAGTCTCAGATTCTGAGACATTTTTTCTATAAAAAACGTCTCAGATTCTGAGACATTTTTTCTATAAAAAACGTCTCAGATTCTGAGACATTTTTTCTATAAAAAAGTCTCAGATTCTGAGACATTTTTTCTATAAAAAAAGTCTCAGATTCTGAGACATTTTTTCTATAAAAAAAGTCTCAGATTCTGAGACATTTTTTCTATAAAAAAAGTCTCAGATTCTGAGACATTTTTTCTATAAAAAAAGTCTCAGATTCTGAGACATAAAGAAAAAGTCTAAGATTTTAAGACATTATTTCTATAGAAAAAGTCTTAGATTCTGACACTTTTTTCTATAGAGAAAGTCTCAGATTCTGAGATATTTTTTCTATAGAGAAAGTCTCAGATTCTGAGATATTTTTTCTATAGAAAAAGTCTCAGATTCTGAGACATTTTTTCTATAGAAAAAGTCTCAGATTCTGAGACATTTTTTCTATAGAAAAAGTTTCAGATTCTGAGACATTTTTTCTATAGAAAAAGTCTCAGATTCTGAGACATTTTTTCTATAGAAAAAGTCTCAGATTCTGAGACATTTTTTCTATAGAAAAAGTCTCAGATTCTGAGACGTTTTTTAATAGAAAAAGTCTCAGATTCTGAGACATACACAGAAAATAATATCGTGATTTTTTTTTTAATTAAAAATGGATTTGATATTAAATTTAACTTCAATTAAACATTTTAATTGATTCAATTAATGTTTTAATTGAATTCTTAACTTTACTGAAAATAAAATAAACAAACGAAACCGGGTTTGTATGCATTAGTGTTAGTAGCAAATGAAAAAATAAAATGCAAAAAACAACAAAAAAAACTTTTGAACTATTGTTTTGTATATTTTGGTGGTAGCAGCCAATGAATACATAAAAGCAACAAAAAAATTTAGTTTTATTGTTTTCTTTAAGGCGAGCGGTCGTTGCGGATAAATTGTTTTAATAATAAAATGTGTACAGTTGTGTTTTGCACATTGAAATATAATACAATTTTTTTTTGATTCAACTTTACTAAGGCGACAAAAATGCATGCAATAACAAGATTTAAAAATGTAATTTTAAATAGTTATTGATATTTTAAAATACTACTATAATGTTTCTATGCAAAACTATACCAAGTGTTTATATTTAATAAAGAAAATAAATTTCTTAATAATGTAAAACAAAAACATTCTATGTTTGTGTTTTTCTGATTGAAGAAGAAAATTGTGTCTTCTAAAGATTAAATTAAATGTGGATTTACCCTAGACCATGGTTTCTGTAGCCACTTCTACGTCATCAGTAGGCAATTACATTAAATTGATTATTTGATATTTGCTAGAAAAATTCTTTATATGTTTTTTTTATCAACAGACTAGCCTGACATGAGCTTCGAACCTGTGTCGTTAAAATCTCTCATGTTTTGTAAGCCGAAGCCATAACCACTAGGCTATACTCGGTGTATAAACATCAGTGACTAAACGTCGTTTGTTTTTAACTCACAGTAGGTTTCGTGTGTGACGTATACAGAAAAGCTTTTTCTCTAACTCAAGCAATGCATTTAATCTAGAGACCAACAACAATTTTCTTAATCTTTCATTTACTTTATTTTATGCAAACTTTACTATAGCAGAGAATTTTTTGTTCTTCACACTACAGTAACGCATAGTTAAAGTGAATTGCTCACACGAGCGACATTTGTCAGTATTTCTATATTTATTATATTTTTTCGGCGTAAGCCAAGTGTATTTAATTTGTTGTTTGTGTTTTTCTGATTGAAGAAGAAAATTGTGTCTTCTAAAGATTAAATTAAATGTGGATTTACCCTAGACCATGGTTTCTGTAGCCACTTCTACGTCATCAGTAGGCAATTACATTAAATTGATTATTTGATATTTGCTAGAAAAATTCTTTATATGTTTTTTTTATCAACAGACTAGCCTGACATGAGCTTCGAACCTGTGTCGTTAAAATCTCTCATGTTTTGTAAGCCGAAGCCATAACCACTAGGCTATACTCGGTGTATAAACATCAGTGACTAAACGTCGTTTGTTTTTAACTCACAGTAGGTTTCGTGTGTGACGTATACAGAAAAGCTTTTTCTCTAACTCAAGCAATGCATTTAATCTAGAGACCAACAACAATTTTCTTAATCTTTCATTTACTTTATTTTATGCAAACTTTACTATAGCAGAGAATTTTTTGTTCTTCACACTACAGTAACGCATAGTTAAAGTGAATTGCTCACACGAGCGACATTTGTCAGTATTTCTATATTTATTATATTTTTTCGGCGTAAGCCAAGTGTATTTAATTTGTTGTTTGTGTTTTTCTGATTGAAGAAGAAAATTGTGTCTTCTAAAGATTAAATTAAATGTGGATTTACCCTAGACCATGGTTTCTGTAGCCACTTCTACGTCATCAGTAGGCAATTACATTAAATTGATTATTTGATATTTGCTAGAAAAATTCTTTATATGTTTTTTTTATCAACAGACTAGCCTGACATGAGCTTCGAACCTGTGTCGTTAAAATCTCTCATGTTTTGTAAGCCGAAGCCATAACCACTAGGCTATACTCGGTGTATAAACATCAGTGACTAAACGTCGTTTGTTTTTAACTCACAGTAGGTTTCGTGTGTGACGTATACAGAAAAGCTTTTTCTCTAACTCAAGCAATGCATTTAATCTAGAGACCAACAACAATTTTCTTAATCTTTCATTTACTTTATTTTATGCAAACTTTACTATAGCAGAGAATTTTTTGTTCTTCACACTACAGTAACGCATAGTTAAAGTGAATTGCTCACACGAGCGACATTTGTCAGTATTTCTATATTTATTATATTTTTTCGGCGTAAGCCAAGTGTATTTAATTTGTTGTTTGTGTTTTTCTGATTGAAGAAGAAAATTGTGTCTTCTAAAGATTAAATTAAATGTGGATTTACCCTAGACCATGGTTTCTGTAGCCACTTCTACGTCATCAGTAGGCAATTACATTAAATTGATTATTTGATATTTGCTAGAAAAATTCTTTATATGTTTTTTTTATCAACAGACTAGCCTGACATGAGCTTCGAACCTGTGTCGTTAAAATCTCTCATGTTTTGTAAGCCGAAGCCATAACCACTAGGCTATACTCGGTGTATAAACATCAGTGACTAAACGTCGTTTGTTTTTAACTCACAGTAGGTTTCGTGTGTGACGTATACAGAAAAGCTTTTTCTCTAACTCAAGCAATGCATTTAATCTAGAGACCAACAACAATTTTCTTAATCTTTCATTTACTTTATTTTATGCAAACTTTACTATAGCAGAGAATTTTTTGTTCTTCACACTACAGTAACGCATAGTTAAAGTGAATTGCTCACACGAGCGACATTTGTCAGTATTTCTATATTTATTATATTTTTTCGGCGTAAGCCAAGTGTATTTAATTTGTTGTTTGTGTTTTTCTGATTGAAGAAGAAAATTGTGTCTTCTAAAGATTAAATTAAATGTGGATTTACCCTAGACCATGGTTTCTGTAGCCACTTCTACGTCATCAGTAGGCAATTACATTAAATTGATTATTTGATATTTGCTAGAAAAATTCTTTATATGTTTTTTTTATCAACAGACTAGCCTGACATGAGCTTCGAACCTGTGTCGTTAAAATCTCTCATGTTTTGTAAGCCGAAGCCATAACCACTAGGCTATACTCGGTGTATAAACATCAGTGACTAAACGTCGTTTGTTTTTAACTCACAGTAGGTTTCGTGTGTGACGTATACAGAAAAGCTTTTTCTCTAACTCAAGCAATGCATTTAATCTAGAGACCAACAACAATTTTCTTAATCTTTCATTTACTTTATTTTATGCAAACTTTACTATAGCAGAGAATTTTTTGTTCTTCACACTACAGTAACGCATAGTTAAAGTGAATTGCTCACACGAGCGACATTTGTCAGTATTTCTATATTTATTATATTTTTTCGGCGTAAGCCAAGTGTATTTAATTTGTTGTTTGTGTTTTTCTGATTGAAGAAGAAAATTGTGTCTTCTAAAGATTAAATTAAATGTGGATTTACCCTAGACCATGGTTTCTGTAGCCACTTCTACGTCATCAGTAGGCAATTACATTAAATTGATTATTTGATATTTGCTAGAAAAATTCTTTATATGTTTTTTTTATCAACAGACTAGCCTGACATGAGCTTCGAACCTGTGTCGTTAAAATCTCTCATGTTTTGTAAGCCGAAGCCATAACCACTAGGCTATACTCGGTGTATAAACATCAGTGACTAAACGTCGTTTGTTTTTAACTCACAGTAGGTTTCGTGTGTGACGTATACAGAAAAGCTTTTTCTCTAACTCAAGCAATGCATTTAATCTAGAGACCAACAACAATTTTCTTAATCTTTCATTTACTTTATTTTATGCAAACTTTACTATAGCAGAGAATTTTTTGTTCTTCACACTACAGTAACGCATAGTTAAAGTGAATTGCTCACACGAGCGACATTTGTCAGTATTTCTATATTTATTATATTTTTTCGGCGTAAGCCAAGTGTATTTAATTTGTTGTTTGTGTTTTTCTGATTGAAGAAGAAAATTGTGTCTTCTAAAGATTAAATTAAATGTGGATTTACCCTAGACCATGGTTTCTGTAGCCACTTCTACGTCATCAGTAGGCAATTACATTAAATTGATTATTTGATATTTGCTAGAAAAATTCTTTATATGTTTTTTTTATCAACAGACTAGCCTGACATGAGCTTCGAACCTGTGTCGTTAAAATCTCTCATGTTTTGTAAGCCGAAGCCATAACCACTAGGCTATACTCGGTGTATAAACATCAGTGACTAAACGTCGTTTGTTTTTAACTCACAGTAGGTTTCGTGTGTGACGTATACAGAAAAGCTTTTTCTCTAACTCAAGCAATGCATTTAATCTAGAGACCAACAACAATTTTCTTAATCTTTCATTTACTTTATTTTATGCAAACTTTACTATAGCAGAGAATTTTTTGTTCTTCACACTACAGTAACGCATAGTTATGTTTATTTATTTTAGGGCATTTTTTGAAGTTCAACTTTTAAAATTAAATTGAGTTTTGGTCCTTTTTCAATGAAAAATTTTATGTGAATCAATAAATCTATATTATTGATTTTCAATTTTATATTCATTTTTTTTTTTAATTTATTTAATTACAATTTTAATTGGTTTTCCATTTTATTTTCAATTAAAACTTTAATTGATTCAATTAACAATTTAATTAAGTTTTAAAACTATTTTCAAACAAAATGAGTAATTAATATGCGCATTTTCGTGATACGTCCGAAATCAATTAATTTTTTAATTGAATCAACGAATTTCGTAATTGAAATTCATTTTTATTTTTTTCTGTGTAGAAAAAATGTCTCAGTCTCAGATTTTGAGACATTTTTTTTATGGAAAAGTCTCAAATTCTGAGACATTTTTTCTATGGAAAAGTCTCAAATTCTGAGACATTTTTTCTACAGAAAAAGATTCGAAACATTTTCCTGCAGAAAAATTTTCAGATTCTAAAATGTATTTCGATTTTTTAAAAGTTTTTTTATTGTATATGTTATTTTATACAAAATACTGTGAACTCAGTTTGTTGAGGACCCGGGCCTCTTGTGTATACGCCACTGCTGGCGTATACCGAAAATTGAAAAACTCGAGAAATTCAATTGATTGCAAATATGTGACGAATTAAAAGTTGGTCAATATATTTTAAGAATCATAACTGAATTTTTACTTACAAGGGAAGTCTCCCTAGTGTCACCCGCGGATCTTTATGGAATTGGTTTTATTTTGTAGAGCAGAAAAAATAAAGGGACACGTATTTTTTTTTTAGCGGCCCAAATTCATATTTAGGTAGTAAAAAGGAGGGGGGAGGACAAGGCCATTTTTCAGTTTTTTTCGTTTATCTCCTATATTATGCAAAGAAACGTAGTCATGTTACATAACAAGTGAAAGGTCTTTGGAAAACCTATCTACGTGTGCTAAGATCGTGTCCAAACATGCACAACTTTTCGTCATATTGAGTAAAATACCAAAATTTTAAGACATTTTTGTTAATAAGTCGAAAAATATTAACTTCTTAGGCCCGTTGTTAGCACCACGAGATAGGTATTTTTAATACCTTTAATCTGAAACCACCTTTATTAATTTTGTTTAAATAGGCGTAAATTGTAAAAAACTGAAAAAGGTCAATTTCCACCCATACAAATCGACCCCCCCTAAAAATGAATTTGGGCCGCTAAAAAAAATACGTGTCCAATCAATTTTCGTTCTTAACAACATATCCAAATTTCATGAAGATCGGAGGGTGACACCAGGGAGACTTCCCTTGTTATTTAGGTATGAGTTTATATTAATTATTTCTAAGAAATAATAATTTTTGTTGCGACAAATAATAAATTAAGCGAGAACACAGGTTAGCGGATATGTCGACAGCTTTCAGTAGTTGGCACCCTTTCATCATCAGCGCTTTTCGAGAGTCAATTAAAATCTCAAATGGAACAGACTTTTTCTACCTGAAAAAGAATCTTAAAATCATAATCGGAGACTTTTTCTTTGGGAAAAATGTATATTTTTCTACACTCAAAATAATAACTCTGTAAAATACTCTGTAAAATGACTGTAATCTCAATTCAACAGATATTTGACAGAGTTTTCTGTAAAAATACAGATTTAAAGAAAATACTTTGTATTTTAATGTGATAAAAAAACAAAGTTTCCTCTGTTATATTACTTTTTACTTTGTAATCTTAATTTTACAGATAATTAACAGAGTTTTCTGCTAAAATACAGAAGTAAGCAAAATACTTCGTATTTTTTATAACCAAAAATGTTTTCTGTTTTGATTAGTTTTTGTTTTTGTTACCAAACATCAAAATTTTATCTGTAGATCTTTTTTTTAAATAAAGTTGAAAAAGCAGCAAAAAAAGTTACCAACAATTTTTTTTCAGAAATCGTATAAAAATTTTACAAAATAACATACATTTAACTAAACTCTGTAAATTTACAGAGTTTTTTCTGTAAATTTTTTTGCATCAAATGCATTTTACAAATATATGTAAATTTACATAGTTTTCTTTGCTAAATGGTGGTTTATTTAAACAATATTTTACTAGAAACTCTGTAAATTAACAGTTTTTTTGTCCAAATCATTTTACACAGTTTTACAGTAAAATTACAGAGTTTTCTCTGTCAAAAAGCTTTCATATTTAACCAATATTTTACTATAAACTCTGTAAATTAACAGTTTTTTTCTGTCAAAATCATTTTACAGAGTTTTTTAGTAAAATTACCAAGAAATGTTGTTAGCTGGAAAAGTATGGTGTACTCTGTTAAATTAGCAGAGTTTTTCTGTAATTTAACAGAGTTATTATTTTGAGTGTATAAAACAAATGTTTTAGAATCTGAGACTTTTTTACCTCAGAATCTGAGTATTTGTTTTTATAGAAAAATGTCTCTGAATCTGACAATTTTTCTATAGGAATTTGATTAAAAAAGATATCTTTACAATATTTGAAAAAAAATCGTATATGTTACTGTCAAGAGGGTTTTTTTGTACATGTCAACAAAAACTTGTTAAACCTTTCGACTCTTTAGTTGTTAAACCTTTTATAATTATTCATACTTTCGTCTAGCTTTCAAACACCTTTTAATTTAAATTCTGCTACTTGAAGAAATACAAATTTCATATGCTTGTATGACATTTCGTATTCAGTAGTACTGTGGTTAGTTTTACAAACTGTACACTCAAAAAAAAAACTCTGTCAAAAAATCTCTAAAATAACTTTCAATTTAAAATAACAAATTTTTAGCAGATTTTTCTGCTGAAATGAACATTTTAATTTTAATTTCTGCCATGTAATTTTTGAAAACACTAGGCATTTGGCAGAACTTTTACTGATTATGTTTGTTTGCAAATTTTTAGCAGATTATTTTGCTAAATTAACAGATATATTAAGTTATATTTTTTAAAATTATTTTTACGAATATAAATAGCTCCCGCTTAAATGCGTCACTAAGTACGTGAGCAAATTTTTCCGCTGAAATCAACAGATTTTTCTGCTGTCTTCACAAATGTATCTGCTGATTCGACCTAGGTTATCACTACAAAAATTTAGCAAACCGCGTCTGCTAAAATCAGCAGATTTCTCATATGGCTCAAAATGGGTATATTTTCAACAGATTTTTCTGCTGATTAGACAGAGTTTTTATTTCGAGTGTAGCTATATTAGATTTTAAATTTCAGATTCGCTTCACTTTCAAAATAAACCTACTTAACCACTAGCCTTTTCAACTCAACTCACAATACACCTGATATTTTTATCTGTACTCATATTTCAATTTTTTTTTTTTAAATAGCGGCTAGTCTTCTTTTTCTTTTTAAATACCTTTTTAAACTTAACAACAAAAAAAAGTTAAATGTTAAATGAAATACTACTACTTAATAATTGTAATACATAAATAAATTTAAAGAATTGCAAGTTTTTCTACAACATTACCAACAAACTAAACCACACTAAACAAAACATACAAATCATCATAATTAAAATTCTTCATTTTTTTTTTATTTTTCCTTCTTGTTAACAAAACAACTTTCGCAGCATAATACGTCTACTTGTAGTACTTTTTTTTGGTAGGGTGGCAACTTTTAAAATTTCGAATTTTCCATGACTCGTAAACGTTATGAGTAGGGATGTGATTTCCATTCAAATGCATATTTTTTGTCAATAGTCTAAAATCGATATTGACCAATTATCTTTCCGAATCAAGAAATTTGCGTAAAAATGGCATAAATTTGTTTTTGCATATTTTGGTGAAAATGCATATTTGGGTTTAAAATGCATATTTTGTGCATATTTTCAACTTTTAAGTACATATTTTTGCATATTTTGAAATAAATTAGCAAAAACACAAATTGAAATTTATTTTTTTAGGCCTCTGTTCTGTCTTACACAATTTTTCAATTCACATGAAAATTTCCGAATCACATGAAATCAAGTTTAGTGCAATTTTTTTTTTTTGCTTTCAAAGAAGTTTTTCGTATTAAAACAAGATTTTTATTGCACGTATTTTATTTTTAGTGCATATTTTTAGGATTTTTAGTGCATATTTTGGACTTTTTATCGCTTATTTTAAGCCCATATTTTAGATTTTTTAGTGCATGAAAATCTCATCCCTAGTTGCCGATTTTGTTTGAATTTTTCTGATTTTGTAATAATTTTTTAATTTTTCTGGTAATTCTGAGTACATTTATTCTGGCTCGAGATGATTTTTCGTTACTAACTACACCATAATAGTCTCATAGAATAACTTTTAAGTAAATTTTTCTGTTTCAAATTTATTTATGTTGGGCATTTTTTGCACGGCTTAGCCGACACGATTTTTTTGATCTCGTCAAGACTATTTAACAAAATATAAGAAAAGAAAAATTACCTCGAGCCAGAATAAATCTACTCAAAATACACTCAAAAAAAAAAACTGTAATGTTAGCAAAAAAAGATTGTAAACCTACAAGAAAATTTGCTGATTTTGAACCCTCAATTTTTTTGATAAAGTTAGCAAAAATGTTTTGCCAATAATTAGTTAACTAAAAAATTTTTTTTTTTTAACTTAGTTCATACACATCTGAGGACCCCATTGTGTTCAGACCCGATAGGTCCAGACCCCAATGGGCTTAGACCTAGTTGGGTTCCTTAAAAATCGTCATAGTTTTTGATCCAAAATTTGTGTCCGTTTCGCTCTACCTTGCTTAGTTTTTGAAATACGTGATTATAGGGGACCACTGGGGTCTTGAGAATTAAAAAACTCGATAACTTCAAAAATATTACTCGGAGAGCTTTTGACTATATTAAGGTCTTGTTCTACGTGTTGAAAAAAATGCTTTTGGACTTTTTGTTGTGTCGGCAATATTTACCGAGATATGAGCATTTTAAAATTTTCGGGAATGCTAACTTTTTTGGATCCAAAGTTATGACCCATTAGGGTCCACACATGTGAAGAGGACCGGCGATACTATGGAAAGCCCGAGAACCAAAAATGGCCTCCATTTTGCTCTATCTGGCTTAGTTTCCGAAATAGCGCCATTTAAAGTTTTCTGAAAATAAAAAAAAATTTACCATTTATTTTGCTAATATTAGCAAAAAAGCTTGTAAAAATTTGGTCAACTCAATTTTAAATCTAGCAAAAAAAATTAGTTCAAATTTTGTTTAAAATTGCTAATGCGCTAAATGAAGTTTACAAGATATTTTTGCTAACATGCTAATCTCAACTAAAAATTTGCTAAAAGTTAGCTAACCAGCATTAGCAAAAAAAAAATTAGTAAATCTACTAATGTATTATTTTGAGTGTAATACATTTTAAAAGCCGAATAAAACAATTTTTATTTTTTAATAAAAATTAATTAGAATTTTTTGGAAATTTATAATTTTTCTGTCAATTAATTGATTTTTACTAATTTGCTGAATTTTCTAGCTTTTTCTAAATATTCTTAAAAATTTTTTGAATTAACCGATATTGTCTGAATTTTTCTAATTATGTCTTAATTTTTTAATTTTCCTGATAATTTCTTATGTTTTGGAATTTTTATTTTTGTTCAGAATTTTCTGGAATTTATATTTTGAGTCAGTTTATTTAGCTCGAGGTCATTTTTCTTTACTAATTACACCACGATATTCTTATAGAATAATTTTCATGTGGAGTTTTAAAAAATCTAAAAAAGGCTTCTTGGGCGTGTATATTTGCAATATAGGCCTTCTTGAAGGCCAGCGAACGATATATAATTTTATCATTTCGTTTGTACCTTATCGAAATATCAGTCTGGGACTTAATAAAGTATGTATATACATTTTTGATCAGTGATCGATTCTAAGACATTCTAGCGATGTCCGTCTGTCTGCTCATATTTCTGTCTGTTGAAATAGCGGCCAAAACATTACGCAGATATGACGTTTACTTAACATATTTACTTAACATATTTACTTAACATATTTACTTAACATATTTACTTATGCTTCGAGAAGTTTGGTATTGTATTTGAGCGATATCGGAATAACGGTTCAAAAGTTATGAACAAAAATGTAAGGACAATTTGAAAATTTTGGTGCATTCCACATAACCTAAAAAAAAACAATATGTTTTTGACATGTGTAACGGAATTTGATAACAAAAGGTATTTAAACAAGTACGAACATATTTTTTACCCCAAATTTTTTTCGCATAACATTTTACCCCCAAAAATTTTTTCCGCTGAAATTTTTTTCTCAAAATTATTTTCTTCTACCAATTTTTTTAACAACATTTTTTAATAATTTTTTTTTTTAAATAATGTTTTCTCCAATTCTCATTTTTCATTGTGGAGGGTATACATTAGACCTTTTATTTAAATCGACATTAAATTCGGGTTCCTCGATCTATAAAGCCCGAAAAGAGAATTTTCACAGACAGAAGGACATCGCTAGGTTGACTTAAGAACGATAAAGTTAGATATTACACAGAAAACAACGAATTGGTATATTGACCCCCATATTTGTGAATACAATTAATTTTTTCACTGAAAGTGCTCCTATATGGAAATTTGTGATATCAACTAACGTTTGTAAATATTGATTGTTGAAAAAAAAATTAAAAAAAAATTGACAAACGAGTTTGTAATAGTTCTCTAAAATTGTTATTTGTATTGGCAAACGTACAAAATCTTAATTTTTTTTTCAACAAAGAAATTCAACAAACACAAACACAATTAGTAGATCTGACAAACGTAAAAAATCTTATTTTTTTTTAACAATGAAATTCAACAAACACAAAAACTATTTGTTGGCATTATAAAATAATTTCGTTAAAAACAAAATCGAAATTTTGTATTATGGACTAACAGGCGGCCGTTTTCACTAAATGTTTGGTTGATATCATGTTTGGTTGATGTTTGTTGATTTAAATTTGACGATTTTATTTTCTCTGTACAAGTAGAGTTAGACATTACAGTAGTAGAGATGCGCTCGTGACAAGAATTTTTCGTGATCACGTGATTCACGCGTGATCGCGAGTAAAATTTATTTTTACTCACGTGAGCGTGAGTGCGCGTGATTAGAAAAAATAGTTGCGAGCGTGTGTAATTTTTGCTTTCGTGAGTTTGCCTGATTGTTTTGTGCTGTTATTTAAATTGTGATTTAAATAATATTTTATAATTGTCTGTAGGAAATTAAATACATTTTGTGCAAGAACTTGAAAATATTGAAATAAAAATTAGTTTATTTTAGTTTCGTGAGTCTTCGTGAGGATGACAAAAAATTTAGTTACTCATGTGAGCGTGCGTGAACATGAGCAGAAATAAAATAATTCGTGCGTGAGCAATATTTTAATTTCGTGAGCACAAATAGACCGATTTAATACTTTAGTTTGTTTATTCATTCACTTTAAGAAATTTAAAAAAAAAAGTTGTCCCCTTAATATTAAGTGTAAGTTGTAGTAAATATATTATATTTGTCAGCAAAGTAATTGGTCGGTGTTTTTGTTGGACGTTTAGTCTAACAGTCGGTATGGGTGAAATACTAGATTATTGTAAAAATGTTTTGTTACACTTAATAAGCAATTAAAAGAAAAAAAGAAATTCATATTCGTACTTACATGATTTAAAACCTGAAGAATACGAGGAAAAAACAATGCAAGTAAGTGACCACGTCCAAACTTACCAACAACAATTAAATAAATCTATTCGAAAAAAGACAAACTTTACAAAATTTAATTGGTATTAATTTGAAATTAAAACGAAAATATCAGTTATAGTATCAGGATTTTATTTTTGTGGTCTTTTTGTTTGGTATCAAACAATCTCAAAAAAATATAAGAATCGATTCAATTTGACCTAGCTCTATATAAAAGAAGTTTCAAGGTGCAAAACCTAAAAAATATGCTGGTACACACAAGAAATTATTGGCTAAAAATTTTCAATTGAATCTATTGATCAACAAAATTTAAATGAGTCAATCAATGTTTTGATTAAAATTTTTGTAATTTTCTTTAACTGTCGAATTACAAATTTTCAACTTACATATGAGGCATTCCACACCAAATGTCCCACTACAGAAAAAATTGTGTCCCGTAAATTTCTGAATAGGTTGTTTAGATAGCCCTATAAGGAACTAAGAAAATTGCGTTTTTGGTTTTTCAAATTTTCAAAAACTTGGCTTAGGAGGCGTGGTCAAATATTGGAAAAAATGGTAAAATTTGTGGCGAGTTGCCTTGATTAAATATTTATCACTTTAAAACGGAATGCACCACAATCTCAAAAATTTACATTCTTATATAGTTTTATATGGGCTATCGATTAAATTTTTTTTTTTTGGAAAATTTTCAGAACCCGTTCTGAAATTTTCCATTTTTTAAAAAGTTTATCAAAAATCTGGCCACTTTTTTTTTTTTTTTAATTTTTTTTTAAAAGTTTAGATGTTTGTCCATCCACACAAAAAAATTCAGAAACACGTTCTTCGTTTTTTTTGGAGAAAATCGCATTTGAATTTTAAATTTCATAACAATTTTGTAATTTGCTTGTATTTTCTTGTTTTAACGTTGCGAATGAGAAATATTTATGCAAATATTTATTACTCAGAAATTTTTATTACTTCAGAAACACGAATTTTTTTGTGTGGATGGACAAACATCTAAACTTTTTTGATAAATTGACTTTTTTAAAAAATGGAAAATTTCAGAAAGGGTTCTGAAAATTTTCCAAAAAAAAAAATTTAATCGATAGCCGTTACAAAACTATAAATATAAGAATGTAAATTTTTGAGATTGTGGTGCATTCCGTTTTAATGTGATACATATTTAATCAAGGCAACTCGCCACAAATTTGACCATTTTTCCAATTTTTCCTAAGCCCAGTTTATGAAAAATTGAAAAACCAAAAACGCAATTTTCTAAGTTCCATATAGGGCTATCCATACAACCTATTCAGAAGTTTTCGGTACACATGTTTTTTTTCGCTGGACATTTGGTGTGGAATGCCTCATATGTACCAGATTTTTTTCGCTTTAATTTATTTGAATACATTAATTCAAAAAAATTCAAAATAATCGGGTCTTACGTTTTATATTGTTGGCAACATTTTGGAAAGCAAAAAAGATGATTTATATCATAATTTTGTCATAGGCTTACATTTCATTCGTTAAATCAATCATTATTTTGATTGACTATAAATAAAAAATTGTTTTAATTTGTGATCAAAATCTTAAAAATGTTTGATTGAAAAAATATTCAATTAATCACCTACAATTTGATGATTGGTATAACAATTTTCTTGATTGGAGGAATTTCAATAAAAAAATTGACTGAATCCGCGTTTTTGTTGATTGAAATTCGTTTCAATTTATTTCTGTGTAGAATGCACTATTACGGTAAAATCAACAAATAATGTTGTTGTTTTAAACTATTGATTAACAACTACAAAAAACGGTAAAAACAATTTCAAATTACAGTTGTTTTTACTGTAACTCAAATCGTATGAATTATTTTATTAACAAAAAAAAACTTAAAACCTTAAAAAAGGTAAAATTGTTTAAAAAAACAAAAAAATATTTATAGGTGTGTTTTTTTCGAATTTGTTATAAAATTCCCATACAAATTTAAGTAGATATACACTTCATAAGTAGGGATATTTTTATATTCTTAAAAGTTAAGTATTTATAAAAGTGGTGCCAAATCTTGAAATTTTCGTTTATATCACTTACCAACACGGTTTTTTTATTTTGAAAAGTCAAATAAAAAATAAAAACAAATCCAAAAATAAGTTTGATTAATTTAAATTTTCAACAAAAAAATAAGTGTTTCAATTATGTTATCAATTTTATAAATTAAATAAAAATAAGTTTAATAAAAAATAATAAACATAAAGTGATACCAAGTATATTTCAAAGAAAAAAAGTGTTGCCAAAAATAGTAAAGTTAAGTAGTGATACCGTTTTTTTTACAAGTAGTTATAGTTACATATAAAAAACTCAAAAAAAACACGCCTTATATTACATTTTTTAAATTGTAAGAAAATTAGTTTAGTTAACATATATTTGGTAATAATTCCTGCTGCATCCCACACGTCCAGCTCGTTTAACACATCCGTTTTTCTAATCAATTCTAGCAAAATACAATTTTTTTTAAGATAAAAAACAACTACATAAAACAACTGCTACTACAATGTAGTATATTGTTTGTATTTATTTTTTAAATCAACCACAAAAAGAAGTTATTTGAAATTTTTCATACAAAAACAACGGAAATTGTAGTGGAAAACAATAAATACTTTTTACTACACAAACGACTGTCATGTAGTAACTGCAATGATTTTCTGAATGTTGAGTTTTTGGGTTCAGATAAAAATAACGATTTTGATCAACACAGAGAAAAATATTATGTCTATTTAAAGTTATTACTTGTTTAAAATCAATTTAAAATATTTAAATTTTAAGTATAACAAAAACCATTTTTGAAAAGTTTTTTTTTTATAAAGTGCATAAAATTATGTCAATGGCCAATTTTTACCACAAAATATGTTTGCCATTTTGTGCGTAGACTACAGTAGTTTTAGTTGCGGTTTTATATATTTTTTCAATATTTAACTGACCATATGAAAGTAAATAATAAAATACACAAAACCTATGGATTTATATGATGCACTCAAAAAAAAAAAACTGTAATGTTACACTAAGAAAATTATGTCATTAACTGTTTGTAGGTTATTTTAAAAAGTAATCAGTAAAGTCATTTTAAAAGAAAAATCACTTATTTTATGAAGGATTTAATTTTTTTACTGTTTCTGTAGTTTAAAAAAAATAATTTACTGTATTAAAAACAGGCACCGGATTTTAAAAACCGAAAACACAAAATTTTAAGTTTTTATCAAAATTAAAAAATTTTATTGTGTTCAAAATAAAATATTTTTCTATAATAATTTTTTTATTTTCATCGAAAGATGAAAATATATTTTTCTTTCAAAAAAAATTAAAACAAAAAATAACAAAAGAAACTTTTTCCAAAGATATTTAAAATGATATTTATCAAAAACAAAACCAAAAAAAAAAAAAAACAAAAATAAAAAGTTTTTTTGTAAAATTAAAAGTTGGAACAAATGTTGTTGTTATTTTTGTAACAAATTTTGTATATGTTTGTATGTATTTTGTATTTATTTTTCAAATGCCAAATATTTAAATACAAAAATTACCAAAACAAATTTGAATATTGAAAACAATAAAAAACTTTTTATTTTTCGATCCTTTTATATTTTTCTTTTCTTTTAAAAAGTTTTTTTTTTTGGTTTTGGTTTTTATTTTCATAACGAAAAATATTTTGAAATAGATATTTATTTTAATTTTTTTTTTCTTTGAAATTTAAATTTTATTCAACTTCTACGATAAATATATTTGATAAAAACCAAAAATAAAAAGTTTTCCGGTCCTTGATTAAAAACGAATTTTCTGTTACATTTAATTTCAGCAGTAAAAAATTTCTTCTATAGTTTTACTGTTTTTCAATACAAAATAACTGAATATTCACTAGTTTTTTAATGTTTTGGTTAGTCATTAAATTAACATTTAAAATTGACTGTAATGTGTTTTTATTTTAAACGAAAAAACAGTGGAATGGTTTTTAAATAAAATTTCATTTGTTTTAAGTGAATATTCACTGGAATTTACCTACATAATTCTTTGAGTGTAGCAAAAAAAGCTTGTAAACCTACAAGAAAATTTGCTGATTTTGAACCCAAAATTTTTTTGCTAAAGTTAGCAAAAATGTTTTGCCAATAATTAGTTAACTGATTTTTTTTTTTGAACTTAGTTCATACACATTTGAGGACCCCATTGGGTTCGGACCCAATAGGTCCAGACCCCGATGGGCCTAGACCAAGTTGGGTTCCTTAAAAATCGTCATAGTTTTTTATCCAACATTTGTGTCCGTTTCGCTCTACCTTGCTTAGTTTTTGAGATACGTGATTTTAGGGGACCACTGGGGTCTTGAGAATTAAAAAACTCGATAACTTCAAAAATATTACTCGGAGAGCTTTTGGTTATTTTGCGGTCTTGTTCTACGTGTTGAGAGCTACAAAGCTTTTTGTTGTGACGGCAATATTTACCGAGATATGAGCATTTTAAAATTTTCGGGAATGCTAACTTTTTTGGATCCAAAGTTAGGACCCATTAGGGTCCACACATGTGAAGAAAACCGGCGATACTATGGAGAGCCCGAGAACCAAAAATGGCCTCGATTTGGCTCCAGCTTGCTTAGTTTCCGAGATAGCGCCATTTAAAGTTTTCTGAAAATAAAAAAAAAATACCATTTCTTTTTGCTAATATTAGCAAAAAATCTTGTAAAAATGTTGTCAACTGAATTTCAAATTCAGCAAAAGAAATTAGTTCAAAGTTTGTTTAAAATTGCTAATGTGCCAAATGAAGTTTACAAGAATTTTTTGCTAACATGCTAATCTCAACTAAAAATTTGCTAAAAGTTAGCTAACTAGCAATAGAAAAAAAAATTAGTAAATCTACTAACGTATTTTTTTTGAGTGTGCACATAAAATTTTATTTAATGACCAAATTAGTAATTTATTAGTTACAAAATTTAAAATGTTTACACGTTATTTAAATATACGATTAATCGATTAATCGATATTGTGATTAATCAATATCTACACTATTTACAAAAGTAATTTGAAAAAGATCAACTGCAATTCGAAGATTCTATTTGAGGGGCTCAAAGCACAAGGGGTTCAAGTGACTTTTTTAAAAAAATTGAGTTAACATATGGAATTAGTAGGTGAAGTTCACAGAAGTTCAGAGCACAAGAGGTGAATGTGAAATTCTTATCCGTTAGCGAGATATGGCGACCATTTCTAGCTCTTGTTACTAAAATACCTGTTTTGCTTGGAGCACAAGGGGTATATGATCACTTAAACCCCTTGTGCTCCAAGCAATTATAAAAATTTAGTTTTTCACTTGGACAAGTGGTTGAATTCCGAGAAGTTCTTGTAGAAATAGTAATCAAATTTTGCAAGAGCATCTTCAGTCTGTAACCAGCGGTTAAAGTGTGAAAAAATGGCGATTTCCGACCAAAATTCATGTCCGAATTTTTTGACCAAATTGGGCTCAAAAATTAGGAATTTTTGCGTACATAATAGGAAAAATAAAAAAAAATCCCAAAAAAAAAATATTGGTCCACAGATGCTGATTTTTAACGTAAATATTATTTTTTTTATCCAAACTGGTCCCAAAAGTTGAAAAATGTAAAGCAAGTTATCTAAAAAATATTAAAAAAATATAAAAAACACGATTTTCGTTCAAAAATGCTGATCAAAGATTTTGATACACAGATGCTAATCAGCTTTTTTGGACCAAAATCGTGGGTTTATTTTTAAAATTTTTCACATAAAATACTCAACATTTTTCGACTTTTAAGACAAATTTGGTTAAAAATATTTTTTATGTTTATAAATCAGCATCTGTGGACCAAAATCGCAATTTTGAAATTTTTTAAATATTTTTCCCATAAGACGCGCAAAAGTTCCTTATTTTTGACCCAGATTTGGTTAAATATTTCAGATATAAATTTTGGTCCAAAAACGTAATTTTTTAAACTTTGACCGCTGGTTGCAGACTAAAAATGACCTTGCAAAAATTTTTCATAAATTTTCCCACAATTAGCTACTCCATTTCCATCGTTCGGCAGGTATCACGGCACGAAATTCGAAAGTTTAGATTTCAAGGGACGCCCTAATGAAGATGAAGATGAGCCCGATGATGTCATGGAACCTGATTATGACGACTAAAAAATTAAACAAAGAACCATTAAAGACTTTTGTAATAAAATGTGGTTTTCCTTTTACAAATAACTAACATTCTTTTCATAATTTAGAAATTTATAAAAAAAAGTTAGAGCACAAGGGGTATAAGTGCCACTTACATACTTCAGAGGCAATTTTTGGGTGCTTGTATTTGTGAAATATGGTATTTTTTTAACTTGTTAGATTAAAATATATCTCAGGATCTCTATTAACTAAAAAATAATATTCTAGATATCATCTAACATTTTTTACTGCAATTTAACTATAACCTCTTTTTTCCCATTATTAAATTTAAGGCACTTAAACCCCTTGTGCTCCAAGCAATTATTAAAATTTAACTTTTAAGACCAATTTGGTTAAAAATAATTTTTATGTTTGAAAATCAGCATCTGTGGACCAAAAGTGGAATTTTTAAAAAAATTTTCCCATAAAGTACTCAAAAATTAGGAATTTTTGAGTATTTAACCAGATTTGGTTAAATAATTTTCGGCAGGTACTTATTATGATACGAAATTCGAAAGTTTAGATTTGACGGGATGCCCTAATGAAGATGAAGATGAGCCCAATGATGTCATGGAATCTGATTATGACGACTAAAAAATTAAACAAAGAACCATTACACATTTTCTTAATAAAATGTGGTTTTCCTTTTACGAATTTACAAATTTATAAAAAAAAGTTAGAGCACAAGGGGTATAAGTGCCACTTACTTACTTCAGATGCAATTTTTGGGTGCAAAAGGGTGTAAAACACGGTATTTTTTTAACTTTGTTAGATAAAAATATATCTCAGGAACTCTATTAACTTAAAAATAATATCCTAGATATCATCTAACATTTTTTATTGCAATTTAATGGCGCTTTTCGACCAAAATTCATGTCCGAATATTTTGACCAAATCCGGCTCAAAAATTAGGAGTTCTTGCGTACAACTGATAAATGCGTAGGAAAAATATTGATACCACCTAACATTTTTTATTGCAATTTTACTTTAACCACTTTTTTCTCATTATTAAAAATAAGGCACTTGAACCCCTTGTGCTCTAAATAGAAATTTATAAAAAAATTTAGAGCACAAGGGGTATAAGTGCGACTTACTTACTTCAGATGCAATTTTTGGGTGCAAAAGGGTGTAAAAGACGGTATTTTTTTAACTTGTTAGATTAAAATATATCTCAGGATCTCTATTAACTAAAAAATAATATTATAGATAGCATCTAATATTTTTTATTGCAATTTTACTTTAACCTCTTTTTTCTCATTATCAAATATAAGGCACTTGAACCCCTTGTGCTCTAACCCCCTCATTTGTAACTCGAAGATTCCATTTGTAATTCGAAGATTCTAATTGTAATTCGAAAATTCTAATTTTAATTCGAATCCTCTATTTATAATTCGAAGATTCTAATTTAATAACTTTTAAAAAGTCAACAAATTAAAAAAAAAAAATAAATAAATTACGCGAATAAAATTTTAGTTGAAACAAAAATTCGTGCTTGTTTAAATATATTCCGTGCTCAATTCTGTTAACATACATATGCCAACCAGAAGCCGAATTAAAGCATTTTGTATTTTTAGGTTATGTTGAATGTACCAAAATTTTAGAGGTGTCCTTACATTTTCGTTCATAACTTTTGAGCGGCTTAACCGATATTGATCAAATGCAATACCAAACTTCTCGGGGTAACAACAAGTAAATATGTTAAGTTTCAGTTATATCCATGTAATGTTTTGGCCATGCCAAATTTCAGATGCTTGCTTACAGAAAATTTGTTAAGAAACTTAATTTTCTTAATTAAATCTGCTAAAAACTTAGTTTATTTTAACTAAAAGTCGTTATAAGATTTTCATTCAGATTTTATCTTTTGAGTTTAGTCAGGATTATCACGTTCGATTTCCCTTGCTAATCGATAAATGCTAAAACTAAATTTTTAAATTCCATATGTGAAAATAGTCGTGACTGAATATGAAAACAATTTTCAAAAAGCATGTAAAACACAAGTGTTGCTTAGAGTTATTTTTATAAAAAAAAAATTAATATTAGAATTAATTGCATTTAATCAACAACAATTTCAAGTCTATAATAAAATTTCAATGAATGTGAAGTTTTTTTCTTTCTATACGAAAATTTAAAGAGATTTTCATTTTAAATTTTAAATACATTGTGCATGCAAAGTTTTTTTTGTAAATACCCTACATCATAAAAAATGAGGGCATATTAACTTTGTCGTTCCATGTGTAACGCATCGAAATGTCGGTCTAGGACCCCAAGAAGAATTTATGGATGACCCGTGATAAAATTTAAGACGTTGTAGCAATGTCTGGCTGTCTTATATTAAGCTATAAATTGTTAAAATGTGTCTTATAATCCTAAGCTGGTACATATTAAGAATATGCACTCTCTATCACCCGCCCGCCGGGTCATTTACAAAATTGTATACCTTAACGCAACTATCATAGAATGAAATAAATATGTAAATACTTATTTCGTAAGAGCACAGAAAAAACGAATTTTTATATTGACCCCCGTATTTGTGAATACAATTAATTTTTTCACTGAAAGTGCTCCTATACGGAAATTTGTAATATCAACAAACATTTGTAAATTTTAATTGTTGAAAAAAGAATTGATAAATGAGATTGTAATAGTTCTTTTTAATTATTATTTGCATTGACAAACGTACAAAATCTTAAATTTTTTTCAACAAAGAAATTCAACAAACACAATTTGTTGATCTGACAAATGTAAAAAAAAATATTTTTTTTTTCAACAAAGAAATTCAACAAACACAAAAACTATTTGTTGACATGATAAAATAATTTTGACATAAAATTACTTGACTGAGTTTGTTAAAAACAAAATTGAAGTTTATAGTATTATAGACTAACAGCGGCCGTTTTTATTAAATGTTTGGTTGATATCATATTTGGTTGATTTACAATTGCTGTTTGTTGATTTAAATCTGACGATTTTATTTTTTGTGTACTTTTTATATTTCCTGAAATGTTGTCCTTCGGTAAAAAAAAAAAACAAAAAAAACTGAGTTTGTTGAAAACAAAATCAAAGTTTTGTATTATAGACGACCGTTTTTACTAAATGTTTGGTTGATATCATGTTTGGGTGATTCACAATTGCTGCTTGTTGATTTAAATATGACGATTTTATTTTCTGTGAGGGAAGATGGGAAGTATCCTGTCCATTTTTTTTCATAAATATAATGGCGGGTATTTAATATTCGCCTCAGCCGAATAAATAACTCTCACTTGTTTGTAATTCGTTACGCCATGCATTTTGGCATACTATTACTGGCAATCTTTTTTCAATATTTAATTTAAAAATTAAAAAGAAAAAAATGGAACAAACATTTCTTAAGAATTGTAAACATTTAAAATTTGAATTAGCGTTAGAATGTTGTAGTTTTTTGAGATTTTTCTTAATTTTTTTTTTTCAAATACTAATTGAAATTATGAATTGAATACTCTACACTTGAATGCATAACAACAAGGGATGTAGGAAACGCATATTTTATTTTTTTTATATTGAGCAGCGATAAACTCAATGAACTTCTGCTGCTGAATGATTGAATTTATTAATGCCATAATTTATGGAAAATATGAATATGGAACAAAAAATAATAATTTACACTATACCACCACTCTGTGCACACAAAAAATTATTGGCTAAAAATTTTCAATTAAATCTATTGATCAACAAAATTTAAATGAGTCAATCAATGTTTTGATTAAAATTTTTGTTATTTTTTGTTACAAATTTTCAACATACCAGATTTTTTTTTCGCTTTAATTTATTTGAATAGATTAATTAAAAAATATACAAAATAATCGGGCTTTTTTATTGTTGGCAACATATAGGAAAGCAAAAAAGATGAATTTTTTGATAATTTTGTCATAAGCTTACAATTCATTTGTTAAATCAATCATTATTTTGACTGACTTTAAATAAATTGATCAAAATCGAAAAAATGTTTGATTGAAAAAAATTTTCAATCAATCACCTACAATTTGATGATTGGTATAACAATTTTTTTAATTGGAGAAATTTCAATCAAAAAATTTATTGAATCCGCGTTTTTGTTGATTGAAATTCGTTTAAAATTTTTTCTGTGTTTTTTAGGGTATAATAAGTTTGTGCTGATGTTTGTAACTTTTACACCTAAAAGAAAAACTATCAAAAAATCTGTAAAACGACTTTCAATTTGAATTAGCAAACTTTCAGCAGATTGTTCTGCTGATAATGATATTTTTAATAAAATCTCTGTCATTCAGTTTTAGAAACAGACATTTTACTGCATTTTTGCTGATTTCATTTGCTGAATTTCAAAATATTTTTGAACATATTTTCAGCAGATAATTTTGTAATTTTACAGAAATAATTTGCTGTAATTTTTTTTAAAAACATTTTCAAACGTTTATTATTCAAAGTGTTATTTTTTTTTTGGGGTTTTTATGCAATTAAATAGATATTTTTGAACAGATTTTTAGCAGATTATTTTTAAATTTTACTAAAGTAGTAATGCCATTATTTATTTTTTTTTTTCAAATTGTTAATTTTTTTCGTTTTTATACCCTCCACTTATTGTTAGTGATAAGTTTTTCATTCAATTTGTAACTCATGGAAATATCGGTTTGAGACCCCATAAAGTACATATGGGACATTCCATGTGAAATCGGACACATTGAAATTTTTTTTTTTAGATTTTCCCAATTTGTTTACAGTTTTTATTAGCCTTCGAAAACTCCTTCGTGGTAAATTTTCAGATTTTTTTGAAGACCCGTTGAAAAGATATCGAATTTTTAAAAATTGGTAGCTTGTTCCATTACTCAAACTTCTTTTACTCATAACTTCTTCAATAATAGTCCAAATTTAATTTTTTTTTTTTAATTTTTGTTTTTTTACGTAATTCTTAAAAAAAAAAAATCCCAAAAAATTCTTAAAAGCGCTCTAGTATGCGATTTTTAAGTTTTAAAATTTAAATCTCATTTTTGAAAATGTTTGTACTCTTCGATTTTTTTTAAATTTTTTTGTGTAAAACTTCTATCGATTCTACAAATTTTTTGCCCAGGAGGATCGTGGGATAACGATTATTACTATTTTTAAGAATTTTTTGAAAAAATTTTATTGTAATTTTCCAGTCTTAAAATCATTTCTACTGCTCGAATGGTGCGTCATAGAGGGGTCCTTTATAAAACCGACCCCCATTATTTTTTTCGTCTTAACATTTCTTTGGAACAAACTAAAACCCTATCTCCAATTTCTAAGGGGGCTCCCACACAAAACGACATTTTTTAAAATTTGCTCCAACCGCTTTAACTGCCCTAATAGTGCCCTTAGAGCAACAAAATGTATAACCGACCCACAATATTTTTTTAAGTCCAAACATTTTCTCTGAACACACCTACCCTCTATCTTTAACTGTTAAGGTAATTTTCCAGTCTTAAAATCATTTCTACTGCTCGAATGGTGCGTCATAGAGGGGTCCTTTATAAAACCGACCCCCATTAATTTTTTCGTCTTAACATTTCTTTGGAACAAACTAATACCCTATCTCCAATTTCTAAGGGGGCTCCCACACAAAACGACATTTTTTAAAATTTGCTCCAACCGCTTTAACTGCCCTAATAGTGCCCTTAGAGCAACAAAATGTATAACCGACCCACAATATTTTTTTAGTCCAAACATTTTCTCTGAACACACATAGGGTATGTGACCGACCCCCATTTATTTTTACCCTACAACATTTTTTTAAAACATACCTACGCCCTATCTCCACTCCCTAAGTAGGCTCCCATACAAAATTACATTTCTATAAAATTTACTCCAACTGTTATTTGTATGGGAGCCTACTTAGGGAGTGGAGGTATGTTTTAAAAAAATGTTGTAGGGTAAAAATAAATGGGGGTCGGTCTCACTAATGACCCCTCTCGTACGCACCATTGGACCGGTAGAAGCTGATTAAATAAAACAAATTTACAAAAAATAAAAAAAATGTATGGGGACCGCCTTAACAGTTAAAGATAGAGGGTAGGTGTGTTGAGAGAAAATGTTTGGATTAAAAAAATATTGTGGGTCGGTCATACATTTTGTTGCTCTAAGGGCACTATTAGGGCAGTTAGAGCAGTTGGAGCAAATTTTAAAAATTGTCGTTTTGTGTGGGAGCCCCCTTAGAAATTGAAGATAGGGTTTTAGTTTGTTCCAAAGAAATGTTAAGACGAAAAAATTAATGGGGGTCGGTTTTATAAAGGACCCCTCTATGACGCACCATTCGAGCAGTAGAAATGATTTTAAGACTGGAAAATTACAATAAAATTTTTTCAAAAAATTCTTAAAAATAGTAATAATCGTTATCCCACGATCCTCCTGGGCAAAAAATTTGTAGAATCGATAGAAGTTTTACACAAAAAAATTTAAGAGTGGAAAATTACAATAAAATTTTTTCAAAAAATTTTAAAAAATAGTCATAATCGTTATCCCACGATCCTCCTGGGCAAAAAATTTGTAGAATCGATAGATGTTTTACACAAAAAAATTTCAAAAAAATCGAAGAGTACAAACATTTTCAAAAATGAGATTTAAATTTTAAAACTTAAAAATCGCATATTAGAGCGCTTTTAAGAATTTTTTTGCATTTTTTTTTTAAAAGTACGTAAAAAAACAAAAATTTTGAAAAAAAAATTGAAATTTGGACCATTATTGAAGAAGTTATGAGTAAAAGAAGTTTGAGCAAAGAAACAAACTACCAATTTTTAAAAATTCGATATCTTTTGAACGGGTCATCAAAAAAATCTTTTGCAAAATTTTATTGGTCTTTTAGGAATTTCAATTGATCTTGTATGAATTACAATTGATCTTTTACGAATTCGAATTTAAAATTTTGAATTTGTATTTATTTACAAATTTCAAATAGTTTCAAAAGTTTGAAATTGGAAAATAACGAAGTTTTTAATTTTTAGGTCATCAAAGAATTTTAATATATATTTTTACCGTTAAAAATTTTTTCAGTGATCTGGCACTATTTAAAAGTGTTTTATTCTACTTTTTCCTGCAAAATCAATTTGAAATCTATTTATATTTTGATTTGTTGACCTATTTCTTTTCCAAAATCAAAAGCTTATAACACACTTATTTTTTTACAAAAATACTTATAATTTAAAATTGAAAATTTATTAAAACCACTTTAAAGTATCCAAAACAGGGATGGAATTGTTAATACAAATGTACTTTTTTTGATACTATTTAATGTTGAAAAATACGTTGATACGCCCGTGACTCATTTAATACATTTTGAAAATTGAACGAATTTTAATTAACTTTTTTATTAATTTTTTTTTCTTGCATTAATTTTTACCCTATTTTCTACTAATTGAATTACGAAGATTCGGGAGAAACTCTTTTAAATTTAAAAGAATTTAATTTATGTTGATGTATGTTCTAATGAATATCAGCTGACTTTTCACGCATCGGCCGAACCAACTTGAACCACAGACTAATACAGACTCGACATAAGTGACAGGTGTCAAAAAAGTATTCTTTAACCATATGGTTAATATTTTAAAATTATTCTACGAATTAGAAAAATGGAATAAGAAAAATGGATGCCAGATCGGATTTTGTTGTTTCACTCACTCCTAAGTCGTAGAAAGTGTTGCCATGTTAGCGTAAAACGGAAAATCGCTTAGTTTTTCCCCATTTTTTCCTGTAAAACTCTACTGTCGAGTCTGTATTTAGTCTGTGCTTTAACCTTAAGCTACTAACTGTTTAAATGTCTTTCTTGATTATAAATCCGGGGTGCCCCACAAATATATTTTAACGAAAATCAAAATCTTCGTCAAAAAATTTACATTTTGAGCTCATCTCGAATTACTTAAGACAAAAACTATTCCTCGGGAAAAAGGCCACAAAACTGCAAATTCACATTTTGAAATGTTTTTGTAACCATTGCGCTTTATGTATATTAAAATGAAAAGTACCTTGGGAGTCAAAAAAGTACAATTTAAAATCAGTTTCGATACTAAAACGAACTTGCCCTATTTCATCCCTGATCCAAAAGCCAAAAAGATGCTTTTACCGTATTTTTTTTCAGATATTTATAAATTTCCAGTAGATCACTTAATGAAAATGTCTTTTCAACTTAATATTTTAATAAAAAACCATCTGTAATTTATGACTGCAATATATAGAATGTGTTTTATATCGTTAAAACGCACATTTAAAATAGATGTATTTCAAATATTCAATAAATATTTTTATTCAAGAAAATTCTTTTAAGTGAAGTGAGTGAATATTTTTACGTTCAATGCCCTTGTTGGCCCTTTTGGTAAATGGAATATTAAAATTGTGGATACTTTTAAGATTTATGATTAAACTTATGCTAAAAAAATAATCTGTTAAATTTTAAAAAATTTATGTTCCACGTATTTAAGTTAAAAAATAATTTTTCAAATGTAATATTCTTCTTGTTTGTTATATAGAAGCATTCATTGTCTTTCTGTCTGTCTGTCTTTCAAATGTTGTAACTAACCTTGACCGCCTTAAGTTTATTTGAATACTCTATATTAAAATTAAAATTGTATTCTATTCTGTTCTATTCAATATTTTATTGCTTTATTCTCCTAATTTGTAATAAACACAAAATTTTATTTTTGTTTGCTGTTTTCCATTTGTTTAGATTTTGTAATATTTACCTCAATTTTATTAATGGTATGAGGTCAACTTATATACTTTTTTTAAACTTTTTGTTAATTTGTTTTTGTTTTGTTAGTGGCTATAAATCTATATAATTAATTTTCTTAACCACTCCAAAGTGACGTTAAAATCCTTTTTTTTTGCTGTGTAAACCCAACCCTTAAGAAAATGTTAACATTTCCTTGGTATTGCAATAATTAAGAACGACCTGCCTTTATGTCTTTTTCCAACGAAAATATTTATGGTGTTTTTATTAACGATTAGAAATATTTTTTTAGTTAAGATATTTTAAAATATTCATATTTTAAATTATGCAATTTCAGAGAGTCAATTCGAAAAAGTTTTTCGCCGCGATTTTTGCCTGCTGCGCTTTTTGCGACAAATTTCCATGTTACCGAAAATTTTAAATATTTTATTAGAATTTGTTGTAAAATGAGCTGCAGGCGAAAATTTGGTACCAAAAATCGCCGCGATTTTCGCCTGCGGCGCTTTTTGCGACCAATTTGTATGTTCTTCCGTATGAAAAAACTCCCACCAAAAATAATGAAATAACTCCCAACAAAAATGATAAAAGTCCCACTAAATTGGGAGTTATTTCATATGAAATAACTTCCAACTTTGTATGGAGTTTTTTTTTGGGACTAATTTCATTTTTTAGGTGAGAGTTATTTCATGTGGAAGTTATTTCGTGTCGCCTAAAAATCATTCAACCTTTTTTCACAACTTTTCGACATATTGAGTAAATGCCAAAAATTTTAAGAAATTTTTGTTTAAAGTCAAAAATATTGTCATTTTGACACGTTGCGCAGTGCCACTTTTGGCCAATCTAGCACGACAAAAATCAAAAATAAAAGTTCCCCGATTTTCATGATATGTTTGTATGTATTAGAGAACATTCCTAATAGCACGGAAATAATCATATAAGATCGATAATTCTGTTCGTTACTAACAGGTGGGTGCATAAAGTTGCATGCTGTAAAATCCTGTAACTAGTGTATATTACTTCGCATAAATTAAGTCGAGTTTAAACTGTTGTAACTTTCGAACAAAAAGAGATATTTATCCACTCTTTTTTGGCAATTTTAAAGGATATTTAAATGCTTTAAGTCATATCTTTTCTTTTTTTAAACAAATTTTTCTATTTTTCATTAAATTTTTAACAAAATACAAATTTTTGAAAAGAAAATTATATATTTATTTTTTTGATAGAATAGAACTTTTGTTTTTGGTCCGTATTGGTCGCCGGACTTTTTCAGATATATTGACCAATATCCATAGTACTTATTTCAACGGCTAACTTTTGCGACCGTCTGCGACGCCGACTACAGTGGGGCGATATGTAAACCATGTTTTTACATATTTTTTTAAACATATTTAAAAAAGTAGGCGTGGCAGTTGTCTGACCGCCCCCTTTTTTTGTGATATTATTTCTACAGTCATTGAGAGTATATATACCAAATTTAAAGAAATTATAACCAAAATTACAAATTTTAAAAAAAGTGGGCGTGGCCCTTAACCGGACTCCCACATTTTTCATAATGTTATTTTCGAAGTCAAAACGAACATTTAAATCGAATTTCAAGTCAATATAATTAAAATTTGATTTTTGTCGTCCTAGATTGGCCAAATGTGGCATTGTGCGTTGTTAGCATTCCGAGATAGGGGTTTTTTTTTAAGTTGGTGATATTAAAGCATTTAAAGTTTTTGTGTACTAAACATGTCCTACTTTATGGGCCCCTGGTCCAAACCGGTATGCATTTCGTTTCAATCGATTCCGTACCTACATACTTACTGAATAGCCAAACAATTGAAAATAACCCACTGTGCATCGTTGCGTATGATTGTTGTTTAAAGGTAATTACAAAATTAATCATACGCCTTATACATTTTTCATGAAATTTCATTATGCAGTCGAACCCGGTTATAACGAACTCCGAGGGAACAATAAAAATAGTTCGTTATAAGCGAAGTTTGCTATAAGCGGGGAATATTTTTTATCAACCTAGTTTTATTTCCAAAAAAATAGATCCTATTTTGTTTTATTTGATGTTTTTTTTTAGAAAATAATCTACTTATTGAGAAGAAGTCAATAAAAATATAAATAAATTCTATGAAAATTATTATATAAACCAAAAAGTCCAACCTTTTGTTAGAATGATAAACATGGTTGCCACACATTAAAAAATATTTACGGGAGTTCGTTATAAAAAGGTAAATATACATGAAATTGCGTTCGTGGGACCATAATAAGCAGTTCGTTTTAACCGAGGATTCGTTATAACCGAGTTCGTTATAAAAGAAGTATTTTGTGTGAAAATTGATGCTAAAACGTCGGGACTTTAGAATTAGTTCGTTATAACCGAGAATTCGTTATAACCGAGAATTCGTTATAACCGAGTTCGTTATAACCGAGTTTGACGTAGTAATAAAAGTTCACCAACTTCAAATGCGTGTAAAAAATCTAGCGCTGAACTAAAAAAAGCCTTAAGGGTTTTATTATGGAATATGTCAACTTTCATTTGCTTTCGGTTTCATCCCATTCCGATTTTTGTTGTTGCACTGTCTAATTAGAGCATTTTAGGACTCAGTGTCCATGTAAAAATTTTTACCAATATTCAGTTAAATCGGTCTACAACAAAAATAAGCCTAATTTCGTTCAAATGCAATCGGTTAATGTTTGGACTTGGTATCCATTTGCCGGAAAACACTGGTGTAGGGTATTATATGGCCGGTCTTGACCGACTTGAATTTTCTTACTTTTTTTTTGCAATAATGTGTTTTATACTGTGGAGAGTAACAATATACTCGGAAAGTCCGAATTTAACTTTTTACCTGTTCTTATTCAATTTATTCAATTTCTCTTCATTAAGGGTATTCGTTTCAGAAAATGTAAAAGTGGAAAAATGAAAAATGCAAGATTCCACTCTCATTGATGTGAACGGGTACATAAAATATTATGATACACAGTTTTCAAAAATAATTAAATTATTCGATGAATGAACCAATTAACTTATAAATTACACTTTTTTCTCATTTTGTTAGTTTTTTCTTGATGTTTTATTCTTAATTTATATTAATATAACCAAAATTATTTGTTTACATATTTTCTTCTAAGAAAAATTTTAAACACATGTTCAATAAGGGCTGCCGAGGTACAAAAAACTTAAATAACAGTTGCAAATTTTGGAACTTTTTCTTTATATAGAGTTCACACTACAGAATTTGTACTCGTTTAAGCCACTTGTTTAAAAAAGTAAACAAAATCGTTCACACTACATTTTGCTCGTTTAACGCTGAGTGTTTAACGTTTGTAAACAAACGCACATAACCTAAGAGAATAATCACAATTGGAGCGGGAAGCGGAAAAACGCAATTGTCCTCATAAAAATAGAATTGAATTTAGTTTGGCGGAAAAACGCGGCGGAATTTTGTTGTCATATAAAACGTATGTGAACAGTTGCGGAAAAACGCTTCCCGCTCCAATTGTGATTATCCTCTCATTCTGAAAAAAATTCCAAAAATATTTCTAAAATCCTTATAAACTTTGGCGGAAGACAAGATATTTAATTTTTTTTATAACATTTACATAACACCACTACACGGAACACCTTTTTATTGACTAATTCCAAGTAAATAGGAAGATTTTTCTGTTTTTTGTTCCGGACCTGTCCGAAGCTGTTTGCATATTTATACTTCGATGGAAGGCACAATTCACTATTAGAGCAGCTTTTCCAATATAATTATAAATAAAACACACACTTTTTTCTGATTTTTCAGTAGTTTTTATTAGATTTTAAATATTTATAATTTCTCAATTTTCCAATGTTTTGCTAAGAAAATGGCAGACAGATACAGAAACTGGTTGCTATGAAATCTTTTTTTTTTGGCATAGAACAATGGTTCCCAACCTTTTTTATGACACGCCCCACTTTTAAGTTTACAAAATTGCCTTGTCTTGTAGATTCTAATATCTTTAATTATCCTAATCTTAAAAAAATGTTTTCCTCTAACTAATATTTTTCTATCTCTTTATTTACAGAATAAACCATTAGTAGTGGAACCCATAGACTTTGAAGGTTTTATTTCAAAAAACAAAACCTTAATACAAAATGATCCTCAAAGAGAGTTACTCATATATCCAAGTGATGATGTATCAGTAAGTATATGCGAAGAAAAGTAAAACATATATAGAATTTAATCTTTGTCTCTTTTTTCTTAACTTTTAGGAAAAAATCTTACCCCGAAAATTACGTACAAAATCCAAATCAGTAACAGATCGTTTTGAGCCACCCAATGAATGTATAGTTTGTCCCTTGCATGGTGCTAACGGTACCACCACCACTGCAACACCGAATGGTTCTCACAATGTAACACGACAAAATAGTAATGCCTCCAACAGTCCACGCACAACACAACGTCAAATAAGTAATCAATCAACAACTTCTAATGGTTCACTACAACAAAATGGTGGCAACATTTCACGTAAATCATCACAAACCTCAACCTCAACACATCTTAATTCCATTAAATCACCCACTTCATCACATGATTCATACGAATCGGCATTATCTTCAAATGGTACAACAAAATCGGTTTCTTCCTCATCATCCACATTGAAATCAAGTAATTTAGCACAACCTGAAGATGACGATGATTTGGATAGTGCTGGAGATGCATTATTAAATAATGGCTGTGGACCCATTGCAAAACCAAAATTTGAATGCTCACGTTTTACGCGTCAATCCTTGTATACCTATAAAGCTAAAAATCATTTAATACATTATAAATACAGTGAATACGGTGGTACATGTCATGATTTACCCAAGTAAGTGTTAGGACGAATAAAATTTAAGATTAGATATTGTTAAACTTTTTATCTTTTAGACTAAAGCCACCGGAAATATTAAAGGAAGAACTGTATGAAATTGATGCTGATCAAGATCGTATCGATGAACAAATGTCTAGATCACAGGCAGATTCCATAACTAAACAGGGTTATCTATTAAAAGGTCCAGATTCCGGTTCAGATCGTATGTTTGCTAATATTGGCAATAAGTCATTTAAAAGAAGGTACAAATTTAAATTTTTTTTTAAGGCAAGGGAAACTTAATATTTTTTTTAATTATAGATACTGTTACTTGCGTCAGGAAGTTGATGGTACTTATATATTGGAACTGCATAAAGATGAAAAACAGGGTGAGGCTAAAGCCACAATAGTCATGGATTTTTGTACAGAAGTTGTGCAAGTAAGTATTGATGTTAAAGAGGTTTTAATCGGAGTTTTTAATAATACCGAGATTTGATCGGTTGTACAAGAAGTGATGGAAAAGAAAATGTGAAATTTAAAGATAATCAATTAAAATTCGATAAAGATCAATTGAAATTCGAACGAGTTTAAAAGAAATTCTACAAATATCAATTTAAAACAAAGAATAAAAATTCATATAAGACCATGAGAAATTTTAAAGATTTCAGTTGATATTTGAAAAGATCAATTAAAATTCGACAAAGATTATTTAAAATTTGAAAAAGATCAATTAAAATCAATTACAATTTTTATTAAAAATTAAAATTGTTTTATTCGACCTTTAAAATATTATATTTTGATTAGGGTTATTCTAGTTCGAGGTAATTTTTCTTTACTAATTACATCCATGATACATTTTAGAATTACATTCATGTCTCTACACTCATCGATCATTAGAATAAGAAAATTATACCTTCTCTTAGTTTGATCAAACAACCAACAAAAATTACTAAAACAAATATTGACGAAATCGAAAAACTCTGCATTTCATTAGAACCTTTTTAAAATTTCCGTCTGTCTGTTAAAATGACGAGCACGTCCAAAATATGGCACAGAGATGACTGAATCTATAACATAGATACCTGTCGATGCTTCGAGAAGTTTGGTTTTGCATTTGAGAAATATCGATTTAGCTGTTCAAAAGTTATGAACGAAATTGTAAGGACAGCTGGAAAATGTTATAAATTATATTGATTCATGATTAATTCTAAAACATCCTATTAATGTCCGTCTGTCTGTGCACGATGCAATCAAAATCAAAAACTCAAGACCCCTGAACTTTGGCAGAAATATTCCTGCAGGAAAAGTCCCGAAAAATGTATCCACTTTGTTGTAAAAAATTTCATCAAAAAAGATTTTACAAAAAAAAAAATTCATTAATTTTGAAAAATTTTCCAAGTCCCGAAATGTTTTTTTTTTTTTAATTTTCGAAGTTCGGACATAAAATTTTTTTGACAATTTTTTTTGATTTTGGAATAAGTATTTAAAGAAAACAAGTGAGAGTGTTAAATTCGGCTGTGCCGAATCTTTTATACCCTCCAACACGTTTAAAATTTCAAAAAATTGCAGGGGCGTCTTTTTTGTTTGGGGGGAGGGGTTGGTGGAGTTGGTGGGGGCACCTGTACCCCCGCTGTATATGTAAACAAATAATTTGTTTATGATATTTACGCTTAAATATTAAATTTTTATCATTATTTTTAATTAATTTCTATAACCACGCCCCCAAAGTAGGGCGACCTGAAAAAAATTGAATTTCCTACCCCTTGGTCCAAGCGCAGGTCTATGAACATAATATGGCATACAAATGTTACATTTGTTGAACAAAAATTAAAAAAAAAAATCGTAAAATTATCGTATTTTTCAGGGGTCGTTTTAGCTCTTCAAGGGGGAACTATTTTCCCCCTGGTCCGATTTTGCCCATCTTCGAACTTAACCTTACCAATAACATAAGAGATATTCCTGCCCAATTTCAGGGGTCTAGCTCTTTTTGTTTGGACTGCATCGTTATTTCTACAGACAGACGGACGGACCGACGGACGGACATAGCTTGAATGTCTTAGATTCTATCATGGATCAATATTATATATACTTTGTGGGGTCCCCGACTGATATTTCGATACGTTACACACGGAATGAAAAAGTTAGTATACCCCCATACTGTGGTTGGTTGGTATAAAAATTTCGAAGTTTCGAAAATTTTTGAGTGTTCCGTTCACAAAAATGTTTGTCAATTTTTTTTTATCATTTTAGAGTAAAAACTTCGTTGTTTTCCCCCAAATTTTTTTTCAACATACCCACCCCGCATCTCCACTAAGGAGGCTCCCATGATGCCCTATTCAGTTGGGTTTTTTAGCATTTTTTCTTAGCAACTTGAGTTCTTTTACAAAAACTTAAATAAGAAAAAAAAGCGAAATGAGTCTGCAAAAGTAGTGTTTGAAATATTTATGCGGAAATCTCATATTAAAAGAGCATTTATCAAATTTTGCTTGATCTCGACCCGAAGTTTGTGTTTTTCTTAAGTCTTTATTCTCTTCTCATCATTTTTATTTTTTTTTCAGAATCCAAAACGTGGCCGCTACTGTTTTGAATTACGTATGACTGCTGGACATAAATCTTTTACACTGGCTGCCGAAAATGAAGAAGATCTTAAAGATTGGCTAACCAAATTATCCTCAGTCTTGCAACAAAATAAAATTCAAGAAGATAAACGTGTGGCGTCACTTGAAAGAACACCACCTCCTAGTCCCAGTACCATAATATTTGGTACTCTCAAAGGTCTAGATCAATCTATGAATCCTCAGTTGATAAAATACGGCCGTGAAACTGATATTTCCATAGCACAGTCTCGTAGAGAAAATCGGCGAAGACTATTTGCTAACTATCAGTCATCCATAAAAACAACACCCGTCGACAATGTTGATCAATATAGAGAACAATTTGGTAAACGCATATTTATAAGTTGTCAAAGCTTAAAGTTTCGTTTACAATGTCCCTCGGATAGTCAGATCACCGTCGAAGGTAGTCATGTGTGTCAGGTTGAACCATATATAACTAGTCTGGCTCTGTATGATGTACGCGCAGGACGCAAACTTACAGAATCGTTTTATTTTAATATTAATGATGAACATGTACGTGATATGTTACCCTCTACAGCAGTGCCACAATCGGTGGCCAACTCAAATGTTCCCAAAAAAGATGCGCACGATGAACGCACACGACAAACTTCACAAGCCTATAGTACACTTATTGAAAGTCTTTCCGCTGATTTACAAAAATGCACAAAAGAATATTTTGGCCAATTGAAGCAGGGTATATTCTCTGTAACAGCACCACATCCGGATATATTTTTAGTTTTAAAAATAGAAAAAATACTACAGGGCAGTATTGTACAGGCAGTTGAGCCATATTTAAAGGCAAATAGAGATCCTAGATTTGCTCAGAAATTACATAAAAATATACGTAATTATGCTCAGAATATCGGACATTATCGCCAACCATTTGCCTGGGCCGCAAAACCTTTATTTCGTCTATATAGCAGTGAATTGGATACGGAAAATGATGGTGAATTTGAATTTAATGTATTGTATAGACAAGAGCCGAATAAACTTAAAGATGAAGAGCTACTTAAACTATTGGCAGAATATCGAAAACCTGATAAACTTAGTAAACTAACCATAATACCGGGTCAATTAAAAATGATTATTGAGGAAGTTGAAAAGATTCAGGGTTAGTTTAATCACATTTAAAATCGTATTTTTTTATATTCTCAAGTATCTTTATTGCTCTTGAAATCGTTTTTTTTAGGTTCATTTACCAAATCATTAGTTCCTTTGGCTAATATAACATTTCCTCCCTCTAAACCAGCCAGTTTAGAAATTACCGAATTTCAAAGTTCATCTGAAAGAGATTGTCATCCTTATACATCCTTTTGTAATCATTTGTTTGTATATCCATTAAATTTGCAATTTGATAGCCAAAAATTATTTTCACGAGCTCGTAATATTTCTGTAGTAGTCGAATTAAGAGATTCGGATCATGAGAATTCAAAACCATTAAAGGTAAGTTCAAAAGTAATGAAAGCAACATTTTTTGTACTTGATAATCATTGATTAACAGTGGTTTAAATTTGTAATTAAAACTTGTGTAAATGTTTTTACATAACTAAAATTTATTCAAGTGACTCCCTCTACTAATTATCCTTCTGTTTTTTGTGTGTTACCACTTTTCAACTCCATATTTTTTAGTGTATTTATGGTCGTCCTGGTCAAGATTTTCTTGTCTCACAAATTGCCTGTCCAGTTTTACATCACAATACCACTCCATCTTGGTATGAAGAACTAAAATTACGTCTTCCCCTAGGCCTGTTTCCCGAACATCATTTGTTGTTTTCGTTTTATCATGTTTCTTGTAATTTGGGTAAAAAACGTGACGCAACTGCTTCGTTTGAGACACCAATTGGTTATGCCTGGTTACCGCTTTTGCAAAAAGGTAAAATAAATTTGGACGAACAAATTATATCGGTAGCAGCTACATTGCCGGTTGGTTATCTGAGCATTCAACCATTAGGATTGGGTAAAGGGGTAAGTTAAATTGAAATAAAAGTTTTAGTTCTAAAAAAAAATTATTCTAAATAATAGCTTGATTTCACAATTTTTTTTAAGATTTTTTGTTCTTAAATTTTTTTTTAGTTTTCAAAAAAATTTCATCCAAAAAGAAATTTAGTTCAAAAATAAATTTTTGTTTAAAAAAAAATTTAGTTCTCATAAAATTTTAGATCTAAAAAAAAACAGTTTACTCAAACTGTGATTTAATTTTTCGTGATTTATTTTTGCATTTATTTTTTATACCCTCCAACCACAGTATGGGGGTATACTCACCTTGTCATTCCGTTTGTAACGCATCGAAATATCGGTCGGGGACCCCATAAAGTATATATGGGGCATTCCATGTCAAACCGGACACTTTGAAATTTTTTTTTTTTAGATTTTCCTAATTTGTTAACAGTTTTTAGTACCCTTCGAAAACTCCTTCGTGGTAAATTTTCAGATTTTTTTGATGACCCGTTCAAAAGATATCGAATTTTGAAAAATTGGTAGTTTGCTCCTTTACTCAAACTTCTTTTAATCATAACTTCTTCAATAATGGTCCAAATTTCAAATTGTTTTTTTCAAAATTTTTGTTTTTTTACGTACTTTTAAAAAAAAAAATCCTAAAAAATTCTTAAAAGCGCTCTAGTATGCGATTTTTAAGTTTTAAAATTTAAATCTAATTTTTGAAAATGTTTGTACTCTTCAATTTTTTTGAAATTTTTTTGTGTAAAACTTCTATCAATTCTACAAATTTTTTGCCCAGGAAGATCGTGGGATAACGATTATAACTATTTTTTAAAATTTTTTGAAAAAATTTTATTGTAATTTTTCAATATTAAAATCATTTCTACTGCTCCAATGGTGCGTCATAGAGGGGTCCTTTATAAGACCGACCCCCATTAATTTTTACGTCTTAACATTTCTTTGGAACAAACTTATACCCTATCTCCAATTTCTAAGGGGGCTCCCACACAAAACGACATTTTTTAAAATTTGTTCCAACCGCTCTAACTGCCCTAATAGTGCCCTTAGAGCAACAAAATGTATTACCGACCCACAATATTTTTTTAGTCCAAACATTTTCTCTGAACGCACCTACCCTCTATCTTTAAGTGTTAAGGCGGTCCCCATACATTTTTTTTTTATTTTTTGTAAATTTGTTTTATTTAATCAGCTTCTACCGGTCCAATGGTACGTCCGAGAGGGGTCATTAGTGAGACCGACCCCCATTTATTTTTACCCTACAACATTTTTTCAAAATATACCTACGCCCTATCTCCACTCCCTAAGTAGGCTCCCATACAAATAACAGTTGGAGCAAATTTTATAAAAATGTAATTTTGTATGGGAGCCTACTTAGGGAGTTGAGATAGGGCGCAGGTATGTTTTGAAAAAATGTTGTAGGGTAAAAATAAATGGGGGTCGGTCTCACTAATGACCCCTCTCGGACGCACCATTCGACCGGTAGAAGCTGATTAAATAAAACAAATTTACAAAAAATAAAAAAAATTGTATGGGGACCGCCTTAACAGTTAAAGATAGAGGGTAGGTGTGTTCAGAGAAAATGTTTGAATTAAAAAAATATTGTGGGTCGGTCATACATTTTGTTGCTCTAAGGGCACTATTAGGGCAGTTAGAGCGGTTGGAACAAATTTTAAAAAATATCGTTTTGTGTGGGAGCCCCCTTAGAAATTGGAGATAGGGTATTAGTTTGTTCCAAAGAAATGTTAAGACGTAAAAATTAATGGGGGTCGGTCTTATACAGGACCCCTCTATGACGCACCATTGGAGCACTAGAAATGATTTTAAGATTAAAAAATAGCAATAAAATTTTTTCAAAAAATTTTAAAAAATAGTAATAATCGTTATCCCACGATCTTCCTGGGCAAAAAATTTGTAGAATTGATAGAAGTTTTACACAAAAAAATTTCAAAAAAATCGAAGAGTACAAACATTTTCAAAAATGAGATTTAAATTTAAAAACTTAAAAACTTAAAAATCGCATACTAGAACGCTTTTAAGAATTTTTTGGGATTTTTTTTTAAAAGTACGTAAAAAAAAAAAAAATTTGAAAAAAAAAAATTGAAATTCGGACCATTATTGAAGAAGTTATGATTAAAAGAAGTTTGAGTAAAGGAACAAACTACCAATTTTTAAAAGTTCGATATCTTTTGAACGGGTCATCAAAAAAATCTGAAAATTTACCACGAAGGAGTTTTCGAAGGGTACTAAAAACTGTAAACAAATTGGGAAAATCTAAAAAAAAAGTTTTTCAAAGTGTCCGATTTCAAATGGAATGCCCCATATATATTATTGATCCATTATCGATTCTAAGACATTCTGTGAATGTCCGTCCGTCCGTCTGTACAGTCCAAAATAAAAGAGCTAGCCTCCTGCAATTTGGCATGAATATTTCTTATGGTCCTAGCCAGGTTAAGTTCGTAAATGGGCAAAATCGGCTCAGGGGTAAAAAAGTTCCCCCTTGAAGAACTGAACCAACCTCTGAAAAAATACACTTTTTTACATGTTTCTTTGTATTTTTGTCAAATAAATGAAACATTTTTTATATTTATCGGGATGGGAAGGTGCTCTCAACGTCCCCCACTGACCCCCATCACCCACCCCCCCCCCCCCCAAACAAACACAATTTTTTTTTTTATTTTTTTACATTTTGGAGGGTATAAAAGATTCGGCATAGCCGAATTTAACACTCTCACTTGTTATTATACGAAATGTCGTATAAAACCGGTGATGTTAATTTTTAAAAAGTGATGTAAATTTGACGAGAATACTACTTATTTAATAAAAACGAATCCCTGATGAGTTCGGAAAATACCGACGAAGCGTAGGAATAAGAAAAATGAAATAAAAAAGTCTTTTATTTACATTTAGAAAATTAATGACCATGAAAGACTGATTAGAACAATTCTAAAAATAACACAAAATTTAAAACAATTAGTTCTTGGAAAATTTTAGATCTTTAAAAATTTTTTGTCCTAAAAAATAAAGTTCTCAAACATATGCTTAGTTCCATAAACATTTTAATCAATTTTAGATTAAAACATTTTTAGTTTTAAAGAATTTTCTTTCGAAAAGAATTATAGTTCTAAAAAAGTTTTTGTTCAGAAAAATTTCTGTTCTAAAAAAATTTAAGTTCGAAAAATTAGTTTCTAAAAAAAAAAATATTCCATCAAAAAACGTTTAATACTTTTTTCAATTTAAAAACAAAAATTTTTAGTTAAACTAAAAATTTGATTCTAAACATATTTTCTTTAAAAATTTTAGCTCTAACCAAATTTTAGTTCTAAAAAAATTTATATCAAACAAGTTGTTCTGCTAAAACAAATTTTTGTTTTAAATCATACATTTTAAGGCTTCGACACAATGTCAGAGTACTCTGTAGTACAGAGTACCATCTCTAAAAATAGAGAAGACATCACACAAAAAATGTGTGAGTGCGAAAGAGAAAGGAACAAAATCCACTGGCACAGAGTACTCCGTCATTGTGAATTCAGCTTTAAGCTCAAATAAAATTTAAGATCTAAAAAAAATGATTCAAAAATATTATTTTCTTTAAAAAAAATATTAGATCTTTAAATTTTAGTTATAAAAAATAAATTTCTCAAAAAAGTGCCCAGTTCTAAATTTTAGTTCTAAAATAATGTTTTGTTCTAAAAATTATTCGTTTAAAAAAACTTTTTTTAAACTAAATTTTAAACATTTTGGCTCTAAAAATTTTTAGTTCTAAAAATTTTTAGTTCTAAAAATTTTAAAAACATTTTGGCTTTATACAAAAAATCTGGAGTCAGACGCGATCTGACACCGTCCGACTCCAGATCAGAAGGTTGCGTGTTTAAATCACGTCGGGGTCAATGTTGTTTTTATTTTTGTTATTTAAAAATATTTTTAAAATCGAATTTTTATTTATTTTCAATTTTTTGTTTTTAGCAATATAATTTTATTTAGAACTTAAATTTATGTAAAGCCAAAATGTTTTTAAAATTTTTAGAACTAAAAATTTTTTAAGCCAAAATGCATGCAAATTTTTTGCAGACGAACGACATTCGTACTACAGAAACTGGTGGTTAGTTCTAAAAACATGTTTAGTTCTAATTTTTTTTTGTTCTAAAAATTATTAGTTCTAAAAAAATCTTCTAATAAACATTTCAGTTTTAAAGATTTCAGTTCTATAAAAATTTGTTCGAAAAAATTTTTAATCATAAAAAACATTAAGGTTATGAAATTTTGAGTTTTAAATATTTTTAGTTCTAAAATAATTTTATTTCTAAAATAATTTTATTTCGAAAATAATTTTATTTTTAAAAAATGTTGGTTCTAGAAAAAAATTTTGTTCTAAAAAATTTTAGTTCAAAAATTTTTAAATCCATTTTTTTTTTAATTTAAAAAAAGAACATTTTAAATAAAATAAAAATTTTGTTAAAAAAATATTTATTTCGTATAAAAAATAAATATAAAAAACACCATTGACCCCGACGTGATTTGAACACGCAACCTTCTGATCTGGAGTCAGACGCGCTACCGTTGCGCCACGGAGTCTCAAAAATCTTAGTTGTAAAAAAATGTTGATTCTAAAATTGAATTGAATTTTTAGTACCAAACATATTTTAGTCCAAAAAAAAAAGAATTTCCGTTCAAACAATTTTTGTACCAAAATTTTAGATCTTAACAAACATAAAGAATTTTATAAAGTTCTAAATAAAAATTATAATTTTATATAATAGATTTGTTTTTTAATTTTAAAAATATTTGGAATATTATAAATATAAAAATCCACTTTTGACCCCGACGTGATTTGAACACGCAACCTTCTGATCTGGAGTCAGACGCGCTACCGTTGCGCCACGGAGTCTAACAAATTATAGTTCAGAAAAATAATTTGGTTCTAAAGAAATTTTAGTTTGCAACAAAATTATAGTCCTAAAAACATTAGCTGAAGAAATTTAGTTCTAAAACAAAAATTCCGTTAAAAAAAATATTTTTAAAGAACTTTAGTTAAAAAAAAAAATTTTTTAGAACTAAACATTTTTTAGAACTAAACATTTTTTAGAACTAAACATTTTTTAGAACTAAACATTTTTTAGAACTAAACATTTTTTCAAGTCCAAAAATATTTTAGTCCAAAAAATATTTTGGTCCAAGAATATTTTAATCCCAAAATATTTTAATCCAAAAAATATTTTAGTCCAAAAATGTTTTAGTTCAAAAATATTTTAGTCCAAAAATATTTTAATCTAAAAATATTTTAGTCCAAGTATAATTTGGTCCAAAAATATTTTAGTCTAAAATTATTTTAGTCTAAAATTATTCTAGTCCAAAAATAATTTAGTCCAAAAATATTTTATTCCAAAAATATGTTAGTCCAAAAATATGTTAGTCCAAAAATATTTTGGTCCAAAAATATGTTAGTCCAAAAATATTTTAGTCCGAAAATATTTTAGCCTAAAAATATTTTAGTCCAAAAATATTTTAGTCCAAAAATGTTTTAGTCCAAAAATATTTTAGTCCAAAAATATTTTAGTCTAAAAATATTTTAGTCCAAAAATATTTTAGTCCAAATATGCTTTAGTCCAAATATATTTTAGTCCAAATATATTTTAGTCCAAAAATATTCTAGTCCAAAAATATTTTAGTCCAAAAATATTTTAGTCCAAAAATATTTTAGTCCAAAAATATTTTAGTCCAAAAATATTTTAGTCCAAAAATATTTTAGTCCAAAAATATTTTAGTCCAAAAATATTTAAGTCCAAATATATTTTAGTACAAATATATTTTAGTACAAATATATTTTAGTACAAATATATTTTAGTACAAATATATTTTAGTACAAATATATTTTAGTACAAATATATTTTAGTACAAATATATTTTAGTACAAATATATTTTAGTACAATAAAATTGTAGTCCAAAAACATTTTACTTCACAAAGTTTTAGAACAAAAAAAATATTAAAACAAAAAAAAATATGTAGAATAAAAAAAAAATATTTTTGTTAAAAAAAAAAATCACCATTGACCCCGACGTGATTTGAACACGCAACCTTCTGATCTGGAGTCAGACGCGCTACCGTTGCGCCACGGAGTCATGTTATTAAGGGCTACTAAACATTACATATAATATGTTAACATTGTATTTTAGTTGTATTCGTTTGTTAGCACTTAACATCTTTTCTCTTTTGATATATTTAGAATGCTGTTAATAACATTAAATTATTAACAGTTTTAAATACTATGCCTACAGTTTAAAAAGCATTGCTGTTATATGACAGTTTGATGGAAATACTTTTAATTTCAGTATTGCCAGTTTAACATCATTATAAAACCGTTAATTTTAAATTTTGTTTTTGTAAAAAGTCTTTAAAAGGCACATACAGTGATGCCAACATAATGTCATTGACAATATATTAAGCGATTTTTTTGTACAAAAAAGTTTTGCTATTTTTTTGTACAAAAAATTTTGCTATTTTTTTAACAAAAAATTTAATTTTTTAACAAAAAATTTAATTTTTTAACAAAAAAAAAAAGAAATTTTTTTTAACAAAAAAAATAATTTTTTTTTAAACAAAAAATTAATGGCCTAATTTTGTAAAACGCAACGCGCCGCGTTGTTAAAATTTCAATACAATTTGTTGTTGTAACAAAAACAAATTACACAGAAATTTTGACAACGCGGCGCGTTGCGTTTTACAAAATTAGGGGGTAATTTTTTTTTAATAAAAAATTATTTTTTTTTTTAAAAAAATTTCACCACTAAACACACAAATGACATTTTTTATACCCTACACCACTCTGTGGTACAGGGTATAATGAGTTTGTGCTGATGTTTGTAACTTCCCGAAATATTGGTCCAAGACCAACCTTCAAGTATACCGATCGACTCAGAATCACTTTTTGAGTCGATTGAGCAATGTCCGCCCGTCTGTCCGTCCGTCCATGTAAACGTTGTGCACACGATACAGGTCGCAATTTTTACCCGATTTGTCTGAAATTTGAAACTTATGCTTCTTTTGACCCAAGGACGGACGCTATTGAAATTGGAAAAAATCGGTCCATGTTTTGACCTAGCCCCCATACAAACGCCCGCTTAAAATATGAGTCAAATGGACCTAACAACCGTATTTTAATAGGTATCCTTTCGAAATTCGGTAGGTAATCGTGTTTTGTATTCACAAATCACCATTCCAAGTTTTAAAGGAATCGGACCAGTTCTTCTTGTAGCCCCCATACAAACCACCTTCCCGATATTCACAAAAATCGCTAAAATTTCATGAAAATAGAAAATATTTTATTAAAATTTTGTTTGTTTGTTTTTAACACGTTCTTTAATAACCCAATAAAATCTGAATATAATCACACCATTTTTGGACTTAGGTCCTATATGAAAATTTTGCCCGATATTCACTTAAATCGCTTTATTGGCAACAAATAGAAGACTATTTCACTCAAATTTTGTTTGTGAGTGTTTTCTACACTTATTAAAGATTTGACAGAAGATAGACCCAATCGTTCCATGTTTGGACTTGGGACCCATTTTCCGGGAACTGGTGTAGGGTATTATATGGTCGGTCTTGACCGACTATAACTTTCTTACTTGTTTTTCTCTAGCCCAGTGGATTTTTTTTTTTGGCAATTTTACGTCGTTTTATTTACCGTTCTCAGAAACTGATTAGTCCGAGCGATGTCCGTCTGTCCATCTGTCCGTCTGTCTGTCTGTGTAAATGGTGATCACGGCCAAAATATTCCACGGAGATCACTGGAACTTAACATATTTATTGAAAGTTCTCCCAAGAAGTTTGGTATTAAATTTTAGCGATATCGGTTCAGCGGTTCAAAAGTTATGAACGAAAATGTAAGGACACCTCTAAAATATTAGTACATTCAACATAACCTAAAAATACAAAATGCCTTAATTCGTTTGCTGGTTGACATATGTGAACATAATTGAACACAAAATGGTATTTAAACAAGTACGAACATATTTAAAAAAAAAAAAGAAAAAAATCGCATTTTTTTTATACCATTTTTTTTTTTCGCGGAAATTTTTTTTCGAAAAAAAAATTATTTTTTTTTTCAAAAATAATTTTCTCTAAAAAAAAGTTTTTTGCAATAATCGTTTTGAAATTGTGGAAGATATCACTACATTCGGCAAGGCCGAATTTAACTTTTTTATTTGTTTTTATTTCTTTTTTATATTGGAGGGTATAAAAGATTCGGCACAGCCAAATTTACCAATCTCACTTGTTATACCCTACACTCTAGTGTAGAGGGTATATATAAGTTTGTCATTTGTATGGGGTCTAGGACCCCATAAAGTATATATATTTATGATCCTCGATCGAATTTAAGTCGATCTAGCGATGTCCGTCCGTCTGTCTGTCTGTCCGTAGAAAACACGCTAACTTTTGAAAGACTTTACAGAGGCTACTGAAGTTTGGCATATATGTTTGTCATTTACCTGGTCAGGTTGGTATTGAAATCCAGCCAAATCGGTCCAGTGGTTCAAAAGTTATGAGCAAAAGAGTAAATTTCAGCAAGGGTGTTTCGCGAATTTACGAGATAAAAAACACGATAACTTTCGAAAGACAATAATGAGACTACTGAAGCTTGGCATGTATCTTTGCCGTTCCCCGGGTCTGTTTGGTATTAAATTTCAGCTCAATCGGTCCAGTGGTTCAAAAACCTGAATTTCAGATTAGTTTCATCTAAAATGCCACGTGTTTTAACAAGTTTTAAAAGTATTGGTGGTAACTAAACAATGCTTTTCAAACTTGTTTAATTTTAAAGCAACTTGTTTAGTTTTAAAAGCATTGGTAACTTAAAAACTGCACTCGAAAAAAATGTTACACTCAAAAAAAATTTTACACTCCAAAAAAAATTTACACAAAAAAAATATTTTTTTTTTACAAAAATGACAATATTTTGTGTACATACGTACGTGCATTCACTCAGGAATATTTTTACAGTAAAAAAAAACATTACACTCGAAACAAATTTTACACTCAAAAAAGAAAATTAGTAATTTTTCTTAAAAAAAAAAAAAAAATGGCAAAAAAGAGGTTTTTACTCAAAATAAAATATTTCTAATCAAAATTGTTAAGTTTTTCACGTTAAAAAATGTACTACCCTTTAAAAAAATGCATTGTGGAGGGTATTCATAAATTCGGCAATGTCGAATTTAACTTTTCTACTTGTTTTTTTAGTCTCGACTAAAATTTTAAACGAATTTTTTGTCTTAAAATATTTTTTTTTTTTTTATATTTTATTGCTTGTACAAATGTTGTCCTTGTTTTTTGTTGTTAAATTTTTATGTTTTGCTTACAAACAATATATCTAACGATTTCATTTCCAACATTTTCATTTCCTAAAATTTTACCATCAATCGGTTCTACACTCGATATTGATATCTTCATTTACTACCACTGTCATGACATAATACTACCATCCTACATGCTCCACACGCACATATGCTTATCACTTTATACATGTTAAAAAAAAATACCACCCTACTTTTATACGGCTATCTACAAAACAATACCATACTTTTAGCAGAATTGTGGACCAGAAATACAATGGATCGATAATCAACGACCCCTGTTTGGAGTAGCATTGCGTATGGATTCCACCGTACATACGGCTGATCAACATTTACATAATTTCTTTGTACACTGTGAAAGATTGCTAGAAGGTGGTAAAACTTCGGCTATGCCAGCCGAAACGGAAACTTGTAAAATATTAAAAGCTGCCCATGCCATAGATATAACAACACTAATCAATTATTTACCCACTCTACTAAATGAACTTTTCACACTTTTGGTGCATACACAATCCGAGGAAGTGGGTTTAAATATTATACGTTTGCTAATCAATATTATACACATGATTACCGAGGAAGCAGGAAGAAAAGAACTATTAACTTCATATGTTACTTATGTATTTCATGCTCCTTATTATTCACAGAAAATCACTAGAACTGTACATGGTGAATTATGTAAACATTTGCCAACTATTTTACATCCGAATAATACAGATTTCCTGGTGGTAAATAAATTTATGAGATATTCCGGTATATTTTTTGAATTAATTGTCAAAAGTATGGCCCAACATCTATTGGATACTGGGAGAATAAAAATGTTAAGAAATGAAAGATTTCCAAAAGAATTTCCAGAAAGAGTAGAAAATCTGATTAAGGTCTTGATACCATATCTCATATCACGTTACAAAGATCTACCCGTGGAAACACAGCATTTGAATAAGTCTTTGTCACAGTTTGTCCGAAAGGCATTAACTTTTATGGATCGTGGTTTTGTTTTTAAATTAATACGTTATTATATGGAACAATTTTCACCGGGAGATGCTAGAATTCTACAAGAATTTAAATTTAATTTCTTACAAGAAATATGCCAACATGAACATTATGTTATGTTTAATTTGCCATTTGTTTTAAATCCTAAAAATCGTCCACCCGAAATGATGCAACATTTTAATTTAACTGAAGATTTTTGTCGCCAGCATTTCTTGTCGGGCTTAGTATTGATGGAAGTTAAAAGTAGTTTAAATGAGGTAAATAATGTTAGAAGACAGGCGTTGATGGTAATGAAAAATCTTTTGGCCAAACATGAACTAGATGATCGTTATCAAAATCGTGGTCAACTGTCAAGAATAGCTTTACTGTATGTACCCTGGTTGGGTATAGTTATGGATAATTTACAAAGAATAGATGATTTATCGGAAGTTACTACACCAAATGGTCATGTTTATGCTGATTCAGCGTCATATACTCAAAGACTCTCGTGTTCCAGTAGCTATGTATTTGGTAAAGATTCTACCTTAAATTCTAGCACTTCTACGCCGCGTGGTAAAAATCGTGCTACTTTACACATTGATCATCCTAGCCCAGTAAGAGCTTCTGTACATCTTAAAGAAAGTAATTATTTGGCAGCTATAGCTGGTTCAGCCATAACTAATGGTTGTTCAGATTCTTCTCTAAACTCTCTAACAACATCTGATTCACAAAATTCCCAAGATACCACATTAGGAGCTAATGGCACTAATGGTAATCATCCTGAAAATTTCGATGTAGCCTTAAGAAATGGTCATAATCGTTCTATAAGTGTAACTCATGCTACTGTAATGCAAAGATGTGATAAATTTAGCGCCTCAGAAAGTAAAGATCTTTTATTGGGTTTTCTTTTTGTCATTAAACATTTATCGCAAGAACAAATGATTGGTTGGTGGCAAAATTGTAATGAAACTGAAACTCTTAATTTTATGTCAATCTTAGAACTTTGTTTGATACAATTTCGTTATGCTGGTAAGAGGAATCTCAGCATCCATGAAGAATCTAGAGATGCTAGAGCTTTAAGAGCAGCCAAAGCTAGTACTTTACCAGCACGTACTTCACCGGCCACTTTGGAAAATCAACAAAATCTTCATGACACGGGTACTCTTAACCTAACACAAAATCGTGAAAATCTTCTATGTGAAACGGCTAGAAGTCAACAGGCTTTATATGAATCGAATTTAGCTACAGAAGTTGGTATGATTATTTTAGATTGTTTGGGTCTCTTTGCGGTACAATTTAAATATAAACTTATTGATAGTTTAATATTACCCAAACTAGCCCGGGTATATCTAAAGTTTCTTCAATTGGGTCAATCGGAATCTTTATCACGTCATGTATTTGCTGCTTTGCGTGCATTCATCAATAATTTTTCTCCAGCTTTATTCAAAGGTAATGCCATATTGTGTGGTCAAATGGTTTATGAACTTTTAAAAGCCTGTGATAGTCGTCTGGTGCAAATACGTCATGAGTCTTGTGCTGTTCTTTATTTACTGATGCGTAGTAATTTTGAATTTAGTGGCCGCAAAGGTTTAACGCGAGTACATCTTCAAGTCATTATTTCTGTATCGCAAATGATTGGTAATGTTATTGGCTTAAATAATGCTCGATTCCAAGAGAGTTTATCGGTTATTAATAGTTATGCGAATAGTGATAAGGCTATGAAAGGCACTGGCTTCCCAGTAGAAGTTAAAGATCTTACACGTAGAGTGAGGACTGTCTTAATGGCTACTGCCCAAATGCAAGCTCATCATATGGATCCAGAACGTTTATTGGAATTACAATATTCCCTAGCAAACTCTTATGCTTCTACACCGGAATTGCGTCATACTTGGTTAGTAACTATGGCTCGTAATCATGAACAAAATGGTAATATTTCTGAGGCAGCCTGTTGTCATCTTCATATAGCTGCCCTAATGTCAGAATATCTACGTCTTAAGGGTGGTGGTACTATCAATTGGGGTTCTTTAGCTTTTGCCAAAATATCCCGTAATATAAATCGTGATGAACAGGGCCTTAAGCTAGATGCAGGCTCTCAAGATTCCCAGTATACTGAACAAATGCTTTTGGAACAACTTAAACAATGTGCTGTATTTTTGGACTCAGCGGAACGTTATGAATGTTTGGGAGAATTGTATAAACTTATACTACCGATTTATGAGAGAACACGTAATTATAATGATTTGCAAGAGTCCTATGAACATTTAGCCAAGGCTTATGCTAAAATTATAGAAGTCAATCGTTCGGGTAAACGTATGTTGGGCAGATTTTATCGTGTGGTTTTCTATGGAATGGTAAGTTTAGATGCAATGCGATATTTGATGATTTTGTATAGGATATTCTAATAATTTTCTTTAACTTGTTTCAGATGTATTTTGAGGAAGATCATGCTGTGGAATATGTTTACAAAGAACCGAAATTAACTTCTTTAAGTGAAATATCTGAACGTTTGGCTAAACAATATAAAGAGAAATTTGGTGCTGATGTTGTTAAACTAATAATGGATTCATCACCGGTAAGTTGAACCAAAAGAATGCGAAATTTATAAAAAAAATGGGGATGAGTTGGAAATTTTTTATGTTTTCGGATTTTCATAAAATTTGATACAATACGAAAATAGACAAGGAGATTCCGAAAATGCAAAAACATGTTTTGGACATAACTCGACTTATGTTGTTATGTGTTTTTGCCACAGATATATATCCCGTAAAATAACAGTATTTTTTTTTAATTTTTTTTAATGTAGGACACCAAAGAAAGATATAAAGTTGATTTAGGAGCCAATTCGTAGATAACAGTCATACATACATACCTTAATTTTAAGTCAATTTTTTCCACATAGTTGTTGTAGAACATTCAGAAAAATTCAAATTTTGTTTGAAAAACGCCGGGAATATGAAGTTTAAAAATAATAAAATTGGCTTGACAGTCATAGCCAGTCATCAGTGATGCCAACATTTTTCGGGCAAAACGCGCAAAACAGTGACTCAAAAAGCGCTAGATTTTAATAAAGTAAAAAGCGCCAAAAAGCGCTGAAAAATATTTTTAATTTAACGGTTTTAATATAAATTTTTAAAAAATCATTGGGTCTATTCAAGGGCGCTTGAGTTATTTTTGACTCACACTCTCTCACGCTCACGACAGGAATTTTTGAATCACGCACACTCACTCACGAGCATATTTTTTCTACTCACACTCATTCACAATCACGTGAGTAAATTTAAAACAATTCACACTCACGTGCACTCACGAAGCTTTTATTTATAAAAAAAAAAAATTCAAAAACCATAACTCAAAAATCTTTCAAAATTTTCAGCAACATTTAAAATTAAGCGAAATTTTAATTTTTTTTTGTTTTTTTTCGGGACAAAATCTTAAGTTAAGTCAAATTTTACAATTTTTTGTTGCTTTTTTTGGTACGAAAGGATGTATGAATCTATACAAATAAAAATCAATTGTCGTTCGTTGGTAACAGCATCAGATGAGAACGGCTGGACCGATTTGGGCAATTTTTTTTTGAAATGTTCGTCATAGTCCAACTTAGGTTTTTACGTAAAGAAAAATTGACCACGCCCACTTTTACGCCCACTTTTTTCGATTTATCTAAAATCGGAAAACGGCTGCACCGATTTGTGTAATTTTATATTTACATGTTCGTAGTAACCCAATTTAAGTTTCTACTGAAAGAAAAATCGACAACGCCCACTTCTACGCCCACCTTTTCAATTTATCTAAAATCTGAGAATGGCTGGACCGATTTGACAAATTTTTTTTTAAATGAATTTTCATCATATTGCAATGTTTTATACGAAAAAAGAAAGTGACTTCGCCCACTTTGGCTAATTATTGTTGAAAATGTTAGTCATAATTCAACTAAGGATAGTAAAATTTCCCACGCCCACTTTTTTCTATGTATCGAAAAAACTATAACGGCTAGACCGATTTGGTTAGTCCGCAAAAGATTTTTAAGGACAGAAAAATTGTCCACGCCTACTTTTACTGGACCGAGTTGGTGAGATTCAAATACGATTTTAAAGGAAAGTTGTCCACCCACTGTTTTCTTCGATATATATTTTTCTCTATAGAAAAAAAATATATAATAATAAAATATAAATAAAACTCAAATGTAGTTCGTTGTTAATCGCAACACTTCAGAACGCCTGGATCGATTTGGCTAATTTTTTTGTTTTAAATGTTCGTATGGATTATATGGACTATATAATTGTTCGGAAAGAATGATTGTCCTCGCCCACTTTTTTCGATATATCTAAAATAATTTTTTTTCAAAATGTTGTTTTTTTATTTTTAGTACCAAAAGGTACATAAAAATAAAATGTATTTATTCGGCCTTTATATATATATATATATATATTCGATTAGAGTTTTATTCTAGTTCGAGGCCCAAAAATATTTCTATTTATGATATTGTCATAATAGAGTATTTTTAATTTATTGCTTTAAAAAAGTTACTATCTCATAGTATGTCTGTACTGATCAGTTTCATCCCCACTAAAGGAATCTTCAGCAGACTTTAGAGAATCATCGTTGGTCAATCAAACATCAAACCAGACATAATATTTGATATATTTCCCAAGTTATATGAGAAGTACTATTATGAAGGTCCGAAATCTGTTTTCCAACAAAAATAACTCTTTTAAAGCAAAAATTGTATATATTAAATCACCGTCGGTAACTATTAATATATGTGTTGCTGTTATTTTACAATAACAACAGTGCCTAACCAAACAATAGTGTTGGTAGGATAAGTCGTACTAAACTTTGTGTTAAATGTTGTTTTTTTATTTTTAGTACCAAAAGGTACATAAAAATAAAATGTATTTATTCGGCCTTTATATATGTATATATATTCGATTAGAGTTTTATTCTAGTTCGAGGCCCAAAAATATTTCTATTTATGATATTGTCATAATAGAGTATTTTTATTTTTATTTTTTTTTTAAAGCAATGAAAATTAGAAAAACCAAAAACGCAATTTTCTTAGTTCCATATAGGGCTATCCAAACAACCTATTTAGAAATTTACGGGACACATGTTTTTCTGTAGCGGGACATTTGGTGTGGAATGCCTCATATTGGAAAGCAAAAAATATGAATTTCACCATAATTTTTCCATAAGCTTGAAATTCATTTGTTAAATCAATCACTATTTTAATTGACTTTAAATAAGAAATTGATAAAATTTTTGATCAAAATCAAAAAAATTGTTAATTGGAATAAAAATCAATTAATCACCTACAATTTGATGATTGATAAAACAATTTTCTTTATCGGAGGAGTTTAAATTAAAAAATCAATTGAATCCGCGGTTTTGTTGATTGACTTTCGTTTTTTTCTGTGCACCTAGCACGAATTAGTCATCAGAAAAGTTGTATCAAATAGCCATTTGGCATTTTAATTTTTTGTGGACCAAGCCTTCAAAACCAACAATTCTTTTAATTATGGGAAAAGTGTATGGTAAAAGAATATATTTTTTTATTCAAAAATCCAAACATACCATACCATACCAGGGATACCATCAGGTAATGTCAAGAAAGTTGACAACGTTCTTTTTGCAATAAATATCCAAATTTTGCAAGAAATTTCCTTTTCAAACCGGATATGTAAAGTGGACACTCCAGTAAAGAGAACCTGAGGATAAAATTTAAAATCCATTGATTATATCCAAAAATATTTGCAAAAAAGTCAAAATTATGAACCAAATATGCATATTTTTAAAGATACGTTTTTTTGTACCAATTTTAATATTTTTTTGGTAATACATATTGAGAGAAAAAATTTAAAAGACATTTTCTTAAGTATTCCTTCCTTCTGAATACGAATCAGTCATCAGAAAAATTAAATTAAAGTAATATTTTTTCCCCCCAACAAAATTACCTATTTTTTGCAAGAAATCCCGTCTCGATACCATTACGACATGTAAGGAATTGTGAAAAAAAAATCTTGTAGATACTCAAAAAATGAGAACGTGGGTTTGAAATCCAAATTTCGTTGAGTATATCCAGAAATATTTGCAAAAGCAAATATCTAATTTGAACAGGTTTTTTTTCGAATAGTTATAAGGATAAAACCAAAAAAAATACATTTTTAACTTCCTTACAATGTTCTGATGGTATTTCTGTTCTTACGAGGCCGGATTTTTTTTTTTTTCAAAAGTTATGTAACTTTGTAGGGAAGAGAAATAAAAATTCAACATTTATGTACACTTTTTTAATATCAACATAATTCTTGGATTTAGGGGCTTGATTCACAAAAAATTCAAATTCCCATGTCTCTAGAAGGCGATTTAATACAAGTTTTTTATTTAAATTTTATATTTAAATATCATAAAAAGGTCTAATCTTAAAATTAATTAAAAAGAGAGTTTATATTTGAATATTCATTACATTTTTTTGGGGATTTTATATAATTTGTAGGGTATTTTTGGGGATTTCATTTTTCAAATTGGGGACAAGAGCCAAATACTTTCTGGCAACACTGCAAATGATTTCAAATCCTAGGGTATTGTTAACATATGTACAATTTTACCTTACCACACAAATTTTAACGACCACTTTTGTGTTGACAAAATTTGAACTTTTTCAATTTGCCTGACCTTTGACAACTGAAATGGATTTTTCTGCTGATTCCGATTCTGTTATATAATTGTTTCTATCAGCTCGCGTTCGCAAGCAAATCGCTGTTAAAGAGTCGATAAAGTGCGTTTTTAACCAATTTTGCTTGGCTATAATTTCCAAAAAAAAAATTTAGTGCCTCAGTTTTAATCACGATCTTAACTATATTGGATGCCAGGATTCCAAAACTGGCATTAGGTTTTTTCTGGCAGCTTTAGTTTTCGAGTTATTAAAAAGGGCATAAATATTCAGACAAAATTAAAGAGGCCATAAATTTAAAAATTTTATTTTAGCGATATCTCAAAAACTAAAGACGACTCAGCAAAAGTAAGAGCATTTTTGGAATCAGCATATCGAACATACCTAAAATCGTCATTCACTTTTTGGATGTAAGACAAGTGTTGGTAAATATAGACTCCCAAACATGACAAAAATAGCCTATTTTCAAAGTTTCCTTAGGCTTTATCTCGAAAACTAGAGCTGACCCAAAAAAAAACTGTAGCTAGATTTGAAATCAGCTTTCCCCTAATACCCAAAATTAGCTATCAGAACCCGGGCAAAAAAAGTGTTGCCCTGTGTTATAGTTCTAATTAAGTTTTTAAGGTATAAATGAGAAAAGTGTCCCGGAAAAATTGAAAATTCGGGAAAACTATAAAGGTTTGCTTAAACTTAAGACAATTACTCACGAAGGATATGCACAATTTTTTTTTCTGTTGTTCGTAATGACACTAAAGAAGTTTTTAATTTGTACAGCTTGCAAAGTCGAAAACATGATAATTTTTTTTTTTAGTTCCTAAAATATAATTTATAGATGATTGCCTAATCGGGTATTTAAAACCACGCCCACAAATTTTTATAGAATTCATTACCTTATTTAAGGGCTGTATAATTGAAGTGAGACAAAATATAACACTGATCTTTTATTAGGGCCAGCAACGCGGACCGGGCCAGCTAGTAGAAAATAAATCACGTAAACTCACGCAAACTCTTGCAAAAAATCTACGTCTAAAATAAGGATTTAAGACGTTTCTGTTGTAAAATGTAAATTTTTTCTCAAAGTGATTTGTTATACAAAGAAAACGCTAAAGGCGCTGTAATGGCGCGTTTTTAAAAAACGCGCTGAATTTAAAAAAATCGCTTTTTGGGTGGTCAAAAAGCTCTAAATCTAGCGCGAAACGCGCTAAATTGGCATCGTTGCCAGTCATAACTGTGAAGAGGCATGTTATTTTATTTTTGCGCCTAAAGATATGCTACAAAAAATTTACTTAAAATTTTTAAGTAATTCGTAGATGTCAAAAACAGTGTTGCCACTTAAGAAATTCGAAACTACTCAAGGGTGGAGTCAGAATTACTACTGTCCGACCGAATACACCTTTTTTGGCCGAAGCAGAATATTCGGCCCAATTTTCACTAATCGGCCGAAGCCGAATATTAAAAAAAAAAAATATTTTTTTTAAATATGCCTGATAGTAAATGTATTTTATTTTGGTACTTTATTTTTAAAAAAATAGTACTATTTTGATACTTTTTATAAAAGAGTATTATTTTGGCGCTTTTTAAAAAAGTACTATTTTAGTACTTTGTGCAAACAAGTACTATTTTAGTACTTTGTGTAAATAAGTACTATTTTGGTACTTTTATAAAAATTACTATATTGGTACAATGCGTTGGCTGGCCTTCAAGAAGGCATATCGAGGGCCTATATTCAAAACCCTCTATCTTAAAAAACACAACTTTTCAGGAGAGCCAAAAAACTGTTTATTTCGCGTATTGTTAGAGTAATTAAAATTCGACATTCTACAATATTTTTTTAAATCAACTACTGAATCTCACATATAATTCGTTTTTTAAATTTTGCACTATTGGGGATATTATGAAAGATAGAGGGTTTTGTTTCTCAAAAATATTAAGTTCATGAATGAAAATGATCAGATAGAGGGTTTTGTATTTTAATAAAAATGAATTATTATGATTTCATTTATGACACCGGTAAATTTTTAACGTGATTTATTAATGATAACGGCTTATAAAGAATTCCGAAATCGCGGTTTTGGTCCACAGGTGCTGATTTTTGAGACAAAAAATATTTTTTTACCGACTTCATCTTAAAAGATGACAAACTGTTGAGTATGTTATGTAAAAAAAAATTAAAAAATTAAAAACGCAATTTTGGTCCACAGATGCTGATCAGCATCCCGATTTTTAAGATTAAAATTTTTGTTTCATAATGTACACAAGACATCCAAATTTTGAGCGATATTTTTCAAAAAAGTCAAACAAACATTTTGAGAAAAAAATTAGCATCTCTGGACCAAAATCGTGATTTTGGAATTTTTTTGACAAATTCATGTTCAGCATGCAAAAATTAGTATGAAAACATGTAATGCATGATGAAATTATTAAAAAAAATATTTATAAATTAATTATTTGAAAAGATAGAGGGTTTTGCATTCAGAAAAATTATTTGTATAAGAGATAGAGAAAACCAAAAATGCAAATAAAATAGCAAAAAAAAATATTTTTGTTCTGAATTTTACACCATAGATGAGGGTCGTTTTACTGAATATTTTGCCATCAAAAAGTCATTTTCGTGAAAATGGAAGATAGAGGGTTTTGAATATAGGCCCTCGATATGTTGGAGTATATGCAAGATTTTTTCAAAATTTGTTGACTATACCATTGTGGTCCTTATTGCATATATACACGTCCAGTCTTTTTGAGATTTTTTAAAACTGCACATAGGCGTTCTTGAAGGCCAGTCAACGAATGGTACTTTTTATAAAAAATACAGGTACTTTTAGATTAAAAAAAAAACTATCTTAGTATTTACAAAGTAATCTCAATGCAAGTAACTGATAAAAAGAAACTCATCTTAGTTAAATGGTGTCAAATCCCTCAAATAAACCACCTAGTTCAAAGTGAAAAACTATTTTTCAAGGATTTATTGGAATTATAATACATAAAAATGTTTCATTTTAATATAAAATTCAAATTTCGTCACAATTATTGCTAATAGTTTTGTAAAAAATAGATAATTTACAATGTTTTATACTTCAGTTTACATTTTCGTATTCCCGTTTGTTAGATTGGCTGACCCTCCGCCACGAGGTGTTTTTGAAGATAACGTTTCTTTAGATTTTAGACTATTGCTTGTTTTTTCAAGTTTTGTTGAAGATTTTTCTACCGGTTTCGTTAAAGTTATTTTTGCTTTACTATTAAAAGTTGAAGATGACGACCTAAAAATAATATTTAATTTTAGTGATTTAAAAATTTTTAACAAATTATTTATTCACTTCAGAAATTTTTGATCCTTGCAAAAGTGCAATATTGCAACTTTTTTATAAAAAAATTTTTGAATCATATTTTTATTTTTTTATTACCTTCTACATAATGCGTCGTTACAAGAAAATATTCGCAATAGTGATATAATTGCTTCTATTTACAAAATATCAAGCAAATAATGTTGCTACTTTGACATTTCGCAATTTTGCAATAGTAAAATTTCTGACGTTAATTCTATTAGTAACACGTCAGTAATTTTAGTCTTGTAAAAATGCAAAATGTTAAAATTACAACTTTATTTGCTTGATATTTTGTAGCAATATTACAATTTAAATAAAGTGTAAATCTTTTCTTGCAACTACACATCATGTAAAAGGTAATAGACAAGTGTTCAAGTTGATTTATTTATTTTTTTAAGTTGTAATCTTGCACTGTAGCAAGTGTTTAACTTTCTAAAGAGAATACCATTATTCAGGGTATACACTTGAGAAATTTTTGACCCTTGCAACAGTGCAATATTGCAACTTTTTTTTAAAAATGTTTAATGAAATTTTTATTTTTCTATTATCTTTTATATGATGCATCGTTGCAAGAAAAGATTTGCAATTTATTTCTATAGTTATATAATTACTTTTATTTTCAAAATAACAAGCAAATAAAGCTGCAGTTTTGACATTTCACAATTTTGCAAGACTTAAATTTCTGACTTGAATTCTATTATTCTGGGTATTCACTTCAGAATTTTGACCCTTGCAACAGTGCAATATTGCAACTTTTTTTTTTAAAATTTTTTTTTATAAAATTTTTATTTTTCTATTACCTTTAATATGATGCGTTGTTGCAAGAAAAGATTTGCAATTTATTTTAATATAAACACAATTGCTTTTATTTACAAAATAACAAGCAAAAAAAGTTGCAATTTTGTCATTTCGCAATTTTGCAAGACTAAAATTTTTGACGTGAATACCACTATTTTGTTTATATTTTTTATTACCTGTTACATAAACTACTTTTATCTATAGAACTGGTAGATCTAACTGATAAAGTATCTTTAGTTGTAGTTTTAACACTGACATCTCTTTTGTATGCATTTGTGGGAGGTACTAAAGAACTTTTTGATTTTATTTTACTTTTGATTATTCCATTTACGGTTGCTGTAACATTTTTGTTGATTTCCACCTTCTTTGTTTCTAAAGTTGGTTTTATATTTCTAGTTGTCAGGCCGGAATCTTTGACATTATCTTTAGTAGTCGAAGTTGTAATTAAAGATTTTTGAACTGTTGTCGAACTCCTGTTGGGTTTCTGCGTTCCTACTATTGCAATTTTAGATATTTTATTTTGAGCACCTAAACTTGAGAGTTTTCCTTTAACTTTGTTACAAACGATTTCTTTGGGTATTGAATTTGAAGCAACACTATCTTGTTTCCCTCCATTTATTAAGGGTTTTATATTTTTTTGAATTTTATTAATTTTATTGATTTCAGTATGATTACCTACCGCGGAATTCGATTTATCGATGACGTTTTCTAAATTTTTGAAATGTTCCATTTCAAAGCCTTCAGTTTTATTTATAATTGTTTCAGATATTTCTGTTTCTAAAAATTTTTGTATGATATCCGTTGATGATTCGGTTTGTTCAAATTTGCCATTTTCTAAATTTTTAAAAGGTTTAGTTTCATTGGTAATTATTTCAGATATTTCTGTTTCTGAAAATTTTTGTACTTGATCCGTAAATGATTCGGCTGGTTTAAATAAGGGATTACTAGGTTGTATAGAATTCTCACATTTTTTAAACTTTTCCAAAATATTTATATCTTTTAAACTTTCGACTTTTTGTTTTTCTTCGCTTTCTTCAATGGCTAAATTTTCCACCACTTTCGACTCTCCTTTGGGTCGGTCTAATGTCTCCATAGAATACAAATTTTCATCTATAATTTCCTGTAAAATTTCCAAAACACAAGATTTTTTGTCATTAACACTTCTAATATCATTCGATATTCCAATATTAAGTTTGTTTTTAAAATCTTTATTCACATCCACATTTGTTTGATTATAATTTTCCATTCCATCTCCATTTAAATTGCAATTTATTTCCTGTGATCCTCTAATTTCTTCGGATTTATCACTACTTAAATTTTCGTGAATATCCAACTGTTCTTTATTATTAATTTCAAAATCCTCATCAAATTTAAGTCCTTCTTCCCCAAGTTCCACAGCCTTAAAATTCCAATTGTTTCCATTTCTCAAATAAAATGGATAAAATTCCGTTGCGTTAGGATTCAAGTTTGATATAATTTTTACTCCATTTGCTGTAATCATAAAATTTTTTGCTCTGTTTACTGGCTTTGCGATAGTTTCTTCTTGATCTGTTGGTATCTCAATTGCTGTATGTTCATTATTTAGCTCTAGATTCTCCGACATTTCTCTGGTTTTGTATTAAATTTTATATTTTTTTCGATTTTTTTTAAAAATATTTTCATAAAAATGTTGTCTATTTTTGTAAAAGAAAAGTCAATAGTGTTTGAGAATATCAAAAGATTTTTGAAATATTTTGGGAATAGATTAAAACAGGGTGTTGTTTAACAATTTTCAACATTTGACAAATTTTAATAACACTGTTCGACACCAAAAACCTTGCAGTTAATAAAATAACTGTGTTTTAGGTCGGACAAGTGTTTCGGTTCCAGAATTGACCTCGAAAAAAATTAACAATGTCAAAAAAAAGTTCATAAAAAACGAAATAATAGCAAAATATGCAAAAATTTGCATTTTCCACAACATATACAAAAATATGCACTAACGATGCCATTTTAAAGCAAATTCTTTGATTTGCAAAGATATTTGGTTTAAACATGGATTTGCATAAAAGTCCTCTCCTTGGTTATAACGTTCACTTTATTCATCTTTTCTTAAACCAACAGGTTATTGTTAATGATCTCGATTCCAAATTGGCCTATATACAAGTAACTCATGTGATACCGTTCTTTACAAAAGATGAACTCGATCAGCGTCTTAATGAATTTGAACAAAATCATGATGTTGATACTTTTATGTATGAGACACCATTTACTAAATCTGGAGCTGCCAGAGGAGCCGTAGAAGAACAATGGAAACGTAAAACAGTGATAAAAAGTAAGTTTAAACGAAATAAAATAACTAAGAGTCGAGCTTTAACTGTATTTTATTTTTAAATTTCAGCTACTTATTCCTTCCCTTATGTTCTAAAACGTATACCCGTCAAATCTCGAGAAATTATAGAACTCAGTCCCATTGAAGTGGCTATAGATGAAATGCAAACAAAAGTTTCCGAATTGGAAGAAGTTATATTGCCACCAGCAGATGTTAAAAAACTACAGCTACGACTACAAGGTAGTGTAGCCGTGCAGGTAAATGCAGGACCATTGGCATATGCCCAGGCATTCTTGGAACCAAAAGTTATAAATAACTTTTCTGTGGATCGAGTAGAAGATTTAAAAGATGTTTTTAGGTAAGAGATAAGAAAACTTAACGACTTTTTATTGCTATGTCTACTTTTTGGGGGCATGGATAAAGAAAGTTAATAAAAATAAAGATGTAATCGTTTTGTTTACAAATTTCACGTGGGAAGAATAGAGTTTTCAAACATGCTCTCTCTTCTATTTCCAAAAATTTTTATGATAGAGAATAATATATTTGTTTTTTGTTTTAATTTTACAGAGATTTCATTGGAGTTTGTCACACTGCCTTACAATTAAATGGCCGCATCATTAGCAGTGACCAAAAGGAATATCATAATGCTTTAAAGGAAAACTATCAAAAGCTATGCCAAGAATTTAGTGAACTATTAAATGAACCCTTCCAGCCCTTGGATGAAAGTGCCAATAACACACATCGCAATAGCATGGCCTTATTTAATGCCATAAGTGGAACTTCAAATAATTCAAGTACTGCCTAAAAAAACTCAACTAATGCCACTAAATCTTCTTCCTATATCTTCTTCTACTTAGTAGTAGTTTAAACGAGAACAAAAAACCAAAAATAAATTTCAAACGTAGTTTGTGTCTATATCTCTATGTCTCCCTATATATGTGTATCATCATCACCATCTATGAATGTGTTACTAACAAACGTAAATTAAATTTAGTATAATCTTTAATCTAATTTCATTACTAATAGTGTCCGGAAAAAGGTAAAAACATTTTTTAGAACAAAGCTGAAGCCGATAAATGGGCAAAATACGAAATAAATAGATTAGGAAACAGTTTATACCTATATGTAGAAAAATTCTTATAGATTCGGTAGAAATGACGTAAGGATATTAACAGTTTAAAAATATAATTTGAAAAGAAATATGCATGATTTTTTAGCTTCGTCAATGCAAGCGATACCTTCAATAGTTGCACACCTTTTGCAATTGAAATTTAAGAAATACTAATTGGAATCTAAAAACCATTTTATATACATAATTGGAAATTCTTAAAATATCAAAATTGTTTTATTCGACCTTTAAAATATTATATTTTGAATAGGTTTATTTTAGCTCGAGGTCATTTTCTTTACAAATTACACCATGATATTCTCATAAAATATTTTTCAAGAAAATTATTTTTTTGTTATAAATTTATTTATGTTTGTCATTTATTGCACGACTTAGCCGACACGTGTTTCGATATCGTAAAGATCTTTTCTAGACTACAAGTAGCATAGAGAATTTAAATGACAATTGCTATTGTCCAAAATCAAAATATTTACACATATTCAACTCTACATTCATTGAACATCAGAAGAAGAACAATTGTATTATCTCATAGTTCGACACAATTGTCAAACAACCAACAAAAAAATAATATTGCTAAATAGTCTTGACAAGATCCTGACGAGATCGAACCATGTGTCGGCTAAGTCATACATAAAATGACCGACATAAATAAATTAAAAACAGAAAAATAGTTTTCTTAAAAATTATTCTATAAAGAATACCACAGTGTAATTAGTAAAGAAAAATTACCTTGAGCTAGAATAAACATACTCAAAATATAATTTATATAATTTATATTTAGATAAGATAACTTAAGTCAGCAAAAAACAGTAATTCCTACCAAAAACTTGGTAAAATTTTTGTAAAACTCTTTTGAAAATCGATTTGTTGAAATTTATAAACATTAAGGTGTACCTTATGTTGCTGTTTTCGATTTTCCAAAATCGGAGCCCTATTTTGTGTGAGGTTAGGAGGGTAAACAAAATTTTGACAAAAAATATGAGTTCGATCGGTTGGAAATTTCTGTGCCGCACTCGCATTTAAGTTTGTGAGAATGCAATTGGTGCAAAATGAAAACTAAAAAAACAAGTAAGAAAATTATAGTCGGTCAAGACCGACCATATGATACCGTGTTTTCCGGAAAATGTGTCCCAAATCCAAACGCGGATCGATTTAATTTGTGTAGAAACCACACAACAACAAAATTTGAGTGGAATAGCCTTATTTGTGATGCCAACCGATTTGACTAATATCGGGCGAAATTTTTTTATTGGGTTTTAATTCCAAAGTTGGGCCCGAATCAGCAGAGTTAAACCCGAATAATTGAATCATTCATTTTGGGAAACTAACTAACAAGGGAGGTCTTTCACAGGGCCCCACCGATTGTCCTGAAACGTTGATATGGGGAAGGTGTTTTTTAATAGCTGCCCAATCTCACATTTAGGGGATCAAAGGGGAGGGAAAAAATGGGATTTTTTAGTTTTTTTTTGAGGATTTTTCACAATTCTTCAAAAGAAAGGTTTTTTTAATGCCTATCCAATCGGTCGTGTCCAAATTCGTCTTCGTTAAGTCCTCATTTTTAAAAATGTAAAAACTTTGGGGTAGTTTATATGGAGAGATATATATGTACGACCACCAAAATCACATATAATTACACTACTGAACATTTTGAAAAAAACTTGATGCGGCTGGGACGCAACCTCATACATTTAATTACAATTGTTCTAGTGATCACAAATCTGGTCTCCAAACTTTTCAATTAAATCAGGTTTTTGAGAAAATGTAGGTAAAAGTTCAAAAAAATCGGGGTTGTGAGCATTTTTGACAACTCATAGCGAATGAACCCGATGTGATAGCGACTTGAAAATAAATCGAGCGTAAAGCCTAAATATTGCTCTTATACCCAATTCGCACCTGAGGGGAAATCTCGTTCGAATGAGATTTTGATCACATGGTTGTGTATGAAATGATACAGACCATATGATCGAAATCTTGATCGAACGAGATTTCACCTCAGGTGTGAATAGGCCTTTAAGGATGCTAAACTCATTTGGTCAGTCACCTTAAACCTTACGGCACCAATTGTGTCTCAATAATGTCTTATTCCAAAAAACGATTTTTTCCACTACAAATAATATGAAAAAAAAAACTTTATGCGAATGGCACGCCACATTATACACATGATAAGAATTATTCCCCTGGTCACAAATCCGGTCTCCAAACTTTTCTATTACATCAAGTTTTAAAAAAAACGAGTAAGGTCGGATAACTCAATGAAAAGTTAGCTGCTAACTGCCGATTTAACGGAGCCTTATGTCAAAATTTGTATGAAAAAGTTAAATTTAACGGAGAGTTATTTTATAACGGAGCATTGAGTAATCCAGCCTAACTCTTTTTTATACCCTCCACTTAGTGATAGATGGTATATATAAGTTTGTCATTCCGTTTGTAACTCATCGAAATATCGATCTGGGACCCCATAAAGTATATATATTCATGATGCCCGATCGATTTTAAGACATTCTAGCGATGTTCGTCTGTCTGTCTGTCTGTGGAAAATGCTGTCACGAACAAAATATTGCACAGAGAGGACTGAGACTTAACATATTTATTGAAAGTTCTCCCGAGAAGTTTGGTATTGCATTTGAGCGATATCGGTTCAGCGGTTCAAAAGTTATGAACGAAAATGTAAGCACACCTCAAAAATGTCAGTACATTCAACATAACCTAAAAATACAAAATGCTTTAATTTGGCTTCTGGTTGACATATGTGAACATAATTAAACACCAAATGGTATTTAAACAAGTACGAATATATTTTTTGACAAAAAAAAAAAAAAAAATGGCGGATTTTTTTTTATCAAAATTTTTTTTCGTCGAAATTTTTTTTTTCAAAAATTTTTTTTTTTTTTTTTCAAAAGTAATTTCCTTTTAAATAAAGTTTTTTGCAATAATCTTTTTGAAATTGTGGAGGGTATCACTATATTCGGCAAGTCCGAATTTAACTTTTTTACTTGTATTACCTTATTTCCATTTGCAAGTTTCAGGACAATCGGTGGATGCCCTCTAAAACCCCTCCCTTGTTAGTTAAGAATAATTCGCAATTTCATACATTTTGCTCTATCTCGCTTAGTTTATAAGATATAACCAACATTTTTTGAGATAGAGCAATATATATGAAATTTTTGTTCTAGCTTTGCTAGATTGTGAAATTGCGAATAACTTCTTAACTAAGCTATATACAAGCAAAAATTTGGTATTTTGGTTATATCTTAAAAACTAAGGGAGGTGGAGCCAAATGGATGAAATTGCACCCACGAAAAATAATTTGTGAAAAAAATGTTTTAATGAAAGAAATTTTTTTTTGCCCAGTACACATGTGCCATTCTTTAGCCTGAAAGAATATAATACAAAAATGATTCACGATATTTTTCCATTTTTAAGCATTTTGCGCATGTTCCATGAACATTTGACAACCCCTAAAGAAATTTTATAAGGAAAATATTTGTAAAACATTTTAATTGTTAATTATTTACCTCATATTTGTAAAGGTTCCAAAGTTTTAAAACTACAATTGGGTGTCTCTGTATAGTATCGCTTCCCCATTTTCTTTTCATGGACTGGTAGTGGTGGTATGTCTTTTTTAATGTAGTATAACGGGAAATTGATAAGAAAATATGTTGTACTGTTTAATTAATCATGAATTTTCTTTAATTTTTGTTTTTATTTTAGGTTTTGCAGTTTTTTAAAACCAAATTCATTGTATACATTTGATTATTATTCAACTTTTAATAAAATGAATCCATAAACCTTTATTTATTCCTGCCTTTCCAATCCCATGACTAATTCTCACAACGCAAATGCAATTATTTTTTTTTTTTTAATATTTTCTATAAATTTTTTTAATAAATAATTTTCTATAATTTGTATTATATTATAATTTTAAAACAGTTAAACTGTTAATATATTTCGTTATTATGAATTTTTGTTAATTTTTTATAAACTACTATAAATTTTGCATTTAAGTTTCTATTTTAAGTGTCCAAATATTAAAAAAAAAAAAAAAAAAAAACTCATGAGTTCAATCAAAATCAAGAAAAAGTAGATATTAAAAAAAATAGGACGATTTTTCAGAATTTATCAATAAATCATAACAGACGGGGATTTAAGTAAATATCAAAAAATGACATTTTTTATATGAAACTAATTAAATCTTGTGATATATTTAGTCACTGACAATTTTATAAAGGGGCCCATAGTTAAAATTCAAAATTAAGGGTGATTTACACGATGACTTTCAAGAGCCATAACTTACCATATCTAATATATATTTCCCAGTAATTGGGCACAATTTGTTAATTTGAAATTTTCCCAAAAAAAACTGTTTCAAATTGTTAATCACAATGCTGGGAAATAGTAGGCAAGTGTAGTCATGGGAAGAAAACGTGTAAATCGGGCTTTATGGATCAAAATTTCGAATACCCCAAAATTGAACAAATAATTTTTTTAACACTTTTTTGAAAATTGTATCAGTACTAACTAGCAACTTATGTTGCTCGTGTCGAGTTTTCAAAATTTTATTGTATTTTGAAAAAAGTCATCTCCGCTCCTAATCTTTTTTGAAAGAAAGTCATCTCCACTCCTAATCTTCTTTTCTTAATCTCTTATATTTAAGTCTCCCTTAAACGATTATCTTAAAAAAAAAAAAACTATAAAAATTAAATCATATTTTATATAAATTGTTAAGTGTCTTCTTGAATATTCATACATTAAATATATATTTACATACATCTAAATATTTAACAAAATTTATTGCCTTTGTTTATAAACAAATTTCTATTATAGTAATTATTTTTAATGTATCGCTTATTTATATATTACTTATCTAATTACCTATATGTCTGTATATTTTATAAAATATTATTTTGACGTTTATATTTATATTAATATGTTCAATTAATTTGAAATGTAACTGCAAAAACTACCAAAGTATTTAAACTTCATTAAAAAAAATATTTAAAAATCAATCGAAATATTCTAATAATCGAGATATTAGTTACTAATGTAGATTTTTTTTTGTGTTACAAAACAAAAAAATAACGAAACACAAAATAAATTTAGAAATCGTCAAATATGTCTTACGTTAATAAATGTTAATAAAAACAAAATGGAGTTTGATTTTTATTTAATTGTGATTTTAGGTGGGAAAGTAAAACATGAATTTTGGCTTTTTTTTAACAAATTAATAAAATCATCTTAAAAACATAACAAAAACCCTTGCGAAATAATGTAAGAGACAAAAAAGTTGAAAGAAAGTATGAGGTGAGGTTGAGATTGCTAGAAATAGAATTGTAGTGTTGGAAACTGTCAAAATTTATTCTGTAGAAACTATAAATATTCACATATATAAAAAACAGTTTTCATTAACAAGACAAACCGACATTTAAAATCCTACTGAAGATGACACTAACTGGGGTGTTTGAAACCGGTATAGGAAATACCAGAAATGTCTATAATTTTTAGAAATTCAATTTTTTCTTCTGCATTTTTTCAACTTGAACCCTTATAACAAACATAATTAGAGCCCGTGCTCGATCTGTACTTACAGAAAAAATCAAATAAAAACCATTATAATTGACGTTCTTAACAAATTAGTGTGATAAAAAGCTCCCATCTATGTGACACCACAGTAATAAATTATGTAATGCCTTAAACTATGCTATAAAAATTTAGAATAATAGACAAGCAACATTTGTTGCTAGTTACTAGAGATGCCAAACGACAAATTCCGAAATCTCCGGATTTTTCAGAATTGAAAAATACTGAATCACGGGATTTCTTTTTTCCAATCCCGAGATTTTCTGGTATTGACAAATTCCAAAAGATGCCGCGATTTTGGAATTTTTTGTCAAAGATCGGAATAAAAATTAACTATTTCCTCAGTATTTGTCATTCGATTGATACAACATTTATATCGTTTGAAAAGTCTTTTAGGGGGTGGGGGGGGGGTCCATTTGTATGGGGGGAAGTTGACCTTTTTCAGTTTTTTTACGATTTACACCTATTTACTCAAAATTATTATAGGCATATTAGGTATTCAAAGGTATTTAAAAAACCTATCTCCTGGTGCTAACAGCGCGCTGCAGCGTGCAAAAGAGTTATTATTTTTCGACTTATTAAAAAAATGTTAGACAAACTTTCATTTAAAATTAATTTGAGCCAAATTCGACCATTTTAACCCGTTGCGTCGTTCAGTCAAAGTTTTGGTATTTTAGAAAATTTTAAACAAAAACTCTAAATTTTGATCGAATGGCGCCATGGATTAAAATGTTTGATTTGGCTCAAGCTCTATGAAAAAGTAAGTGGAAAAAAATTTTGAGACATTTTTTTTTTAAATTTCTTGAACGTAGGAAAACTCCGCCATTTTTGGAAATTTATTGACAAATTTTAAATGGAGATATCTCAAAAACCGCTCAACCGATTTCAGAATTTTGTTGATACTCATATTTAGCATACCAAAAATTAGTAAAAACAATGTGCACTCAAAATAAAACATCTTTCCAACATGGGCGGGTACAAGGGGGGGAAGGGGAAAATCCCCCCAGACCAAATTTCATACAGAAAAAAAGAGGAAAAAATTAAAAAAAAGAAAGAAAATGAAAATGAAAGCAGAAAAAAAATTTGTTTAAAAAAATTTTCCGAAGGAAAAAAATCTCAAAATGCGAAAATTTATAATAGAAAAAAATCAGAAAATTTTTATAAGGAAAATTTACAAATTTTTAAAGGAAACATTTTAAAATTTTTTAAGGAAAAATGTGACTTAGTCTGAAAATTTTCTGTGAAAAAATATCGGTCAAGTTGATTATGAATTTTAGTACATATAAAAAAAATTACTTAGAAATTTTGTTTATATAAAAAATTTTTGTCTACCCGAGTAAAAATTTGTATATGGTGCAATATATAATGATATGTAACACAATATATATTTATACGCAATTTGATCCGAATAATGGTGGATGTTTTTGCATTAAAAAAGATCAACTTGTATAAAATATAATCTGATTTCATCCGAGTTTTGACCAGACATTGCCATATATTGGTGGATCTAATTAGATCTAATTGCATAAAAACATATAAAATCCTGGTGTTTTTTGGTTTGGGTTGAGATACACCACAGGTCAACGATACATTCACCAAACATTAAATTTTCTAAAACAAAAAAATGTTTGGGTACGCTTCGAACCAGATAGGTGATATACATAACCCTAACAAGAAATGTTTAGGAACATTTTAAAAAGTTTCTTATCCCGAGTAAAAAAATTGATATGACACAATATATAATTTAATATGGGTTCGTGTCTATTTTGATATTATCTTATACGAAAAATGGTTTCATAAGATTTGATCGAATAATATCTAATAATATCAGTTTATATAACTTTATATCGACTTTGATACGAGTTTTGGTCTAATCCAATGATATACAATTATATCCAATTATATTAAAATTTATACAATTTTATAAATCGGATGTTTTTTTAGTTTTTAATAAAAAGTTAAAAAATTTAAATAATAAAAATAAGTTGTTCTTGAAAAAAACTTAGAAAAATTTAAAAAAATGGAGTCATGTTAAATTTTATATAAAACACTTAGAAAATATTTTCAAAAAAATTTGTCCTTGGAAAAACTTAGAAAAATTTACAAAAATGGAGTCATATAAAATTTTATATAAAACACTTAGAAAATATTAGCGATAAAAAAAAATGTTCCTTGAAAAAAAACTTAGAAAAAATTTAAAAGATGGAGTCATATAAAATTTTATATAAAACACTTAGAAAATATTCGTGATAAAAAAGTGGTGCTTGGAAAAATCTTAAAAAAATAAAAAAATATGAAGTCATATGAAATTTTATATAAAACACGTTGCAAATATTTGCGATAAAAATATGTTCTTCGAAAAAACTTAAAAAAATTAAAAAATAATGGAGGCATATAAAATTTTATATAAAACACTTAGAAATTTGGAATGATGCATGGGGCCAGATGTTACAACATAGTTATGTATGGCGATATCTTAAAAAAATCCCACATCAAAATTTATTATATAAATATATCTTGCAATACATAGTGTCACACATGATCATATATGAAATAATATGACTATATAAAAGTATATAAGATCATATTAAATTATTTTTACTCGGGATACTTTGCCTAAAAAAATTAGAAAATTTTTGGTTAATTGTAAACATATATAGGTTTATATGGAACAGCATAAGCTATATATAATTTTATGTTAAATTATACAGAAAAAGAATTTTGTATTGACCCTCATATAATTTTATATAATTATATCAACCGTACACCTTTTAATCCGAATCATGATTAAATTATATATAACTGCATATGATTGCATTTAAAAAATTTAGAAAATATCCCACGGGATATATAATTATATATGATATATTATGTTTGTATCAAATTATATATTATTATATATGTTTATTTTTACTCGGGTACTAAAAACACTGGATCATGGGATCAAAATTGTTATAATAATTTTATATAAGAATCTGAAAATTTTTGTTTGGAGAAATGATTCAGAAAGTAAAAGTGTTGAATGTCCGTAAATCTAAAATTTTTTTAGAAATGAAAATTTGATATTTATAATAGGCCTTTTTTGTTGGCAAACTTTGATTGTTACCATGCATCAAAACGAAAAAAACGACACCTTAACTTCCATAAATTTCTCAATTTAATTTAGCGTCGTTTGGAATAGTTTTGTAAAATATTACACATTTTCGATGAAATATTGATAAAATTAGTTTATTAGACGCAATTTAGCTTGAAAGCAACACAAACACATTTATCTTTTTTATTAATACTAAAGAGAGATATTAACAATAAGAGAATCATTCACAATGTATGCAAGTTAATGTTTAACTTCTAGAATTTTCAGCGTTAACACTAATGTGAACTTTGTATGGTAAAACACTGATAATTATGCCAACAAAAAACGCCTAATAAAATAAATAAAAAAATTGTCTTAGAATATAAATTTTGCTATAAGAAATGGGCCGAATTTTTAAATACATAAGATGAAAAATGTGACTCAAGCGTTAATTTTACTTACATTTTATTTGAATTTGGGAATTCTTCTATAAAAATCCGTAAAAGAAAATTGAAAAATTTGTCTTTGTGAAAAATCTGAACCTTTTCTATAAAAAAAATGTCTCGGAATTTGAAAATTATTCTTTAGGAAAAGGTCTTAGATCTAAGACTTTTTCTATAGGAAAAAGGTCACAGAATCTGTCACTTTTTCTATAGAAAAAGGCATAAAAAAACTCTAAAACTTTTGACATCCTTAACCATTTTGTTTTTCGTATTTTTGTAGAATTTCCAAATTCTAAAAGTCTCAGAACCTAAGACTTTTTCTAAAGGAAAAAGGTCTCAGAATTTGAGAATTTTTCTAAAAACGTCTCAAAATTTGAGACTAACTGTGCGATTCGCTATCTCGATCGAAGTGAGTGACTACAAAATTTGTACGTAAATCAAAAACAAAAAACTCAAATTTGTTTTTGTTTAACATACAAAATTTCTAGTCACTCACTTTGTACGACATACTGAATCAGGGCATTATTTATAGAAAAAAGGTCTAAGAATATCTAAATTTGAGACATATTTTAAGCAAAAAGGTCTCAGCATCAACATTTTTTTTTGTTGAAAAGAAGTCTTAGAAGTTGAAACTTACACTCAAAAAATTATGTTAGTAAAATCAACTGAAAATGTCAGTTAAAATAACTACTTTGTAAGTTGTTTTGGGGTCAACTACTTTTTCAGTTAAATCAACTAACAATGTTAGTTATTTTAACTGACAAAAAACAACTGACTTATGTAGTAAAAACTACTTACATTTGTAGTCAAAACAACTAAAATGTAGTAAAAATAAAATAATCAATAAATATTTTTTTTTTCAACAAATTTTTCAGAAAAAAAATTTGAAGACCAAATTTTTTCAAAGTTTTTTAAAAAAAAAAAAAGTTGTAAAAAAAAAAAACGAAAATTTATTTTTATTTTTTGGAAAAAACTGAAAATTTTTCAGAGATAAAAAAATAAAATTAACTACTTTTAATAACTGTTACTACATCACAGTACTTTTTTGTTAGTTATTCAAAAAAACCACTTAAAATAACTAACAGAAATAGTTGTTTGATATTTTTCATACAAAAACAACTGACTTTGTAGTTGAAAACAACTAACTACTGTAAAATATACAAACAACTAACATGTAGTAACTTACATAATTTTCTGAGTGTACTCAATTGGAAGGAGGTCGCAGAATCTGAGACTTTTTCTATGGGAAAAGTCTCTTAGAATGTAAATTTTTTTCTATAGGAATAAGGTCTCAGAATCTTAGAATTTAAGAGTTTCTATAGGAAAAATATATCAGAATCTGAGACTTTTTCTATAGGAAACAAGTCTCAGAATCTTTGACTTTTTCTATAAGAAAAAGGTTTTAAATATATGGGACGTTTCCTTTAGACAAAAAAAGTTCCAGAATCTTAGACCTTTTTATTAAAAGAAAAAGTTCTCAGAATCTGATACATTTTCTATATGAAAAAAGTCTCAGAATCTGGGAATTTTTCTTTAGGAAAGGGTTTCAGAATCTGAGACTTTTTCTGTAGGTAAGGGTCTTAGAATCTGAGACTTTTTCTATAGGAAAAGGTTTCAGAATCTGATACTTTTTCTGAAGGAAGAAGGTCTCACAATCTGAGACTTTTTATAAAGGAAAAATTTCTGAGAATCTAAGACTTTTTCTATAGGAAAAAGGTCACAGAATCTGTCACTTTTTCTTTAGGGGAAAAAGTGTCAGAATTTAAGACTTCTTCTACATAAGAAAAAGCTCTCAGAATTTGAAAATTTTTCTGTAAGAATAAGGTCTGAGAAGCTGAGACTTTTTCTTTATGAATAAGGTCTCAGAATTTGAGACTTTTTCTAAAGGAAAATTGTCTGAGAATAACAGACTTTTTCTTAAGAAAAAAGGTTAATTTTTGCAGTTAATAACAGAGATAACTAAATATTTCTGTTAGATTAGCGAAATAATTTGCTGATTTCTGTTATTTTCTAAAACTAATTGACAGGGAATTTAGTTAAAATATTTATTTTAAATTCGTACTGAAAGTTGTTTTACAGATTTTTTGACAGAGTTTTTCTTCTGAGTTTACGCAAGATATTTTTATACCCTACACCACACTGTGGTACAGGGTATAATGAGTTTGTGCTGATGTTTGTAACTCACGAAATATTGGTCCTAGACCCACTTTTAAGTATACCGATCGACTTAGAATCACTTTTTGAGTCGATTTAGCGATGTCCGTCCGTCCGTCTGTCCATGTAATCGGTGTAAACACGATACAGGTAGCAATTTTTAATCAATTGACTTAAAATTTGAAACTTAAGCCTCTTTTGGCCCAAGGACGAAACCTATTGAAATTGAAAAAAAATCGGTCCATATTTAGACCTAGCCCCCATGCAAAGGTCCTCTTTAGTTTTGACTCAAATGACTCTAATAGCCGCATTTTAATAGGTATTACCACACAAATCACCATTCCGAATTTTAAAGAAATCGGATCAGTTCTTCTTGTAGCCCCCATACAAACCACCTTCCCGATTTTCACATAAATCTCTCAAATTTCATGAAAATAGAAAATATTTAATTAATATTCAGTTTGTGTATGTTAAACGCGTACTTTGATAACGTTATCAAATCTGATTATCATCGGACCATTTTTGGACTTAGGTCCCATGTGAAAATTTCGCCCGATATTCAGTTGAAGCGGTTTCTTGTCCACTCAAATTTGATTAGTGAGTGCTTTTTTGTTAAAGATTTGACAAAATATAGATTTAATCAGTCCACGTTTGAACTTTGGACCCATTTTCCGGGAAACTTTGGTGTAGGGTAATATATGGTCGGTCTTGACCGAATATAATTTTCTTACTTGTTTTTATTTACATATTCATTTTTGAAAAATCTAAAGTTAAGTTAATTCTAGGATTTATTATTTCCCTTTGTACTAAATTTTAATTAAAACGCAAAAATTTTGTATAATTTTGTTTTATTTAAATAAATGCATTTTTTTAATGAATTTTGAAGTTATTTTCAAACCAGAAATAATTATAAATGTGATGATTTTGTTTTTTTTTTTACTAACGACAACAATTTTTTTATACATAAGAAAAAAATCCATCCATATCAAAATGAATTTCGTATAACATAAAATATATGATTAAACAATAACAGATTTTTTTATAAATTATTTTTTTTTGTTTTACTCACATTTTTTTTTTAAATTTAAACTTAAAATAATTTTTTTTTGTTTCATTTTACTATAAAATAGAGACATATTTTTTGATGATGATTGTTTGAAATTTTTCGAAATAACAAGTACACGAAATCGACATCGAAAAGTCTAATATATATCCATAGATCAGAAAGAAGGAAGTAGAGGGGATTAACACATGACAAAATAACATTCAAATATCAAAAGTATTTTTACAGACGTAGACCGGCATTACGTGAGCGTACAAAATTCAAAAGTTCATCAGAATCTTCACACACAAATGGTTTAAGATGATGACAAGCAACATCGTGCCATTTAACGCCATCATTATAGAAATTATTTAAAATGGAGAGACAAGATTCATCATTACCCTGGGCAGCTTCACGATTATCAGGTTGAGCTTGATTATAACCGCCAGTAGAAGACCAATCGCCGGTGTTACGTTGAGAGGTGGGACCAATTTTAGCACCCGAACCGGACCAGAACCAACCATTTTCATTTGGTGGTTGTAAATCGGGACGATCACAGCCAGCAAAATTACATTTACGACCAGAAGTCCAAATATAACGAACATTACCGCGAGCTATACGTTGTTTAACAAATTCATTTTCTTGAGGTGTTTCCAAAGACACGGCATCCATACAATGACGACGGCAAATGTTACGGGCATCTAACCAATCAACTTCTAAGCTACGGGTGGGAGCATGTTCCCAACTGAAGAAGTAGGAATGGGAAACACCACGAGCATCACGATATGAGGCATGTCGAACACCTGAAATTAGTTTTTTTTGGGGAAAAAAATTTGGAAATTATTAAAAGCGCTAAACTTCTTCGGTTACTTAAATTTGCGTGTTATGAATTTAAATTATGTCTGCAAAATTTGAACACCATTTACAGATGTAATTCGAAAAATATCAATGGTATTTTGAAGATTCTCCTTGTAATTTGAAGATTTTTTTTTTTTAATTTTAATCAACATTCAGTGTATGTCCCTTAGAGGTGTCCTTAAAAACGAAAATCACCTTTTTATACCTGGTAGGGTCCTATATTGTTCTTTAGTATCTAAAAATGAGTGAGCCAAAATTTAGGGACAATCGGCTAAAAATAACTCGTGCCGAAAATGGATTGAAGTTTTGGGACATTCTTATAAGAACGAAAAACTCGTTTTTTCTAGTTTTTGGAAAAACATTGGTATTTGATATTTTTTGTTAAATTTTTTGTGAAATAATATGAAAATGGTACTAAATTACCTTTTCAAAACGACTAATAAAATTAAAATCGGATGAAAAATAAGCATTTTACGCATACATGCCCCAGACCATTGTATGGTTTTTAGAGCCAGAATTTTAAAATTTTCAAAATTTTTAGGCAAAAAAATAGTAAAAATTTAATTTTACTTTATGATCAAATTGAAAACATGTTTAAGATTAAAAATAGCAGATATGGTAGTCAAGTTTTTTTTTTATTTGGCGCGGGTAGTGATAAAATTTCCGCGGATTCCAAATAAAATGCTTTTTTCTACAATAATTAAGCAAATTTTTGAAAATTTGTGCTCTATTGTGCGGATCGAAGTGTAAAACGTAAATTCTGTAACTTTTGAGAAATCGGATATATGCAGATATTTTGTATTATAGAAATGTATAACGTCTCAAATTTGTCATTTCACCTCGACGAAAAGGGGTTAAAGATGCCCGAATTCTCAAAAAATTTACAGAATTTATGTATTTCACTTCGTATAATACAATACAGAAAATTGTTTCCCATATTTGCTAAATTATTTTAGAAAAACTCATTTTCTTTGGAATCCGCGGAAATTATATCACTACCCACGCCAAATGAAAAAAAAGTTAGACTACCATATCTGTTAGTTTTTATCTATAACATGTATTTAATATAATTATAAAGTAAAATTTAATTTTTTTTATTTTTTTGCCTAAAAATTTTGAAAATTTTCAAATTTTGGCTTTAAAAACCATGCAATGGTCTGGGGCATGTATGCGTAAAATGCTTATTTTTCATCCGATTTGAATTTCTTTAAGCTTTTTGGAAAGGTAATTTATTACCATTTTCATATTACTTAACAAAAAAATTAACAAAAAATAGCATATACCAATATTTTTCAAAAAACTAGAAAAAACGTGTTTTTTCATCAGATAAGAGTGTCCCAAAACTTCAATCCATTTTCGGCACGAGTTATTTTTATCCGATTGTCTCCAAATTTTGGCTCACTCATTTTTAGATACAAAACTACAATTTAGGACCCTACCACGTATTAAAAAGTGATTTTGAAAAATTACCTTAGTCGTTAGGACACCTTTAATGTCCCTACTAATGCAGTGCATTGTGTTGATATCAGGAAAATAGCTTATGAGGAAGTGGAAAGTGAGAGTAGTGTTTGTGGACATTTCACTTTAACTTTTCTACATTGAAGGAAACTGGAAAGACTTCTGAGCTCACAAAAAGAAATTTTCCAATGAACGACTTTCATAGTATTTATGAACAAATTCATAAACTTTTGCATAGAATTTATGAATTAATCAGAATATGTGAAATTTAAAACTATTTAAAATTTATTTTATAATACTATAAAAAAGTTCAATAATTCAATGAAAAAGTTCATAATTTGTATGTATTTGTTCATAAATACTATGAATTTCGTTTATTGGCAAATATTTTTTTTCTGTGAGGGGAGTTTATTCCAAATACGGCTATTACGATTGATAAACCAACCATTTCTGTAATGTGATGTGCTATTAACTGGACAAACGACAACAAACGGACGTGATCTACTACGACTTTATTTTCTCCAAAATGATGAATCGAATGACTTTAACGTTCCGAAAGGAACTTCAACAGGTCCTCCTTAGAACGAGTTCTGCGAAAACCATGTCGATCACTTTAAAGAAAGTTAGACACCAGCTACTTTACAAGATGGCAATTTATTATGCTCTTCATCACCTTCGAGAGCGCAGAGCATATTGCGATTGGGCGGTAACTGTCAGGGTTGTTAGCCGCCCCCATTTTAGGCATTGCATGTACATTGGCAACTTTCAAACAAGCGGTAAAGAATCCGCAGGTTAGCATGTGAACGTGCTAACGTCGAATAGCACTGTTGCAGCATCAGTTTTAAGATCCGCAAGAACCCTTTTAATTTCACGAACTCGAAGTAATCTGTTGGGCATAGTATGGGATATCCTCTCGAGTTCGGATAGAGGTTTATTGCTTTCCGACAAGAAATAATTTCTTGCAAAGTTTCAATGTTCATAACTCTTCATGGATTCTAAATGTTTATCCATGATCCTCGATATGGAATTGGAAATTCGAATTCGAAAAGATCAATTGCAATTTGAAAACAAGTAAGAAAGCTTTAGTCGGTCAAGACCGACCATATGAAACCCTACACCAGTGTTTTCTGGAAAATGGGTCCCATGTCCGAACATGGACCGATTGGATTTGTCTTTTGTTAGATCTTTATTTAGTGTTAAAAACACACACAGATCAAATTTTAGTGGAATTCGATTATTTTTTTGCCAATAGACCGATTTAACTAAATATCGGTCGAAATTTTTGAATGGGGGACTAAGTCCAAAAATGGTCCAATTATATTCCGATTTGATTAGGTTACTTAAGTACACGTTTAACACCTAAAAATAAAATTTTTATCAAATATTTCCATTTTTATGAATTTTGAGGGGATTATGTGAATATCTGGAGGGTGGTTTGTATGGGGACTACCAGAAGGACTGATCCGATTCCTTTGAAATTTGAAATGATGATTCGTGCATACAAAATTCGATTAACTGATAAATTTCAAAGCGATATATATTATAATATGGATATTAGAGTCATTTATGCCTAATCCAAAGAGGGGGTTTGTATGTGGGCTAGTTCTTAATATGGACCGATTTTCTCCAATTTCAATAGGCTTCGTCCTTGGGGCAAAAGATGCTTTAGTTTCAAATTTCAAGCCAATTGATTGAAAATTGCGACGTGCTTAAACCGATAGATTAACAGACGGACGGACGGACATCGCTAAATCGACTCAAAAAGTAATTCTGAGTCGATCGGTATCCTTGAAGGTAGGTCTAATATTTCGGGTAGTTACAAACATCAGCACAAACTCATTATAGCCTGTACCACAGAGTGGTGTAGGGTATAAAATCAATTGTTATTTGAAAGAGATCAATTGTTTTTTTGAAGATTCCAATTGTTATTCGAAAAAAATCAATTATAATTCGAAAAAGATCAATTGTAATTCCAAAAAAGATCAATTGCAACACGAAAAAAATCAATTGTAATTCGAAAAAGATAAACTGTAACTCAAAAAAAAAACAATTGTTAATTTGAACAAGATCAATTTTAATTCGACAAAGGTTAATTGTAATTCGAAAGAGATCAATTGTACTTTTTTTTACGTTGAGCCAACACTCAACACGACTGGGAAGACTGCCGCCGGTATTTTATCTCCCATATTGTGCGAGATATTGGACAGTCGACAACGATTGGATGTGATCTGCTGGAAAGGCGAGTACTAGGGTCATGCACCCGCGTCACAGGGATGAGTTCGCCCATCTCAGCTGAACATCTTCTTTGGTAATATCGATAGAACAATGACGCACAACCCACATTCCGACGATGCTCCAATGAGTCAATAGAGCTGGATACCCTACTGTCATTGATGAGCTTCAACGCTCTCCTTTTCACCCGATCCAGAAGCTTTAAGATAGACCTTGAAGCACCTGCTCAGATATGAGAGTTGTATTCTATTTTCGGTCGAATATAGGCGGTATAAATAGTGAGGAGATCAAACGAAGTGAGGTTATTCTTGTGCCGTTTTAAGAAAACAAGACACTTGAATGCTTCTTTCGACACTTGAAAAACATGTTGGTTCCAACGACCGTCACATTGGATTTTCATGTTTAGAATAAATTGCGTTTATTGTTTTTCAATTTTCAAAAACTGGGCTTAGAAGGCGTGGTCAAATATTGGAAAAATGGTCAAATTTGTGTCAAGTTGCCGTGTTTAAATATCCACCAAATTAAAACGGAATGCACCACAATTTTAAAAAATTTACATTCTTGTATAGTTTTGTATAAGCTTTCGATTAAAAAAATTTTTTTTTGTGAAAAATTTTCAAAACCCGTTCTGAAATTTTCCATTTTTAAAAAACTAAATTTTTTAGAAATCCGGCAACTTTTTTTTTAAAGGTTAGATATTTGTCTATCCACACAAAAAATTCAGAAATGTGTTTTTCGTTTTTTTTTTCGAGAAAATCGCATTTGAATTTCATAACAATTTAGTAATTTGCTTGCATTTTCTTGCTTCAACATAGCGTATGAGTAATATTTAATACTCATTCGCTATGTTGAAACAAGAAAATACAAGCAAATTAAAAAATTGTGAAATTTAATATTCAAATGCGATTTTCTCGAAAAAGAAACGAAAAACTCGTGTCTGATTTTTTTTGTGTGGATAGACAAACATCTAAACTTAAAAAAACAAAATTAAAAAAGTGGCCGATTTTTGATAAATACTTAGACTTTTTTTAAAAATGGAAAATTTAAGAACGAGTTCTGAAAATTTTCCAAAAAAAATTAATCGATAGCCCATACAAAACTATACAAGAATGTAAATTTTTGAGATTGTGGTACATTCCGCTTTAATTTGATAAATATTTAAACAAGGCAACTCGAAACAAAATTTGACCATTTTTTCCAATATTTGACCACGCCTCCTAAGCCCAGTTTTTAAAAATTTGAAAACAAATAACGCAATTTTCTTAGTTACATAAAGGGCTTCATACAACCTAATCAGAAATTCACGGCACACAAGTTATTCTGTAGCGGGACATTTGGTGTGGAATGCCTCATATGTCCTACTCTAGAGCACTCTGGGGTGGTGTCCTTATTGGACATGTGGGTTCAACGTCCAAACTTAAGCTCGAAATTACGTAAGCTATAATCCGTATGAATTTCGCTGCAATCGATGTGCACCGTTGCGTATGATGGTTATTTAAAGGCAATTACAAAATTAAGTATACGCCGTTATTATAATAACAGTTCACCGACTTCAAATGCGTGTAAAAAAAATCTATCACTGAACTGAAAAAAGCTTTGAGGATTTTTTATAGAACATGTCAGCTTCCATTTGCTTTTGGTTTCATCTCATTCCGATTTTGGTTGTTGCTTTGTGTTACAATTGATATTTTTCGAACTACATCTGTATATGGTGTAGAATCTTGAAATTACAAATGGAACCTTCGAATCACGAGTAGAATCTTGGAATTACAAACATTATCTTGGAATTAAAAGTAAAATCTTCGAATTACATCTGTAAATGGTGTAGATTAGAAAATTTACCAAAATCCTACACTCGAAAAAAAGTTAGTAAAATTAAAATTTTCTATACAATTGAAAAAAAATAAAATAAAAATATTTGTAAAAACCATACTTACGATTAGCACAACTTCTGGGATCTGGTAAAGCTAAACGTCTTTGAGCCAAAGCCATGGTGGCTCCCAGAGCCAATAATAACATGGTACGTAGCACCGACATTTTACACGTAACTTCTACTAGCGATTAAACTAAAACGAAAATTAAAAAAAAAAAACGAATTAATTTCAAAAATACACTTGTTATGCTTGAATTTAAAAATAAAAATGTAATCAAAAACTGAAAAATATAAAATTTTTGCAACATCTACCAACCCTTTTTGTAATGGAGGTGGAGTTTGCAGCAGGTACGGTCATTGGTCTCAAAATTAAACAAACAAAATTTTTACCTAAACACAGATTATGACCAGACGCACCTTAATCTGATACGCTTCAATAATTAAAATCTACTCCAAATACACATGAGACAAATACTCAGACAACTCTGGTGAGTAAAACAAACAAAATTTTTGTTACAATTTTCTATATTATTTTGTCATCAAGTTTTTGGAAATATCTACACCATACAATTATTATTTAAACAATTAAACAACAATAGTATTATTAAAATAAAAAATAAAAAGTAACGTAATCATTGAGTTGGAAAATTTTTTGCTCCGACTGACACACAACCGACCAACGAACATATGATTAGTTTAAATGATATGTTTTTCATTATTAAATGACTTTTATTGCCTTCATTAGTTTTATTTGTTTAAAACAAATTTAAATACAAAAAAAATTAAATTAGTTTTATTTTTCCATTACTAATCAAAAAATCTAATCAAAATGTAAATCAATGTTATTTTCTAAATGTATGTAATACAAACACAACAATATGATTTTGTAACAATATAACGTGAGAATTACAACAAAATTATATTTAATTTGTTTACATTAATTATGTCTTATATTATGATAGTTATATGTTGCTGCAACATGTTGCTGAATAGTAATAATAATTAAACTCAAATTTGTAAAAATCTATTAAGATTATAATTAATTTGTTAACAAAAATTAATGCATTTTATTAAGATTGTTACATGTTGCTGCAACATGTTGTTGAAGGGTCTTGAAAACTAAAATAAAATATTACTTAAATTAACTAGGTTTTTTTCAGGTTTGGTAACTTAAGTGATTTTTTTAACAAATTCCTGTTTTAATGCTAATTTACCGGCCCCGGTTGCTGTAACTGAAAAAGTTACTATAAATTTTCAAAAGTGAAAATGAAAAAAATAAATTGTTTTTTGCGATAGATCATTTCAATGAATTTTGGCATGCTGAAACAAATTAAAAAGATTCTAGCGATTTCATAAAATTTTCTTAAAATTGCAGAAAGATTCAATTCAGTTTAAAAAAGATTTTATTAAAAAAAATTTTAGGAACAAAATTTTAAGGAAAAAAATTTTATTTAAAGATTTTATTAAAAAAAAATTTTTAGGAACAAAATTTTAAGGAGAAAAATTTTGAAAAAACATTTCACTTCGTTCCATTCCATTCCTTGCTCTATTACATTTCGTTCCCGGTACCATTTAATTTGGTTTCATGTACATTTTATTCCTTTGCTTATTTCTTGCGTTCAAGAAATAAACCTTTCGGTTCTTGTTTAAATACCTTTAGGTTTTGATCACATATGTACGTACACCAGCGGCCAAATTTTGTTATATTTTAGGTTATGTAGAATGTACCAAAAATTTTCCAGGTTTTTTACATTTTCGTCCATAACATTTGAGTCGCTGAACCGATATCGCTTAAATGCAATATTAAACTTCTCAGGAGAATAACAAGCGAATGTGTTAAGTCTCAGTCATATATGAGGCATTTCACACCAAATGTCCCGCTACAGAAAAACATGTGTCCCATGAATTTCTGAATAGGTTGTATGAATATCCCTATATGTAACAAAGAAAATTACGTTTTTGGTTTTTAAATTTTTCAAAAACTGTTCTTAGAAGGCGTTCAAATATTGGAAATGGTCAAATTTGTGTCGAGTTGCCTTGTTTAAACATTTATCAAATTAAAACGGAATGCACCACTATCTTAAAAATTTACATTCTTGTATAGTTTTGTATGGGCTACCGATTAATTTTTTTGGAAAATTTTCAGAACCTGTTCTGAAATTTGCGATTTTTTTAAAAAGTCTATTTATAAAAAATCCGGCCACATTTGTTTTTAAAATTTTTTTTTTAAAGATTAGATGTTTGTCTATCCACACAAAAAAAATCAGTCATGTGTTTTTCGGGTTTTTTCGAGAAAATCTCATTTGAATATTAAATTTTATAACAATTTTGTAATTTGCTTGTATATTCTTATTAAAACGTAGCGAATGAGTACTAAATATTTTTAGAAATATTATTCATACGCTACGTTGAAACAAGAAAATACTATCAAATTACTAAATTGTTATGAAATTCAAAATTCAAATGCGATTTTCTCGAAAAAAAAAACGAAAAACAAATGACTGATTTTTTTTGTGTGGATAGACAAACATCTAATCTTAAAAAAAAATTAAAAAAAAAACAAAAGTGGCCGGATTTTCTATGAATTGACTTTTTTAAAAAATGGCAAATTTCAGAACGGGTTCCGAAAATTTAAAAAAAAAAAATTGTGGTGCATTCCGTTTTAATTTGATAAATATTTAAACAAGGCAACTCGACACAAATTTGACCATTTTTCCAATATTTGACCACGCCTCCTAAGCCTAGTTTTTGAAAAATTGAAAAAGGAAAAAACGCAATTTTCTTAGCTCCATATAGGGCTATCTATACAACCTATTGAGAATTTTACGGTACACATTTTTTTTCGCTGGACATTTGGTATGGAGTACCTCATATGTGTAATACTTTGGCCATGATCGCCATTTCAACAGACCAGGGGCGTATCCAGGATTTTATTTCGGTGGGGGCCCAACTTTATTTTTAATTTTTTTTTTTTTACAAAAAATTTACATAATAGCACATGTTTTAGAATTTTTCCCGATCTTTTCCTTGAACTGAATGTAACACAATGAGAATCTTCATTTTTGTGTAAGTTTACCACCGTTTGGGGGGAAATTAAGATTTTTTTATATTTTAGAATTTTTTGAGAGACTTAAGCATTTTTTTAAAGTGCGAATTTTATTAGATGCTGAAACATTTTTACAAAGAAGATTATCTGAAATTTTTTCAAAGAAAAGTCTAAGATTCTATCACAATTTGCAGTTAAGACAGATTTTGTAATAGAAAAAGTCAAAGATTCTAAATCATATTTCCAATGGAAAACGTTTCTCGAAAAATTCAGTTTAGAAATTGATTCTATAAACATATTCATAAAATACTTTTCCAAAAGAAAAGACTCCGATTGTAAGAAATTTTCCCATAATCTGAGATATTTCTAGTTTAGCACATTTTCTCAGATTCTACAACATTTCACACAAAAAATTTTAGATTCTGAGAAAATCTTCACTTTTTCTATAAATAAAATGATTCAGATTCTGAGAACTTTTTAAAAAGAAAACAGTATAAAAAGTCTTAGATTCTAAAACATTTTTCCTATAGAAAAGGTCTAAGATTCTTAGACATTTTTCCTATAGAAAAAGTCTCAGATTCTTATAGAAAAAGTCTCCGATTCTTCGACACGTTTCTTACAGAAAAAGTCTCAGATTATTCGACATTTTTCCTATAGAAAATGTCTCCGGTTCTCAGACATTTTTTCTATAGAAAAAGTTTCTAATTCTGAGACATTTTTCCTATAAAATGTCTCAGATTCTTATAGAAAAAGTCTCAGATTCTTCGACATGTTTCTTACAGAAAAAGTCTCAGATTACACTGCACAACAAAATCAAATTTTTTCCAAAATTACAAGGTCAGACCAAAAAATTTTGAGAGAAGAGACAAAAAAAAATACACGTGTATCGGCGTTTTGAAAGTTTACATCTGGGTTTCATTTTAGGGGGAGGTAAAGTTTCCCCCAAATGCAGATGTTGTATTGTCAATCGTCATTGAATATCGAGTGAAGCTTACGTTTAAAGTATATTGTGTGTTCAGCAAATTTATATAAAATGTTACGGAGAACATTTTTGTGGAATATATTAACCCTCTAGCTCCTCACGATAAGGGTCTTTTTTGTCCTTATTTTCAAAAAGAGCAAAAAACACCATTAAAACAGGGATTTATGGGGTTTTAATGTTCCAAAAAAATATTCGCCGTAAAATTTTACTATAAGTCCTTGAATACACCAAAACGGAAAACTCAACCAGAAGGTCAGAAATAAGACACAACAAAAGAGATCTTAGGGTTAATTTCGAATTTATTAAGAAAATCGAGTAAAGCTTACGTTTAAAGTATATGGTGTGTTCAGCAAATTTATGTAAAATGTTACGGAAAACATTTTTGTAGAATCTGTTAACCCTCTAACTCCTCAAGATAAGGGTCTTTTTTGTCCTTCTTTTCAAAAAGAGTAAAAAACACCATTAAAACAGGGATTTAAGGGTTTTTAATGTTCCGCAAAAATATCCGGCGTGAAATTTTACTATAAGTCCCTGAACACACCAAAACAGAAAACTCAACAAGAAAGTCAGATATAAGACACAACAAAAGAGAGCTTAGGGTTAATTTCGCATTTATTAAGAAAATCGGGTAAAGCTTACGTTTAAAGTATATGGTGTGTTCAGAAAATTTATGTAAAATATTACGGAGAACATTTTTGTAGAATATGTTAACCCTCTAACTCCTCAAGATAAGGGTTTTTTTGTCCTTCTTTTAAAAAAGAGCAAAGAACGCCACTAAAACAGGGATTTAAGGGGTTAAAATGTTCCGCAAAAATATTCGCCGTGAAATTTTACTATAAGTCCCTTTCACGGCAAATATTTTTGCGGACCATTTTAAGCCCTTAAATAGCTGTTTTAATGGTGTTTTTGCTATTTTTCAAAAGAAGGACAAAAAAGACCCTTACCCCTTGAGGAGCTAGAGGGTTAATATTTTCTACAAAAATGTTCTCCGTAACATTTTACATAAAATTGCTTTACACACCATATACTTTAAACGTAAGCTTAACTCGATTTTCTTAATAAATGCGAAATTAACCCTAAGCTCTCTTTGGTGGTGTCTTATTTCTGACTTTCTTGTTAAGTTTTCCGTTTTGGTGTATTCAGGGACTTATAGTAAAATTTCACGGCGGAAATTTTTGCGGAACATTCAAACCCCTTAAATCCCTGTTTTAATGGTGTTTTTTGCTCTTTTTGAAAAGAAGGACAAAAAAGACCCTTATCTTGAGGAGTTAGAGGGTTAACATATTCCACAAAAATGTTCTCCGTAATATTTTACATAAATTTGCTTAACACACCATATACTTTAAACGTAAGCTTCACTCGATATTCAATGACGATTTACAATACAACATTTGCATTTGGGGGAAACTTCACCTCCCCCTAAAATGAAACCCAGATGTAAACTTTCAAAACGCCGATACACGTGTATTTTTTTTTTTGTCTCTTCTATCAAAATTTTTTGGTCTGACTTTATAATTTTTTTTTGTGTTGTACAGTGTTATTCGACATTTTTCCTATAGAAAATGTCTCAGGTTCTCAGACATTTTTTCTACAGAAAATTTCTTAGATTCTGACACATTTTTCCTATTGAAAAAGTCTAAGATGCTTAATCACTTTTCCTGTAGAACAAGTCTCAGATTCTGAAACATTTTGACTATAGGAAAGTGCCAGATTCTGAAACATTTTTCATATAGAAAAAGCCTCAGATTCTGAGAAAATTTTCCTAACGAAAAAGTCTCAGATTTGAAATATATTTCAAATAGCAAATTTTGAGACATTATTCTTATAGAAAAATATATTTTTAAAATAGAAAGTTTCAGATTTTGAGCATTTTTCTATACAAAATGTCTCACCTTGTGTCTCTGAGACATTTTTCCTTTATTTGATTTTGAGATAATTTTCCTTAAGAAAAATTCGTTGATTCTGAAAGATTTTTCGTAAAAAAAGTCTAAAATTCTGAGACATTTTCCTGATTGTAAGAAAAATTCTCAGATTCAGAGACATTATTCCTATAGAAAGTTCTTAGCTTTTAAAACATTTTTCATATAGAAAAACCTCAGATTTTAAGATTTTTTTTATAGAAAAAATCTCAGATTTTGAGACATTTTTCAGATTCAGAGACATTTTTCCTATAGAAAGTTCCCAGATTCTAAAACATTTCTCATATAGAAAAGCCTCAGATTCTGAAACTTTTTTCATTTAGAAAAGCCTCAGATTCTGAAAATTTCTAATAGAAAAAGTACCAGATTCTGAGACATTTTTCCTATAGAAAAGGTCTTATATTCTGCGAAAAAGGCTAATATTTTAAGGCATTATTTATAGAAAAAGTCTTACAAGGGAAGTCTCCCTGGTGTCACCCTCCGATCTTCGTGAAATTTGGATATGTTGTTAAGAACGAAAATTAATTCGACACGTATTTTTTTTAGCGGCCCAAACTCATTTTTAGGGGAGGTCGATTTGTATGGTGGGAAATTTACCTTTTTCAGTTTTTTACGATTTACGCCTATTTTAACAAAATTAATATAATCATGTGTGATATCAGATTAAAGGTATTTAAAATACCTATCTCGTGGTGCTAACAACGGGCCAAAGAAGTTAATATTTTTGGACTTATTAACAAAAATGTCCTAAAATTTTGGCATTTTACTCAATATGACGAAAAGTTGTGCATGTTTGGCCACGTTCTTAGCACACGTAGATAGGTTTTTCAAAGACCTTTCATTTGGTATTTAACATGACTAGGTTTCTTTGTATAGTATAGGAGATAAACGAGAAAAACTGAAAAATGACCTTGTCTTCCCCCCTCCTTTTTACCCCCTAAATATGAATTTGGGCCGCTAAGAAAAAATACGTGTCCCTTTATTTTGTCTGATCTACAAAATAAAACCAATTCCATAAAGATCCGCGGGTGACACTAGGGAGACTTCCCTTGTTAGTTAGATTCTCAGACATTTTTTTAAAAAAGTTTTAGATTCTGACAACATTTTTATTTAAGAAATAGTCTCGTTTTGAGACATTTTTCTAAATGACAAAGTCGCGTTTTAAGATTTGACTACATTTTACTTACAATTAGGTCCATTTTTTTGTTTATATAAAACTTTAGGTTCTAAGTTATTTTTTCATTAGAATCCTAAGTTGAAAAGTTTCAAATTCTAAAAATTTTTTTTCAGATTTTGAGATTTTTTAACAGAAAAATTTTCAGTTTCAAAACATTTCTCTTCAAAAAATTTTAGATTCTTAAATGTTTTTAGATTTTTTTATGAAGTTTTTTAACATTGTACTTTTTATTTGATACCAAATCCTGAAATTTGTGAAATCATTTCGGGGGGGGCCCGGGCCCCCGGGCCCCCCCCCCCCTGTATACGCCACTGCAACAGACGGACATCGCTAAAATGTCTTAGAATCGATCACTGATGAATAATACATATTTGAGCGAAAAAAAAAATTAATAAAATAATACTTTGAGTTTAAAATTAAGTAAAAAAATTGTGTAAAAAATAATATGAGTAAAAAAATATGTATGAGTAGAACAAAAATTTTTGAAAAAAAAAATTGAATGAAAAATATTTGAGAGAAAAAAAATTTTGGAAAAAAAATTTTCAAAAAAAAGTTTAGTAAAAAATTTTAATCAAAATTTTCTATTTCGTTCCCTGTTTCATTCTAAGGGGCATGTCACAGACTCAATTCCGTTCGGATTTGGAAAAAGTGGTTTACTCGTAAAACGCAAAGCGAATAATTTTTTTCGGAATGAAACCACTTTTATGCAATTCAATTCCACTTTGATTTTTGAAAGTGATTTCATTCCGAAAAAATAATATTCGTTTTGCGTTTTACGAGTAAACCACTTTTTTCAAATCCGAACGGAATTGAGTCTGTGACATGCCCCTAATTTGTTTCCTGTTCTATTCCATTTGGTTTCCTGCTCCATTCCATTTCGTTTCATGTGTTTTTCATTCCATTCCGAATAACATCCATTGAAATAAAAGTTTTTATGGCTTTTATCAGATTAAATAAAATCATTTTATCCCATTTTATTTTTTTAGGAAATATAGGGGCATGTCACAGACTCAATTCCGTTCGGATTTGAAAAAAGTGGTTTACTCGTAAAACGCAAAACGAATATTATTTTTTTCGGAATGAAATCACTTTCAAAAATCAAAGTGGAATTGAATTGGATAAAAGTGTTTTCATTACGAAAAAAATATTTGCTTTACGTTTTACGAGTAAACCACTTTTTTTAATTCCGAACGGAATTAAGTCTGTGACATGCCCCATAAAAGGTGACAAAGTAGATGTTTTTACCCTTCAGGAATCCGAATTTTCAAAAATTAAATTTTTGGGATTTTTTTTTTGCAAGAAGAAACTACATTCCAAACTTCATAGTTCTTAGGACCATTATTTCAAAAAATATAAAAATTACTAAAGTACACTTTTTTATTTTTTTTTGTCCTAACCTAAAATTTTAGTTTTTTTCAGTGCAGAATTTTTTTTAAATAATTGCATCGATTTTAATTTTTTTTTCAGTACTAAAATAAAATTATAATGGTATGCCTTTAATGAACGCGAATGTTGCAAAATTGCAATAACAAAAATGGCCATTTTTGATTTTTTTTTGTCAAATTTGAAGTCAGAACCCCCTTAAACATACAAAAATAGTTTTTTTATTAAAAAAACCAGCGAAAAAAAAATGACCGGGTGCTTCTTCTACACGATGCACTGTGCAGTGGTTCAAAAGTTATTAGCTAAACTAGAGATGAGCGCGTGAGTGATTTTTGACTCACACTCACTCACGCTCATGACAGGAATTTTTGAATCACGCACACTCACTCACGATCATATTTTTTCTACTCACACTCACTCACAATCACGTGAGTAAATTTAAAACAACTCACACTCACGTGTACTCACGCAAGCTGCACTCACACTCACCTTGACTCACACTCACGAAACTCTTATTTATACAAAAAAAAAAATCAAAAACTAATTTCAAAAATTTTTCAAAATTTTCAGAAAAATTTACAGTTCAGCGAAATTTTATATATTTTTTTTTTTTGCTTTTTTTCGGGCCGAAATCTTAAGTTAAGCCAAATTTTACAATTTTTTTGTTGCTTTTTTTGTTACAAAAGGAAATATAAAGAGAAAATAAATCACGCAAACTCACGCAAAAAATCGACTCATGCAAAAATCTTACTCACGCACACTCACACGCGCAATTTTTTTCGCCACTCACACTCACAATCACGTGAGTAAAATTGAAATCAGTCACAGTCACGCGTGATCACGCGTGATTCACGTGAATCACGCTCTAATCTGCTCATGTGCCCATCTCTAAGCTAAACCATGAATTTCAGATTAGTTTCACCTTAAATTCACGTGTTGAAAACCGTTAAACAAGTTTTGAAAACATTGGTAATTACCAAAATTTACAACGTATTTTTGTCACTCAAGATATTTTTACACTCAAAAAAATTTTTACACTAAAAAAAAAAATTTTTTTTAATTTTTTTTAATTTTTTTTTACACAAAATTAAATATTTCTAATCAAAATTGTTATTTTTTTCACGTTAAAAAATTTACTAACACTTAAAAAGTGTGAATCTATGAATGCAGGGTATTAATAGATTCGGCCAAGTCGAATTTAACTTTTCTACTTGTTTAAAGTATATATATTCATGATCCTCGTTCGATTCTAAGACGATATAGCGATGTCTGTCCGTCCGTCCGACTCTCCGTCTGTCTCTCTGTTGAAAACACGCTAACATTTGAAAGACTTTACGGAGGCTCCTGAAGTTTAGCATACATGTTGAGCATTTACCTGGTCAGGTTGGTATTGCAATCCAGCGAAATCGGTCCAATGGTTCAAAACTTATGAGCAAATGAGTGAATTTCGGCAAAGGTTTTTCGCGAATTTACGAGAAGGCAATTCTCAGGATGCTGAAGCTTGGCATATATATTTGTAGTTCCCCTGGGTTGGTTCATATTGAATTTCAGCCAAATCGGTCTAGTGGTTCAAAAGTTATTAGCAAAACCGTAAATTTCAGATTCGCTTCACCTCAAATTCATTAAATATGTTTTTAAATCATTTGTTAGTCACAAAAATATATTACAACGCATTTTTGTCACACAAAAATATTTTTGCACTAAAAAAAAAAATGCACTCGAAAACATTTTACACCAAAAAAAAATTGTACACTCAAAAAAAAAATTTTGTAAACTATTTTTTTTTTTCAAAAATTAGTTAAAAAAAAAGTTTTTTTACACAAAATAAAATATTTGTAATCAAAAATGTAATTTTTTTCACGTTAGAAAATTTACTATAATTTAAAAAGGGCATTGTGGAGGGTATTCATAGATTCGGCCAAGTCGAGTATAACTTTTCTATTGTTTTTTTTTTTAAATCCGTTTATGAAAATGACTTAAAAAAAATGTCCATATATATAAACACAAGTGACAATTTTTTTTTCTAAAATTTTATGCATACCTTGCCACACATACTTAAACTAAACATAAATTCAAACATAAATATCTCTAGAAGACGACTGTTTAAACATATCATTCGTTCATTTATTCAATAATGGCCATGAATTGTTAAAATAAATACAATGTGAAGAAGATGCTAAATCATACAATACCACCTCAATGCAACATCATCATTATCATCATCATCATCATGCAACATGCATGTTGCCGACTTTGCCACTAACTAGAGACAAGACAAACCACATTAAGTCAATTGTAAGTTGCAAACTTCAGTAGCTTAAATTGTTAATGTTGACGAGACGGATTTGCCACCTCATTACGAAAGCCCACTTTGTTTAACATTTTTGTACATAATTATATTTTTGTTTATTAATAATTATCGCAGTATTGTATTCGTAATTATGTTTAATTATATTATTTTATATATGGAATACCATAAACATACAGTTTCAAAGAAAGATGGTGTAAAAAGATTTGGATTATAAGAACAAACTGTTTTTGCTTCAGTTGAGTTTTTATATTTTTAAACAATGTATTGCATTGTTTATAGATAATATAGATAAATTTAACCAAAAACTGATGATACTGTGAAAAGAAGTTTAACAATAGACTATTATAAAAACTCTTACAACTCATAAATTAGACAAATATTTAAATAAATATTCACAAAACGCAGCAAATATCCCTTTAGAATTCTTTAAATCATAAATTTTTGTTAGTTATTTGTTTGTAAACATTCCATAGCAACATTGTTGCTATTTAAAAGCATCATACCAACTCATCTTTGTTTTCATTTATCTTGAGAAACTTTCTTAATAAAAGAATTCGCATTAATATTTAATAAGGATATAGGAATTTTTATAAATTTTAAACTGCTTTTTTTCAAAAGTTGATTTTTAACAAAGACCAGGAAGTTGAAACATTTTTAATTGCTTTATATACAATGTTGCTAAATAAACTACACAGCCAGAAATTGTCAACGGTACAAAAAAAATGTAATTTCGGAACATTGCCTACACAAAATATGCTATTCTTTGCAGAAATATCGAATAGTATAAAAACAAGTTGGCGAAATCGGTCCAGTCGTTCAAAAGTTATAAGCAAAATAGTGAATTTCGGTAAGGGGTTTTCGCGAATTTACAAGATAATAAAACACGTTAACTTTCGAACGACAATTTTGAGGGTGCTAAAGCTTAGCATATATATTTGTTGTTCCCTTGGTCTAGTTCGTTATGAATTTCAGCCAAATCAGTCCAGTGGTTCAAAAGTTATTGTCAAAACCGTGAATTTCAGATTAGTTTCACGTGTTGAAAAACCGTTAAACATGTTTTAAAAACATTGCTAAGTCACAAAAAGATTTTACAACATATTTTTGTCACTCAAAAATATTTTAACACTTAAAAAAACATACACTCGAAAAAAATATTACACTCAAAAAAATTGTTCAGTAAAAAAAAAAATTAGTAAATATTTTTTTTCAAAAATTACTAAAAAAAGTTTTTTACACAAAATAAAATTTACTATTACTTAAAAAAAACATTGTGGAGGGTATTCTCAGAGTCGGCCAGGTCGAATTTAACTTTTCTATTTATTGCTTTTTGGGTATCCCTCTACTAGTGCAGTGCACCTTACTTGTGAATACTCACTAGACCTGCCCCTTGGGAACACAAACCGTGCCGGTTCAAATTTGAACTGGCAAAAAAAAATATTTTTTTGTCCAGCAATTTTTTTCAAAAATTTTTTGGAATTTTAAAATTTTTTTCTTAAATAATTTTAAATGATTTCTTTTCTCTAAAAAGCAAAAAAAAATGCCAAAAACTTTTTGTGTCCGCGACTTACAGTTAGAAAATTTTTGAAAACTTTATAAGAGCTTTTTCTCCACAAATCGTGGATCAGAAGATTCAGTTTTTTGTAAAAATGGGCGAGATAGGCGTGGTCAAACATGGTAAAATTAAGCATTTTTGCACGACATCACTTTATACTTGTATTTTTCTACAATAACTCAACAATTCTGAAATTTTCAAAAAACATTTATTTTATAGAGTTCATTTAACTAATCTCAACCTATCCGAGAACTGGTTACAATGACCTTCGTTTCGTTGTAGCAAAATTGGCCAAAGGTTTGAATGAGAATCGAACCCACGACCCCACAATTTATGGGCTAGCCCCATAAACCGGCAGGGGACCCTTATATAGTTTTGTATGGGCTATCGATTTGTATTATTTGTTTCAAATCCAATTTTTTTTATATCCTCCAACCACAGTATGGGGGTATACTCACTTTGTCATTCCGTGTGTAACGCATCGAAATATCGGTCTAGGACCCCATAAAGTATATATAGTATTGGTCAGTGATCGATTCTAAGACATTCTAGCGATGTCCGTCCGTCCGTCTGTAGAGGACACGATACAGTCCAAAATGATAGAGCTAGACTTCCGAAGTTTGGCACGAATATGTCTCGTGGTCAAATCCAACATTTTGATGTCAGAGGAAGCTCAAAACCCTGCCTACGGACCCATCGGATAAAAAAAAATAAAAAAAAATGTTTCACCAGCCCCCTTTTGTGGGCGTGGACTTAAAAATTGTGTTTTAATAATGATTAATTGGATTAAATAATTGCAAAAATCATAATAAATACATTTGATAACATCTATCGCAATAGGTGTCTCCCAACGTCTCCTACCAAACCACCCTTCCCAAAAAAACGCCACTGATTTTTTTTTTTTACATGTTGGAGGGTATAAAAGATTTGGCACAGCCGAATATAACACTCTCACTAGTTTTTTTTTTAATTTAGGTTAAAATCGATTTTTTTTTGAACACACCAGTGTTATTTTTTTTGATATTTTTAAAGAAAGTTCATTAACCCATTCTTACTGTGGGAGATTTGGCAAATTTTTTGGAAATAATTCAGCCATTCAAGTTTGAAATAGTAATAGCTAACGTATTTTCGAGCTTAAGTTTGCAAGTTGGAGCTCAACGGTTGAACGGGGGAGGCAGCAGAACCTCCCAAATGAGGGCACCTTTTGCATACGAACATTATAAGGGCTTGCCATTTTTTAGTTTTTATACCCTCCACTCTAGTGATAGAGGGTATCTATAAGTTTGTCATTCCGTTTGTAAAACCTTGAAATATTGGTCTAAGACCCCATAAAGTATATATATTCATGATCCTCCTATGTTGGGCATTTACCTGGTCAGGTTGGTATTGCAATCCAGCGAAATCGGTCCAGTTGTTCAAAAGTAATGAGCAAAAGACTGCAAGGGTTTTTCGTGAATTTTAGAGATAAAACACACGCCAACTTTTGAAAGGCAATTCTGTGGATGCTGAAGCTTGTCGTTATATTTTTGTCGTTCCCCGGTCCTGGTTCGATTTGAATTTCAGCCAAATCGGTTCAGTGGTTCGAAAGTTATTAGCAAAACCGTGAATTTCAGATTAGTTTCACCTTAAATTCATGAGTTGAAAACCCGTTAAACATGTTTTAAAAACATTGGTAAGTCAAAAAAATCTTTTTCAAAGTATTTTTGTCACTCAAAAATATTTTTACACTAAAAAAAAAAAATTTACACTCAAAAAAAAATTTAGTAAATTTTTTTTTTCAAAAATTAATTTAAAAAAAAAAGTTTTTTTACACAAAATATTTCTAATCAAAAATGTTATTTTTTCACGTTGGAAAATTTATTATAACTTAGGGCGGATTACTCAATGAAAAGTTAGCTGCTAACTGCCGATTTAACGGAGCCTTATGTCAAAATTTGTATGAAAAAGTTAAATTTAACGGAGAGTATAACGGAGCATTGAGTAATCCAGCCTTAAAAGGGCATTGTGGAGGGTATTCATAGATTCGACCAAGTCGAATTTAACTTTTCTACTTGTTTTTTATCAGATTTCCTAAAAAAATATATGTGGATAATGTGCTAGTAGAGGCCTAAAATTACCTGCTTAGTGGGTGTGGTTATCTCTTATACTTTCCGAGAAAGAGCCATTTTAAAAAGTGAAATTTCAAAGTTTGACTCTTTAAATTTCGCTGGATTTTTTAAAAATGTATTAAGCTATCTTAGGGTATGTAGTTTTGTTCTAGAAAAATGGGAGTAGGTTTGTTCTAGGAAAATGTTTGGGTGTAAAAATTAGTGGAGGTCGGTTTGCATTGCAACCCTCTAGGAGCGACTCCGAAGGGGGACTTTTCTTTTTGGATAGTCTATAAGTTTTGATTTCTTAAAATTCGAGTTTTTTATTAAAAAATAATTTAAATTTTAAAATATTTTTTTAAAGCAACTCTAAAATTGGACTATGACAGGGTAAATAAATATGGCACTTAATATCACTTTAGAACTCTTGCACTCATAAATAATAATTCAATAACTTTTGTATATAAACATTTCTTAGCAACTTTGTTGCTATTAATAAGCATCCTATCAACTCACCTTTGTTTTCATTAATCTTAAGAAACATGGTTAATAAAAGAATTCCCATTTATATTTAATAAGGATATAGGAATTTTTATAAATTTCAAACTACTTTTTTTTCTAAAGTTGATTTATACAAAGACCAGGAAGTTGAAACATTTTCAATTGCTTTGTCTACAATGTTGCTAAAACCAAACAAGTTTACACCTTCACTTAAAGTAGCCTATAAATTTTTTGATTCCTTAAAATTCAAGTTAATTAAAAATAATTTAAAGTGTCATCGGACATTTTATTTCATAAAGAATTGATATGCGAAATCTTGTTTGTGAACAAAATGCACATTCGAATGCGATATGAAAAACACTTTTTAAACCCATAAAAATTAAAAGTAGCCTAAAACTCTTTTGATTGCAGGTTATAAAACTAAATAAGAGAATGGCGTAGCAGTAGTAAATTTACCACAATAAAACAAGTCTTTTTTTGATATAAAAAAAGCAAATACAATTTTTAGTTTTTGCAGATGTACAATTCAGAAGTAGAAATAAAATAACTATAAAAAAACCAACGACAAAAAATATTTAAGGGGGGATTGAACAAAAAAAAAAAGAAAAACAGCCTCACAGTGAGCAGTTTTTAAACAGCTATAAAAAAATAAATATGCAATAGTTTTTTAATTTAGGTTTTTTATTTGATAGATATTGAAATATTTCTAAAATTTTATAACACAAAATTTGATCAACTAGAATTGCCAGAATTGCCACTGTGGGATGCTTTTTTCAAAGGACAAAATCGGCTGCAGTTGTACAGCAAAGCCTACTGAACCGATTTTAATGACATTTTTTTTTGTGCAGATTATTAAATTCTCTAGTAATTACCGTGTCCATTTTTTTAAAAATATTAATTTTTGTGTTAGTTATGCTAATGTAAACTTAAAAAATGGAAAAATCTACTTTTCTTCTTTCATTAAAAACATAATTAGGTCAAAACTCTATAAAATGGTCAAAAAAAGGTCAAAACTCTACAAACCAAAAAATTTTTATCAAAATCGGTTCAAAAGTTTTTGCTGTAAAACTGCAACCGATTTTGTGCTTTTAAAAAAGCACTCCAAAATTAGGTGGCAACCCTGGCAATTCTAGTTGACCAAATTTTGTGTTATAAAATTTTAAAAATATTTCTATAATTTATTTTTCAAATAAAACAAACAGGATTAAAAAAAATTGGATATTTATTTTTTTATAGCTGTTTAAAAATTGCTAACTTTGAAGCTGTTTTTTTTGTTTAATCTCCCCTTAATACTTAAATACAGTACGGATTCATACAAACTTTACTGCTTTTTATAAATAACGCGAATTACACCATGTAAATTATGCAATAAAAAAACAACATTTTTATCTTAGTTTTTTTTTTAATTTTTTATTTCTACCAATTGATGAGGGGTGTATTAGAGATGTCATGTGATCATGATGACGACAACAACGATGATGATGTTGTAGAAGAAAAATTTATAAAACTTAAAAATTTATTTAATTATTTTGCCACAAGCTCTAACTATTTAATCAAATTATGTATTATTATTATTTTTAGTTTATTAACTAAACAAAAATCTGGTACAATTTTAGATTTTTAGCTATAAAAAAAATTAGTTAATATTAGTTTAATGCTAAAAATTGTTTCCAATGTTTATATGCAAATTTAAACAATTTTTTTTTTAATTTGTTTGCTATAAATATTTATTTTTTTGTCAATATTATTTATTTGCAAATTATTTAGGGCAATTGATTTTAGCATTAAATATGTTTGTTGTGTATGGAATTCATAAAAATGTTTTTAAAAGAAAATTTTTTACGAGAACAAGGTAATTTTTTTTTAGTTTTATTTATTAAAAACTTTTCAATGAATTTTGTTGTTAATGTAACAATGCATTTAATAGAAAAAAATAAGTTGATATTTGGTTCAAAAGTAACAAAAGTCATTGTTGTGTTGACAAAATGTAGGCTCAATTTTAATTAAATATTTAATTGTATTAACAATAAAATTAATTGTATTGACAATTTTAAGAAAAGTAAAAAAAAAAACAAATATTATACGTTGCACAGAGGGTTGAAATGTACCAAAAGTGAGGATTAATTCAAAAGCTGAACTTTATCCTACACATTCATGTTTAGTACTGGGTGAAAGGTAATTAAATTCTACATTACTATTTGCAAAAAACTTTTGTTTTGAGTAAATTTATTTATTGACTGTGAGCGGTCAAAGTCAAATAATTTTTCAAAATTTTGCGTGCCGTGCCTAAAAGCGAAAATTGAGATATTTCGAGTGCGGATAATTCTTATTAAGGGTTCTAAAAGTAAACATATTAATATGGAACCATCAAGTTTAGGTATTTGACAACATCATAATAATTGCTGTGTTTTTCAATAAGTGGATTTATTTTTGGATTAATCTTATTTAGTTTAAAATAAATATTTTAACGTGCCAACACAAATTTGGAAAAAATTTTTCGTAATCTACGATAAATTAGCAATTATTATCCGAAAAAATAATAAAAAAATTTGGAAAATTAAAGAAGTTATAAATAAATCTAAATTAATCCAATTAAATTTTAGGATTTAATAAGTCAACTTTGGATTAATTTTGATTTATTTATAACTTTTTTCATATTCCAAGTTTTTTTATTATTTTTTCGGATTATAATTGTTAATTTATCGAAGAATATGAAAAAAAATATTCTAAATTTGTTTTGATATGTCCAAATATTTTTTTAAACAAAATAGGATTAATACGAAAATAAATCCACTTTTTGAAAAACACAGCAAATATTAATTTTTTTAGATAAATGTTTTGCAAATATTTTTAATATTTTTTTAAAAAGTGCTCCATATTTGGGGTATTTTCGATAGAAACACAGAGTTTTAACAAATTTCTTATCGCGATCCAGCAAGATTTATTAAATGATATTTTAGCTTGTATACTCCACACCAAACTTTTGCAGAGACACCGCGTTTTTTTAATTATTAAAATTTTTGTGAAAGAACTGAAAATCATTTGAAAAAGGGGGGGGGGGGGGGATAATAATAATTGATCTCATATTTCACCCTCTAGGAGCCAGTATGGAGCGGTAGCAACCGATTCCATAAAACAAAAAATGTATGTAGGTTAGAGTGACTCAAAAAAAAAAAGTTGATGATGTACCCCCCTCAAAATGAACTTTGACATGTTTTATGAAGATTCCCAAAATATTTGGGCTCTAGCGATAATCTCCCGTGAGCTAAACCGCGTCAAAAAAGGGTCAAAAAATGGTATTTTTCATGAATATAAAATTCAGTAAATTTTTTTTTGTCCAATGAATGACCAAATATAATAGATATTTAGGAATTCTTTGATTCTGCATTAAAACATTTTAAAAATTTAACCACAGACTCGAGATAACGAGATGTTTATGTTAGTTTTTTGATGCTTTTCAATTCGAATTTACTGAAAACTTAAATAACTTTGGTATTTTTTGTCCGATTTTCACTTCTAATACATCGTTAGAAAGGTGTTGACCACCGCTTGGGATTTTAGTCAAAAATTAACCCTTAACTGCACTGTCTTACTTTTTTATAACATTTACTTCGACATCATTAAAAACCCATTTTATCCACAAAAATCGTATCTTTGTGCAGGAAACACGTTTAATTAATATATTTGGCCACAATTAATTTAACCCATGCATGATCAAAATATTTTGGCAAACATTTTTAAAAAAGTTTTTGCTGAAATTATTGAAAGCTAGTTGTAATACTTTAAAAAAATAAAATAAAAAAGGTTTTTGTTTATCTAGACTTGCATATTAATATCAAATAATTATTACGTGTAACACTTTCCCGGTGAAATTTTTTTCGGAATTTGTATGTGCAAATAAATTTTATAAATAAAATATAAACCAATTTTCTCTTAATCACATATATTCATGCAAAAAACACATCTAATAAATAGATCTTAATATTTTTAATTTAACCCATTCATTACCAATTAAAAAAAAAATGTGGAAAAAATTTAAGCCCAGTTGTTATACTTAAAAAAAAAAATATATAATTGATATTTCAATTTATTGGATGCGTTTTTTCTTATATGCGATTAAGACAAAATTTGTTTATATTTTATTTTTAAATTAATTTGCACATACAAATTTCGAAAAAAAATTTGACCGGGAATGTGGTACACGTAATAATTATTTGATATTAATAAGCACGTCTAGATAAACAAAAACCTTATTTAATTATATTTTTTTAAAGTATTACAACTAGATTTCAATAATTTCCGCAAAAACTTTTTTAAAAATGTTTGCCAAAATATTTTGATCATGCATGGGTTAAATTAATTGTGGACAAATATATTAATTAAATGTGTTTCCTGCACAAAGATATGCTTTTTGTGGTTATAAAACGGTTTTTAATGATGTCGAAGTACATGTTATAAAAAAGTTAGACAGTGCAGTTAAGGGTTAATTTTTGACTAAAATCCCAAGCGGTGGTCAACACCTTTCTAACGATGTATTATAAGTGAAAATCGGACAAAAAATACCGAAGTTATTTAAGTTTTCATTAAAATCGATTTGAAAAGCATCAAAAAACTGACGTAAACATCTCGTTATCTCGAGTCTGTGGTTAGATTTTTAAAATGTTTTAATGCAGAATCATAGAATTCCTAAATATCTATTATATTTGGTCATTCATTGGACAAAAAAAAAACTTACTGATTTTTTTATTCATGAAAAATACCATTTTTGGACCCTTTTTTGACGCGGTTTAGCTCACGGGAGATTATCGCTAGAGCCCAAATATTTTGGGAATCTTCATAAAACATGTCAAAATTCATTTTGAGGGGGGTACAACTTTAACTTTTTTTTTGCCCATATAAGGTGAGTCAGTCTAATGTAGGTATATTCTAAGAAAACGTTTGGGTTGAAAAAATATTGGGGGTCGGTCACACATTCGACATTTCTATGGGTGCCCCCTAGAGGGCAGTTAGAGCTGTATGAGCAGATTTTATAAAAATGGCATTTTGTATGGGATCCCCATTATCGAGTGGTGGTGATACGGTATAAATATGTTCCGAAAAAATGTTGCGGGGTAAAAATTAACGGGGGTCGGTCATAGTGGATGCCACTCTAAGACGCATCATGGGAGCGGTAGGAGCTAATTTCATAAAACAAATTTATAAAATATAAACAAAAATTGCATGGGGACCACCTTAAGGGTTAAAGATAGAGGGTAAGTATATTCTAAGAAAATGTTGGGGTTGAAAAAATATTGGGGGTCACACATTCGCATCTCTGGGGGCACCCTTGGAGCAGTTAGAGCTGTAGGAGCAGATTTTATAAAAATGGCATTTTGTATGGGAGCCCCATTACCGAGTGGTGATAATGTTGGGGGGTAAAAATAATTGGGGGTCGGTCTTAGTGGATACCACTCTAAGACGCACCATGGGAGCGTTAGGAGCTAATTTCATAAAACAAATTTATAAATTATAAAAAAATTGCATGGGGACCACCTTAAGGGTTAAAGATAGAGGGTAAGTATATTCTAAGAAAAATGTTGGGGTTGAAAAAATATTGGGGGTCGGTCACACATTCGCATCTCTAGGGGCACCCTTGGAGCAGTTAGAGCGGTAGGATCCAATTTTTATAATAAGGTAATATCTTCTTTTTAAAAAAAAAAATATTTTTTATAATTTTTTTTTTTGTAAAGCATTTTTTTTACTAAATAATGTATAGTTAGTCTAAAAAAATATAAATATTAATAATAAAGGCCTTTTCTGAATTAATCCCAAGTTTACACATGATTTAGTTACAGGCCCGGATTACCCTTAAGGCAAAGTAGGCAACTGCCTAGGGGCCCCGCATCAGTTAGGGCCCCCTATTTTTTTTAAAGCACGGGGCCCCTAGCTTTTTTTTTAATTATTACTTGGTAAAAATGCGCCCACTTATTTCTTTGACTGAAAATTATTAGTTGGTAAAAATACCAGTGTAAACATGGAAGAATAAATAGGGAAATGCTAACAATTATTCTTTTCACAGCGATGAGCATTTTGTTGGTACAATTTTCAAAGAAGAAAAGCTAGGGGCCCCTAGCTTTTAATTTAATTTATTTTTTTTTTATTTTATTTTACTTTATTTTATTTGTTTAATTTATTGGGTTAACCGAAAAGTGGTAAAAATTACCTTCGTGTCGTGGTAGCATAACAGATCAAGGCCTCTGGTGGAAATCGAACAGTGTTTCTATTTTACCCCTTTTTGAGTTCTTTTATGCTTTTTGGCCTTCTTAGAAGCAATTTTTTAAAATACTTTTTCTTAAAAAAGGCTTTCAGGAAATGAAACATTACTTCTAAGAAGGTCAAAAACGGAAAAGAGAATTCCAGAAAGGGGTAAACTATTTACAAAAAACAGCGTAATTTAGAAAATATTTACATTGTGCTTGGAATTTTTTTTTTTTTTTTGAATTATAAAAAGTCTGATGGGGCCCGAGTAGGGTTGTCAGATACTAGAAGTCAAATAACTGGATAATGGAAAATTTTCACCTGGATTTTGAAAAAGTAACTGGACCAATACATATTTTTTTTTAATAATTTGAAAAAAAAAAATCAACCGATTTTTATATGTGAGACACATATTTTTATTTTGGACTAAATGACCGCCTCTATTTTCCACGGCAAAATGTGCCTTTTTTAAGTATTTCTATTACTTTTTCGTCATCGGCCTGGGGTTTGTTAGAGTTTATTTTTCTTTTTAAATAACCCCACAAAATTAAGCCCAAAGTGGTCAAATCTGGAAATCTAGGAGGACAGTTAAAATTTCCGGGACGTGCGAAGTCAAAAAAAAAGCGACAACAACTGACCATCATTTGCAGATTTGACCCATCCCGACATATTTTTGTGGGGTTATTTTAAAAGCAAAATGTACGCCAAGAATCCTTTAATCATCGACGAGCTCAAGGAAAACATTCGTGCCGAAATCAACGCTAGATTGGCTGAAATGCTCGAAAAAGTTGTAAAAAAAAATAGCGAAAATGCAGCAAAAAGAGCACATTTTCCGTATAGAAAAGAGGCATTTATGTTATATTTATGATTAATGTTTTATTCAAAAAGTAGTCCCAAAAAATTTAAAAAAATATTTAATAAAAAGAAATAATTATTAAAATAAAAGAAATCCTTTTTCAACTGGATAAATAATTTTTTAACTGGAAACTGGACCAGACCTCAAATAACTGGAAAATCCAGGCCATTCCAGGCCGTCTGGCAACCCTAGGCCCGAGACATGCATTGTTTAGGGGCCCGACATGGCCCTGTTCAATTATTAAAAACTATCTTTACCAGGTCCGCGATGCTGGCCCTAAGAAAAAAACTGTTTTATATTGCATCTTAATTTAAATATAGTGTGGGACAAAATTAAAGCACGGGTCTGGGTCCAGCTAGTAACCTTTGGTTCCACCCGCGGTTAGCACTATCTAAAGAGAAATCTCAACAAAATTGGTTCAGCCGTTTTTGCGTGATTTCGAAACAGACAGACATAACGAAACAGATAGACATGCTAAAAATTTCATTGACATCAGTTTTGCCGTTGTTGTGTGATTGCGAAAGAGGTTGAAATAACTTTTTGTTTATGAAAAACGGGAGTGACATTTTATACCCTTTTGCCGAATCGCGCTCTATATATGACCTAGAGTTCCCGATCGGCTAGTTCTATCAGTAGTTACAGATTCGGCTTATCCGTATTTGCGTAATTTCAAAAAGGCAGATATAACGTTCAGTATAAAACAAAGGGTCTTGGCAATTTACGTCTCTTTGTTCAATCGTGGTCAGTATAGTACAAAGGGCGTTGCAATTTTGAACCCTATTTCCAATAACGATCTTATATGGCAACATATGCACTTAGTTAGCACTGTATGTAGTGAAAATGTCAAGAGAATCGGTTCAGCTGTTTTTGCGTGATTGCGGAACAGGCAGACAACGTTTAATTAAAATCGAATCAACAGTTTTTGCATTATTGCGGAGCATGCAGAAATAACATTCAATTCAATAGAAAGGGGCATGGCATTTTACGCCCATTTGTCCGATCACGCTCTAACTTGGTACATAGTTAGTACTTGGTTAGCTCTATCGTTGGTTTATATTTCATCAAAATTGCTCCATCCGTTTTTTATATATAGATGTCATTAGTGGTGCAATGTAAAAATTCGATTTTGCCAATTCCTCCGCCCACAAGCAAAAAAGCATGGCATTTTATGCCCGTTTGTCCGATCACGCTCTAATTTGGTATACAGTTAGTACTATCTTTGGTTTAAATTTCATCAAAATCGGTCTATCCGTTTTTTGTATATAGATGTCATTAGTGGTGCAATGTGAAAATTCGATTTTGTCACGCCCCTCCGCCCACAGGCAGAAAATCAAAAATCTGACTGCTTAATGTTACTCCCAGGCTATTCTGAATATTCCCTGAAAATTTCATAAAGATCGGTCCAGCCGTTTTCGAGTCCATACGGAACATACATATATACCCACATACATACATCCATTTTTATATAGTAGTATATATGTAGATTAAAAAATAATCCACACAATGTGTAAAAATACCAACATTTAATAGTATTCGTAAAATTACCGATCCACTTTTAAAAAAATGAACATTATACAATTTAGATTATCAGACAAGGTAAAGTGTGTCAGACTAGCATGCAGTGGGTCATATGTTCGAATCCTGAAAAGTGATTTTTTTTTGTATATTATTTTTTTTTAAACTTTTTATATCTCCTGAAATAATGGTCCTTGAAACTAAAAATTTGGAATATAGGTTCACCTCCCAGAAAATAGATCTACTATGGCTGGAGTTTTGCCGATGTTAATTTTTGGGGTGGGAAAAAGTGCAAAAGGGGTAAAAAAAGTGTGCCTGAAATATGTTAATATTAAGAATGAGATTTTCATGCACTAAAAAATCGAAAATATGCGCCTAAAATATACGCAAAAAAATTCAAAATATGCACTAAAAAGCCTTAAAATATGCACTAAAAAATAAAATGTGCACAAAAAAAATCTTGTTTACATAAAGCGCCAATCAGACGACAGACAAATCTTACAATTTGTCTAACGACCGAATGCAAATGGCGTCAATAATAGCATGTGTTCAGATGTGTGTTCGCAAATATTTTCAGAAAAAAAAAAAGCTCGGTTAGAAGACAAATTGTAAGATTTGTCTGTCATCATCTGATAGAAAAACTTCTTAAAAAGCAAAAATAACGCCGTCTTTAAATATTAACATTTAAAACCGCAAGATTTTTTTAGAAACTTAAGAAAATAAAAAAAAAAATTAAAAAAAAAAAATTTTTTTTTTTATTTTCAAAATAAATTTTTAAAATTTGAAATAGTTTTTAAAAAAAAATAATTTTCAATCTGTGTTTTTGCTAATTAAGGTCAAAATATGAAAAAATATGCACTTAAAAGTTACAAATATCCACAAAATATGCATTTAAAATCAAAATATGCATTTTTACCAAAATATGCAAAAACAAATAGATGCCATTTTAACGGAAATTTCTTAATTCGGAAAGATAATTGGTCGATACCGTTTTTAGGCTATCTACAAAAAACATGCATTTGCATGGAACCATTCCTAGTTTTTATTCTAGACACTTAAAATCTGGAATTCCGGTTGCTAACCGGGATAAAAAAAAATTGTACTTTGGTACTTTTTTATATTTCCTGAAAAAATGGTCCCAGAAACTTGAAATTTGTAATTTAATCCTTCAGTAAAAAAAATCTGGAAAAAAATATTTTTGGGAATTCCGTTTCTAAGGGGTGTAGTATACTTTCGGTTCTTTTTTTTGTTTCCTTATATGTATGTAAAATGATTCGAGAAACTTGAAATTTGCAATGCAGGATTCTTCGCTGAAAAAAATCTGGAAACAGTAACATTTCGAAATTCATCGATCGTCATCAGAAATAACTTTTTCCTTAAACCAATATTACTAAAAGTTATAACATAAATGAAATAAAAATTATCTTACAAGTAAACTGACCTTAGTCAATAAATATATTTTATTGTATAGAAAACTTAGGTTTGTAAATCTTCTTCAAATATCAAATCACGAAAAACACAAGTGTGTCATTAATTTTTAACAACAAGTACTTGTATTTTTTTATTTGTTCAAACTAGGCCTTAATAATTTGTTATAGCGAAAGTTGGTGTTTTTTTTCGTTTTTTATTATTTGTCATTGTCTTCCGCATAGTAAATTTTATATTTTTTTTGATATTACAAACTATGCCAGAGCCAGAAGAAGAGTTTGTCTGGCAAAGCGTAAAAATTTTGTTAAATAAATAATAATGAAAAAAATTAAAATGTAATATCAAACAACAAACCCTCTTATGTACAAGGTTTTAAATAAATTATTTGTATTTGTTATTATTTGTTATTTTTAAGTTTTTATTTTTTTTTTTCATTTTTACTGTTCACATAATTTTAAATGCGTACAAAAAGTTATGTATGACTACCTAAGTACATAAGGTAAAATAACAATATTTATAATGCATTTTTATGTAAATTTATACTATATTTTATTAAGGGGATTTACTTTTTCTTTTTTTGCTCAATTGTAAGATTTATCTTTAAACATAACCAAAGATTACAAATTTCATAATCAAATAGCGCAATTGCAAAGTTTTCCACTTCTTTAAGTCTTTAAAGTTTACACTATCTCCGAAATTTACTTCAACTTTGGTTACAATTCAACTTTGTTGCAACTAATTAAAACACTGTGAAACTATTGAAAAGTCTGCACTGATTCTGACCTCTTGCGAAGTAAAAGATGTACTAAACAGCTGCTTTGCTAAACTAAACTAGTATGATATTAGCTTTTTTATATATTGACTTTATATTGTCAAGAAATTCATAAATTCCGTTATTGGAATGTAAAAGTACAACCATATAGAATTAATGTGTATCTGTCACATCGGGGTCGGTAAATTGGTACAAATATATAGAATGAATATGTTTCTGTCAAATTGGGGTCGGTAAAGCTATGCTCTAATATGGTTTAAATTCCTGTCAAAAAAAGCGGTGTCATATATATCCTTTAACAGTTCCCAGAAAAAATTTCGCACAACCTTGAATATCTTGTCAAAAATTATTGTCACCTCAAAAAATATTTAAAGATTTTCTCATTTCAAATTTTTTCAATAGTTAACGATCTATCGTGTATACCCCTTTTGTTTATTTTACTATTTTACTCATCAAATAAACTACATTCAACTAAATTTATTTGCACTAATTGCTGGTAGATATTTCAGTTTGCATTGTAATTTATTTTTTAGCGGGAAATTGCTGCGCGTCTTCTGTTTTGTTTGTCATGACAAAATTTTAGATTTTTTAAATTTTTATTACATAATAACTTAAGTTAATAGTGATTGATTGTCTATGATAGCAAAAGGTAGTTCAAATTGTTGTTTCGTAGCCTATTAAAGTTAACAATATCTGTGTATAAGTACTTAAAAAAATTATTGTTATTACGATTTTGTTTAAATTTTTGAATGCGTGCAGTAGCACATGTGTAACATATAAAATTAAGTAGTAAATATTAATTACTGCTATAATTTTGCCAATCTTTAAAACAGGGAGTCTTAAACTGTGTAAACTGTAAAATTCGACTGTGAATACCCTCCACAATGCCTTTTTTAAAGAATGGTTTATTTTTTAACGTGGAAAGAATTAACAATATTGATTAGAAATATTTTATTTTGAGTAAAAAACTATTTTTTTTGTCATTTAAAAAAAAAGAGAAGAAAAATTTAAAATTTTTTTTTGAGTGTAAAACTTTTTTTGAGTGTAATGTTTGTTTTTACTTTAAAAATTTTTCTAAGTGAATGCACGCACGTACGTATGTACACAAAATATTATATTTTTTTTAAAGAAAAACTAAATTTTTTTTTGGGTGTAAAATTTTTTTGAGTGTAAAATTTTTTTCGAGTGTAATTTTGAAGTTACCAATGCTTTGAAAACTAAACAAGTTTAAAAAGCATTGCTTTAAAACTAAACAAGTTTGAAAAGCATTGTTAAGTTACCACCAATGCTTTTAAAACTTGTTTAACACGTGGCATTTAAGATGAAAGCAATCTGAAATTCAGGGTTTTGCTTATAACTTTTGAACTACTGGTCCAAACAGACCTGGAAAACGGTAAACTTCAGCAGTCTCATTATTGTCTTTCGAAAGTTATCGTGTTTTTTATCTCGTAAATTAGTAAAAAAACCCTTGCCGAAATTTACTCTTTTGCTCATAACTTTTGAACCCCTAGAACGATTTGGCTGGATTGCAATACCAACCTGACCAGGTAAATGACCAACATATATGCCAAACTTCAGTAGCCTCTGTAAAGTCCTTCAAAAGTTAGCGTGTTTTCTACGGACGGACAGACAGACGGACGGACATCGCTAGATCGACTTAAAATCGATCGAGGATCATGAATATATATACTTTGTGGGGTCCTAGACCAATATTTCGACAAACGGAATGACAAACTTATATATACCCTCTATCACTAGAGTGGAGGGTATAAAAAAAAAACAAGTAAGAGTCTTAAATTCGGCTTTGCCGAATCTTTTAAATCCTCCAACATGTTAAAAACTACATCGGCTTTTCTTTTTTTTTTGGGGTCCTAGACCAATATTTCGACAAACGGAATGACAAACTTATATATACCCTCTATCACTAGAGTGGAGGGTATAAAAAAAAAACAAGTAAGAGTCTTAAATTCGGCTTTGCCGAATCTTTTAAATCCTCCAACATGTTAAAAACTACATCGGCTTTTCTTTTTTTTTTGGAGGGGGGGGGGGCTTCTGCGGGGGCTGGGGGGTACATCAACCCCTCGCAAAAATGTTTACTAATATATTGATTATGCTTTTTGCACTAAAGTTAAACATTTTTTTTTATATCCACTCCCTAAAGAAGGGGCGGGTAAAAAACAAAATTTTTTAGTCCCCCGGGACCTAGTACTATGAACTTCTTTTAGCACAAAAATGTTTCATTTGTTTAACAAACATACAAAAAGATACGCTTTTGCCCATTTACGAATTGTTAATGGTCCTACAAGAATATAAGACATTTCGTGCCAAACTTAATTTTTTGTAATTCTAATTTTGTAATTTTTTTGAATCTTTTCGATTTTCCCTGAATTTTTTAGTTTTTCTGAATTTTTCATAAATATTAAGAATTTTTTTAAAATTTATATTTTTAATTTTTCAGATTTTTTTTTACGTCAGAAGACTCGTCTTCTTAGTTTTTAAACATTTTCCAAAATTATCTGAATCTTCCCAAATTTTAATGTTTTTTTTTTTTAATTTTTCAGATTTTTTTCTAAAATTCCTGACAATTTTTTTTTGTTAAAATATTATTTTTTTTAAGTTTTCCTAAATTTTAAGAATTTTTTTGATTTTTTGATATTTTTAATTTTTTAGTACAGTGAAACCCCGGTTTAACGAATCTAGATTTCACGAATATTCGATATAACGAACGACAAAAATTTTAACATTGACTACATTATACATTATTTAATGAAAATTTCAAAAATTTTACGCTCGATATAACGACAACCAACATTTAAACATTATTTACCTTATATATGTTTAAAACATGTCACGCTCATTACAATGAACGCTTACTGTAAAAAAAGAGCAAAAACCAGTTGAAAATGTCAAAAAAGTTCGCTACAGAGGATTTTTTAAAATCAGTAGTTTCCAGAAACCAAAAATACCGTACTTTTGGTTTCAGTTAATTTTTTTTGATTACTTTTTGATTAAAAACATTTTTTTATTTTTAAAGTGTTAAGAATTCACAGGTAACTTGGTTATTTTAATAAAAAATTATTTAAAAAACCTTCGAGATATAACGAAACTCCCGATATAACGTATCCCAGTCGGAAAAAAAAATCATACCTGACATACTGCTGACTCTCCCTTTATAAAATTGCTGACATCTTCATACAATTTTTCAAAATGTCATCAATGACATGTCAGCAGTTGGTCAGCGGTTGTTTAAACGAATTGTACGTGGCCACCGATATTGGTGGACACTGCTGACCAACTGCTGACATGTCATTGATGACATTTTGAAAAATTGTATGAAGATGTCAGTGTGATTTTATTTTGCCAACTAAGATGGGTCAAACATTATATCATGCGTTATATCGAGCTTTACCTGTATTTTGTAAATTTTGTGAAGTTCTTTAGAAGACGCATTTTCTTAGTTTTCCAAAATTTTTCCAAATTTTTTTTTTTTTGTTTTAATTTTTGGATTATTTATAAAATTTAGATTTTTTATAAAATCTCGGGATTTCCGGGGTTGAAAGCCCTGGAAATACTTAAATTACCGTAACGCATGGAAATTTTGGTCTAAGACCCCTTAAGCTATAATGGTTCGGCTGAAAGACGTATCTCACATAGAAAAAAATAAATTGAGTAAAAAATTACTCAATTTTACACCAGTAAACGATTTAATAGTATTGAGTAAACTTTTAATTAAAAATTATAAAATGTATGCCAAAAAAATTTGAGTAAATTTTTAATTGACACAATTAAAACTACCCAAAATTTTTAATTGACACAATTAAGACTTTACTCAAAATTTTTCGTTGTTTTAATTAAGTTTCTAATTGTGTCAAGTAAAAATTTACTCAAAATCTGTCAATAAATATTTTTTTAAGTTCAAAAAGTTTCACATTTTTTTTACAACTTTTTTTTTCAAACTTTTACCAAATATATTTATGTCTAAAAAACAGAAACAAATTTCATAAAGATGATTTAAAAATTTTATATACATATACAGAAAACTATAAACTAAATGAGAATTCAAACAACTAAATGAATAAAAAATAAAAATAAAACTATTAAATTGTTATTAAACTATTTACTTAATTTTTTTTAAAGCTTTTGAGTAAATTTTTTATTGCGTCAATTAAAAAATGTTCTTCCATATTTTTTTTTTTGTGCAAGAACAAGATAAATTCTAAGGACAGATTTGGATTCAGCGCGTAAAATACTTTATAAACCTTCTAAGCATTTTAAATGTTACTCACCCTGTCAGTTTAATGTTACGCTAATTAAAAAGTTTAGGAACCACTGTAACAACTTTAACGACAGTTTGAAAAAAATGTTTACCATTCTAAAACTTTTTTTTAATTTACCTACAAATTGGCGATCAACCAAATAATTAATTAGTTGTTAGCATAATACTCAGTTCGGTTTTGCAAAAGAAGAAAAAATCGTTTAGTGACATTAATTATGTTGTTTTTTTACAAGTTTCGGTAATTATCAACAAAATTGAGATGTATGTTTTTTAGGAAGATGTTTGTAATATTACTAATATAATATTTGAATTTATTCAAATTCTGATTAATTTTTATTAATAAATAAAAATTGTTTTATTCATATTTGAATTTATTGTATAACTGAAATGTTTTAATCATTTAATAGCAACATGTTGCAAGTATTTTAAGTTCGCAGTGTAAAATGTTGCGGATGCAAAAATAAATAGATACATATTTAAATACCAACAAATTTTAGTTTCTTTACATCACAAAAATAAACAAAGTGTTAAACTTAAGAAACTCTTTCGACATTAATGTTTTTCAAAAAATGAAGCTACTTTATTTAAAATGTTGCAGAGGAATATTATCGTCTAAAATTTATGTTTTTAGAAAAAATTTTACTAACTTTACAAATTAAACAAGTTAAGAAAACAGGATGAATTAAATATTATGTTGCTAGAAACACAAAGTAAAGAGAACAGAATTATATAAAAACGATGTTGCTAGAAACATGTAGATAATATTCTTCATGTTGCCAGTATCATAATTTACTCTGAATTGTTATGCTTAATATATTTATTTTGCTGATATATTTTGCTGATGTACTTTGTTAGGAAAATTTAAACCCCATAATGTGTTCATTTTACTTATACATATAATAGCTGCTCGTTTTCATCACTAAAAATCTTTCGATAACAATGCTTCTAAATGATGACTCTACTTTATTTAAAATGTTGCTAAGTAGTATTAACTACTTCACTTTTTGTTTTTTAAAAAAGCTTTACAACCTACACAAAAACAGGGTCATAGGGTTAATATAATGTTTCTTAAACATGTTGCTAGAACCTTGTTTTGTCTTAAACTGAATTCTGTGTATTAGATTGTGTTGCTTGAAATATTTTTTAGAAAAAATGTTGCCAAATACATAAAAAATAATAAGGATTAGGAAAATATTATGTTGGAGGGTTATGTTAATATGTTGCTAGAAACATGTTGCTAGTACTCTACTTTTGTCTTAAGCTAAATAACGTTGCTGGTTGAATTACTTTGTTTTTTTCTCAAAAATAAAAAATAAAAATTTTAAACAAACTTTTTTCTTCAGCCGCATTACAACATACACAAACTTAACCGATTATTTGTAGCCTGTCAACCGTATTCGGTTGTTCATTATTTACAATTATTCTCATTGATTTTATGACTTCTACATCTGTAGATTTTAACACCAAATGAGATTGTTAATGTTCACTTTTATCTTTAAAACTTTAAAAACAAATTGTACACGTTTTTTTTTTGTATGTATTTAAACAAAGTATCATGAAGTAATATATTTTAACTTGAAATTGTAAAGCATAATTTATCATACTGTAGAATGTTATTTAGTTGATGTCATGCATTTGTTATTTCACATGTTAATCTATGATATATTGGCACTTAAACTGCTTAAAAACGATTAAATAATGATTTTTTAAATGCAAAGATGAACTAAAATATTACAAAAACATTAAATAGATGAGACAAAGTGTTCTGGCAACATTAAAATAAAAACAATATTGCTAGAAACTATTTTTTCTTAGTTTAGAAATTTGAGTCGTTATCAGGTCAAAAAACTATAAGTGTACTCTTAAGGGAATGTTGTCTTAATTTAAAAACCGATTCTCAGTGCTCTTATTGTACTTTTTGTACAATTCTATATTCATAAAAATTTATTTGATCCAAGTTGCATAAAAAACGTGGACTTAAGTTTAAATACAGTTTTTATTGTAAACTTTAACCTTAAGCCATTTACTAAAATGCCCGTTTTTGCATAAATCATACGTTAAAATGTAATTTCCTACTGAGACATCTTAAGAACATTGTATAGAAACATTGTTGCATAACACATTCAACCGTAAAAGCTCGTTAAAACAAAAGAACAGTTTTCTTAAAAATTACTGTTTTTTACATAAAGCATACTTTAAGATATCATTTCCTACTGAGGCATCTTAAGAACATTGTATAGAAACATTGTTGCATATCGCAATCACCCATAAAAGCTCCTTAAAACAAAAAAACCGTTTATTTAAAAACAAATAATGTTGCTGTGATTGTTACACTCTTTCCATATGTATTCTTTGCATTTATATGAATTTCATAAAACAAAAATGTTGCATAAATTAATTTATAAAATTAAGTAGCATGTGAAAAATTAGTGGAGCGCAACAAATCTGCATACATATTATTATATACATATTACCAATATTTGTTAGTATTAACATGTTGTTTACATATTGTTAAGTTTCTATTAACAACAGATATTTAAAATTGCAAAATTTTTAAAGAAAATAATACATATTAACCAACTCATGCTAGATTTTATAAGATTTGATGGAATACTGACAAGATATTTAAACTGGTTTTAAGTAACATTACAAGAGTTCAACAAATTGTCAGAGGTGTCAAAATGACATGTTGCTTTGACATGGTAAGTGACATTGTTTATAAACATTGATAACAAAGTGTTAAATTCGGCTGTGTCGAATCTTTTAAAAGCTACATAATTAAAGACAAAATAAACAAGTAAGAAAATTATAGTCGGTCAAGACCGACCATATAATACCCTACACCAGAGTTTCCCGGAAAATGGGTCCCAAGTTCAAACATGGACTGATTAGATCTATATTTTGTCAAATCTTTAAAAAACACTCACAAATCAAATTTTAGTGAAATAGGCTTCTTTCTGTTGACAATAAACCGCTTTAACTGAATATCGGGCAAAATTTTCACATGGGGCGGGCCTAAGTCCAAAAGTGGTCCGATGATAATCAGATTTGATAAGGTGGTTAATGTATGCGTTAAATATACACAAACAGAATTTAAATAAAATATTTTCTATTTTCCTGAAATTTGAGGGATTTATGTGAAAATCGGGAAGGCGGTTTGTATTGGGGCTACAAGAAGAACCGCTCCGATTTCTTTAAACATCGGAATGGTTATTTGTGAAGATAAAACATGATTACCTGCCAAATTTCCAAGAGATACCTATTATAATGCGGTTATTAGAGTCATTTAAGCCAAGACTAAAGAGGTCCTTTGTATGGGTGCAAGGTCAAAATATGGACCAATTTTTTTCAATTTCAATAGGCTTCGTCCTTGGGCCAAAAGAGGCTTAAGTTTCAAATTTCAAGTCAATTAATTATAAATTGCGACCTGTATCGTGTTTACAAAGTTTACATGGGCAGACGGACGGACGGACGTCGCTAAATCGACTCAAAAAGTGATTCTGAGTCGATCGGTATACTTAAAAGTCTAGGACCAATATTTCGGGTAGTTACAAACATCAGCACAAACTCATTATACCCTGTACCACAGTGTGGTGTAGGGTATAAAAATTGATTGTCAGGGGCGCTTTGGAGGTCGGCGGCTGCGCGAGGGACTTATTTGCCCCTGCCCCGATTTAGCCCATTTTATTTAAGCACTAAAAGAATTGTGTTCGCAACTTTCTTCTAAAAAAAAAAAAAATGTTAACTGTTCTAATTAGAGTATCCAAAACCGAAACCGAAAACCGGTGCACCGGTTTTTTTATTTTCAAAAGCCCGGCCGGTTTCGGTTTTTATTCAAATTCGGTTTTTCGAAAAACCGGTGTTTTTAGGTCGGTTGAACCGGTTAATTTTTTTTTATAAATAACCAATAACATTGGTGTCACTTTGTAAAAAGGAAAAACTTCATAAATGTTTTTTAATAATTTTTTTTCGAGAGCAGTTTTAAGATAAATATTTTAATACAAAATACTGTTAATTGACATTTTCAATAAAAAATATGCTGTAGATTATTTCTACAATCATGATAGGGGTTAATATGTAAAGAGTAATCAAATAAAAATAACTAAACAAGATTAACTTAAAATGGATTTATGCACTTCTTTTTTTTTGCCACAGAATTTATAGAAAAAATTGGCAGCGATTTTGGTCCAAAATTTTAGCGATATTTTGCAAAACAAAAATCGAATGTGAATTTTTTTGAAAAAAAATTTAATTCAAAAACAGCTAATTTTTTAGTAAATTAACAATCTTTTTTTTGGTATCCGTGCACCGAGAATTTGTTTATTAGAAAATCTAAGAATTTTTCAGTAGGTAAAAATAAGAAGTAGAAAATCTAGGGAAAAAGTCTCGGAAAAGTCTGAGAATTTTTCTATAGACACAAAAAAAACATGCCAAATTACTAAAAAAAAGTCTCGTAATCCCATTTTGCCAAAATTCGACAGTTTTCCTTGTTTTTTTACAAAAAAAATTTCGATCGAAATTTATTTTTTTTTGTAATTTTACAAATTTCCATTGTTTTTTTTACAAAAAAAACTAGTAATTTGTAAATTTACAATTTTATTGGTAAAAAGCTTGTAAAATTACAAAAATATTGATAAAAAGCTTGTAAAATTACAAAAATATTGGTAAAAAGCTTGTAAAATTGCAAGGAATTGTTGGCAAATAGGAGGTAGCAAAAAAAAAAAAATACTAACTTTTCTTGTCGTTTTACAAGGTTTTTTTTAGTGTAGGAAAAATCTGATAGTTTTCTTTAGGAAAAATTTTAGAAATTTTCTTTAAAAAGCGAGTATCAGAATCATTGAAAAAGATATATTTTTTTTCAATAGGTAAACTCTAAGAATTATTCTACAGAGAAGTCTAAGAATTTTTCTATAGGAAAACGCTGAACATTTTTCTGTAGGAAAAATCTGAGAATTTTTTTATAGTAAAAATCTAAAAATTTTCTCAGGAAAAAATTTTGAATTTTTCCATAGAAACATCAGAATCTGAGAACTGTTCTATATGAAAATTGTCTCAGAATATAAGACTTTTTCGTTTTAAAAAAATGTTTCAGAATATAAGACTATTACTTTATGACAAATGTCTCGGAATCTGAAACTTTTTCTATAGGACAAATGTCTCAGAATCTGATCCTGTTTCTATAGGAAAAATGTCGTAGAATCTGATATTTTTTTGTATAGAAAAATGTTTCAGAATCTGAAATAGGAAAAATCTGAGAAGTTTTGTGTGGGAAAATCTAACAATTTTTTAATAGGAAAATCTCACGAAGGGGGGGGGGGGTAAGTTTTGTTTAGGAAAAAATTTAGAAGTTTTTTATGCAAACCGTGTATCAGAATCTGAGACTTTTTTCGTAGAGAAAAATTGTTTAGAATATGAAAAACTTTTCTGGAAGATATTTTTTTCCATAGCTAAACTCTAAGGGAAACACTGAAAATTTTTCTGTAGAAAAAATCTGAAAATTTTCTTCGGAAAACAATTTAGAATTTTTCTATAGAACTAACAGAATCTGAGAACTGTTCTAAATGAAAATGTCTCAGAATCTGATTTTCAGAATATACACTCAGAAAAAAAACTAACTAAAAAATGGGAAAATTAACTAAATCCAAGGAAAATTGATAATGATTTAGCTCCATTGCCAAGTATTCCTACTTTTTAGTCCATATTTTTCTTTAAAATTAGGACCAATTTGAACTAGAAAGTGGGAAAAAATTTCTCATTTTTTAGTTAAAAAAAAAATTTTGATGAGGACATTTTTCCTAAAAATTAGTTAATTTCATATTTTTATTGGTTTATTTATAGAATCGCATGCGAATACACACAGAATTCTTATTATGTACATTTTTTATTTAAAATATAAAAAAACGTTTGTTTCTTATGGTCAAGTAATAAATTTCATTAGTTTTTAAAGTTAAATTACAACAAAGACTTTGTCTTTAACGTTTGTTTCCAAACTATGGGAAAACACGCCAAAGCCAAGGCATTTGTTGTGATTAAAATAATATTTTTTTCGTCACACATACATGTGTAGAAAAAAATGTAAACATTAAATTTATTACTTGTTATACAAGACCAAACTCTCCTTTTCATATACTACAAATAATAAACAAAATGTGAACTACAAGCAAGCATGAAAAAAAAATAAATCAACTAAACAATTTCATGTTATGAAAAATTTACTAAACTTGTGGAAAAAACTTCCTCAAATTAAAGAAGATAAATATGATAAACTAGTTGGTAGGAAATTACGTCCTAAAACTGAATTTTTTGAACTAAATTTTGTTTTAAGAAATATGTTTTAAAAATAAAGATTTTTTTTCATTTATTTAGGGAAAATTTCTTTGGCAGAAAGAATTTTTTCCATGTATTAGGAAATTCCATTTAAGGAAAATTTTGGCCTATTTAACAGTCCATGAACTAAAATTTTTTCCTAAAAGTTGGGAAAATTTCCAAAATTTTAGTTAAATTTAACTAAAATGTGGGAAAATTTATAAACTATTTTGAAGAAAATTTTTCCAACGTTTAAGTTAATGGTTTTTTTTGAGTGTACGACTTTTACTTTATAAAAAATGTCTTGGAATCTGAAACTTTTTCTATAGGAAAATATATACGAATCTGATACGTTTTGTAGAATCTGAGATTTTTTGTATAGAAATATGTTTCAGAACCTGAAAAAAATTGCTCAGAAAATGTTTCAGAAAATGTTTCAGAAAATGATGGTATATGATAGGGTTGCCATCCGTCCTCTTTTCCCCGGACACCGTCCTCTTTTTTAGGGCGTCCGGGGCAGTCCTACTTCTTTTTTAGAAAGTGTCCGGGGTTGTCCTACTTTTTGCACTTTACCCGATAACATTTTTTTATTACTTTTAAACTTTTCAATTATTATCATCGCAATATTTTCGCTTATCTGCAGTAATGTCAACTTTTTGAGAACAAAACGCACAAAAATTAAAAAAAAAACGCTTCAAATTAATTATATTTATTTGTGTCTTAAAGTTTGCACTCCGAAAAAAGATTTGTGTATCAAAAATTTCCATTACAAATTTAAAAAAAAAAATAATAATTTTAAGAAAATTCCTTTGAATTTCCAAAAATTCCATTTGTATTTCAGAAATTTCCAATTGTATTTCAAAAGTTTCCAGTTGTATTTTAAAAATTTCTAAATGATTTTCAGAAAAATCCGTTTCAGAAATTTCCAATTAAATTTAAAAAATGTCCATTTATATTTCAAAAATGTCTAAATGCTTTTCAGAAAATTCCAATTAAATATATTTCAAAAATTTCTATTTCTATTCAAAATTTTTCAAATGCTTTGCAGAAAATTTTGATATACAAATAAAAGTTTTTTAAAAGTATTTAGATAATTATATTTTGAGTAGGTTTTTTTCTAGCTCGAGGTCGTTAAAACTATGATAATCTCATATAATAATTTTCAAGAAAAAATTTTTCTGTTTTAAATTTATTTATGTTAATCATTTTTTGCAAGACTTAATCGACACGTGTTTCGGGATTTGTCTAATCCCATTGTCAAGATTATTTAGCAAAAAATAAAAACCCTGTACTACAAGTAGCAAAGGGTCTTTAATGACAATCGTTAATGATCAAACTGAAATAAAAATACATATTCGACTCTATTTCCATTAGGAATTAGAAGACGAAAATTGTACCATCGTAGTAAGGTCACGATCATCATCTCGAAACACGTATCGACAAAGTCTTGCAAAAAATTACCAACATAATAAATTAAAAACAGAAAAATAATTTTCTTGAAAATTATTATATGAGAATATCATAGTTTTAATTAGTAAAGGAAATAATGACCTCGAGCTAGAAAAAAACCTACTCAAAATATAATATTTTAAAGGTCGAGTACAAAAATTTTTATTTTTTAATAAAAATTAATCAGAATTTGAATATTTAGATAATTTTTAAATAAAAATGGACGTTTCTGAAATACAATTGAATTATCTAAAATTCCAATTGAATTTATTTAAATTCAAAAGTAATTTTCTTAAAATCATTGAGAAAATTTTGAAATGGAAATGTTTAAAATACAAATGGAATTTTCTGAAAACCATTTAGAAAATTTTGAATTACAAATAGAAAATTCTGATATACAATTAAAATTTTTGAATTATAATTGGACATTTTTTTTAAATTAACCAAACATTTTTGAATTAAAAATGAATATTTCTCATATATAATTGGAAATATAGTTAAACATATTTTAAAATTGAAAATTTTTTAAATATAATTGGTACTTTCTGAAATAAAATTGGAAGATTTTCTTTTATGTATTTTTGTGATTTTTTTAGTGGAAATGAAAATTTTTTCCTTAATAAAAATGCATTTTTTTTTTGCATATTGTGTCGCGCCGTTTACTTTTTTTAAATTAATTTATTAAAAAAAAAATTGTCCTCCTTTTTGGGTCAAATGTCCTCCTTTTTTGAGGTTGGCGTCCTCTTTTTCTCAAAATGGAAATGGCAACCCTAGTATATGATGGCTCAGAATCTAAATAATAACCTCAAAAATGCTAAAAAGCATAAAAGTAGAACATTTTTCTAAAGAAAAGTGTATTAGTGTTGGATGAATGTTTAGGAATCTCAGACGTTTTCTGTAGAAAAAATATCTCAGAATCCGAGTATTTTTACAAGGAAAAAGTTTTTAGACTGTGGACATTTACAATAAAAAAAAAACTCAGAACCTGAGAAGTTTTCAATGCAAATGGTGCCTCTAAATTTGGAAAATTTTTTATTCGACGAATTTTTCTAAATGTTTGAATTTTTCTGTGTTCAAATGGCTCAATATCAAAGAGTTTTTCAACATGAAAGTGTATCGTAATCTGAGAATTTTTCTATAGCAAGTATAACGCAAATGCTAAAACGCTTCTCTAAAGGCAAAATACCTCAGAACCTCTGAATTTTTCTAGTAGGAAAATGTCACAGATTCTTAAAATTTTTCTGTAAGCAAACGTCTCAGAAAACTTTCTGGATGAAACATGTCTTGAATCTCATATTATTTTCTATTTGAAAATCAGAGTCTAAGACTTTTACTATCAAAAAAATGCTTTAGAACCTACGTCTTTTTATAGTAGATTTTTTTTTTTTTAATTTCAAAAATTTTCTTAGGGATTCTTATCTACCGTAATAAATTTTTTGTATTTGTAAATATTTCTATAGAATTAATAGTACTATACAAGAGGTTTATCCTAAAAAATCTAAATTAATGATGCAAACCTGTCCTGAATTTTCCTGTAAAAAAAATTTTGAGCAAACTAACAAAATTCGCAGGATTTTTTTTTCTAATGTACCTAAACAATGTTGCAAATGGATGGACGTGTGAGACAACACGACTGATTTGGCCTTCTCTTAATCAGGGGCGCACAAGTGAGCTGATATCGCTTCCAAGAGGATAGATTTCGACGGTGGTTTCTATAATTACCGGACACTGTCTTATAGGGAAGCACGCAGAGCGGTTAAACGTGCCGTCGAATGACTTTTGCCGAAGTTGCATGGATGAAGAGGAGTTGGAAACTATCGAATACTTTATTTGCCATTGCCCGGAACTTTCTGGTCAGAGACTTGCTTCACTGGGATCTAGGGAGCTGTACGATCTTTCTGATTTGTCCGATGTCAAAATTCAACATCTAAGGAGTTTCATAAGAAGCTCAAGCTGGTTTAACGACAGGGACTAGTAGAAAAACAAATTCCGGTCCCGTGGTATCACAATGGACCTCAGAGTCTACCTGTGTTGACGTAAAACGTCAGCAGCCACTTACAACCTAACCTAACCTAAACAATGTTGCTTATTTCCTGGCAACATCAAAAATGTTGTTAATGAATAATTTCCCTGTAGGAATTTTTTTGATCAAGTTGTGGTAAGATAAAAATATTTCTAACATTTATAATGTACCCAAACAATGTTGCTTATTTCATGGCAACATCAAAACATGTTGCTAAAGCTAATTTATAAATTCAGAAACAATTGAGTCTTTACAACGGAAATAATTATTTGTCAAGCGGATACTAAAAACTTTTTCAAAGAAAACTCATTTCATTTTTCATAAACAATTCATAAACATAAATACTTAATAATAATAATTGAACAACAATTAAAAGAAAACAACTTTTTAAAATAAAAATTTAAACACACATTTTAATGAGTTCACAAATCTAACCCACTAACCGGCTGAAACAGAAATTAAAAAGCTAACACTTGCAGTACTTGACAACTTAAGAAACACATTGATTTAGCCAAGCACGCATCAGATGATGGATAAATATTCATACTTAAAGACAAATACATAAAACTTTACTATACAGCTGAAAAAGGTGCGTTACTTTTACTCAAATCAACAACATGAAATAATACAGACCGAACGACAGACAGACAGACCGAACAACAATTCCAAGACAATCCGGAGACCATCATTATCGTTATTATTATCATTATAAAAAAAACAGCCGCTAAATAGCAGTTGCCAGTAAAAAACGTAGAAAAAAAAACAGTAAAATCTTTTTAAGGCGAAAACTTATCAACACCGCTAATTTGTTGGTTGTAGGAAGTTGTTTGCTCTTGGGTGGTAATTTTTACTCTTACTTCTTACACATAACATTTACCTAAAGTATTTATTTATGGGGAGTGTTCTTTATTAACGAGATTTCACTGTGTATGAATATGGTCAAACTAACTAACTAAAAATAAAAAATAATTTTCTTTTCTAAGTAAACAAGACAAACAAGACTCCTTTTGTCGTTTGCAAAAATCATCACTATTTTGAAGAATTATTAGAAAAAAAAAATCGAGACGATTAAGTGAAAACTTTTCCTTTTAAACACAGTTCAAAACATGAAAACACTAAATAAAAAAGAAACTTGATAAAAACATACAAATGTGAAGCATCATGTCTGTCATTTAACAAAAAATAAATAAAAAATAAATGTTTAAAAGCATAAATGTTTTTAAATAATGTGTTTTAAGAATTGAAGAAGATGAATAAGAGCCAACAAACGTGACTGCAATAAATAATTCCCTAAAGCTAAAAAAATTAAAAACAAAAAAAAGTTGTTTTGTTTATACATATATCTACTTTCAATTTAGATTTCCAAGATTTATTGTTTAAAAAAATGTTTAGAAAATATGTTGCAGAAAACATGGTAAAGCAACATATGTTTGAGGGCAACATTTTGTTTACGAGATTTTTTGTTTACTATAACTTGATAAAGCTGTTTGTATACAGCAACATTTATGCTTCAACATGTTGCAAAACATTTTTTGTTGGATCCTAGCCCACAAAAGGGGAGGAACGAAAAATAATCTTCTAATTTTGCAATGTTGCTAAAAATTATTATTGTTATTCTTTAGTCCTTTTAAGACGATTATGATTAAATTTAATGATTATTGCTGCCGTTAAATTGTCTAAAATGTTGCTTTAACATTTTCTGCAACATTTTTGTATGTATTTCCAATTATGATGTTCTATCGAAAATCTTGAATGTTGCTAAAGTTTTTTAGCAACATTGTTTAGTAAACTGATAGAAACGGTTTTAGAAAGCACTTTAGACAATGCAAATCATCAAGCGATATTATTTAAGAACACGAAAACATACCGCATTTGAAGCAACATTTTTAAAAATTATTTTTAACATGTTAAGATGAGTAAGTTGCTTGTTTCCCACACTCAAAAAAAAGTGAACTAAAATCTGGGAAAATTAACTAAATTTTGAGAAAAAGAGGGAATGATTTGGCTCCAAAGATTTTTTTTCTTAGTTTTAGTTCATAATTTTCCCAAAAATAAGGAAAACAAAGTTATTTAATTTTAAGCCAATTTTAACTAGAAAATGGGAAAAATTATACTTCACATTTTAGAAATAGATTGGGTCTAAACCCTGGACCCACGGGTTCGGACCCCATTTAACTCGAGACCCCGTTGGGTCCTTTAAGGGTCCCCATAGATTTTGAACCAAAATTTGTGTCCGTTTCGCTCTAACTTGCTTAGTTTTTGAGATACGGTAATAAGGGGCCTGATAGGGTCTTGAGAATCTTAAAAACCGGATAACTCAAAAACTATTGATCGGAGGGCTTTCGAGTATTTGCGGAAGTGTTCTACGAGTCAAGAGCTACAGAAATGCTATTGGACCATTTCTTGTGTTGGCAGTATTTACCGAGATATGTGCATATATAAAATCTCGGGAATTTCAAATTTTAGATCTAAAATTAGGGTCTTGAGACCCCGACAGATATGCAGAGCTAGGCTATTCCATATTTTTCTTTGTAGTCTTTCTTTTGAAAATTTCATCCATCTCGCTTAGTTTTCGAGATATCGCCATTTTGAATTTTTAACTAAATTCTAAGAAGTTATTTACTAAATTCTCAGAAGTCATTAACTAAATTCTAAGAAGTACACTTCCTCAATTCAAAGAAGAGAAATACGATGATGTTTTAGTAAATTTTAACTAAACTTGAACTAAATTGTTGTTTAAGAAATATGTCTTAAAAATAAAGATACGATTCTTAGATTTGTGGAAAATTTCTTTGGCAGTAAGAATTTTTTTCCTAATATTAAAAAAATCCACTTAAAGAAAACTATGAACTAATTATAAGTAAATGAACTAAAATTTTTTCCTCATAGTTAAGAAAATTTCTCATTTTTAAGTTAAATTTAACTAAATTTTAGGAAATTTCATGATAAATTTTCAAAGACATTTTTTCCTTAATTTTAGTTATGTCTTTTTTTTCAGTGCACTTGAAAATTTGTCAAACTCCATATAAAAAATAATCAGGTTTATTCCAGGTTTATTGTTTAAAAATGTTTGTGTAGATATATGCAGTAGCAGTCTCTAACATATCTAATTATTTGTAGCAAATATTTCAGCAACATTTTTGTATGTATAACTATGCTATTGTTTGAAATCGATTTTCTTAAATGATTTTAAGATTTTTTAGCAACATTGTTTAGTAAACTGATAGAAACGGGTTTAAGAAACATTTTAGACAATGCAAATCATCAAGCGATATTGTTTAAGAACATGAAAACCTACCACATTTGAAGCAACATTTTTAAAAATTATTTTTAACATGTAAAGCTGAGTAAGTTGCTTGTTTTCCAAGTGAAAATTTATCAAACTTCATATAAAAAGAACAATCAGGATTACTCTAGATTTACTCTTGTTTAAATTTTAGTAGGTATTAGAGTTGTCAATTATTCACCTTTCAACTTTGTTCGAATAATTCAAATAATTGTTTTTGTTCGTTCGATCAAACGATTAAATCTAAAAAATTATTCGATTAATCGATGAGAATAACGAATAAAAAAGTTGTTATTAAAAAATATTTTTATTAACAAAAAAAAAAAAAAACAATTTATACAAAAAACCTTTCGCGTACCCCCTAGTGGTACGCGTACCATAGGTTGGTAACCGCTGTCCTAGACCAATATTCGATACTGTAGTTGGAGGGTATAAAAAAATAATTGTTAATTTAAGTCAATTAATCGATTTATTCGATATTAAAAAATCGTAATTTTTAAATTAATCGAACAAGACTTTGGGTTTGTTTGATCGATTAATCGAATTATTCTTAATCGGTTGACAACTCTAGTAGGTATATGCTGCATTACAACACAGCAATATGACTAGCAACATTTTGATGTTTTTCAGGCTAGAAAATTTGTTGCAAAAAACTGGTTAAAAGACACATGAATTCGGGCAACATTGTGTAAGAGACGTTTGGTTTGAAAATTAAAGGTTTTAACTGTTTGAGTACAAGCATCAGCTACATTTAAAATATGTAGTTTTTTTCTATCAAACTTTTTATTAACTGTTAATAAAATTTTTTAGAAAATCCCAGTTGGCAACTCCCTCGAGCCATCCTCAGTGACGGCGCGGTGACATGTCAAAGTTACTGCTGACATCCACAAGACATCTCTATATACTGAGTTGAGGACAGTTTCATTTCAAAAAATGTCCTCACTCAAAGTTAGCATTAGTCAGGGCATGCTGACTCTTTAGGGACATGTCACCTAAGAATTCTTTGGGGAAATGTCTGATATAGATCATACGAAAATACAAATAATGTTCGTATTTCCTTTAGTTTTTATTTTTATCCATTTTCCTTTATAAATGATCTTTATCATATTAAGAAAAAACTTTTCTAATTTTTTAGGCCCAACTGGATTTGAACCTGGAATCTCCAGTCCCACACCTAACAACTTGATCCAAACTTTATTTTCAAAATTGTTTGTCATATTTATTACTTTTATACTTGTAAGATTTTGATTTTATTTTAAATAAATCGATAATATTGTCATCTTTTTCTTAGAAATTAAAGAGTTGCCCAGATTAAAAATTCTAACTTAATATGCTGATATCCTGAAGTCATTTCGTTATCGATGTCTTAAAGGAATTGTCCACACTCTTAAAACAAACACTCAAGGAATCACCCTGTAAATGTCCTCAGTGACACATTTTCCAACTGGGAAATTTTGCAAACAAATTGGTTGAGCAATATAAATATTTGGGCAACATGTTTTTAGAGACATTTTGTTTGAAAATTTTTAAACTGTTTCTGAAGCAACAAAATTTAATGTATTTAATTAATTTGCAACAAATACTTTTTTTTGTATCCACGCTAACAAAAGGGAATGCGATAAAACAAAAAAATTCCTATTTTTGTCTTTGTAGCTAAGATTTATTATTCTTGTTGTGTCGTTCTTATAAGACAAACATGATTTAATTTTATGACAATTATAATTGCTGCCATTAAATAGTCTAAAATGTTGCTATACAAATTCCAGCAACATTTTTGAATGTCTTTCAAAATTTGCTGTTGTTAAAATTCAATCATCTTAAATGTTGCTAAGATTTTTTAGCAACATTGTTTATTTAACTGATAGAAACGGATTTAGGAAACATTAAAGACAATGAAAATAAAAAATTGGCATTGTTTAAAATATATACCGCATTTGAAGCAACAATTTGTAAAACCTTATTTAAACATCTTAAGCTTCCCAGCAAAACTTAGATTACCAAATAAGGTATAAAATAAGGTATAGGATCTCTTATTTTATACATTGCAGCATTGATGATTTTAACAGGCGATGAGACTCAAAGTAATGCATCCACATTATCACAAAGAATACCAGTAAGGTATACTTAAAATAAGTCATAAATTTAAAACGAAGAATACGAGTAAGGTGTAAAATATATGATATTTTATAGGTTACGAGAAATGAAATAATATAGCATACCAGAAGATAATATATAAGGTGTTACGAGTAGTGAAAAAGTAATTTTTTATTAAATTTACTCACGTGATTGTAATTGAGTGTAAGTAGATAAAATATGCTCGTGAGTGTGTGTCGTTAGAAATTTCCTGTCGTGAGCCCATCTCTAGTTTAAACGTATGCATTTTTTTATAAAATAATTATGTATTTTTTATGTTATTGTAATGCATTATGCATCCAATTATAAATAATGCATTATTTCAAACTTTCAACTAATACATAATGTAACCAAATATAAGTCATCCATGATTTAATGTTTAGAAATAACAAATATGAAATACATTTTTTCCAATAATCATGCATTACATAGCAAATTATTAGCAATGCATTATTTTTCACTTTAAAATAATACGTTGTGGAACAAATGTTTGGTAAGACATCCTAAAATAATGCTACAAATAAGGTATATACATTACCTGGTAATGTGTTATATAATCACTACCCATTACCAAAGTTTTGATGGGTTAGTAAGTTGCTCATTTTCCACGTGAAAATGTGTTAAACTTCATATAAAAACAATCAGTTTAACGCAAGATTTACTATAGCTGAAACATACCGCTAAAGATCCACAAATTATAAGCTATATGTTGCATCACAAACAGCAACACGACTAGCAACATTTCGTTTTACAGATCATTGACAAAATTCTATGACTATTATAATTGCTGTCTTCAAATAGTTTAAAATGTTGCTATAAAATTTCCAGCAACATTGTTTAATGCCTTTAAAAATATGCTGTTTTTGGAATTCAATCAACTTAAATGTTGCTAAGATTGTTTAGCAACATTGTTTATTAAACTGATAGAAACAGTTTTAGGAAACATTATGGACGATGCAAATCAAAAACTGACATTGTTTAAAAACATACCGCATTTAAAGCAACATTTTGTAAAAACTAATTTAAACATCTCAAGCTTATTGTTAGTAAGTTGCTCATTTTCCCCGTGAACATTCTTCAAACACCATAAAAAAACAATCAGCTTAACGCAATATTTACTATAGCTTAAACATACTGCTTAAGTCACAAAAAACACCAGATATATATTGCATCACAAACGGAAACACGACTGGCAACATTTCGTTTTACAAATTATTTAAAAATCGGTGAATCTTGATATTCATAAATAAAATTAAGCAATTTTGTGTTGTTAACATTAATTTCTTCAGTTAATTATACAAAAATTTTAAAGGCATGCTGAGTTTTAGATATTTTTTGTTTTGCCAAAATATCGGATGTGCAAAACATAAGCAAGCAGATCACTATACAATTTTTGATACAAATTAACTTATGTGTCTTACAAGGGAAGTATCTCAACCCTTATGAACCGATTTGCCTGAAACTTAAAATATATATCAAAGAGACAATTCTAAGGTTGGGGTGTCTCGGCTTATCGGCCATATCGGGAATTTAGGGGTTCAAAACATGGGTCAAAAATGGCGAAAAAATCGTTTTTTTGGATTTTTCAGCCATTTCTTTTTAAGAAACTATATGATGTTTTCATATGAGAAGAAAGGTTTTTTTAATGCCTATCCAATAGTGTCATAACCTTGTAAAAATTCGGCTTCTTTAAATATTTTTTTTCGGAAAATGTGTAAATTTTGGGGGGTACTTATGTGAAGACATAGACCTACGATATCCATATGGATAAGAAATAATCTTTATTAAATTTAAGTCGACCCGTATTTTTGCCCTAGATGATATTCCTGTTAGTTCGGAAGTTATCAAAATTTTCCCAAAGGTCCACATGGTTTCATAAGGGGACAACAAAATTTTTAAACACCGATATGGCTGATAAGCCGAGACACCCCAACCTTAAAATCGTCTCTTTAATATATATTTTAAGTTTCAGGCAAATCGGTTCATAAGGGTTGAGATACTTCCCTTGTTAGTAGTTTATTTTCACCGGGAGACAACTAGCGGACATTTACTTCATGTTAAAAAAAAATTTAGAAAAACGTTATATCCCATGTTTAAAGCAAAATTGTTTATAAACATTTTCTTAGACATATGTTGCTGCAACATGAACTTTTTTAAAGTAATTCTTAAATAAACTGTTTAGTTTTTTTTTCATAACTTTCAAAATCTTTTTTAAACTATTTATCTCTTCAATCATAATGAAAATTACTTATGATATTCGTTCGGTACAGAAGTCATTTAGGTAGGTATTTCCTAAGATACATGTTGCAGCAACATGAAAACTTTTAAACTTTCGTATACAGATCTTACTTGAAGTTTATAATTTTCTTAAGTTCTTTAAAATCCTATGTCTTTTTCGATTATCATCACAAAACACAAATCAATTAGCCACATGTTGCAGCAATATGAATACTTTAAAATAAACTGTGCAACAAATTATCTGATTTAAATATCATAATTTCTAAAGATCTTAAAAATCATTTGTCTTCTCGTCAAGAAATCACCATTAAAAAGGTGTTAATTTTTTAAACACCTTCACAACAGGTTCAATATTTTATTATTTACAGTAGGCTGGTTTGTTGTTTTTTTTTTTTTTTTGTATAATCAATATTATTGTTTATGCCGTTTTTTTTTAGATATTATAAACATTTACGAGTAAGTAAAAGTCTTTGCATACTTTCGATTATTTTCGCTTTTTTTTATTAAATTTTATCATCATGGTTACAATTTTACTACGAAACCAAAAACATTAAAAAGATCAGACTTTCCCGCCCATGTTTATGTTTTTATTTTTTTTTGTATGAAAAAGTGGTTTTCAGAGGATCAATCATGTGTTGTTCACAGTTTTGTATATGACTGAGCATTGGCCTGGAGTACTGGCTGCTGATAGTATTTTTATGCAGTTGCCTTTTAGCATCAAGTGAATGTGAAGTGAAGCCGAAGAAAACAATTACCATCAGCATCAACATTAATATCCACAACTTCGTTATGTTGTCAAACAACTTGCGATTTCTTCTTTGGAATGTTTTTAGTGAATTGGTTTATTTTATATTTGCATTACTTGTTATTTTGTTTTTTAATCTTTTTATTTTTATTGTATACTTTTTTTTTGGAAGTGTCTTTTTTTTTTGGAAAATTCAAGGTGAATGAGAAAACTTTTAGCAACTTATATAATGTTGCAAGATAACAATGTTACTAAACATTGTTGTGCAACATTAGCATTAAATTAAAGATGTTTCTAAATGTTTCTTAAAAAGAGTTTCTTGTATTTTGCAAGCAATGTTGACGTGTTATTTTATCCTCTTACTCTATTCTGAATCTATAATATCTGACAAGTTGCTAAGATTCTTTGAAACATGTTTGCTAAACATGATTTAAATATTTATAAACATTTGTTTAACATCTCTAAGCAATGTTGCTGTATAAATTGAATTTTTTTTTATTGAAATTTTAAAATTTTGTTAAAGTGTCTCTAAAAAGTGCTGCTAAATAAAATGTATTATACAAAACTTTATAAGCAAAGAATTTGCATATCGAAACATTGTAATAAAATTGATATTGTATGTAAATGAATTATAAAATTATGACATTAATTATTATCCAAAAGTATTTCTTATTGTTGCCAACAACAACTGGTTGCAACATTAAAAAACTAATGAATTATAAAAAAAATTTAATTTCTCATTTAAAATGCAAATTATTATAAAGATTCTATAATAAAAAGTAATTGAAGATTATATTTATAAAAAAAATATATAATTTTAATGAGCACTTTATGATCATGTGAGTTGTAAAATACAAAGAAAAGAATATAAACAAATTCTAAAATAAAACATTAAAAACAACATACTCGTAAAGACGTTTGAAAATATATAAAACCTAAAATATACAAGAGAAATCTGTCAAATAATATTAACAAATGCAAGACACGTTTATTTTCAACACTATTTGGAGTTAGCAACAACAAAATTAAAAATATTAAACTCGAGACTTAAAATTACACTCGAAGAAACATATTGAAGGAAAGATAAATCAGTAAAAAAATATGCCACAATATTTGCTACCTACCTATGAAAAAAAGGGAAAACTTTTAACAAAGGAATATCACACAAATTGGTGTTCTACAAAAAAATGCTGCTAGCAACATCGTACTTCTTAAAATTCATTAGTTTATGTATTTTGTATGTTCTGCTAAAGACAAATATTTTGAATATTTTACACAACATAATACAAGCAATTAAAATTTCTGGTATTTAAAATATAACCTTTCATGTTTTTGGAATCATAAAATGGTAAAACTATGTTTTTCTGCAACATGTTCCTAGCAACATCAACAAAATATTATCAAAATAATTTATGAGATCTTTTATGTTTTTAGAATCATAAAATTGTAAATATATATATTTTCTGCAACATGTTCCTAGCAAAATTTTTTCCAAACTAATAATCCTCATGAATTTTGTTAAGATTTCTGTTTTACCAGCAACATTGTGCGTTCAACATTATTTTCCAATTTAATTAAACTTTATTTAAACTGTAAAAATATTTTTATTTAGCAAGGTCCTAATTATTGCAACATGTTCCAAACAACAATATTATTTTCCTATAAATGAATTATAGCGCCCTATGCTCCAATGGGAGTTAGAGGAACACATATATATAAATGAAAAAGTTCGTAAAATATTAAATTTTTTTAAACGTATAATTAGAATTTGTCAGCAACATATTTTAAACAACATTAATATTTTTGTATAAAATTAAATAGTCTGTAAAACTATTAATTATGATAAATAGTACATCACAGTTTTGTTTTCAATGGCAGCATGTTGCTAATAATAAAATAATTCTGTCAATTATTTTGATATCAGAAACATTTTTAGTTACTGGCAAATGTTGTCTTATTAATTTTATTTATACTAATTTACATTTTGTCAGTATTAAAAACTGTTGGAAAAAAATTTCAAAGTTTTGTTTTCAATTGCCATTATTTTCAGCAAACATGTTGCTAACAACAACATTATATTTGAATACATTATAATATTATTTAAAATTATTATTTTAACAAAAATAATTATAATCAAAGGCTATTAAATTCAGCAACATGTTGCTTAGAACAAAATAATCTAAAAATTTGCCTTGTTTATAAATGTAATAGTCTAAGGCTGGATTACCCAATGCTCAGTTATAAAATAACTCTCCGTTAAATTTAACTTTTTCACACAAATTTTGACATAATGCTCCGTTAAATCGGCAGTTAGCAGCTAACTTTTCATTGAGTAATCCGCCCTAAATGATATGTTTTATATTTTTAGGGTTGATTTCATTATGTTTTTTTTAACCAACATGTTGCTAACAACATTATTTTTGCATAAATTTAAATTTTTGGCTAATGATTATTTTGGTATAAAATTTTATTTGTTTCGAACGTTAAAAATTTCAGTAGGATGGCGCTAACAACACATTTTTTTGTATTAATTTAAATAAATAAATTTTTTTCTGTCAAATTACTGGTTTTGATTAAAATTAACAACTGAAAATTATTTTAGCAACATGTTGCTAATACAAAAATGTTTTTGTGTAGCCATTTGTTTTTGTGAATGTGTTTTTTTATTATTTTAAATTTGTCATCATTTTGGTTTATAGCAAAATGTTGCTAACATAACTATATTTGCATAAATTTGAATTGTTTGTTAAATTCATAGATGGGAATTTTTCATTACCATTGAAATTTAATTACCATTGGTTGATATCAATGGGACTGAAAAAATTTTCATTACCATTTAATGGTAATTACATTTTTTTAATTGGAAAAATAATTAGTAATGGTAATGAAATGCACCAATTGTTGAAAAACACCAATTATAATTGGTTTCAAAACCATTGGTTTGCACATTTTTGTTTTTTTGAAAAGTTAAAAATTTAAACATCAAAGTATGTTTTTACAAATAAAATATGAAAATTTTAAAGACAAAAAACAAAACGCAAATAAAAATTTCAAATATTGTGTTATACAAAGGCAATCAACGTGTGTTTGGTTTATAAAATGTGAAAAACTAAAACACCATATAACAAAAAACAACAGATATTTCCAAATATTAACGATTTTGACAATATTGTGACGACTTTTACTAATGGTAATTATTTTTTTTTAAGTGATGCCATACCAATGGTAATTATTTTTTTTTTAATTTTCATTAGTAATTAAATTGATAAGTAATTTAACTGGTACAATTGATACAACCAATGATAATGAAAAAAATTTCATTACCATTGACATCAATAAAATGGTAATTAAACCATCAATTAATTGGTCACTTTAATTAATTAGTCCCATCTATGGTTAAATTATGCTGAGAGAATTTATTTTTCATTATTTTAAGCAAAATGCTGCGTCCTAACAAAATAATTGTAGTTTGCTTAATATGCTACCAATACATTTTTGGTAATAAGTAATATTAAAGATTTGTTTCTAATGGGCATTACCTTTAGCAACATTTTGCTAACAACACTATTTTTGTATAAATTTAGATAACCTGTGAAAAATAAATTTATAATGTGTTTTTAGCAACATATTGCTATCAGCACTATTTTTAAATAAATTTGAATAATTTGTAAAGTTTTGACATTCGAATTTTTTTGCTAAAGTTTTGTTAAAAATGTCAATTTTTTCAGCAACATGTTGCTTACAACACTATTTTCGTATAAATTTACACAATTTATAAATTTGTTCTGTAAAATTATTCATTTTGTAAAAATAAATTTAAGGTATGGTTTTTTAGCAACATGTTGCTATCAATGCTGTTTTTGAATAAATTTCATTTATTTGTAAAATTATGATTTTCGAATCGCCACTATATTCAGCAGCATGTTGCTTTTTAACGAAATAATCTTCAAAATTGTACAGTAAGTTAAGTTATTTTGTTAAAACAAATATCAGAATTATTTTAAGCAGCATGTTGCTGAAACAAACTAGTTCCGAAAATTTTTTTAAAGTTCATTAATTACAAGATTAGTTATTTGGTTAAAATTAGTATTACAGATTTTTTTCCAGTGAATTTTTTTTTTTATATTTGAAGTTTGTAATGATAAACTGTTAAAACTGATATGTTTTCAATAACAATTATTCTTAGCAACATGTTGCTAAAATAATAATAGTCCAGAAATAATTTTAGAGTTCAGTTTTATTAATGAGAATGATTTCATCGTATTGAAAAAAATAAATTTATAATGTTTTTTTAGCAACATAATGCTATCAACACTATTTTTGAATATATTTGAACAATTTGTTATATTTTGATGTTCGAGTTTTATTTTTTTGCTAAATTTTTGTTAAAAACGTCCACGATTTTCAGCAACACAATTTATAAATTTGTTCTGTAAAATTATTAATTTTGATAAAAATAAATCTATGGTATGGTTTTTTAGTTTTTTTGCTAAATTTTTGTTAAAAATGTCTACTATTTTCAGCAAACATGTAGCTTACAACACTATTTTCGTATAAATTTACACAATTTATAAATTTTTTCTGTAAAATTAATAATTTTGATAAAAATAAATCTATGGTATGGTTTTTTAGCGACATGTTGCTATCAACACTATTCTTGAATAAATTTTAATTATTTGTAAAATTATAATGATCGAATTTTTTGCTAAAAATTAACGTTATAGTTTTGTTACCAATCGCCACTGTTTTCAGCAACATGTTGCTGCTTAACAAAATAATACACAAAATTGTAACCATAATAGTAAAGTAAGTTTAGTTATTTTGTGAAAAATAATATCATAATTATTTTAAGCAGCATGTTGCAGAAACAAACTAGTTCCGAAAATTATTTTATAGTTCATTAATTACAAGATTAGTTACTTGGAAAAATTAGTATTACAGATTTTTTCCAATGACAATTATTTTAAGCAATATGTTGCTAAAACAAACTAGTCTCAAAATTTTTTTATATGTGAATTTTATTATGATAAATTGTAAGAACTGAAATGTTTCCAATAAAAATTATTCTTAGCAACATGTTGCTGAAATAAAAATAGTCCAGAAAAAAATTTTACAGTTCAGTTTTATTAATGAAAATCAGAAGATTGATTAATGATTTTATAGGTCATTAATTACAAGATTAGTTATTTGGTAAAAATTAGTATTAAAGACTTTTTCCAATGACAATTATTTTCAGCAACATGTTGCTAAAAGAAACAAGTCTCAAAATTTTGTTATGTTTGAAGTTTAAAATGATTAAATGTAAAAACTGATATGTTTCTAACATCAATAATTCTTAGCAACAAGTTGCTAAAAAATATTAGCCCAGAAAATTATTTCACAGTTCAGTTTTATTAATTAAAACCAAAAGTATAAATAAATCCTTACAATTTCTCAAAGTGTATAAAGTCTAACTATGCACGTAAGTAGATTGTGAATTTTTGTTGTCATATCATAATTTTTCTAACAGCAAACAAAAAAATAAAAGAAAATTTCAAACGGATGCACAAACGGAAAATCCACACATAATGTTAAGATATGTATAATACCAACAAATAGACAGATGGATGAATGCAACATAAATGCAGAACTTGGAATTAGACAGAGACACAGACTTTTAATACAATGAACTTTTGTGCTAAATTTTTGCAAAAATAAAATTCTGCAAAAAATTAAAAAAAAAAAAAACGTGATCATAAAGTATAAATCTCAAAACGTGAAAACTTTCAAACACTAATTAATAATTGATAAGTTTAAGTCTTACCAAATATTTGGAAATTAAAATCAATAAAAATCTAAAATATTGCAATTTTAAACGTAGAACAAACACTTTTTTAAAATACCAACAACACTTCCTTTTAAGAGGATATCGGTTTATTTCAATTTGTAAGTTTTTTCAGTTTTTTTTTCAAAATATTATTCAATCGTTGTGCACTTACACTGTTTAATACACTTGTTTTAATTAATGGTTTTTATTTGTTTTCAATAGTTTTTTTTTTTAATAAAGAAACTTTGATTCTTATTTTATTTTTTAGTTAATCTCTTGACAATCCGTACGCAACGATATACTTTTACCAACTGATCGCTGAGACGATCTTACCACGGTTTATAATAGCTTGTCCCCAAAAACACAACTGTGAAAAAAAAAATTTTAAATAAAAAAACTATACAGACAAAACAAATGTAATCACAATTTTTGCCACTGACTACACTATACTCCAAAGTATTGAATCTCATCAACGGCAACAGCACAACACATTACACTAGCAACAAATACAGCAGATACATAAAATACTTTGCACTACAATTAATACCATTTCCATGGTTAAAGAATGAATTATGAGTTTTCAAACGGAAAAATCATTAACCCATGTTAAGCATGGGCTAAAAATACCCATTTCGGTCCCAAGGAATTTTCAATGGTGATTTATGAATACAAAATACATTTACCAGTACAATATCGGAAGGATATATTTTCAGAAACTTGTTGCTAAAATTAATTTACATTGACATTAAATCTTTGCAACATGTTGCTCCTATTTTCTTTAGAAGCAACATGTTGCTAAATACATAAACAAATTTTAGAAATAATAAAAAATTACTAATAATAACATGTTGCAACAAAAAATAACTACATATAATAGCCATGGTTTGATTTTTGCCAAAAAAAATCTTAAAGCGTTATTTTAACAAACCTTTCAAATTTATGCAAAAATAATGTTATTAGCTATATGTTGCAATAAAACCATAGTAAATATGAAACTAGAACTAATAATCTCGTTTGGACTATACATTTGTTAAAACAAATGACAATATACAATTTGTTATCATTAGCAACATGTTGCTAAAATAATTTGTCACTATTTGTTTGTATCAAAATCAATAATTTATACGAAACTAGTATTATAAGCACCACATTTCTGAAAAAGGCCATTAAAAACAAATCTTTAAAATTACTTTTTACCAAAAATGTGTTTACATCATAGTTAGCAAACAATTTTAATTTATGTAAACATAATGTTGTTAGCAACATGTTGGTTACAAAAAGGATAATGATAAAAACTTTTACAAATATCACAACAAAATTTAAATATTTGATGAAATATAAAATAATTTTGGGGAGCAGTTCGTTTTAGCAACATGTTGTTAAGAATATTGTCATTCGTTTTAAATCTATGATATTTATTTTTACAAACCAAATACTAAATTAACTGTACTTTTTGGATTATATTGTTTAAAAGCAACATGTTTCTGAAAATATTGGTAACAAAGCTTTAATGATACTTTTTGGCAAACAAAATCTTAGAGCGTAATTTTACAAACAAATCGAAAATAGTGTTGTTAGCAACATGATGCTAAAAAACCATAGTAAAGATAAAACTGAAATTATAAAAACTTATTAGAACTTTTACATTTGTAAAAACAAATGGCAACATACATTTTTTATTAGCCACATGTTGCTACAATAATTTGTCTCTATTTATTTGTATTAAAATAAATAATTTATACAAAAATAGTGTTGTTAGCACTATGTTGCTGAAAATAACGGCCATTAGAAACCATTCTTCAATGTTACTTTTTATCAAAAGTGTGTTTAGAGCAGCGGTTACCAACCTATGGTACGCGTACCACTAGGGGGTACGCGAAACTGTCCGCGGGGGTACGCAAAATTTTAGTAATTTCGACATTCGTTTTAGATTAACCTTTCAATGCTGGTTCCGAATCTGGCTTTTAGGTCAGGTTTTTAATAAAGTTGAGGTCAACAAAGTTCACAAAAAACGTATTTTTATGCAATTTAGAGAGAATTTTTTATGATATTTTTCCGATGCTGAGTCCGAATATGGTTCCCAAATTTTTCTATGATGTCAGGTTTTTGAGAAAATTTATGTAAAAGTTCTCAAAAAACGTGTTTTTAGGCATTTTTGAGACGGGTTGTGATAGAGTGGAAAAAAATTTTTCTATGATGTCAGGTTTTTGAGAAAATTTTTGTAAAAGTTCTCAAAAAACGTGTTTTTAGGCATTTTTGAGACGGGTTGTGATAGAGTGGAAATTTTGGTATTACTTTGAGAAGCTCAAAATACCCTTTTATAGTAAACACGAGGGTGTTTCATTTGAAAAATCACGGAATTATTGATCTGCCCTCGTATAAAAAAAAAATTAAAAGAAAAATTAAAAAAACATTATATTTCCGCCCCCTGTAATGGGTTTTTGGAACTTTTTTTAAGTTCAAACAACGTCCGTTGTTTTAATTTTTGGTTTAGTCAGATTTGTAACATTTTCAGACGTTTTTGCTCTGCAGAAAAATCAGCTCAACATCAGGGTTTTCAAATGCATTGAACCACCCTAAGGAGCAAAAATTTGTCCAAAAAATAACACCATTGTTTGATCTCTCCATAAAAAAATTGAGATCAAAAATTTCAATATTAACTTTAATATTTGTGAATTTTTTTTAACAAAAAAAAAAAACTTATTAGGGGGTACGCGGCTGATAAAATTAAAAATTAGGGGTACGCGAGCCAAAAAGGTTGGTTACCGCTGGTTTAGAGCATAGTTAGCAATCAATTAAAACTTATGAAATCATAATGTTTTTAGCAATATGTTGGTTGAAAAAATCCGAAAGAAAAACACTTTTCGCTTACAATAATGCATCACTATTTTTGGTATCAAAATCAATAACACATGGCAACACAATTTGTTTGGCCGGGTTCTGATAGCTTATTTTGGGAAATTGGGGCATAATATATAATTTATATACAAGTCATACAAAAATTGTGTTGTAAGCTCCATGTTGCTGAGAATAACGGCCATTGGAAACGAATCTGTAATATTACTTTTTACCAAAATGTGTTTACAGCATAGTTGGCAATCAATTTAAATTTATGCAAACATAATGTTGTTAGCAACATGTTGATTAAAAAAATCATAAATATAAAAACTTTTACAATTTATTACAACAAAATTTTTTTTAATAGCCCACACGAGCGACATTTGTCAGTATTTCTATTTATTATATTTTTTCGGCGTAAGCCAAGTGTATTTAATTTGTTGTTTGTGTTTTTCTGATTGAAGAAGAAAATTGTGTCTTCTAAAGATTAAATTAAATGTGGATTTACCCTAGACCATGGTTTCTGTAGCCACTTCTACGTCATCAGTAGGCAATTACATTAAATTGATTATTTGATATTTGCTAGAAAAATTCTTTATATGTTTTTTTATCAAGACTACCCCGACATGAGCTTCGAACCTGTGTCGTTAAATCACTCATGTTTTGTATACCGAAGCTTTAACCACTAGGCTATACTCGGTGTACAAACATCAGTGACTAAACGTCGTTTGTTTTTAACTCACAGTAGGTTTCGTGTGACGTATGCAGAAAAGCTTTTTCTCTAACTCAAGCAATGCATTTAATCTAGAGACCAACAACAATTTTCTTAATCTTTCATTTACTTTATTTTATGCAAACTTTACTATAGCAGAGAATTTTTTGTTCTTCACACTACAGTAACGCATAGTTAAAGTGAATTGCCCACACGAGCGACATTTGTCATATTTGATGAAATATATAATAATTTTTGGGATAAAGTTGTTATAGCTACATGTTGCTAAGAATATTGTCATAAGAATTAAATCGTTAATATTAATTTTTACAAAAATAAACTGACTACATTTTGTGAACTATTTTGTCTAGCAGCAACATGTTGCTAAATGTTGCTTTTTGGAGAAAAATTCTTAAGGCGTAATTTTACTGTCAATTCAGATTTATGAAAAATAATGTTGTTAGCAACATGTTGCCAAAACAATGTAATGAAGACAAAACAAAAATAACTTAAAAATCATTTGGAATTTTATATTTCTAAAAACATATTGCTACTTTTAAAAATTTTTTTACTAGCAACATGTTGCTATAATAATTTGCCATTGTATAGTTTTGTTAACAAATACAAATTTTACAGAACATATTTAAATACTATCTAAATTTATACAAAAATGGTATTTTTAGCACCATGTTGCGGTCATTAGGAACAAATTTAAATATAACTACTTGCCAAAACCAAAAAATTTTCAAAAATTAAACTTGTTAGCAAAATGTTGCTAAAACTTATTGTAAAATTATAATTATAAAAACTCATTTGAACTTTTACATTTACAAAAACAAATCGACGCACGCAAATTTTTTATATTAGCAACATGTTGCTACAATAATTTGTTGTTGTTTATTTTTTTATTAATATCAGTTATTGTGCAGACAAATTTAAAAGATCATCTGAATTTTTACGAAATTAGTCTTGTTAGTACCATGCTGCTAAAAATAAGGACTATTCGTAACAAATATTTAATATTACTACTACATTTTGCCAAACAATTTTAATTTATGATAAAATTGTGTTGTTTGCAACATGTTGTTAAAACCCATAGTTTAGACAATACTAAAACTATAAAAAAATCACTCGACTGTGACTCTTACTTTACACACAATTGAAAGATAAAAAAAATTTGTGCTTTTAGCAACATGTTGCTAAAAACCCATAATGAAGACAAAACTAAATATATACAAAAATCGTACGGGATATTGCATTTATAAACCCAAAAAATTTTTTGAACACATTGCCATTAAAATTAATTAAATTAAAGACAAATATTACATTTATAAGTCCAAACAATTTTTTGAATACAATTTTTTTAGCAACACGTTGCTTAAAAAACTTGAGACTAAAATTAAATCCATGATATTAATTTTTTATAAAATACCTTTACATATTGTTAGTATACCCCTATACTGTGGTTGAAGGAGATATAATCAAATAGCTGCACACAAAATAGTTTTATTAGCAACATGTTGCTAAAAGAATTTGACATTGGTCATTTTTATCAAAATCAATAATTTTACAGAAAAATTCAAAAGACTATCAAATTTTTTTCGAAAATAGCGCTGTTACCAACATGTTACTGAAAATAGTGGGCAATTAAAACAAATCTTTAGTATAACGTTTTACCGAACATGATGCCTAAAAAAAACACAATGAAGACAAAACTAAGAATGTAAAAACAACTCTTAGGACTATTACAAAAAATCTTATTTTGCAAAAAAATCAAATTATGATAATTAATGTTGTTAGCAACATGTTGCTAAAATCCGATTAAGTTTATTAAGCGATTTTCGAGCTATATTAAGTGCTTTCTGAAAATCGCAAACGTTATTTTGTTCATTTATCCTGCTATATAGAAAAGAAATTGAACATTTTCTAATTTCCTATTGGAAACGTTGTAAATAATAACAAAATACAAAAAATCAACAACAAATGTTTGGTTTGGCTTTTGGCTTGGCTTTTATATGTTGACTACTACTTTATAAGTAAGTTGGTAGGTTGGAGTCGAAATGAGTTGAATTGAAATCTTCTCCCTCCCTGCAAAAAAATTATATACAATGTGCATGATGATTTTTTTTGTATTTTTTTGTTAAATTTTATTTTCTTGGTTGGGTAAATAGCATACCGCTAAATGATTCACTTCTATTTTATTTTTTTTTTTGTTAGAAAAAAAACAATAATTTTTGTTATATTCAAATACACTTGTTTACATAAATTACATACTTACATACACACATCTGGCCTGGTATGATCATCATCAACACTAATGTATACTGGTCTATAATGTCTGTTAATCTTATGAACAATGGTGATGGTACTAAACATTTTTTTTAATTCTGAAAAAAAAAAATAAAAAATTAAAAATAGTTTTAGTTAAGCGCACAAACAAAAAAAATCTAGAATGTTTGAAAAAATTTCAAAATATTTTAATAGGCAACACCTTAGTTTTGTTAGCAACATGTTGATGGATATTTATTAGCAACATAAAGGAGCAATATTATGTGCACATTTTTGAATAAAAATAAATTAAAAATAGTTTTAGTTAAGCGTACAAACAAAAAAACTCTAGAACGTTTGTAAAAATTTCAAAATATTTTAATAGGCAACACCTTAGTTTTGTTAGCAACATGTTGCTGCATATTTATTAGCAACATAAAGGATTAATATGTTAGGAAACATTTTTAAAAACTTTTTTAACTATACGTGTTAAGAAATTAAAAACAAATATATTTTTTTTCCTTTGAACCTTTTATAGAGTTTAAGACAAACTTAAATTTAAAATTAATTTTAAAAGTCCGATCAATTAAACCCGTGGCGCCCTTTAATCAAAGTTTTGGTTTTTTTTGGAAAATTTTCATCAAAATCTCTACGCTTTGACTAAAGGGCTCCTTGGTATTATTTGGCTCAAATTAAGTATAAATAAAAGTTTGTCTCAATCTCTTTGAAATAGTAAATGGAAATAAAATTGAGATTTTTTTTTTTTTTAATTCTTGAACGTAGGAAAGCTGGCATTTTGGGAAATTTTTTGATAAATTTGAAATGGCGATTTCTCAAAAATGGAATATTCGTATTCAGCATGCCATTATAAAAAAAAATGCCTGCAAAATCGGAACCGTCTGCCTGTGGAAAGTAAGCAGGTCTAACCAAAAGAGCTCTACACAGAAAATAATATCGTAAATTTTATTTTTATTAAAATTTTAATTGTTTTTATACCCTCCAACTACAGTATGAGGGTATACCCACTTTGTTATTCCGTGTGTAAAGCATCGAAATATCAGTCTAGGACCCCATAAAGTATATATATTATTGATCAGTGATCGCTTCTAAGACATTCTAGCGATGTCCGTCTGTCCGTCCGTCCGTCTGTGGAAGACACGATACAGTCCAAAATAAAAGTGCTAGACTCCTGAAATTTCACACATATATGTCTTATGTTCATAGGCTGGCTAAGTTCGGAGATGGGCAAAATCGCACCAGGGGGGAGAAAGTTCCCCTTGACGAAGTAAACCAACCCATGAAAAAATTTAACTTTTTATAGGTTTTTTTGTATTTTTGTTAAACAAATGAAACATTTTAAAAAGTTCAAAGTCTTGGACTTGGACCTAGGGGATTTGAAAATTACTTTTTTTTTTTGGTCCGCCCCTTTTTGTGGGCGTGGATATTAGCAAATAATTTATATAATGATGAAATTGTATATCTTTTGTACAAAAAGCATAGTAATTAAATTTGTAAAAAATTTTGACCATAGAGAAGGTGTCCCCAAGGACCCCCGACAAGCCCCCCCCCCAAAAAAAAAACGCCCCTGCAATTTTTTTTTTAGTTTTTTTTTTTTAACGTTGGAGGGTATACAAGATTCGGCACAGCCGAATTTAACACTCTCACTTGTTATTTCTCATAAAGTTTTTTGAATTCTCATTTTGTTTATATTTTTATGTGTATGTTTATAAAGGGTTTATAATCAACTTTATAAAATTGTCTTACAAGGGAAGTCTCCCTGGTGTCACCCTCCGATCTTCATGAAATTTGGATATGTTGTTAAGAACGAAAATAAATTTGACACGTATTTTTTTTAGTGGCCCAAACTCATTTTTAGTGGGGGGGGGGGTCGATTTGTATGGGGGGAAATTGACCTTTTTCAGTTGTTTACGATTAACGCCTATTTAAACAAAATTAATATAGGCATGTGTGGTCTCAGATTAAAGGTATTAAAAATACCTACATATCTCGTGGTGCTAACAACGGGCCAAAGAAGTTAATATTTTTCGACTTATTAACAAAAATGTCATAAAATTTTGGTATTTTACTCAATTTTGACGAAAAGTTGTTCATGTTTGGACACGTTTTTAGCACACGTAGATATGTTTCATTTGTTATGTAACATGACTAGGTTTTTTTGCATAATATAGGAGATAAACGAAAAAAACTGAAAAATGGCCTTGTCTTCCCACCTCCTTTTTACCCCCTATATATGAATTTGGGCCGCTAAAAAAAACGTGTCCCTTTATTTTTTCTGCTCTACAAAATAAAACCAATTCCATAAAGATCCGCGGGTGACACTAGGGAGACTTCCCTTTTTAGTGACTTTGTCTTAGTGGCATAAATATATTTGGTAAAGTTTGAAGAAACATTTTTTTATACTATTTTATTTAAAAACAAGTGAGAGTGTTAAATTCGGCTGTGCCGAATCTTTTATACCCTCCAAAATGTAAAAAAAAAATATTATAAAAAAATTGTCAGGGGCGTTTGTTTTGGGGGGGCAGTGATGGGGGTCAGTGGGGGACGTTGAGAGCACCTTCCCATCCCGATAAATATAACAAAAGTTTCATTTATTTAACAAAAATAAAAAAAACATGTAAAAAAGTGTATTTTTTCAGAGGTTGGTTCAGTTCTTCAAGGGGAAACTTTTTTCCCCCTGAGCCGATTTTGCCCATTTACGAACTTAGCCTGCCTAGGACCATAAGACATAATCATGCCAAATTGCAGGAGGCTAGCTCTTTTATTTTGGACTGTATCGTGCCATCTACAGACAGACGGACGGACGGACATTCACAGAATGTCTTAGAATCGTACATGCATCAATAATATATATACTTTATGGGGTCCCCGACCGACATTTCGATGCGTTACAAACGGAATGACAAGGTGAGTATACCCCCATACTGTGGTTGGATGGTATAAAAAGTGTTTTCTTTAAATTATTTATATTTAAAAAAATTTATTGATTTTATTTTTTTTTATTTATAGAAAATTTTAATTGTTTTTAAAAATTTGTTTTATTATATTTTTAATTTATATAATTAAAACTTTATTATTGTATTACTTAACTGCAAAAAGTGTTTTTACAGAGCTAACCAACAAACACACAAATTGGAATCTTTTCCAACAACACATCAACTCGATCATACTAACCACAAATTTGCATACAATAGACGAATTAGAAAACTGTGTCATGTCTTTCACTCAATCAATACAAAGAGCTGCTTGGTACAGTACCCCAACTTTCAAAAGAAAAGAAGTAGGTAATAATTATTCCAACAATATTAAAATCCTACTTTACGAAAAACGGAAACTTCGGCGAACATGGCAAGAAACTCGCGCACCTGAAGACAAAACAAGACTCAATAGAGCAGCGCAAAATCTAAAACGTAAGCTCAAGGATTTAAAAGATGAATCACTTCACCAGTACCTGACAAACCTAGGAAGCGATAGAAATTCTATGCATTCTCTCTGGAAATGCACCAAAAAACACACAAACATATAACACAATCGTATCCAATCAAAACATCAGATGGAACATGGCTTCGAACTTCTATAGAAAAAGCAACAACATTTGCAGAGCATTTAGCCAACACGTTTAAACCCAATGAAGATTATTTTCCACAAGAACATCAAGAAGCAATAATTCAGATTGCTGATGAACCGTTAATCCCCATAGAATTATCTGAAGTTCAAAATGTAATTAAAAATTTACCGAACAAGAAAGCCCCAGGATTTGATCTTATTACAGCTGAAATTCTTAAACAACTGCCCTACAAAGCTCTATGCGAACTGACAGTGTTAATGAATCATTGTCTTATCTTAAAACATGTGCCAATTATTTGGAAAGAAGCTGAAGTCATAATGATACTTAAGCCAGATAAACCTCCACATCAAACATCATCTTATCGCCCAATTTCATTGCTACCAATTCTTTCAAAAGTTTTCGAAAAATTGCTATTACCTAGACTAAATGTCGTTATAGAAAGACAGAACATTATTCCAAACAACCAGTTTGGATTCAGACAAAAACATTCAACGATTGATCAGGTCCACCGTATCACAAATGTAATTGAAAAATCACTCGAAAAAAAGGAAATCTGCTCAGCTGTCTTTATCGATGTGGCACAAGCGTTTGATAAAGTTTGGCATGAAGGACTGCTCCTTAAATTAAATTCACATCTGCCAGCAAACTATCATGCAATTTTTAAATCTTACCTAATGGACAGATACTTTCGTGTCAAATGCGAAAATGAGTTTTCAATGTTACAACCCATCAAAGCGGGTGTACCACAAGGCAGTATATTAGGTCCCCTATTGTACCTAATTTTCACAAGTGACTTACCTCAAAACCAGGATATACTCACAGCTACATTTGCCGATGATACGGCACTACTTTCTACAGGAAAAACAATCGAAGAAGCAACAAACAAACTTCAAGGTGCCGTAAATGAAATAGCCGAATGGGCTAAAAAATGGCAAATAAAAGTTAATAATACAAAATTATCTCACGTCAATTTTACCAATAGAATAATAACTCCAATGTCAATTTATTTTGATAACTCACTAATACCAATAACAAACTCAGCCAAATATCTCGGAATGACGTTAGATGTAAAACTGAGATGGAAAGAACACGTAAAAAAGAAAAAACAATGTCTCGAAATAAAATACAAAAACATCGAATTGCTCATAGGAAGGAATTCGTCTCTTTCTACTCAAAACAAATTAACAATTTATAACCAAATTCTGAAACCAATATGGATGTATGGTATTCAACTTTGGGGATGTGCAACCCAAAACACTATTGATATCATACAAAGATTCCAAAATAAAGTACTACGAAATATTGTTAACGCACCCTGGTACATTAGAAATAATGACCTCCACAGAGATCTGAAAGTGGAAACAGTAAACAACGTCATAACATCTATAGCAAATTCCCACCATATGAGACTAATAAGTCATGTAAACGTAGAAGCTAGTAATCTTCTCGACACTGACGACCATCCAAGGCGCCTACAAAGAAGGAAGCCTTCTGATCTGGTGACAGCTGTATAAATTACATTCAAAATGTAGTTTTTATTTTGTACAATTTCATAGAAGTAATCTGCTCGTTGGTCAACATTGACCAGTTGTAGAAAATGTTTTCTTCTCTTTTGTAAAACTTATTATATTAAAATATTTAATAAAAGTTAAATAAAAGTTTTGAAAATAAAAAAAAAAAAAAAAAAAAAAAACATTTTGTAGGGAATAAAAAATCGGCACAGATGAATTTAACACTCTCATTTATTTTTTGTACTTTTGTTAAAAAAGTTTACTTTTTGGTAAAAAAATTAAAATAAAAAATTTGGATGAAAAATAAACACTTTAGTTTAAAAAAATGATACACAAAAATTATTTAAAAATTTTTTTTTTAATGAAAAAAATATTTTTGAGTAAAAAAATTCAAAAAAAAATTTTTGAGGACAAAAAAAAATTTTTAGTAAAGGGGAGGGAGAAGGGGTTGTATTCTGTGTGATTTTTTTGTATATTGAGCACCAATTTAAAAATCATATTTTTTTCAATCGAAAAAAATTATTAAAAATTAAGATAAAAAATTTGGATGAAAAATAAACGTTTTGATAAAAAAGATTTGATACACAAAAATTATTTAAAAAAAGTTTTTTTTAGTGAAAAAAAAAATATTTTTGAGGAAAAAAAATTTTTTGAGTAAAAAAAATTTTTGAGTAAAAAAAAATTTTTGAGTAAAAAAAATAGTTAAGGGGAGGGAGGAGGGGTTGTATTCAGTGTGATTTTTTTTAAATTGGGTAAAAATATTTTGTAGGCAAAAACAAATGAAAAGCACATTAAAAACCAGTGAATAAACAATTGAAAAACATCCCAGTAATTATTCATTTGTTTTAACAAACATCAACATTTATTTTTTACTGTTGACAAAATTTTCTAAAATAAATAACATTAAACATTAAAAAATTACGTTTTATTCATTCTTTTTTACCAACAAATTCGAAAAAAAATAACCTACGAAAACATTAAAAATTAATGATAGTTCTGTTATTTTTACCAACAAATTCCAAAAAAATAACCTACGAAAACTTTAAAAATAAATGATTTTGTGGGTTATTTTTTACAATTTTCTATTGAAATATTTTTTTTAAAAATTTTTAATAAAATTTTGGGAAATCGATCCCGCAATCAACTACATTCTCTCCAGACATCCATCGTGCCAAAGTCACTTGATACAAACATGTTTTTATATTTCTATAAATAATTTTTTGAATTTTTTTTTTCTAAAAAAAAAAATAACCTACTTGTGTAGGTAAAAACTATAAAAATATAAATAATTAAAAAAAAAAAATACTTACACAAATCATTAAAAATTTAAAGAATAATCAGTACTTTTTACTTACAGAACAAAAATAAATGACTTTAAAAATTAAATGTTAATGAAAGTCATTATTTTTTAGTGTGTTATTTTTCAAACAAAGGACAGAAGTAGTCATAAATAAAAACTGAACATCAAACAAATGTTTTTTCTTTTAAAAACGACTAAACGTAAAATTTTTTAAATAAACTACAAACAGTTAATGACATAATTTTTTAAGTGTAGTAATTAAACCAGACTAGGATCCAGCTTTTGGATTTAAGTGGAAATTTCTTTACTGGAGATTTTGTTTTTTACAATGTAACCCTGGCGGACTGATTTGCTAAATAATTTGTTTACAAACACAAACATTTTTTCTTCAAGATCAAGTATTTTCTAGGCTTTTGAAAAAGATTAGCACACACAAAATAAATTCTCTGCCTAATCAGCAAAAAAATCTGCTGAAAATACACCCATTTTGAGCCATATGAGAAGTCTGCTGATTTTAGCAGACTCGGTTTGCTAAACATCTGTCTTGTTTATCTAGGTGAAACCAGCAGAGAAAACTGTCGTGACAGCAGAAAAGTCTGCAGATCACAAATAAATGCAAGAAAATTTTCTAACAATAAGTTTAATTTTTAAAGTTCAACTGTTTTCCAAGAACAAAAATTCTAAATTTTTTTTAAGTTCAAATAAAAAACTTATAATTTTTTTTTCAAAAATGAACTAAATATTTCTGTACAATTAACAAAATAATCTGCTGATATTTTTTTAATTTTATTAATTTTTAAATTTCACAAAAATAAAAAAAAAAAAAATACATCTTTTAAAACCTAACAATTAGAATATTTTTTTGAAAAAAAAAACAACAGAATTTTTCTGTTATATAACAAAGTAATCCTCTTAAAATCTGCACAAAAAATTTTGCAAATCAGCAAACAGATATAATAAAATTGCAGTACAATTTCTGTTATTTTTTAAAACTGAATGAAAGAGAATATACTTAAGATGTCTATTTCAGCAAAATCTGCTAAAAGTTTGCTAATTCAAATTGAAAGTCATTTTACAGATTTTTTGGCAGTCCTTTTCTTTTGAGTGCAAGTCACGTTTCATGATTTTTTCAATTTCAAGAATATTTTTTTTTTACCATTTTCTATATTATCTTGATCAATGTTTTCAAAAACCACAAATGTCATGTGATTCCTAAATATTTCTAAAATTATTTATTATTTCTCCTCTACAATGTTTAAAATATTAAAAAAAAAATTAAAAAATAAAGAAATAACCTTCAGTGTTGATGTTTAAATCACCCAAAACAGCTACCATTTAATTATAAATAATCAAATATTAAATTTAGTTAATTTTTTTATTATTTTTTAATAATGTACTCGTTTCTTATTTCAAACCCTAAGCAGTTTCTTTTTGCTTTAACAAATAAATAATAAAAAAAATAAAAAAATAAAAATACATCTAAATACCTTAAAGTCAGTAGGTAGTGGTCAAATATTTTCAAGTAATATTCATATAATTAGTTGTATTTATTTGAATTAACCTGCAGAGTTTTTGAAATTTAAACCATTCAACCAACTATTATTCATAATTATACAAAACAAGCCATGAGATGGTTAAATCTCATGTATCAAATGTATGTGTTTTTTTTTTTGTTAAATAATTATTAAATTCATTATTAGAAAATTAAAAATGATTTATAATTCTTAAGCAAAGTAATAAAATATAAATTGGTAATTTGACTTTGAATAAAAATTATTTAATGATAACAAAAAAAAAACTAAACATAAAGATAAAGAGTATTAGGCCTTTGAAAGTGATATTTTTCTGTAGTAAATTGCTACAATTAAATACTAAGGGTATTCATAAAATTTCTACATTTTCAACCATCGAAACTGCTTTTGGCATTTTAAGTTTGAGCTAACAATACAAGGGTATGGCCATTAGGGGGCAATAATAATGATATTTTTCGAATTTCGTTGATCGCCGGGCAATTATAGGCTAATAATTTTAGTGCAAGTTGCAGTTAATACGTACTAAAACATATAAAAAAAAAAAAACAATTGGAGGGGGTCGAGTCTAAAATTGAGTGATTTAACCTGGAATGCCCCATATATAGGTTCCTTTTACTCCTACAAGGAGCATAGGGCCACAACATGTGACATTTTTTTATCGTGCTTTAAAATGTGTCCCGAAATAGGAAAAATATAGATTTTTTATGGAAATTTTTTTAAGAATATGAGAATTTCTTACAAAAAATTACAAAAAATTACTTTTCGTCGATTGCCAGACAAATTTTGTTTACTTTTGCTCTAAAAATTCTCTGTTTAAATTTTTAGCCAAATTGGACAAATTTAACCCGTGCCTCTGGAGGGTTAAAGTTTGGCCCTGATTTTTTTTTTTTTTTTGATTTGTACAAAAAGTTTTAACTCCCACGAGTTAAAGTTTCCGATTTGGCTAAAAATTTAAATAGAGAGCTTTTAGACCAAAAGGAAACATAATTTGTATGGCAATATTATGAATTTTTTTTGACTACGCTTATTTTTATGTTTGATTGGAATACCCTTACTACTTACTGACAGTTACAAAAGTTTCCGATTTGGCTAAAAATTTAAATAGAGAGCTTTTAGACCAAAAGGAAACATAATTTGTATGGCAATATTATGAATTTTTTTTGACTACGCTTATTTTTATGTTTGATTGGAATACCCTTACTACTTACTGACAGTTACAAAAACAAAGGTTTTTTGATAACGCCTTCATTTTTGAAGTTAATAAAAATTAATTTGGTCATTTGACATCTCTTATAACTCAAGTACTCCCATTTATGTATAAAATTTGTTAATATTAAATATATAAAGCAACACGCAGAGAAAAAAGTGTAGTAATCTGCTATTATAATTGGTTAGTGTTTTATATCCTAAACTGGAGGGTGGACGTTGGGTGAAACATTCCAACATACGATAAATGTTATCAAATTAATTTTTTATTATTTTGGGTTAACTAATACAATTTTATCATCATTTTATTTTAACGGCCATTTGAGTACCGAGTGCGGTTTTGAATTTGAATATGGCGGATCCAATACGGAGCCCAATTTTTTAAAAATATTACAGATTTGCTTAAAATATCTCATGCTCGGGTTCTTGGAGTTGCTTAAGAAGAATTTCCAGTTGGATTTTTAAAATTCAAAATGTCGGATCTAACATGGCGATATCTGTTTTTTAATAACAGATTCACTCAAAACTCTTTACGCACCGGTTTGTTGGGTTGCTAAATTAGAATCTGCCATTCCAAAATCTAACTTCAGATTCATATTTAAGACCATAAAAACTCGGGTATAAAAAGTTTTAAGCAAATCTGTTTATTATAAGGGTTCAAGTTGAAAAAAATTAAGAAGAAAAATTGAATTTCTAAAAATTATAGACATTTCTGGTATTTCACATACCGGTTTCAAACACCCCAGTTAGTGTTATCATCAGTAGGATTTTAAATGTCAGTTTGTCTTGTTAATGAAAACTGTTTTTTTATGTATGTGAATATAATTATAGTTTCTACAGAATAAATTTTGACAGTTTCCAACACTACAATTCTATTTCTAGCAATCTCAATCTCACTTCATTCATTCTTTCAACTTTTTTGTCTCTTACATTATTTTGCAAGGGTTTATTTTTAAAAATATTTGTCGCCATGTTGGATCCGCCATTTTGAATTTTAAAATTCCAACTTCAGATTCTTCGTAAGCGACCACAAAAACCTGAAAAAGAAACAATTTTCAGGTTGTGGTGTCTCGGCTTATCGGCCACATCGGGGATTTTGGGGTAAAAAATGGTAATTTTTTTGATTTTTCTGCCATTTATTTCTAAGAAACTATATGATGTTTCCATATGAGAATAAATATTTTTTAATGCCTATCCAACAGGAGCACAACCTTGTAAAAATTTGGCTTCGTTAAATGTTTTTTTTTTTCGTGAAAATGTGTAAATTTAAAATCGTCTTTTAAGTTTCAGGGAAATCGGTTCACAAGGGTTGATACTTCACTTATCTTATTGTTTGAAACTTGTTTTGTAGAAATTAATTTTCATGAACCTGAAGCATAATTTTTATTAGATAAAACTAATATTATGTGTTTTTTTATCATATTTTACCGATTTTTCGGTAAGACTTTGTAGAAACGAAATTATTTCAAACTCTAGTTTTTATAATAAAAAATAAAATCTTGTATAAAATTTTCAAAATTTTAAAATCGAAAAGGGGGGGCACGTGCCCCCTGTGTCCACCCCCTGTACCCACCCCCTGTATACGTCCATGTGTGAACGTGACAATTTTGGTATAGAAACATGACTTAGATTTTTTCTATAAAAAATGTCTCAGAATCTGAGAATTTTTCTATAGAAAAAATGCCTCGGAATCTGAGACTTTTTCTAGACGAAAACTGTCTCAGATTTTTTCTATTTTGTCATAGCTCACATAATGTTTTATTTTTCATGGTTAATATTAAATTTCTTTCATTTCCTTTTTGCGTTAACTATAATTGAAATACATACTTAATCATATTGTTATAACTTACACAAATAGTAAGTTAATGTTTAAAAAAAACTATGGTACACTTAATTTCATGCAATTAATTTTTATTTAAAAAGAAATTAAATAAAAATGTAGTAATATAAATGCATAATGTCAACTACCATAATGTAATAATAACACCCCCTCTCAAAAACAATCATGTTTTACAAGAAACTTTCACTTACAATCAGTACTTGTTACAAAATGCAATTTTTCAAAACGACTTGTACCTACATTAAAACGGCTTTTAAGGGGTCAATTAATATTTTTTTTTCTTATAGACTGATTTTTTCTGCATTCAAAATACATTCTCTGTCCAATCAGCAGAAAAATATGCTAAAAATACACCCATTTTGAGCCATATGAGAAATCTGCTGATTTTAGAAGACACGGTTTGCTAAAAATCGGTCATGTTTATCTAGGTGAAATCGACAGGTAATCTGTCAAAACAGCACAGAAAACTGCTAAGACATTTTCTAAAAAAATTTTGTTTTTAGAAAGTTTGTTTCCATGAAAAATTTAATATGTAGTTTTTTTTTTTAATTTAAACTTAAAAATAAAAACAAATGTTTCTGTAAAATTTGCAATATATTCTACTGATTTTTCTTTTAGTTTTGTCAATTATTAGCCTCAATCATTTTAATTGTATAAAAAATTGAAAAAAAAAACTTAAGAAAGTTTTCTTGAGAAAAGGATGACAACAAACTATTTCTGTAAAATTTCAAAATAATCTGCTAAAAATATACATATTTAAAAATATGTTTAAAAATATCGTTTTGTATGCAATCAACAAAAAAATAAATTAACACTTTGGAAAAAAAACTTAGAAAATTTTTTTAAAAAAAGAATGACAGCAAACTATTTCTGTACAACCCAGTTGGCAACGTCCTCGAGCCATCCTCAGTGACGGAGCGGTGACATGTCAGAGTCACTGCTGACATCCACAAGACATCTCTATGTACAGGGTTGAGGACAGTTTCATACAAATTTTCAAAATGTCCTCACTCAAAGTCAGCAGTGGTCAGGGCTGACCTTCTGGGGACATGTCACCTAAGACTTCTTTGGGGAAATGTCTGACGTAGATCATGCGAAAATACAAACAAATTTCGTATTTCCTTTAGTTTTTACTTTTATCCATTTTCCTTTATAAATTATCTTTCTCATATTTAGAAAAAACTTTTCGCCGTTTTTAGTCCCAACTGGATTTGAACTCGGAACCTCCAGTTTATTAGTCCCACACCTAACTACTTGTCCCAAACTTTATTTTGAAAATTGTTTGTCTATTTATTACTTTTATTCTACTTATTAGATTTTGATTTTATTTTAAATAAATCGATAATATTGCCATCTTTTTCTTGGAAATTGAAGAGTTGCCCAGATTTAAAATTTTAATTCAATATACTGCTATTCTGAAGACATTTCCTTTTAGACGTCTTAGAGGAATTGTCCATACTCTTAAAGCAAACATTCAGTGCTGACAATGTTAGGACATGTCATCAAGGATTACCTATGATTTGTCAGAACCTGAAGACATTTCCCCAAGGAATCACTGTGGAAATTTCCTCAGTGACACATTTTCCAACTGGGAATTTACAGGTTACTTTTGTGTTCAAAAATATTTTGAAATTCAGCGAACAAAATCAGTAAAATACTGAATGTCAGTGATTTTAGTAAAAATACGCATTTTAATAGAAAAATCTGCTGGAAGTTTGCTAAATCAAATTTAAAGTCGTTTTAAAGATTTTTTGAGTTTTTCTTTTGAGCGTAGAAAAAAAGATTATTAATAACTAGAGACCGGAACTTCATGCATCTAAAAACATTGTTTTAAGCGCTTAAAATATGCGTTAAAAATCCTAAAATATGCAACAAAAATTTTAAAAATATGCATTTAATTTTTTTTTTTTAATTTTATTTAAAAAAAGACATACACTCAAAAAAAAAACTGTAATGTTAGCAAAAAAAGCTTGTAAACCTACAAGAAAATTTGCTGATTTTGAACCCACAATTTTTTTTGCTAAAGTTAGCAAAAATGTTTTGCCAATAATTAGTTAACTGAATTTTTTTTTTTTTGAACTTAGTTCATACACATCTGAGAACCCCATTGGGTTCGGACCCGATAGGTCCAGACCCCGATGGGCCTAGACCTAGTTGGGTTCCTTTAAAATCGTCATTGTTTTTGATCCAAAATTTGTGTCCGTTTCGCTCTACCTTGCTTAGTTTTTGACATACGTGATTATAGGGGACCACTGGGTTCTTGAGAATTAAAAAACTCGATAACTTCAAAAATATTACTCGGAGAGCTTTTGACTATTTTGCGGTCTTATTCTACGTGTTGAGAGCTACAAAAATGCTTTTGAATTTTTTGTTGTGTCAGAAATATTTACCGAGATATGAGCATTTTAAAATTTTCTGGAATGCTAACGTTTTTGGATCCAAAGTTAGGGCCCATTAGGGTCCACACATGTGAAGAAGACCGGCGATACTATGGAGAGCCCGAGAACAAAAAATGGCCTCCATTTTGCTCTATCTGGCTTAGTTTCCGAGATAGCGCCATTTTAAGTTTTCTGAAAATAAAAAAAAATTTACCATTTATTTTGCTAATATTAGCAAAAAATCTTGTAAAAATGTTGTCAACTCAATTTCAAATTTAGCAAAAGAAATTAGTTCAAAGTTTGTTTAAAATTGCTAATGTGCTAAATGAAGTTTACAAGAATTTTTTGCTTACATGCTAATCTCAACTAAAAATTTGCTAAAAGTTAGCTAACTAGCGTTAGCAAAAAAAAATTTGTAAATCTACTAACGTATTTTTTTGAGTGTAACAGCAGAATTCATTCTTATTTCTTACAGATTAAAAAAAAAAAATAAATAAAATTTACTTTAGAAAATCTTAAAAAAAAAATATTTACACTCAAAAAAATACGTTAGTAGATTTACTAATTTTTTTTTGCTAACGCTAGTTAGCTAACTTTTAGCAAATTTTTAGTTGAGATTAGCATGTTAGCAAAAAATTCTTGTAAACTTCATTTAGCACATTAGCAATTTTAAACAAACTTTGAACAAATTTCTTTTGCTAAATTTGAAATTGAGTTGACTACATTTTTACAAGATTTTTTGCTAATATTAGCAAAATAAATGGTAAATTTTTTTTTTTCAGAAAACTTAAAATGGCGCTATCTCGGAAACTAAGCCAGATAGAGCAAAATGGAGGCCATTTTTGGTTCTTACAATCTCCATAGTATTGCCGGTCCTCTTCACATGTGTGGACCCTAATGGGCCCTAACTTTGGATCCAAAAAAGTTAGCATTCCCGAAAATTTTAAAATGCTCATATCTCGGTAAATATTGCCGACACAACAAAAAGTCCAAAAGCGTTTTTGTAGCTCTCAACACGACCGCAAAATAGTCAAAAGCTCTCCGAGAAATATTTTTGAAGTTATCGAGTTTTTTAATTCTCAAGACCCTAGTGGTCCCCTATAATCACGTATCTCAAAAACTAAGCAAGGTAGAGCGAAACGGACGCAAATTTTGGATCAAAAACTATGACGATTTTTAAGGAACCCAACTAGGTCTAGGCCCATCGGGGTCTGGACCTATCGGGTCCGAACCCAATGTAGTCCTCAGATGGGTATAAACTAAGTTCAAAAAAAAAAAAAATATTTAGTTAACTAATTATTGGCAAAACATTTTTGCTAACTTTAGCAAAAAAATTGTGGGTTCGAAATCAGCAAATTTTCTTGTAGGTTTACAAGCTTTTTTTGCTAATATTACAGTTTTTTTTTTTTGGGTGTACGTTGACAGATAAATACTTCTTTAAATTATCAAAAGTAAAGTTTATTCGATCTAAAAAATTTAAAAAGATCGTTTTACAGCTACGGATGGGATTGGAGCATAGGGACTAACGCAAAAAATTAAGGAAAATGGCGGGATTTTTAAATTTTTTCCCGGTACAAAAACTTTGAAACTATATTTTTTTGTAAAGAGTAAAAGTTTTTTTCGAATATTTTTTGCGGGACAAAATAATTTATCAATGATTTGGTCACTATCTTCTGAAATTGTCATTGATAAAATACCATTAAATCTAAGATCCTGTCGAAGTTCAAAATTAAGTACCTAAATGTATACACATTTATTGCAAAAAAATCTGCTGAAAATAAACCCATTTTGAGCCATATGAGAAAATCTGTCTTGACAGAAAAATCTGCTGATTTTAGCTGAAAAAACTGCTGATTTTAGCTGAACGATTTGCCAAGTTTACCAGAAAAATTAGCTCAGTTCAGCAGAAAAATTTGCTGACTTCAGGTGAACAATCTAAACATCTAACGTGTATTTTATTTATGCAAAAAAGACTTAGCGATTGTATTTTTAAAGAAAATTTATTAATTTTTTTTTCAAATTTTTTTTTAATTAATTTATAATTTCTACGTCTTTCTGACGCCTTAGAAAGCGGAAATTTGGAATGCAGCGCGGGACGCAGGAAACGTTGACATAATGCAGGATAATTCCGCCAAATTCGGGAAGTCAAAAAGCGTCAAAATTGCATTATTGATAGAAAATAAAATTCGAAAAATGTACTTATTTAAAAACAATTGCGAAAAAATTATAACACTTGAATTTTTACTTAAATATTACAAAATATAACTAAATAATGCCATTATTGCAAAAATATGCAATTATATGCATTTTTACCAAAATATGCAAAAATATGCACTAACAAATCAATGCCAAATTTGTTGATTCGAAAAGATATCTCATTAACAATGTTCTCAGCCTAACGAGAAAAAATCTGCATTTGCATGAAGTTCTAGTCTCTGTTAATAACCAAGGAAGTCCTCTCCTTCATGCAAATGCATGTTTTTTCCCTGTTAGTCTTAGAACAGCATAAACCAAATATCTTTGCGAATCAAAGAATTTGCTTGAAAATGACATCGATTCGTTAGTGCATATTTTACTGCATATTTTTGCATATTTGCAAGTATTTTGCTATAAATGCATGTTTTTAGGTCATATTTTCTACAAAGTTTTAGTTTTACCTTATTTTTCCCATTTTATAATGAATTTTTTTGTAAACATCATTAATTTACTTGGAAGGCTTCAAAAATTTATTTTGAGGTCAAATACTTGTCTGACCGATTTTTTTTTTTTGTTAATAAGCTAACAAAGTAAAAAATTATTAAATTTTTTTTTTTTAATTTTCTTTCTTAAAAATATAAAAAATTACCAATTTTTTAATTTTTAGTGCATATTTTTGTAGTTTTAAGTGCATATTATACATGAGGGTCCTGTCCCTGATAATAACTATTAGAATTAACTCAAAATAACAGTTCTTTTTGATCTCCTAAAAAATTTTCATTATGCAGATAGCAAGTTTTCAATATTCGACCTCGATATGTACTTTATGGGGTCTTAGACTTCGATACGTTACACACGGAATGTCTAACAAGGAAGGTCTCCCTGGTGTCACTAGCCGATCTTTATGGAATTGGTTTTATTTTGTAGATCAGAAAAAATAAAAGGACATGTTTTTTTTTTTAGCGGCCCAAATTCATATTTAGGGGGTAAAAAGGAGGGAGGAAGACATGGGCATTTTTCAGTTTTTTCGTTTATCTCCTATATTGTGCAAAGAAACCTAGTCATGTTTCATACCAAATGAAAGGTCTTTGGAAAACCTATCTACGTGTGCTAAGAACGTGTCCAAACATGCGCAACTTTTCATTATATTGAGTAAAATACCAAAATTTTAGGACATTTTTGTTAATAAGCCGAAAAACATTTACTTCTTTGGCACGTTCTAAGCATCACGAGATAGGTATATTAAATGTCTGATACCAAATATGCCTATATTCATTTTAAGTAAATAGGCGTAAATCGTAAAAAACTAAAGACCTAGGCACTTGAGCGCTACTGTAGCGGTGCTGTAGCGTGACGGGCTGTTGTATTTTTCAAGCACTTACTGATTCCGTTTCAACGTGTCATATTAATTTACAAATTTTATTTTAAAAAGTGGTTATTTGTGATTTTTTTTAATTTATATTTACAGAAAAACATTTTTTTTTCGTTTATTTATATTTATTTGTCAATTCTGCCACACAAATGAAAAAATTTCAACACAAAATAAAAAATAAAATCAGCTGACACGTAAAACGTACGGAAAATCAAAATTTTTTAGGTTCGGCCGCTACAGCACCGTCACGTATTCGTTTGAGTACCTATTTCTATTTATTTTAATACAAGCAAACGTATCAGCTGACACGTCTCCAAACCGTATTCGCTCAAGTAATTATGCCTTAAAAAAAAAATATGTGTCGAATTAATTTTGGTTCTGAACAAAATATCCAAATTTTATGAAGATCGGATGTTGACACCAGGGAGACTCTCCTTGTAAGTGAGTAACCACCATACTGTTGTGAGAAGGTATACAAATGTTGCACCTTAACTGACACTACCTTAAGTGATGCCCTAATCAAGTGTGCAAATCCTATATGCTCAAACTCCTTAAATACACCCCGTGGCGATAATTTACAATTGTTAAGTTTTTATAATATTTGCAATAGTTTGAGAAAAAACTATTATTATTATTATTGAATTTATATTTATTTACTTCTTTGCAATTGTTAATGGCATTATGTGAATAAATGCTTTTTACTCAATAAAATGATGCCAATAAGTGTTTGTTTAGACAACAACAAAAAAAATTTTAATTATGTATAACAAGGCTTAAAATTATGCAATTTAATAAAAAATAAAAATATTTAAAAAAACAAAAAAAAAAACTTAATACTATAAATCAACAATTTGACATAGATAATTAAATACATGTGTAACTTAATAACAAATTTGTGATGATGATTTTTAAATTTATATGTATTTCTTTTTTTATCCGAACATAATTTACAAATTACTCCTACTTTCGATGGCAACGCATAAATTTGGTAATAATTGTTATTTTATAATTTATTAAATATTATTGTTTTTATATTAAGCAAAAAAAAAAATGCCTTAAGCTAAACTATAATACTGATTTTGATATATTTGCGTGATAAATTTTTTTTTAATATGATCAAGATGAAAAGTGTTATTAATGAAGTGTTAAACAAATTAAATAATTTAAATATTTTGTTAAGAAGACATAATCATTTAACTAAATATTTTTTAAACTTTCAAGTGAAGAAAGAAATGATTTTTTTTTAAACTATTAAAGTAACAGATATATTTATGGAATAGGGTGGCATTTATACCACACGTTGATAAGAGATATGATTGTATTTAGAAATTATAATTACAGAGAGTCATAATATGATTGATAACGCTGTGCTACAGTGGAAAAATACTTTTGATATGGCATAGTATAGGTTGTTTTATCAAGTAGATCACAAAAACGGGCATTAAAATTGCCAGACACCCTCAAATTTTTGAGTTATTGTCAAAAAAAGTTTTTTGGGACTTTCCTAATTTAACATCGTGATAAACTCGAAAAAGTTTCAAAATATAACAAACAAATTAGACATTTGAAGAAATCAGTGCATATATTTCTTATATGTATAGATCAATCCAAAGCTATCCAAGCTTCTATCCAAAGCAGTTTTATAGTTGTGAGAGTTTATTTTTCAAATTGTTGTTTTTGACCACAATTACTCACATGGGAAGTACCTCAACCCTTATGAACAGATTTGCCTGAAACTTAAAATGTATCGTCACCTAAAGTGCAAAACAACGTAACAGCACTTTTTTCCAAATCGAGTTATTGATTAATCGTGATGTATTATATCAAAATACATGTCCCCTCAAAGTTTTAGCTCCCCTAGTAAAAATTATTTCGTATATAGCCATGTATACATTGATACAAATATATAATTTTATACATATGTAGATCTCATTATATTTAATTATATAAAAAATCAATCAGATAAGACCAAATTTCGTATCAAATTATATAAAATTTGATATAACCCCAGATAAAATTTTATAAAATTTGATACGAATTTTGGTCTTATCTGAGTATTTTTTTATATAATTTTATGTGATTAGATATTTTTATGTAAAATTAGATACATTTGTATCAATTTATACATGAATATATACAAAATAATTTTTACTAGGGTCTCTTAATTAAAAAATTCAAGTTTTACTATCAAAATTCAATTCAAATTTTATACTTTAAAAAATTTTTTGGTTCCCCTATAAAATTATCAAAATGAGATTTGCTAGTTATGATGCACTGTATTAGCCGAAAATATTTCCAAAATTTCAGACCTATCCGATATAATATGACGGACTTATGATCAAAATTCAAAAAATGCGTAACAAAGTTTTTCGCTTCTACTGTAAAACAGCAAGAGTGTTGTTACGTTGTTTTGCATTTTAGGTGACGATTACTGTTTGAGAATTCCCGGACTTTTTAATTTCCCGGGAAACGGGAAATAAAAAATTAATTTCCCGGAATTCCGGGGATATTAATTAATAAATTTAATTTAATAAATTTAATTAATAAATTTATCGAAGCTAATGACGAAGATGTTTTGCCGTTTGTAGTTATTTTCATCGTATTCATCCAAATTCCCGTATGAAACGTCTTTTATAGTGTCTTTGTTTTGGAGTAAAGAACTTGGATTTTAAAAAAAAAACGTTTTTTGACAAATTTTGTAAAAATTTTTAAGTCCAGAACATTTTTTTGAAAAAAAAATAAAATTGGATGAATTTCCAAGTACCAAATATGATTTTAAAATTTTCTAGGTTCCTGAACAAACATTTTGCATTTTTGGAACAAAACAAGTGAGAGTGTTAAATTCGGCTGTGCCGAATCTTTTATACCCTCCAAAATGTAACAAAAAAAATTGACAGGGGCGTTTCCTTTTTTTTTTTTTTTGGGGGCGAAGTTGATAGGGTCAGTGGGGCACGTTGAGAGCACCTTCCCATCGCGATAAATATACCAAATGTTTCATTTATTTAACAAAAATAAAAAAAAACCTGTAAAAACGTGTATTTTTTTAGAGGTTGGTTTAGTTCTTCAAGGGGGAACTTTTTTCCCCCTGGTCCGATTTGGCCAATTTCCGAACTTAACCTGCCTAGGAACATAAGACATATTTGTGCAAAATTGAGGTTCCTAGCTCTTTTATTTTGGACTGCATCGTGTTAACTACAGACGGATGTACGGACGGACAGACGGACGGACGGACGGACGGACGGACATCGCTAAAATGTCTTAGAATCGATCACTGATCAATAATATATATACTTTATGGGGTCCCCGACCGATATTTCGATGCGTTACACACGGAATGACAAAGTGAGTATACCCCCATACTGTAGTTGGAGGGTATAAAAATTCATTGAAAGCTTTAAGTCAAAAAAAGTTATTGAAACTTTTATAAATCCCGGACACAATTTTTTGCTTTTTGGAGTAAAGAATTTTATTAAAAATGATTTTAAAAAAATGTTTACGATTTCCTTTGCTTTTAAAAATTATTGAATTATAGTAACCATGCTTTTCCATATCATGATCTATAACATGATCTAGATCCCTAACTTTTCTCACTTTTTTAAGCAATTTGAAATATTTTCTGGTAAAACATATTTGTTTATAATTAAATTAAAATAAGCGTTTTTATGTAAAAATATTTATTTTATAAAATTCCCGGCTTTCCCGGGAAAAATAAAAAAAACTTTCCGGGAATTCTTGTTAGAGTTTTCCCTGGAAATCCGACCCGGGAATTCCCGAACCCCAAGCACTAGTGACGATATATAAAAAGGAAAGATTTTAAGGTTGGGGTGTCTCGGCTTATCGGCCACATCAGTGTTTAAAGTGGATCTTCGCGGAAATTTCGATAACTCTTAAACTAACAGGAATATCGTATAGAGCAAAAATACGTATCTACTTTAATTTAATAAAGATAATTTCGTTTTCTTATGGATATCGTAGGTCTTAACTTAAATACCCCCAAAAGTTTACCATTTTCATGAAAAAATATTTAACGAAGCCGAATTTTTAGAAGGTTACGCCACCGTTAGATAGGCGTTTAAAAGCTTTTTTTCTCATATGGAATCATCATACGCCAAAGAAAATATGAGGGGAAAAAATTTGAGTAATCACTTGTTTAAAAAAAAGAAAAAAAAGTTGAGCAAATTTTTACTTGATACAATTAAAAACTTAATTAAAAAAAAAAAATTTTGAGTAAATTTTTAATTACATACATTTAATAAATTTTTATTAAAAGTTTACTCAATACTATTAAATCGTTTACTGGTGCAAAATTGAGTAATTACTCAATAGTATTAAAAATTTACGCAACATTTAACATTTTTTTTCTTCAAAAAGAAATATCTAAATATTTCTGTAAAATTAACAAAACAATTTGCTGTTTGTTTTTAATGTTTTGCTGAAGATTTGGGTGTTCTTGCCAAAAAATTTGATGCAATAAAAAATTTGATAAAAACAATTTAAAAAAAAAAATTGATGAAAAAACAAAAAAAAAATTTGAAGAAAAAAAAATTGAAGAATAAAAATGATGAAAAAAAGCGGCGTTTTTAGAGGTTGGTTTAGTTCTTCAAGGGACAACTTTAACGAACTTATTCTAAAGTCCTGACGATTTGTCATCAGTTTTCACACAAAATACTTCTTTTATAACGAACTCGGTTATAACGAATCCTCGGTTAAAACGAGCTTTTATTATGGTCCCACGAATACGATTTCAGGTGTATTTACCTTTTTTTAACGAACTCCCATAAATATTTTTTAATGACAAAAGGTTGGAAATTTCTGGTTTATAATATAATTTTGATAAAGTTTATTTATATTTTTAATGTTTTCTTCTTAATAAGTAGTTTATTAACGAAAAAACATCAAATAAAACAAAGTTAGATCTATATTTTTTGTAAATAAAACTAGTGGTTCACCGACCGATATTTCGATGCGTTACACAGAAATGTGTGGAACAAGGCTTTTAGGAAAAATAAATAGAAAAGTTAAATTCGACTTGGCCGAATCTCTCAATACTAGAGTTGTCAATTATTCGACTTTCAACTTTGTTCGAATAATTCAAATAATTGTTTTCCTCGTTCGATCAAACGATTAAAGATCAAAATTTATTCGATTAATCGAAGAGAATAACGAATAAAAAAATTATTTTAAAAAATATTTTTTTTAACAAAAAAAATAAACAATTCATACAAAAAAACTTAAAATAAGAAAGTTTAAATTTTTATTAACGAAAAAATGCATAAAAAACTTAAAAATATTATAGTTAAAAGTTAAAAAAACTTAAAAATTGAAATCACTTTTAATTAATGGATGTCGATTTTAATACTTGTTGAGAAATAATTCAAATACAAATTATTATTTGAAGTATTCAGACAAAATATATCATAAATGATTTTAATTTTTGTCAAATAAGACAACTAAAGTTGTTTTTAAGAAATACTCTTTTAAAAATAAAAGTTGACTCAATTTTTTTGCTTTCAAACGATTTTTGGTTTTTGTTTTTATTAAATTAGATTTTGAAAACACTCCTTCGCTAATTATTGAAGTTTATCTAATTTTTCTGTTCTTTTTTCAGATTTTCCCAAATATACCATATCGTCTGATATATCGCTGAAGTCCTTTTTATTTTCTGAATTTTTAATACTTTGAATTGAATTATTTAACTCGCATAAAAGATTATTATTTTCATTACTAATAACTTCCTCTATTTCAATACTTTTTTCTGAATTATTGTGATTACTTTCAACATAAAATATGGAGTATAATTCATTTGCGTATTCTTTTGTTTCGCTTTTTGGAGAATATTTTAAGAAACATTCGTTGCTCGGAAAATGTCCAGAATTTAGAAAAATTATTAACGTATTTAACACTTTTATACGTCTCTCATTAATTCTTATTTTAATACGTTTAAGTCTGATGCAAAAGAATTATTAATTTTTTCTAAATTATTTATTAAAAACTTGATAACTCCCTCAAATTCTATAATGGATGTGCTATACAGGGCTATGGCTACAATATATTTTAACTTTCCTACATTTTGTATAAAATCTTTCAAAATTTATGAGAATAAATCAAATTCTAAGCATTTATTTAATTTTTTAATTAAAAAAATTGTTCGATTAATCGACATTAATTAATCGATTTATTCGTTATTCGAAAATCGTCATTTTTGAATTATTCGAACAAGAGTTGGGTTTTGTTTGATCGATTAATCGAATTATTCTTAATCGACTGACAACTCTACTCAATACCCTCCACAATGCCCTTTTTAAGTGATAGTAAATTTTTTAACGTGAAAAAAAATAAAATTTTTGATAAAAAATATTTTATTTTTTTGTATTAAATTTTTTTTTGAGTGTAAATTTGTTTTTGAGTGTAGAAATTTTTTTTTTTGAATGCATTTTTTTTTTTGTTTTAGTGTAAAAATATTTTTGAGTGACAAAAATACCCTGTAAAATATTTTTGTGTCTTACCAATGTTTTTAAAACATGTTTAACGGGTTTTCAACACGTGAATTTAAGGTGAAACTAATCTGAAATTCACGGTTTTTCTAATAACTTTTGAACCACTAGGCCAATTTGGCTGAAATTCAACACGAATCAGGCCAGGGGAACGACAAATATAAATGCTAAGCGTCAGCATCCTCAGATTTGTCTTTTGAAAGTTCGCGTGTTTTTTATCTCGTAAATTCACGAAAAACCCTTGCCGAAATTCAGTCATTTGCTCATAACTTTTGAACCACTGGACCGAACCAAACTTCAGAAGCCTCCGTAAAGTCTTTAAAAGTGCGCGTGTTTTCAACAGACAGATGGGCAGACGGACAGACGAACGGACGGACATCGCTAGATCGTCTTAAAATCGACCGAGGATCATGAAGATATATACTTATATAACCCTCTATCACTAGAGTGGAGGGTTAAAAAAAAGTCCCAAACACAAACATTACACCTAGAAAAGTTTTACAGTAACTTTTTACGGTTATTCAAAAAGTTTTTAGGTAAAGTTATTTTAAACGTTTTATCGTTTGTTTTTCAAAAAAACTGAATTATTGAGAGATTTATACAGTTGTTAAAACAATAAACTACAAAAATTTACGGAAAAATGTTTTTATCAGTTGAATTATTTTTGACTGATTATTCCGTATAATTTTACAGAAGTACGGTTTTTGTAGTTTGTTATTAAAAACAAGTAGAAAAATTAAATTCGACTTGGTCGAATCTATAAATACCCTCCACAATGTTATCTGATAGTAATTTTCTAAAAAAAATTTCAAAAAATTGCATTACAAATTTTTTATTAGAAATATGTATATTATTTTTAGTCAAACTTTCCTTTAATCAATCAAATTTTTTTGAGTGTAAAATTTTTTTGACTGTAAACATTTTTTTGAGTCTGCCATTTCATTAAAAAAAAAAAATAATAATGTGTACATTTTTTTTTTTTTGAGTGTAACATTTTTTTTTGAGTGTAAATATTTTTTTTATGTACAATTTCTTTGAGTAACAAATTACTTTGTAAAATATTTTTGTTGTTTTATACCTATATGTAATACAAAATAAAACTATTTCACATATTTTCCACTTTTTATATTACCATCCTCTTCTTAAAAAACCAAAATCAAATTAACATTCAATCATACACATACTTTATTTGATTTTTTCCCGTTACATACAGTTACACTAACAATAACAAAACAATAACAAATATTTACTTGTCTAACAACTAAACTGCACCCCACGACAAGAAAACAAACAACAACAAGTTTTACAAAACTGTTTTACAAAACTTATTTAACGAGTTTTCTAAATGCTTTTAAAACTTGTTTAACGAGTTTTCAACAGTTTAAGGTGAAACAAATCTGAAATTCAGTGCATTGCTTATAACTTTTGAACCACTGAACCAATTTTGCTGAAATTCAGAACCAAACAGCCTTGGGGAACGACAAATATATATGCTAAGCTTCAGCACCCTCAGAATTGTCTTTCGAAAGTTATAGTGGTTTTAATCTTGTAAATTCGAAAAATACCCTTGCCGAAATTTACTCTTTTGCTCATAATTTTTGAACTACTGGACCGATTTCGCTGGATTGCAATACCAACCTGACCCGGTAAATGAAGAACATACATGTCAAACTTCAGTAGCCTCCGTAAAGTCTTTCAAAAGTTAGCGTGTTTTCAACGGACAGACAGACAGACGGACGGACGGACGGACGGACGGACGGACATCGCTAGATCGACTTAAAATCGATCAAGGATCATGAATATATATACTTTATGGGGTCCTAGACCAATATTTCGATGTGTTACAAACGGAATGACAAACTTATATATACCCTCTATCACTAGAGTGGAGGGTATAAAAAATATTTTTACTCCACAAAATAAAAAAATGTAAACAGTTAAAATAACTGAAATATCATTTGTTTTTACGGAATGTCTAGTCATTTATTAACGTTTAAAAATAACTGAAAAAGTATGTTGTTTCAAGTGAAATATAAGTAGTCCGTTTTTTAAAAGGAAAAACGATTGTTTTAAATGTTTTTTCAGTTAAATTTACTTACAAAATATTTTAAGTGTATCGACAAAAATATATGCCTGGGTCCTCAGGTCCCTAAAAAAATAAATGCTAACTTATTCTCTATTAAGTAGAGATCATAATTTTATATCTTAAAGTTTGTTTGTTTCGTTTAGTTATTTTTTTAATATTTTTTTCTTGTTAAGGTCACTTTTGCTTTCAATTGAAGGTTAAAGGTTTTTTTTGTTGAAGTTTGTGCTGTGTGCACCTTATAATTTTTTCCAAAGTCATCCATTTGATTTTGTGATGTTTAACCAAAAACAGTTGGATACAGTTACACTTGAACTACATTTATTTTTATTTTCTTGGAGTAATGATTTGATAAAAAACCAACAAAACAAACAAAAACCATTATAATAATATAAACAAAAAATCTTGGCACTTGACTTTTTTTTCTTAACATAAATGTATTAAATTTAATAGCCAAAATAACAACAAAAGAGTAAGCAAATAATTTTTAAATTAATTTTTTACAATGTTAAAAAATTTGAAATTTATACAAATTTTCAGATTCCAATTTTATAAAGCAATTTTCAGACAATTATGTAGTTATAAAATTTTTATTTTCTTTTTTTTTTATAAAACATTAACAACAGAAGTTAAAAGTCATTTAACACCTTATTATCTATCATCAACTCACACATAATACATTATTAATGCATTTTTTGGCTAATGATGAGTTTAATTTATTTTTGTTAAGAGTATTTTAAATAATAAATTTTAGGTGCGTGCAATATATAACAAAAGGAAATTTAAACAAGTTTAAAATTTATAGACGGTCAAGACCGACTATATATTACGACTAAATTTTCAGAAGATCTATATTTATATACCAGACAGATTTATGTGAATATCGAAAGGATGGTTTCTAGGTCTGACAAATATCCGATTTTGGCAGGCTTTTGCCTTGAAACTTCCCAGCAGAAATTTTTCTGAACTGGCAGCAGCTTTTGGAAATGAAATTCGAGTCAAGGAGCGCATCCAAACCTGCTGAATTCATGCATGATTCTCTAAGGCGATGTCACACATTAGAGCGCTAGTTGGATGCACCGAAAAGGCGCTCTTAAGATGCTCTGAATTCAAATCTATTTAAAGCGCTGAAAAACTCGCTATAAAGATGCAAAGAACATTTGACTATTTCTGAAATACAAATTACAAAATCTGAAATATCCCAGCAAAACTTTGGTAATGGGTGGTGATTATATAACACATTACCAGGTAATGTATATAACTTATTTGTAACATTATTTTATGATGTCTTACCAAACATTTGTTCCACAACGTATTATTTTCAAGTGAAAAATAATGCATTACTAAAAATTTGCTACGTAATGCATGATTATTGGAAAAAATGTATTTCATATTTGCAACGGCGTATGCAGGACTGTTTTTTCAGGGCCCAACAACAACAACAACAAAATTTTTTGTTGTTTTTTTCGTGCACTCAAAATAATAACTCTGTTAAAAACTCTGTAAAATGACTGTAATCTCAATTCGACAGTTATTTGACAAAGTTATCTGTCGAAATACAGATTTTAATAATATACTTTGTATTTTCTTGTAACCGAAAAACAAAATTTTATCTGTAATTTTACTTTTTACTTTGTAATCTCTATTTTACAGATAATAAACAGAGTTTTTTGTTAAAATACAGATTTTATAAAATACTTATGTTTTTTCTCGTAACCAAAATACAAAATTTCAACTGTATTTTTATTTATTGCTCTGTAATTATAAACCCTGGAAAATTTTACGAGGATGTCGTGTAAAATTGGAGGTACTCGTAAAAAACTTTCACAAAAATAAAAAAAAGTAAATTTACAATTTTTAAGCATTAAAGCGGGCAAATTTACTCGATGGCATTTTTCAATTGTCAACACCAGATTGGCTATTTGACCAGAAATCAAATAGTAAATAAAATAGTCAAATTCTGGTCGCTTTTATCAATATTTTACAGATAATTCTGTAAATTTACAGTTTTTTTTATCGAAATCATTTTACAGAGTTTTCTTTGTAAAATAACAAAAAATCTTGCTGGTTGGAAATCTATGGTATTTTCTGCTGGCTCAGCAGAGTATCTCTGTAATTTAACAGAGTGATTATTTTGAGTGTGAGATTTGTGTTTTCCAATACATATAAAAAAAATATTTTTTTGTTGTTGTTGTTGGGCCCCCCCTCTGTACACTGAAAAAAATAACCTTCCTGATATTAATGAAACGGATTCATTATTTTGTTTTCATTACTTAAATGAAGGAATTCATAAGCTGATTGAAATTTCATGCATGTTATGAACAAATTTTATGAAACTTGTTTCATTAGATTTCATAATTTCATTAAAAAATATCATAAGATTTTTTAGAACTAAATACAACTCTGCGTTGCGAATAAGAGAAAGAAAACAGAAAAAAAACATACGACGTTTTATTATACCACGCGTGTTTAGTCTAGTTGTAATTTTTACATGTGTGTTAACTTTTTTCTAATAAAATAAAATAATTTTATATTTTTTTGCTTTGTTATTGAAACTTGTGTGTGTGTTATGCTGGTTATATCTAATTGAAATTACAAGTGAAAAGTTCCGTATAAGTGTTTCTTTTGACTGTTTCTTATAAATTATAATATAATTTGCAACAGAAAAATAGTTTTTTAAGTCATTAAAATTTTGTGATGAAATGTAGGGTAATTTGTGTTGTTCCATTGCTACGTTGTTGCTACGTTTTGGCAGCACGTGTTTTTAAAGTCATCGCGTTTTTGTCTTTTATAGTTTACCTTATATGGCAATTCAGACCAATTTAAGTTTGGAGTAAAATTTTGTTGTGTGTAAAAACTAGGTGAAAACCATAAAAAGTGTGCAATTAAGGGTCATCTCACAGACTCAATAACGTTCGGAAGTGGAATAAGTCACTCGTAAAACGCAAAGCAAATACTTTTTTTTCGGAATGAAACCACTTTTAGCAACTCAATTCCACTTTGATTTTTGAAAGTGATTTCATTCCGAAAAAAAATAGTTTTGCGTTTTACGAGTAACAACTTTTTTTCAAATCCGATCGGAATTGAGTCTGTGAGATGCCCCTAAATAAAATTTCAGTGACGGTTACAGTGATGGTTACATGTGACTTACCAAAATTGTTATTAATGCAAATTTTCACTTATGGGTGCATGATACGTGCTGTTTTTAGGTAACTTGTTCCTAACTTGATTAGGGGCTTTCTATGGAAATTTTGATAACTTTAACCAACATGAATTTATCGTAATTCCCATATCAAAACCTTAATAAAGTTAGCAACTAGTTACTTGTAAAAAGCAATTATCATACGCTCATTACCAACTACACTTCCACATTTAATCAATGGATATTTTCATACATTTTATGAAAAACTTCATAAAACGTTTCAAACAAGTTCTACGAATATTTTCATTATTTATATGCAAGTTTTCATTGAAAGGAACTTTAATGACACCAGTTTCATTAATCAAATGAAACCTGTCTTCGGTTGAAAACGTGAGTCATTTTTCATTAAGGTTAAGTCAATTTTCATTAATTTCACGAAGCTATTTTTTTCAGTGTATACGCCGATGCATATTTGTTATTTCTAAACATTAAATCATGGATGACTTATATTTGGTTACATTATGTATTATTTGAAAGTTTGAAATAATGCATTATTTATAATTGTTATTACAATAACATAAAAAATAATTATTTTTAAAAAAATTCATAAGTTTAAACTAGAGATGGGCTCACGACACGAAATTTCTAACGACACACACTCACGAGCATATTTTATCGACTTACACTCACTTACAATCACGTGAGTAAATTTAATACAAAATTATTTTTTCACTACTCGTAACACCTTATATATTATCTTCTGGTATGCTATATTATTTCATTTCTCGTAACCTATAAAATATCATATATTTTACACCTTACTCGTATTCTTCGTTATAAATTTATGACTTATTTTATACCTTACTGGTATTCTTTGTGATAATGTTGATGCATTACTTTGAGTCTCATCGCCTGTTAAAATCATCAATGCTGCAATGTATAAAATAAGAGATACTATACCTTATTATACCCTCCACTCTAGTGATAGAGGGTATATATAAGTTTCTCATTCCGTTTGTAACACATCGAAATATTGGTCTAGGACCCCATAAAGTATATATATTCATGACCCTTGATCGATTTTAAGTCGATCTAGCGATGTCCGTCCGTCCGTCTGTCTGTCTGTCTGTCCGTTGAAAACACGCTAACTTTTGAAAGACTTTATGGAGGCTCCTGAAGTTTGACATATATGTTGGGTATTTACCGGGTCAGGTTGGTATTGCAATCCAGCCAAATCGGTCCAGTGGTTCAAAAGTTATGAGCAAAAGAGTAAATTTCGGCAAAGGAATTTTGCGAACTTACGAGATTAAAACCACTCTAATTTTCGAAAGACAATTCTGAGGGTGCTGAAACGTGTTACATATCTTTGTCGTTCCCCAAGTCTATTTGGTTTTGAATTTCAGCAAAATCGGTTTAGTGGTTCAAAAGTTATAAGCAAGGCTCTGAATTTCAGATTTTTTTCACCTTAAACTGTTGAAAACTCGTTAAACAAGTTTTAAAAGCATGGTGAAATACCATTTTTTTTTAAACTTGTTGTTGTTTGTTTTCCTGCCGTGGCACAGTGGTTTCCCTTACATGGACAAGCGGTCAAAAATCAATATCTCCAAAACTAAAAAAACTAGGGTCTTCAAAATTTTTCACCTCAGAGTATGCCCGAAGAACTTAAAGTTTGCAAATTTTTAGGAAAAAATATTAATAACTGTAGCCATAGTAGCCATTTGATCTTTGAAGGGTTAATTGGCTTATAGATCTGTTTTAAGAATGTTTCAATATTCAATATGAAAATTAGTTTGTTTTAATTTTTATATTGATATTTTCGAAACTTCTAAATCTATCGCAAAAACAATTTATTATAAGAACTAAAGTTTGACCTGTGTTTTGACACTTTTTAAATGCAATGAGTAAGCTGCACTTAACCCATTAACGACAACAGGCAATTACACTTGCCAAAACGTTTTTGGCGATTATTTTCGTTCAAGTAAAAGATATGGTAAATGTATTAAAAGATGAATTGAAGAGAATGGTTTCCGCAACAAAAGTCTACTTTACAGTAAGTCTCTAATTTCATCCACTTACTCACTGAAAGCCCTCCAAGTTTGTAAAATAGTTTTCTATATTTTAGGGACAAAAGGATCTTTACTTGTTTGGCAAAATCGGGAGCAAGAAGGGGGTAGAGTTCCAAATTTTTATAGGGTAACTATTAGTGTCCGACCGAATCGTCTGCTTCGGTTTCAGCCAAAAATACCGTTTGGCCACTATTCGGCTTCGGCCACATTTTTGGCCGAATTCCAAATAATTATATTAAATTTTTACTCACGAGTTGAAAAACACACTAAACACACTTTGAATCACATTAGTAAGCCACAAAAACATTTTACAAAGCTTTTTTGCAGCTAAAACAAGATTTTACACTCAAAAAAATTTTCCGATCGAAAAAAAATTTACACTCAAAAAAAATTGTATTTATAAAAATGTATGAGAACAGGTTTTTGTTCGAAATAAATCATTCTAGACAAAATTTGTATACATTTGTGTATTCCGCCAAGTCGAGTTTAACCTTTTTTCTTGTTTTTACTACAAAAATATTTTTTTTTAATAGTAAAAATTTGGCTGAATATTTGACTTCGGCCAAAAAAGGTGTATTCGGTCGGACACTAGTAACTATAATTAAGTGGCAGATCTTAAAAATCACAGCCAGAAGCTTTGACCAGAACTGGGGAATCGTCAAAGGGCAAACTTTTCACCAAGAAAAATAAGGGGGAAGCAGAGAGGTAAGGGGTCCAATTTTTTGTTTCTAAACTATTATGTCACAGATCACGACCATTAGAAGAAACTCAAAATCGCTTCGACAGAAAATGTATGGTCGTCAAAGGGTTAAAACGAAAGTCAAATACCTTAAAATTGGAATATAAAGTTTAACAACAATTAAAAAAAAAAATACCTTAAAATTGCAATTCTTCTTCTTTTATTACAAATCCAATGCTGGATATAAGTGATCACTTGCATATTTACATATATTACAATAAATTGATTATAACATGTTCTTTAATTTAATTTAAATTATTAACAATATTAAAAAATTCTTCTCGCTTAATATAAAGTTTAAAATTACAACAATTAAAAACAAAATATTTCACAATAGAAACTTTAAGGATACAACAACAAATAAAAAAGACGATGAATTTAAAAGAAGATACGCATAACATAAATGCTAGTTACCGTGTTGCAATATAATAATATAAAGCTGTGATATAATTTTAAGTTTGTGTTTAATGTTATTTCATGTTTAATGTTTTATGTTTGTCAACAACAAATTATTGTTTATTAAATGTAATTAAAAAGTTTTTTTCACTGTAAGTTATATTTGTTTTGTGATAAATGATTATTGTAATATTGTTAAATTAATTTTCTTTAATCGAAATAGACGGATCCCTTGATAAAGTGAACATAAAATTCACGAAACGTTGGGCAAAATATGAATTAAATGCATTTTTAATTATATGAGGAAATTTAGGCCGTATTAGCTAAATAAAATCAAATAAATTATTAACAACTACATTGGCCAAACAAACAAAAATAAAGACAAAATATTTCTCTTTACTCATATTCTTAGAAATAAATAGTACAAAACAAACTGCAATTTTTCACTATTTTTCGTTGGATGACTATGTAAATCACATTGATATGCAAAAATATGCAAAAACCCGCGGCCACAATATTTTTTAATTTAAAGAGGGTTAAAAAATCTTTAATTTGATGTATAAAAAGTTGTGGGCAGATGAGGGCCAAATAACTAAAACTCTATGTGAAAAATAAGTTTTTAAAAAACATGTGTTTTGAAAAGGTCAAAAAAGTGTTCTTCAGGGATTTTTTAATGGGCTTATATTTTTGCAGCTTTCATTATTTAATTTGGTAGAAAATAGGTTAAAATTAAATGTTTGTAGGGTTTTTTGAAACTTCTGCCACAATATCGCGTAAAATTTTTTAGATAAACTTAAGTATAATTTTATAACTATGCAACCACAATATATGCAATATAAACATTCCCCCACTTTCAACGAACACAAACATTAAATATCGTAAATAAAACAAGAAAATTGGTTAGATTCATAAAATTTAGAGTGTTATCAATCAATTTAGTGCAATAAAGCTTAGAAAAAAACAATACATTTTTTTGATTTTTGGCCAATGGGGGAAACCACTGTGCGTGGGGTGCAGTTTAGTTGTTAGACAAGTAAATATTTGTTATGGTTTTTGAAACTGTATGTAACGGTGTATAGTAAGTATTTTTGGAAAAGAATCAAATATTAGTTTGTTTTTGGTTTTTAAAGACGAGGATGGTAAAATAAAATAAGGGAAATATGTGAAATATGTGAAATATATTTCTTTAACATATACGTATAGGTATAAAACAACAAAAATATTTTACAAAGTAATTTTGTTACTCAAACAAATAGTACACTAAAAAAAAATATTTACACTCAAAAAAATTTTACACTCAAAAAAAATGTTTTTTTTTTAATTTTTAATTTAATAATTTTTTTTTTTAATGAAATTCACACTCAAAAAAATGTTGACAGTCAAAAAAAATTTTCACTCACAAAAAAATTTTACTCAAAATAATATATTTCTAATAAATATTTACACTCAAAAAAATTTTACACTCAAAAAAAAAATTTTTTTTTTTTTAATATTAAGTTTAATTACTTTTTTTTTAATGAAATTTACACTCAAAAAAATGTGGACTGTCAAAAAAAATTTACACTCGCAAAAAAATTTTACTCAAAATAATATATTTCTAATAAAAATTTGTAATGGAATTTTTTTAGAAAATTACTATTAGATAACATTGTGGAGGGTATTCATAGATTCGACCAAGTCGAATTTAATTTTTCTACTTGTTTTATACCTTATTTGGTAATCTAAGTTTTGCTGGGATAATTGACTATTTATGAATACAATTGGAAAATCTTAAATACAATTGTGTTGACGAAAAACGTCAGCAGCCACTTACAACCTTACAACCTAACCTAAATACAATTGACTAACTCTGAAGATCAGTTTTCTCCCTGCTATGATTGGACATTTTTTGTAATATAATTTGTATTTTCTGAAACTAAAGTGGAAATGGTGTACTAATTTTGTTTTCTTTCAAAATGTGTTAAAGATGTTATGATTGAAGCACTCTTTGCAGCGCTGATTAATGCGCTATAATGATGCAGTGAAATCATGTGTCTTTGTCCAAAACTCATGGTTTTTTATTCAAAAAAGTGTTAAATACATTTAAAAGGAAAGCATGTTTGAAATTTTATCAAAATATAGTTTTATGTTTTATATGCTATAAAAAGATGTTGTGTCGCCCAAATCTCGATTTATTTTTGCTGGGTTAAGTTTTAAATTTAAGCTAAATCTGATAAAAAAAATAGCTATGTGACCGACTGATTGATCATCGATCAGAGGCTTGAAATGTGGAATCTAGATTCCCCTCACGAAAAATAGATTTTGGAAATTCAGATTATAAGTCGGTAAAAAGTGAGTGAAATGACATAATCCCAACGGACATAACACCGTCCAACACACTTTGGTACACATGGACCAGAACCGAAAAATTCTGAAAGTAGGGCTGAATATAAAATACATGTTCCTCCCAGTTTTTCTAGATCAATTCGCGTTCTCGCGAAAAAAAAAAACGCCAATAAAAACAGTTGTGTTTTTCCAAAGTAGTGTGAAATAAGTCGAAAAATTTATTAAATCTACTTGTGAGCTAAATATTGCTTGAACATGTCTTTAGTGAAATTTAAAGATGGTTCTTTTTAACATGATAATGTTTTCAGGCTGGTGTCTAATTTTAAAAAAGTTGCAGGACACGACCTCAGTTTGACTATATAAGCTAACAATAAACGAAAAAGAAAATTAGAATTACTATTTTCATTTTCTTAAAACCAAAAATTTTAATAACTTATACGGTATTTACACCAACGAAAACAACTTGTTTTTGAATATTTTTTTGGTTTTTGGCAAAAATTACATAAATTTTCCATACAATTTAAAAACTGCGTTGCCAACTAATACTGAACAAAAACTAGAATTTAGGTTGTGGTCTATGCTACTATCAATTCAGTATGAATGTTTTTTTCAATTTTCTTTTGGTAAAAACGAATGTCAAAATAAAAATATTTGTTTTTTTGTGGTATTAATATTCAAATCTTTAAAAAAAGTAAATAAATGTGTAATTTAATTTTTTTAATAACGTGTGGCTATTGTAATTTTGTGTTTTTTAGTGAATTTAGAAAATAATTAATTTGATTTGACAAACAAAAACTCTTTTTATTCGGTGTAAACAGTTTGGTTTTCCAAAATGCTTTTTTGCCAAAAACAAGTTAGTTTTTGTTTGGTCTAAACATAGTATTAGGGCGTGTGTGAAACGGTAGCAAAGTGATGTGGTAAATAATATTTTATGTATGGTGAGAAATTTTCATATTTCTGCTGTGTGAAATGATATCTTTTTTGACAACAGTAAATTTTTGACAGTTGTAAATTAAATGAATAAAATTGTAATACTAAGGGCGTGTGTGAAACGGTAGCAAAGTATGTTTTTTTGTAAATTTTTGACACTATTGAGGTGAATTAAATTTCACTAGCCCAATGGGCTAGTATAAATTTTGACATTAGATTAGAAATTTTTGAAATACAAAAAAAAATAAATAGAAATTCAAAATTGTGAAGTTTCAGAAAAAACACAAAAAATAATAAAAAAATAAACACGAAAATTTGCCTTTTATTTATAAATTTTCAACAATTTGTGTTCTTGACAAATTCCAAATGGTGCATTGGGAGTACCTACAAAAATATGCAGCTAACAATTTGTGTTCATCAAGGAAAACTCCAAATGGTACATAAGGAGTGCCTACAATTTAACACGTCTGCTTACTATTGCCTTCCCGTTAAAATTTGGACTGGATGCATATAATTTGAAGTTAACATTTATTTTTGTAATTTATCTTTGGATTTTTATAATAAAGGTCAATAAAAACAATCATTAATTGAATCGCCAATCTTTTTTAAGAGATTTTTCATTATTAAAAGTAATAATTTTCAGAAATTTTCATAAAACCAAATTTCCTGAACATTTTTTGTTGTTGTTTTTTTTAACAACTATCAAAAATTTACTGTTGTCAAAAAAGATTTCATTTCACACAGCAGAAATACAAAATTTTATCACCATAGAAAAAATATTTTTCACCATAGTACTTTGCTACCGTTTCACACACGCCCTAAATATTTTTTACGAAGTATTTTTTTTTTGTTTATTGTGGTTCAATAACAAATGCAATTATTAAATGAATTTGTTTTTGCGTTATAAAACAAATACCATTTTCTAGACAAAAAAAAAATTTAGCATATGAAATTTTCAGGAAAAATATCACAAAAAAATATCTAAACAGTTTAGGAATCTGAGACCTTTGCTATGATAAAAATACATAATGCAAAATGTTTCCTTATGGATAATTTTTCTCCGATTCTAAAAAGCTGTTCCATAGGAAAAGATTCTCGCGCATTTTCCATGAACAACGTCTCAAGTTTCTTTCCAATGTTTTTTAATAAAAAAATCCATAAAATTGAAAATTAAAAAATCTTTTATTCTGCACATATCAAATTAAATAACATCTTAAAATGCCCGACATGACAATCTATGTATTTACACCACAAGATCCGTAGCCAAAATAGTCTTGTCACACTTTATATAGGAAAAGTGTTCCAAATTCATGTTCCTTATCTGCTGCACAGCACCACATAGCGGCTTTTTATTATTCTTTTTTAGGCAAATGCATTTATTTTCACAAAAAAAGTACAGCCTCTTCTTCTGTTCTATTATCCAACAAATATGCGTTTATAGACATTTTTAATTTTGTTTTATAAAAACATTATAAAAAATTGTATTCTTTTTGTTTGTTTGTTGTTATATTTTTTTAAATGTTTGATTTTCAAAAATTTCTATGCATTTGTCAAAATTTCTACTAGCCCAATGGGCTAGTGAAATTTTATTCACCTCAATAGTGTCAAAATTTTACTTTGGAGCATACTTTGCTACCGTTTCACACACGCCCTTAGTTATAATAAGATAATATTTTTTCATTTTTTTTTCATAAATTTTTTTTATCATATATTTTTTATCAATTTTTTTTCATCAATTTTTTTCCTCAAATTTTTTTATCAAATTTTTTATTATCAATTTTTTTCTCACCAAAAAAAAATTTTTTTCATCAAAAAATTCATCAAAAACTTTTTTTCATCAAAATTTTTTTCCACCAAAAATTTTGGGTTTATTAAATTTTTTTAAACATAATTTTGTTTTTCGTGAAAAAAATATTTTTTTTTTACCAAAACTACTTTTTCACCAAGTCTAAGCTTTTCGCATAAAAATTTTGCATTTGTTTATCAAATGTACATAAAACAAGTGAGACTGTTATATTCTTTGGTGCCGAAACCTTTATACTCTCCAAAATGTAAAAACATTTTTTTGCACTTATTTTTGCATTCACTTACGAAATGTACAGCTCTTTTGGTTTTTTAATGAGGTCCTCGACTAATATTTCAATTCGTTTTGAATGGAATAGCAAAGTAATATAACTTTATTTTTTCTAAAAAAACTTTGCTTTGGCAAGTACACCCAAATCTTCCGCAAAACATTATCATGATTTAATGTTTTGGGCAAGAGTACAAAACTCGCAGGCATTTTTGGTAAAAGTCTTCGAAAAAGCCAAAACTTTGATCAAAGGGAAATGATCAGAATTGTATAAAAACAATTTTAATGAAGGGTCAAGCATAAAAAATTTTAATATTTTGTTTAAATTTCTTGACCGTAGGAAAAAAACGCTATTTTTTTGCAAATTTCAAATAGCAATCTCTCGAAAAAAGTTCAACCGATTTAAACATTTTTTGATATTCTTGTTCAGCGCATTAATTATTAAATATGATGTATTGCAAGACACATTTTTCTGTTTATTAAAAAATTCAAAAGTTTAATCCGATCGGCCTGAAATTTGTAAAACATAATTCAAAGGTTTAGTGGAATAAAAGTTTGCCGGACACTTAGAAAAATCACTCTAATAAAAAATTCTTGCGAGGATCGTCCGTCTGTCTTTAAAAAGCAGTATGCACTCCAAACTAAAATAGCTAGACTCTTGAAGGTTGGCACGAATGTGTCGGCAAAATCAGTCTAGAGCAGTGGTCGGCACCCATTGCACCCAGGTGCATAATGAAATTGGCTATTTGCACGTAGACAACGCGAATGTCAACGAAACTCACAACTGAGAGCATTAAAAAATACAAATATTTTGTTAAGTGTCATGGTAGCATTTAAAAAAGTGGGTAGATGAATCTATGTTTAAGAAAAATGTAAAAATGTTCCCTCTTTCTGCCGACCACTAGAGGTACAAAATTTCTCCCTTTTAAAACATAATATTTTTTACTTTTTTTAAACAAATGAAACATTTTAATGAAGAAGATGCATTTTGACCCAAGGGGCGGGCCCTGTTGTGGGCGTGGATATAAAATTTTATTACTTATGTTCAAAAAGCAGATGGAAGGTATAACCCAATGCTCCCAGTAGCCCCTCGTCCATAAAAAAATGACTTACTGAATTTTTTGACATGTTGGAAGGTATAAAAGATTGGAAGTGGACTAATATTTTAAAGACTTTAGGTATTATGATGTACACTTTTTTTCCTCAATTTTTTGTCTTTTCTTGCAAGAGCTGTGTGAGCAAAACAGATATATATGAGTAAAAGAATAAAAACTACATGGAATTTTCGAAGTTGACGTTTTTTATTTCCATTTTATTAATTACTTACACAATGGGCCAAATATCATTATTTGTAAAATAAATTAAACAAATTTAAAAATTCTATGAAAAAATTTAGTTTATTTATAAAAGACACAAGAAAGCTTCAAAGCATAAATTAAAGCATATTTTTCATAATAAACCGTGCAAACCGCGTTGTATACATAGAAAAAAATTAAGTATAAAAATTTTGTTCCAAAAAATTTACATAATTGTCCCATTGTTCGAACAAAAAAATAACGTATTAACAAAAATGCAAATTTTTGCCAAATTTATTCAATAAAACACACTGAAATTATGATATTTAAATAGATTTATTTTGCTATTAATTTATTCTCAAATTTTTTGCACATTTTTATTAAAAATAAACACAATTTTCGATATTTTTTGTAATTTTCAAATAAATTTTTTCTTTTTGTTTTGGTTTTTTTTTTAATTTCGTTTGTTTGTTTTGGAAAAAGAAAAAACTGCCAGTTGAAAAATAATAAAAAGACGAAAACTTTTTTCTTTTTTAAAGTTTTGCTGCTTTTTCTCTGCTTTCAGAAACTTGAAATTTGACTTGAAATAACTTTTTTGTTTTTATACACACAAAAAAAACTTCGATGTTATATTGCCTAAACTGGCAAAGGTATTTTCTTTTTGTATGAAATAAAAAAAAATAGTTTTATTACCTATAAGCATGGGTAAAATTTTACCTAAAAACAAAGTTGTTTTTACGTGTGCTGAATAGGAACCATCTTCGAAATTTGTTTGACATAATTTTAATTTTGAAAACAAAAAAAAAACAATTTTTTAAAACTTCAATAAAGAAAATTATTAAATACACAAAAAATCAGCTAGAAAGGTAAATTTTTTGTATAAATTATAATTTGGATTGGTTTTAATATATATTATTTTCAGATTACGTGTATTTAATAAACAGGCAAGTCAATTTGCCTCTACAAAGAAACAAAAAAACTGTTCCAGGAAGTGCCAGCGACAGAGAAAAGGCTGAGAGAGATGAAAAAGAAAAACGAAAACGAGATAAAAAGCAGCGTAAAGATGGAAAAAGTTCATCGGGAGTGTCGGGCAGTATGAGCACTGAGGAGTGGTTGAGATTGGATGAGGCAATACATGTAAAGAACCTAAAAATTTTAAGATTATAGTTTTTTTTTTGTTTTGACATTAGGTTCGACGTTCTCTCAAAATACGCGGACGTCGCAAGGAAAAGGATAAGCTGCCTAGTGGCATAACTGCAGATTACAGTGCAGAGTTTTTCGCTGCTTTAAATGCCGATGCGGCGTCCGGCACTGAACTAGATCGTGGAAATGAAGAAATTGTAGAATCTGTACATACGACTATAGAGAGCCGCTATAATGGTAGTGGCAACTCAACAAGTATACATTCCATTTCGGAGTCTACGAGATATATGGGGATAATAGGTGATGCCACTAAAGTAGGTTATAGCTAAATGCCTATTTAAAATGTCAAACTATTAACATATTTGTTTGCTTTTTTTTCCAGAATCGATTTATGCTTCCATTTCCACCAAAACCTCCAAAACGGGGTATACTTAAAGGATCACGTAGCAACATAAGTAACATACACGAGGAAAATATAGTCGCATCGCCCGACTCACTTTTTCGCAATACAATGCAAAATGAAATGCTATTTGATGGTAACCGGAGTATGGGAGGGGCTGGTTCTATAGGAACCAGTTCCAGCCAGCATGGAACTTCCTTTACATCAGTAGTAAGTTTACGGAGTGATGATGGGGGTATACAACGAGCTATGACGTTGCCAACAAATGCACGTTATACGTCGCATGTACCTAATGCCAATCTTAGAATAATGACGTCGCCATCTCCAAGCGCAGATAGTCTTACAGATACTACAAACTCTTTATTTGCCACACCACCTTTCTCACTCAGTCCGATTGGTGAATCACATGGCATCGAACGCTGGTCTCGGGTACAAGCATTTGATGATGTTATTTTGCCCTTGCCACCGATACAACTGGTAAAACTACCTCCTGCGAGAACATTAACTATTCGACGAAAAAGATCACCAAGGCAAGACTTTGGATTTAGTTTACGTAAAGCTATTTGTTTAGATCGAACTGATTCGCTCGCCTTTCCGGCATTCAAACCGGTTATTTTTGCCTCATCAAATTTTCAAATGGTACGGAATAGGTAAAGAAAAGTGTAAATGCACGTTAAAATTTTAATTTTGTATTTGGACGTCAAAAGTAAGTCTCTTACTTAAAGTCTGTGATACTGAGACAAATTTCTTATGGAAAAATCTACACTGTCTCAGAATCTGAGACTTTTTCTATAAAAAAATTGTCTCAGAATCTGAGACTTTTTCTATAGAAAAATTGTCTCAGAATCTGAGACTTTTTCTATAGAAAAATTGTCTCAGAATCTGAGACTTTTTCTATAGAAAAAGTGTCAGATTCAGAGACAGTTTTTCTACAGAAAAAGTTTCCGATTCTGAGACAGTTTTTCTATAGAAAAAATATTAGATTCTGAGACTGTTTTTCTATAGAAAAAGTCTCATATTCTGAGACAGTGTAGATTTTTCCATAAGAAATTTGTCTCAGTATCACAGACTTTAAGTAAGAGACTTACTTTTGACAATTTTTCTATAGAAAAAGTCAGATTCTGAGACAATTTTTCTATAGAAAAAGTCTCAGATTCTGAGACAATTTTTCTATAGAAAAAGTCTCAGATTCTGAGACAATTTTTCTATAGAAAAAGTCTAAGATTCTGAGACAATTTTTCTATAGAAAAAGTCTCAGATTCTGAGACAATTTTTCTATAGAAAAAGTCTCAGATTCTGAGACAATTTTTCTATAGAAAAAGTCTCAGATTCTGAGACAATTTTTCAATAGAAAAAGTCTCAGATTCTGAGACAATTTTTCTATAGAAAAAGTCTCAGATTCTGAGACAATTTTTCTATAGAAAAAGTCTCAGATTCTGAGACAATTTTTCTATAGAAAAAGTCTCAGATTCTGAGACAATTTTTCTATAGAAAAAGTCTCAGATTCTGAGACAATTTTTCTATAGAAAAAGTCTCAGATTCTGAGACAATTTTTCTATAGAAAAAGTCTCAGATTCTGAGACAATTTTTCTATAGAAAAAGTCTCAGATTCTGAGACAATTTTTCTATAGAAAAAGTCTCAGATTCTGAGACAATTTTTCTATAGAAAAAGTCTCAGATTCTGAGACAATTTTTCTATAGAAAAAGTCTCAGATTCTGAGACAATTTTTCTATAGAAAAAGTCTCAGATTCTGAGACAATTTTTCTATAGAAAAAGTCTCAGATTCTGAGACAATTTTTCTATAGAAAAAGTCTCAGATTCTGAGACAATTTTTCTATAGAAAAAGTCTCAGATTCTGAGACAATTTTTCTATAGAAAAAGTCTCAGATTCTGAGACAATTTTTCTATAGAAAAAGTCTCAGATTCTGAGACAATTTTTCTATAGAAAAAGTCTCAGATTCTGAGACAATTTTTCTATAGAAAAAGTCTCAGATTCTGAGACAATTTTTCTATAGAAAAAGTCTCAGATTCTGAGACAATTTTTCTATAGAAAAAGTCTCAGATTCTGAGACAATTTTTCTATAGAAAAAGTCTCAGATTCTGAGACAATTTTTCTATAGAAAAAGTCTCAGATTCTGAGACAATTTTTCTATAGAAAAAGTCTCAGATTCTGAGACAATTTTTCTATAGAAAAAGTCTCAGATTCTGAGACAATTTTTCTATAGAAAAAGTCTCAGATTCTGAGACAATTTTTCTATAGAAAAAGTCTCAGATTCTGAGACAATTTTTCTATAGAAAAAGTCTCAGATTCTGAGACAATTTTTCTATAGAAAAAGTCTCAGATTCTGAGACAATTTTTCTATAGAAAAAGTCTCAGATTCTGAGACAATTTTTCTATAGAAAAAGTCTCAGATTCTGAGACAATTTTTCTATAGAAAAAGTCTCAGATTCTGAGACAATTTTTCTATAGAAAAAGTCTCAGATTCTGAGACAATTTTTCTATAGAAAAAGTCTCAGATTCTGAGACAATTTTTCTATAGAAAAAGTCTCAGATTCTGAGACAATTTTTCTATAGAAAAAGTCTCAGATTCTGAGACAATTTTTCTAGAGAAAAAGTCTCAGATTCTGAGACAATTTTTCTATAGAAAAAGTCTCAGATTCTGAGACAATTTTTCTATAGAAAAATTCTCAGATTCTGAGACAATTTTTCTATAGAAAAAGTCTCAGATTCTGAGACAATTTTTCTATAGAAAAAGTCTCAGATTCTGAGACAATTTTTCTATAGAAAAAGTCTCAGATTCTGAGACAATTTTTCTATAGAAAAAGTCTCAGATTCTGAGACAATTTTTCTATAGAAAAAGTCTCAGATTCTGAGACAATTTTTCTATAGAAAAAGTCTCAGATTCTGAGACAATTTTTCTATAGAAAAAGTCTCAGATTCTGAGACAATTTTTCTATAGAAAAAGTCTCAGATTCTGAGACAATTTTTCTATAGAAAAAGTCTCAGATTCTGAGACAATTTTTCTATAGAAAAAGTCTCAGATTCTGAGACAATTTTTCTATAGAAAAAGTCTCAGATTCTGAGACAATTTTTCTATAGAAAAAGTCTCAGATTCTGAGACAATTTTTCTATAGAAAAAGTCTCAGATTCTGAGACAATTTTTCTATAGAAAAAGTCTCAGATTCTGAGACAATTTTTCTATAGAAAAAGTCTCAGATTCTGAGACAATTTTTCTATAGAAAAAGTCTCAGATTCTGAGACAATTTTTCTATAGAAAAAGTCTCAGATTCTGAGACAATTTTTCTATAGAAAAAGTCTCAGATTCTGAGACAATTTTTCTATAGAAAAAGTCTCAGATTCTGAGACAATTTTTCTATAGAAAAAGTCTCAGATTCTGAGACAATTTTTCTATAGAAAAAGTCTCAGATTCTGAGACAATTTTTCTATAGAAAAAGTCTCAGATTCTGAGACAATTTTTCTGTAGAAAAAGTCTCAGATTCTGAGACAATTTTTCTATAGAAAAAGTCTCAGATTCTGAGACAATTTTTCTATAGAAAAAGTCTCAGATTCTGAGACAATTTTTCTATAGAAAAAGTCTCAGATTCTGAGACAATTTTTCTATAGAAAAAGTCTCAGATTCTGAGACAATTTTTCTATAGAAAAAGTCTCAGATTCTGAGACAATTTTTCTATAGAAAAAGTCTCAGATTCTGAGACAATTTTTCTATAGAAAAAGTCTCAGATTCTGAGACAATTTTTCTATAGAAAAAGTCTCAGATTCTGGGACAATTTTTCTATAGAAAAAGTCTCAGATTCTGAGACAATTTTTCTATAGAAAAAGTCTCAGATTCTGAGACAATTTTTCTATAGAAAAAGTCTCAGATTCTGAGACAATTTTTCTATAGAAAAAGTCTCAGATTCTGAGACAATTTTTCTATAGAAAAAGTCTCAGATTCTGAGACAATTTTTCTATAGAAAAAGTCTCAGATTCTGAGACAATTTTTCTATAGAAAAAGTCTCAGATTCTGAGACAATTTTTCTATAGAAAAAGTCTCAGATTCTGAGACAATTTTTCTATAGAAAAAGTCTCAGATTCTGAGACAATTTTTCTATAGAAAAAGTCTCAGATTCTGAGACAATTTTTCTATAGAAAAAGTCTCAGATTCTGAGACAATTTTTCTATAGAAAAAGTCTCAGATTCTGAGACAATTTTTCTATAGAAAAAGTCTCAGATTCTGAGACAGTTTTTCTCTCGTATGATTAAAATATTAATAAAGTAAATATGATTTTTATATTCCAGGTGGATTTGGATTTTGACTACATTTTTCTTATAAGTGAAATAGCTTGAATCAGGAAAATCAATTTTGACGGTACAGTTTGGATCACCCTAATGTATTTCATCATTTTTTATATTTTTTTTAATAAATATATAAATTAAAAAAAAAAAAATCTTTTTATTTAGCCGTTTATGGGTTAATTAAATTAAATAAAATACCAATTTAAAAATGAATATCTGCTAAGGCTCCGTTGGTAAATTTCCAAAATTTACAAGGAGTATTACCAAAAATTATAGGTAATTTTTCGAACATAGAAATTTGATAGGAATTTCCTATTATTTTTGTAATTGTGCCTAAAACTTTAGCAACTGCCATGTTGCCTTAGAACTTAGCTGATATTATACTACAATTTTAGGAAATATTACCTCGATTTTTTTTTGTGTGTAGTGTTTGTTTTTTACTCATTACAAAACCTATTGGAATATAGTCGCACTTTTTCAACTATTCTTTATCAAGACGAAAAATTGATGAAAACAAGTGTACATCATACCACCTTTTGGGAAAAATTTTTAAAATTTTTAAAATTTGTCAATTTTTTAATTCATTTCGGTTTGAGTCCATATTAATTATTTCTGAGAAATAATTATTTTTGTTGTACAATGAGAAAATCTGAAAAAATTAATTGACAACACAGGCTAAGTGGAGATGTCGATAGCTTTCGGAAGAAGCCACCCTTCCTTCGTCAGCACTCTTCGATTGTCACTGTAGGTGTGTAAGATTAAGATCAGCTATTAAGGTCACCTACAGTGACAATCGTAGAGTGCTGACGAAAGAAGGGTGGCTTCTTCCGAAAGTTGTCGACATCTCCACTTAGCCTGTGTTGTCAATTAATTTTTCAGATTTTCTCATAAGTATTTCTCAGAAAAAATTAATATGGACTCAAACCGAAATGAATAAAAACTTCAGTAATAAAATATGAAGTCCAACAATATATAAAACAGAATTAAAACTCAACTCATAAGGTACAATGCAATTTAGTAATATTTCTAAGAATTAGAAATACGAAATATAAATTCAAACCTAACGGACATTTTTCAAGACTTAAAAAATCCTACTAAGGGTTACAACTCTGAGAAAATCTACTACAGTGTAAGAAATTACAACTGTGTTAGAAAAAGTTAAAAATAGATTGATTAAGTTCGTGCTAAACGTAACATTTGGGTAATGAAATGTGATATAATCCCCGTCATCTTTTTCAACTTAATGTACGTTTAAATAGCTGATCTTAATCTTACACACCTACAGTGTCAATCGAAGAGTGCTGACAAAGGAAGGGTGGCTGCATCCGAAAGTTGTCGACATCTCCACTTAGCCTGTGTTGTCAATTAATTTTTTCAGATTTTCTCATTGTACAACAAAAATAATTATTTCTCAGAAATAATTAATATTGGGCTCAAACCGAAATGAATAAAAATTTGTCAATTTTTTTATTTCCAAAAATCATTTTTAATGAAATTCTCACTTCGAAACGCCAAAAAAAATTTAGAAATTTACAAAATTTTTAAAAAAAAATTTTGGAACTTAAAATTTTGTTTTTTTTAAGCATTTTTAATGATTTTTTATACCAAAACGCAAAAAGAAAATCCCACAAACATTTTAGATCTTGTCCTAGTTGTTTGACAAGTTTTTTTTTAGTGTAGAACCAATATTTAAGGTAGTTACAAAGAGTATACCCTGGGCATATAGAATAAAACTTGTCTACTGACATTCTATCTTAGTTAGGGGACTAACTAAACAACACCAACAAACGCTACATATTTTCTTAAAAGCTGCTGAAAAAATTTTTTAAATTATTTGAATGTCATTGTCGTCTGTGTTCCATGACAGAAACCTTCCTGTAATATGTAGGGTATAAAGAGCAACCGTTACTAAATTTATATTATAAAGTTTACTGACCTTGAAAACTGATGTACTACAACAATAGACACCTGGTTGAATCCATTAATAAAAAAAAAACACTAAGAAAAATGTAACAAAATTAGTTGATAATTTATAAAAAAAAACTATATCAATAATAATAAAAGAAATAAACAAAAATAAAAACATAAAACTAAAGACTTAAGACACAAACTTTAGTTAACACCAATGGTGATCATTACTCAAAAGGTTTGTGTCTTAAATCTTTTGTTTTTCTTTTAAAAGTGTGTAAATATAGATAAACAAGTACTGCAAAAAACTAGGTCGAATTTTTTTTTTGTTCTTAAATTTATTTTTTATAAAAAAATAATAAATATTTACTTCCGTTTTTTTCTTTTTTTAAATTAAAAAAAAAATTAAAGTGTTAAATATAGTAACATTAAAAATAAAATATTTGTTTAAATCATTAATCTTTAAATATTTAACTGTTGTCATTAAGAAAACAATAATTAAACAATTAATTTTTTGGAAAAATATTAGAAATATTTGTTAACTAGACATAACAAAAAAATTTGTTTTGTTAATAATAATAGAAGCCGTAGATAAAAAATTTAAATTAAACAAATATGCATTGAAACAAAAAAATCCACTTAAAAATTTTTTGGAATGTTTAATATTTCTAAAAAATTTAATAAATTAATTTTTATCGATTTGTTTTGTTAATTCTCAAGGAAAATTTATAATTAATGAAAATTATGAAATGTTGATTTCAGTAACATCTTCACTTTTTTAATTTATTTGTAGTTAATGTAAACAAAAAGGTCACTTTAAATATGTTCACATTGAATATACATATTTATGGTCATTAGCAAAAATACTTAAAAAGATATTGAAAAAAAAATCTAAATCTCAAATATAAATAAAAATGCGTTAATTTAATTACATATTTTTCTAGTTGTGCCATAATAAATAATGCATCGAAATTGTTTTTAACAAATTCAAGTTCATTTATGTAATTTGAGCGATCATCTTCATTTTCAATGTCATTGTTAACTGTAGCATTTATAATTTTATTTTTTATTTAAAAAAACTATTTTGAACAACATTCTAAAATAAACATGCACTTACTTGCATTCGTTTAGCAGATGATTTTGAAATTTTTTCAATAATTATGCACTTGACACTGAATAAAAAAAATATTATAGGTACGTTTATGAGATTGAATTTAATAAATATTTTTTTAATTAATTGCACAACTTTTCTTTTAACTAAAATTACATATTTTTAAAATGACAAAACTTATACTTGTACATTTTAGTGATCCATTATGTAAATTTTGTAATTTACTAGATTTAATTTAAATTAATTCGGCCGTGCCGAATCTCTAATGTCCTTCAACACATAAAAAATAACGGAAAAAATGCTGGGACTTTTTTTTTGGGGGAGGGTGGTCGGTACGGATCATTGAGGGTCTCATAAACCCTCGCGGTAATTGTTTAGAAATTTATTTATTATGGTTTTTGATCTTAAGTAATTCAATTTTATCATTATTTAAATACATTTTTAATATCCACGCCCACAAAAGGGGACGGACAAAAAAAAAATATTTTTTATTTCCTGGGTCCGAGTGCAGGACCTAGAACTTTTTATACCCTCCACTCTAGTGATAGAGGGTATATATAAGTTTGTCATTCCGTTTGTAACACCTCGAAATATTGGTCTAAGACCCCATAAAGTATATATATTCATGATCCTCGTTCGATTATAAGACGATCTAGCGATGTCCATCCGTCCGTCTTCCGTCTGTCTGTCTGTTGAAAACACGCTAACTTTTAAAGGACTTTAAAGAAGCTTCTGAAGTTTGGCATATATGTTGGGCATTTACCTGGTCAGGTTGGTATTGCAATCCAGCGAAATCGGTCCAGTGGTTCAAAAGTTATGAACAAAAGAGTGAATTTAGGCAAGGGTTTTTCACGAATTTACGAGATAAAAAACACGATAACTTTCTAAAGGCAATTCTGAGGATGCTGAAGCTTCGCATATATATTTGTCGTTTCCCTGGGCTAGTTCGTATTGAAGTTCAGCCAAATCGGTCCTCACCTTAAATTCACGTGTTGAAAACCCGTTAAACATATTTTAAAAATATTGGTAAGTCACAAAAATATTTTACAACGCATTTTTGTCAGTCAAAAATATTTTTACACTAAAAGAAAAAAAAATACACTCGAAAAAAATTTTACACTCAAAAAAAATTTTACACTCAAAAAAAAATTTTGTAAATTATTCTTTTTTTTTTCAAAAATTAGTTTAAAAAAGTTTTTTTACACAAAATAAATTATTTCTAATCAAAAATGTTATTTTTCACTTTAGAAAATTTACTGTAACTTAAAAATGGCATTGTGGAGGGTATTCATAGATTCGGCCAAGTCGAATTTAACTTTTCTACTTGTTCTGACATCAAATTGTTTCATTTGCTTAACAAAAATACATAAAAAATGTAAAAATGAAGTTTTTTAGAGGCTTTTATTTAAACTTCATCGTGTCTTATACAGACGGACATTCTAGAAATGTCTTCGAATTACAAGTAGAATCTTGGAATTACAAATGAAATGTTTGAATTACGAGTAGAATCTTTGAATTACAATTGATCTCTTACGAACTACATCTGTAAATGGTGTAGTTGACTCCAATGACATATCGCCCTATTAAAATAATAAGATTTACAATTAACTTCTCATTTTTGTTTGAACCCACAAAGGTCATTCATTATCTTTTAATAGAAGTTTTTGCCAGGTTGGTTGTTTTGATTAGTACATGTGACTAAAAATCAGTACATGTGCTTATCAAATCAGTACAAATGGCAGACTAATTATTACGAAAAGCATTTTAAATCATAATAAAAAAATCATATGTCATCAAATTAGTTTATAAAAATTGTAGACACATGTACATATTACGCATTCCACACCAAATGTCCCGCTACAGAAAAACATGTGTCTCATAAATTTCTGAATAGGTTGTATTGATAGTCCTATATGGAGCTTAGAAAATTGCGTTTTTGGTTTTTGGAAGAGTGGCTAAATATTGAAAAAATTGTCAAATTTGTGACGAGTTGCCTTGATTTAAAATTTATCAAAATAAAACGGAATGCACCATAATCTCAAAAATTAGCATTCTTGTATATTTTTTTATGGGCTATCGATTAAAAATTTTTATTTCGAAAATTTTCAGAACCCGTTCTGAAATTTCTCATTTTTTAAAAAAAGTCAATTTATTAAAAACCCGGCCACCTTTTTTTTTATTTTTTTTTTCTAAAGTTTTGATGGTCTAACGTTTTTTCGAGAAAATCGCATTTGAGTTTTGAGTTTCATAACAATTTAGTAATTTGCTTGTACTTTCTTGTTCCAACTTAGCGTATGAGTAACATTTATGCAAATATTTAATACTCATTCGCTATGTTGAAACAAGAAAATACAAGCATATTACAAAATTGTTATGAAATTTAATATTCAAATGCGATTTTCTAGAAAAAAAAGAAAAACACATGTCTGAATTTTTGTGTGTGGTTAGACAAACATCTAAACTTAAAAAAAAGTTTTTTTTTAAAAAAGTGGCCGGATTTTTGGTAAATTGTTTTTTTTTTAAATTGGAAATTTAAAAAAAAAAATAAAAAAAAAAGCCCATACAAAACTATTCAAGAATGTAAGTTTTTGAGATTGTGGTGAATTCCGTTTTAATTTGATAAATATTTAAACAAGGCAACTCGACACAAATTTTACTATTTTTCCAATATGGGGGCACATGTTTTTATGTAGCGGGACATTTGGTGTGGAATGCCTCATATATACTTTATGGGGTCCTAGACCAATATTTCGAGATGTTATATATATAGCCTCTATCACTAGAGTGGAGGGTATAAAAAAATGGAATTTGGACCATTTTTGAAAAAGTATTGAATAAAAAAAGTTTGAGTAAAGGAACTAGCTCCGAATTTTTGGAAATGCGATATCTTTTGAACGGGACATCAAAAGATCTGAAAATTTGCAATGAAGGAGTTTTCAAAAAGTACTAAAAATTGCTTAAAAAGTCGAAAAAAAAAATTTCGAAACGTTTGACTTGGCATGGATTGGCATGCACTATATATTTCAACACTCAAAATTAGTTAATTAAATAAACCTAACGATGACTACCTACAGTTGTGATCAAATTAATATAACTGTAGTTATAAGATTATCCCATACATGTTTCAAACCTTCCAAATTGATTCTATAAACCTATTTTAAACACAACTGTCTGTAATTAATATAGCATTTCATAATATCAAGATTTTATTTTATGATTGTTCAAAATAGATAAAATAAAATATTTTCTTTAGGGAAATTAATAAAAACAAAAGCAAAATTCCACATTATATATACTAAAGGATAATTGCTGAAGAGTATTAGTTGTCCTTTAAACATGGCAGGCTTAGTATCGGTTAAAAAACCTTCATGGTTTACACGATTATTTAATTTACTATTGACATCAGATAATTTTTACAAATCACTGCAACCGATGTTTTTCTTATCATTTCTTTATGGTATAACACCATTTCGGATTTATACAACCAAAAATGGTCGCAAAACTGTTCGGACATCTTATTTCGGTTACATAAATTCCATATTACATGCCACCTCGATGGCATTTTGTTATGCCTACACCATGTACTACAATGAATCGGTCGTTGGTTACTTTCTTAATAATAGCATTTCGAATCTCGGTAATAAATTGTATTTCTTTGGTGGCGTTATCGGTGCAACGGTTATCTTTATATCGGCCATAGTTCGCAAGAAGATTTTAATGAAATCATTTTTTATTTTATTGAAAATTGATAAACATTTTGATGGCATTAATTGCAGTTTAAATTATACGACAATTTTACGATTTGTTTTAATCGTTTTGGGAACAGTAGCAGCTTTTGATATTTTGATGACCATGATATGTGTATATTGTTTAAAATCAATGAGTGTCTATCCCTCACCATTTCTGATATTTCTTGTAATTACTGAATTTTTGGGCATGTGTATAACAATTTCATTATTTAGTACAATGGCGAAATCTGTGCATAGAAGAATGCATTTATTAAATACGGTGAGTTTAAAAAATTTTTTTAAACCAACACTCAAAAAAAAAACTGTAATGTTAGCAAAAAAAGCTTGTAAACCTACAAGAAAATTTGCTGATTTTGAACCCACAATTTTTTTGCTAAAGTTAGCAAAAATGTTTTGCCAATAATTAGTTAACTAAATATTTTTTTTTTTTAACTTAGCTTATACACATCTGAGGACCCCATTGGGATCGGACCCGATAGGTCCAGACCCCGATGGGACTAGACCTAGTTGGGTTCCTTAAAAATCGTAATGGTTTTTGATCCAAAATTTGTGTCCGTTTCGCTCTACCTTGCTTAGTTTTTGAGATACGTGATTATTAAAAAACTCGATAACTTCAAAAATATTACTCGGAAAGCTTTTGACTATTTTGCGGTCTTGTTCTACGTGTTGAGAGCTACAAAAACGCTTTTGGACTTTTTGTTGTGTCGGCAATATTTACCGAGATATGAGCATTTAAAAATTTTCGGGAATGCTAACTTTTTGGATCCAAAGTTAGGGCCCATTAGGGTCCACACATGTGAAGAGGACCGGCGATACTATGGAGATTCTAAGAACCAAAAATGGCCTCCATTTTGCTCTATCTGGCTTAGTTTCCGAGATAGCGCCATTTTAAGTTTTCTGAAAATAAAAAAAAATTTACCATTTATTTTGCTAATATTAGCAAAATATCTTGTAAAAATGTAGTCAACTCAATTTAAAATTTAGCAAAAGAAATTAGTTCAAAGTTTGTTTAAAATTGGTAATGTGCTAAACGAAGTTTACAAGAATTTTTTGCTAACATGCTAATCTCAACTAAAAATTTGCTAAAAGTTAGCTAACTAGCGTTAGCAAAAAAAAATTAGTAAATCTACTAACGTATTTTTTTGAGTTAAGTTGTTAACATATTAACCCATTATGGATATATATTTGCTTTAGAAATTCTTAGATTCTGAGATATTTTTAATTAAAAAAAAAAAAAAATTGGAAATATGGAAAAAGTCAAAGGTCTGACATTTTTGGCCTGAAAACTTCACAAAAATTACAATGGTTTTTGAGTTTCTGAAACAGTTTTGAACAGAAAATTTCTAAATTTCAAGTTCAATTGATTTCAAGACATTTTTCGAATAGAAAAATTCTCAGATTCTAACAATTTATTTCATAAAGAGAAAGTGTCAAATTCTGGTACATTATTCGTGTAAAAAAGTTTTCAGATTCGTATCGAAAAATTCTTAGACTCTGAGACTTTTTTTCATATAGACAAATTTCGATTGATGAAAAAAAAATATTGATGAAAAAAATATTGATGAAAAAAAATGTTGATAAAAAAAAAAATTTTATGAAAAAAATACTTATTTTTTCATTAATAAATATTTTTTTCATAATATTGAGGAAAAAAATATTGATGGAAAAAAAATTTATGAAAAAAAATATTGATGAAAAAAAAATATTGATGAAAAAAAATATTAATAAAAAAAAAAAATAATGACGAAAAAAAATATTGATGAAAAAAGTATTGATGAATATTTGGTAAATATTTTTTTTATTCCCCACGAGGTGAACAGTAATTCTTATTTTCTTTTTTGTTAATCGTTACCTTTTATAGTCAAACTGAGGTGGCGTCCTGCAACTTTTTTAAAATTAGATACCAGCCTAAAAACATTATCGTGTTAAAAAATCGTCAACATTTCACTGTCGGAAAATTTTTTTAAGCAAACGTTTTCAATCTGAAAAATTTTCTGATAGATAATGTCTCAGAATATGAAAACTTTTCATTCAGAACTTAAAACTTTTATAGGAAAATTATCTTAGATACTTTTTTAACAGGAAAAATGTCTAAAATTTAATGAAAATAGAAAATATTTTATTTAAATTTTGCTTGTGTGTGTTTAACGAGTACTTTAATAATCCAATCAAATCGGATTATAATCACACCATTTTTGGACTTAGGCCCCATATGAAAATTTCGCCCGATATTCACTTAAAGCAGTTTATTGGCAACAAATAGAGGAATATTTCACTTAAATTTGGTTTGAGAGTGTTTTCTACACTTGTTAAAGATTTGATAAAAGACAGATCCAATCGGTCGATGTTTGGACTTGGGACCCATTTTTCGGGAAACACTTGCGTAGGGTATTATATGGTCGGTATTGACCGACTATAATTTTCTTACTTGTTTTCTTTAGAAATTGTATCAACATCTTATACAGTTTACACTACAAATAATGTCTTAAATATGTCAGAATTTTTTTTAGAATATTAAAAAATTTGACAGTTCCAATGCCAAATTTATACAAAAAATAATAATAGTTCTAATCGCTCGTGAACCATTTCAAAAATATAGCTCATTTACTTGCATAGTGTCATAACTCAGAAAACGTGATTTTTGAGTTAATGATACAGAATTATTCGTTATATCATGCGAAACGCGTTTTCTGCAAAATCAAATATTATAAGTTATGACACTATGCAAGTAAATAAGCGATATAATTAAAAAAAAAAAACTTGAAAAAAATTTGTAGAGCGCCCTCCGAAAAAAAATCCTGGATACGCCCCTTTCTACTAATATATATTTTTTTTGAGTGTATTGTACTTAATAATTTAAATTTAATATTTAAAAAAATATGATAGATTTGTGGTAAACAAAACCCGAAAATTATTTTATATACAATATTATTTTACAAAAAAAATTATGGAAATTTGTTGTTGTTAGTGCCACCTTCCACATGCAACATATTGTAAACATACACCGGCAAATGACAGTTATAAAGAAGGTTATGATGATGTATTACAATTTTGTCATTGAGTCAACATAAAATGGTGTAAAAATGAAGCGGGTGATAAAGGGGTATATATCCTGTTGATATTGGATCCTGCAAACATGGACAAATTGGTAATTTACCAGCAAAACTTTTAAGAAACAGTTTTCGTTTTCTGGCATCGTATAAAACGGTAAAAAAAATTTAGATATGGAGGTGTATCTTTAATAATTGAGTAGCAATTCTTAAAAGGATTAAAGTTACCTGAAATTGTCTACTAACCGTAGAATCCACCACTTTTTACTGTCCCGAAAAATTTGGTATTGCATTTGAGCAATATTGGTTCAGCGGTTCAAAAGTTATAAACGAAAATGTAAGGACACCTCGAAAATTTTGGTACACTCAACATAACCTAAAAATACAAAATGCTTTAATTCGGCTGATACTTGACATATGTGAACAGAATTGGACTCTAAAAGGTATTATATTACAACAAGTAAAGATATATTTCTTTACCCCAAATAAATTTTTCGTGGAAACTTTTTTTCGCCAACATTTTTTTTTGGAGTATTTTAAAAAAATATCTGAATTAATTCCTCTGAACAATTTGTATACCCTCCACTCTAGTGATAGAGGGTATATATAAGTTTGTCATTCCGTTTGTAACACTCCAAAAAACCTCCATCGATTTTGTTTGTCATTCCGTTTGTAACACTCCGAAATATCCACCATCGATTTTAAGACGATCTAGCGATGTCCGTCCGTCTGTCTGTTGAAAACACGCTAACTTTTGCAAGACTTTACTGAGGCTGCTGAAGTTTAACATATCTGTTGGACATTTACCTGGTCAGGTTGGCATTGCAATTTAGTGAAATCGGTCTAGTGGTTCGAAAGTTAAAAGCAAAAGAATGAATTTCGGCAAGGGTTTTTCGCGAATTTACGAGATAAAAAACATGCTATGTTTCGAAAGATAATTCTGAGGCCGCCGAACCTTGGCATATATATTTTTCGTTTCCCTGGTCTAATTGGTATTTAATTTCAGAAAAATCGCTCCAGTAGTTTAAAATTAATTATCAAAACCGTGAATTTCAGATAGGTTTCACCTTAAATTCACGTGTTAAAAACCCGTTAAACAAGTTTTTAAATATTTTTGTCACTCAAAAAAAAAAATACACGCAAAAAATAATTTTAAAATCAAAAAAAAAATTAGAATTTTTTTTTTTTTTTAAAAAATTACTAAAAAAAAGTTTTTATTTATTTATTTATTTATATATTTTATTTTTATTTCTAATCAAAATTGTTCATTTTTTTAAAATTAGAAAATGTTCTATCACTTAAAAAGGGCATTAGGGAGGATATAAATGGTCAATTTTAGTCACGTGATTGTGAGTGAGTGTGAGTGGAGAAAAAATTGCTTAAGTGAGTGTGCGTTAGTAAGAAATCACGCGTGAGTGAGACTGAATTCAATTTTACTCACGTGATTGTGAGTGTGAGTGGAGAAAAAAATTGCGTGAGTGAGTGTGCGTGAGTAAGATTTTTGCGTGAGTAGGTGTGCGTGAGTCGATTTGTTTGCATGAGTTTGCATGATTTACTTTCTCTTCTTGTCTCCTTTTGTACCAAAAAAAAGCAATAAAAAAATTGTAAAATTAAGATTTTGTTCCGAATTTTGTGAGTTGTATTAAATTTACTCACGTGATTGGGAGTGTGAGTAAAAAAATTATGCTCGTGAGTGTGCGTGATTCAAAAATTCCTGTCGTGAGCGTGAGTGAGTGTGAGTCAAAAATCACTCACGCGCCCATCTCTAGTGGAGGGTATTCACAGATTCGGCCACGTCGAATTTAACTTTTCTGCTTTTTTCAACTCAAAAGTTTTTTTGAGGAATTTTTTTTTACCAAACATTTTTTCCGTGCACATTTTTTTATACCCTCCACTTAATGATAGAGGGTATATTTAAGTTTGTCATCCCGTTTGTAACTCATCGAAATATCGATCTGGGACCCCATAAAGTATATATATTATTGATCAGTGATCGATTCTAAGACATTCTAGCAATGTCCGTCTGTCTGACCGTCTGTAGAAATGGTGATCACGGCCAAAGTATTAAACATATATGAGAGAGACTTAGCAAATTAACTTGTTGTTGTCCTAAGTAGTTTGGTATTGCATTTGAGCGATATCGGTTCAGCGGTTCAAAAGTTATGAACGAAAATGTAAGCACACCTCAAAAATTTCAGTACATTCAACATAACCTAAAAATACAAAATGCTTTAATTCGGCTTCTGGTTGGCTTATGTGAACATAATTGAACACCAAATGGTATTTAAACAAGTACGAACATATTTTTTGACAAAAAAAGAAAAAAATAGCGGATTTTTTTTACCAAATTTTTTTTTTGCGAAAATTTTTTTTTGCGGAAATTTTTTTTTTTATTTTAAATTAATTTCCTTTTAAATAAAAGTTTTTTGCAATAATCTTTTTGAAATTGTGGAGGGTATCAATACATTCGGCAAGGCCGAATTTAACTTTTTACTTGTTTTTTTTTCAAATTTACACTAAAAAAAAATATTGTAAATGTTTTTTCAAAAATAACTAAAAAAAAGTTTTTAAAATAAAATATTTCTAATCGAAATTGTTAATTTTTTTCACGTTAGAAAATTTACTATCACTTAAAAAGGGCGTTGTGGAGGGTATTCATAGATTCAGCCAAGTCGAATTTAACTTTTCTGCTTGTTTAAACTCAAACAATTTTTTCGGAAGAATTTTTTTCCATAATTTTTTTTTTCGCGCAAATTTTTTTTGCACTAAAATTTTTTTTTAACAACTTAATTTTTTAACTTATTTTAACTAAAACTTAGGAAAAACTTCTTAAATTCAAAGAATATAAATATGATGAACTAATTTGGTCATAAAACATATTTTTTTTAAGAAATGTGTCTTAAAAATAATGACATTTTTCATTGGTTTGTGGAAAACTTCATTTACAGTAAGAATCGTTTTGCATATTTTATAGAAATCCTTATAGTTAGAGAAAATTTTACAAATTTTAATAAAATTTTACTTAACTTTAGAAAAAATTCATTCATAGAGAACATTTTGCCCAGTTTTTGTTATGCCGTTTTTCAGCATAACGTAATAGTAGCCCTGTTTTCGCATAACCGTATATACGCTTACCCACACAAATTTTAAATTATTCAATTATTGGTGTTAATTTTAAGCTGTGACAAAAAGTGAAGTCAAGTTCACAGTTTTACTGAAATAGCATAGACACAACCTTTTTTTGCTGTTGTTATATCATAGACATACATAAACTTTTTTTCTTTTTGCTTTAATAAATTTTGGCACACATCACCAATATGGATGCCAAGTACATTTTGTTAAACGTGGATGCGTTTTTGGTTAATCGGTTAATGTTAACGTATATACGGTTATGGGAAAAAAGGGCTAGTAGTACATACATATAAATATTTAATTCAACAAAAAAATTTTGCTGGGTCATTTGCAAAAAAAAAGGATACGTAAGCCAGACATAAAATATTTTTACAATAAACAATTTGTTTAGTTTTATTTTTTAACTCGATTGGAAAGGATTAAGATAATCACATATCGAAATATGTTGTCGCAAATTGTAACGTTAAAATTAGAACGTTTTCGCCAACATTTTATATCACATCAAGTATTCGAAGCCTTGCAGCCATTATTTTTTCTAACATTTCTTTATGGTCTGACACCGTTTCGTGTGATTAAAAATAAAAATGGTGAAAGTATTGTACAAATGTCAGTTTTCGGTTTTTTAAATATTGCCGCAAATATTTTACTCTATGGATGTTGCTACATAATATCGCTGCTGCAAAATGAAACTATAGTCGGTTATTTCTTTCGTACGAAAATTTCAAATGTCGGTAATACCATGCAAATCTGCAATGGTCTAATAACGGGCACAGTTATTTATTTATCAGCTGTTACCCAGAGGAGGAAATTATTAAAAGTTTGTCAAATCTTGTATAGTTTGGATAGAAATTTTTCTCAGATTGGCATTAAAATTAAATATTCACGTATTTATCGTTTTTCCATTGTTATGATAATTTTTAAAACTTTAATAATTGGTTTTTATTTTGTGGGTGTATTTCGTTTACTTAAATCTATGAATGTTACACCATCGTTTTGTGTTTGCGTAACATTCTTTTTGCAACATTCGGTATTGTCAATTGCGATATGTCTCTTTTGTTTTGTGGCACGCAGCTTTGAGAGGCGTTTGGTCATACTAAATAAGGTAAGTGCTATTGACCTTAAAATGATTGGAGTTAGTTTTTTTTTCGAAAAGCTAACTTTCACTAAAAATTGTTATTAGATGGGAGTTTTTAAACACAAATTCTGTGAAAATGTAGATTTTTCTTAAAGAAAGAGTTTCATTTTTAATTTATAAGTCTACAAGCCTCTAAAGCGGAGATATTTTCAACCAAAGACAAAATTTTGATATTATAAATCTTCTAAATAAATAGAGATCATTTTTAAATTCGAATTTGTTTTTATAACCTCCACTCTAGTGATTCAGTGTATATATGGGGCATTCCATATGGACACTTTGAAAAAAATTTTTTTAGATTTTCCCAATTTATTTACAGTTTTTAGTACCCTTCAAAAACTCCTTCGTGGTAAATTTTCAGATTTTTTTGATGAGCCGTTCAAAAGATATCGAATTTTTAAAAATTGCTAGTTTTCTCCTTTACTCAAACTTCTTTTACTCATAACTTCTTCAATAATGGCCCAAATTTCAATTTTTTTTTTCAAAATTTTTTTTGCGTACTTTCTAAAAAAAATCCCAAAAAATTCTTAAAAGCGTTCTAGTATGCGATTTTTAAGTTTTTAAATTTAAATCTCATTTTTAAAAATGTTTGCACTCTTCGATTTTTTTGAAATTTTTTTGTGTAAAACTTCTATCGATTCTACAAATTTTTTGCCTTGGAGGATCGTGGATAACGATTATAACTATTTTTTAAATTTTTTTGAAAAAAATTTATTGTAATTTTCCAACCCGGCTAAAAATAATGTATACAAGCTCATGTACGATCATATATGATAATTTATGTTAAGGATGGGCCAATATATGATCGCATATTATCATATGTTTTACCATATATGGTCATATATTGAATAAGCGCCAATTTTAATATATGTTCTTATATGATCATATATGTTTTCGAATTAATGATGTATGGTCAGATGTGTTCATATATGCTCATATACAATTCATTTTTAGCCGGGAATCTTAAAATCATTTCTACTGCTCCAATGGTGCGTCATAGAAGGGTCATTTATAAGACCGACCCCCATTAATTTTTATGTTTTAACATTTCTTTGAAACAAACTAATACCCTACTCCAATTTCTAAGGGGGCTCCCACACAAAACGACATTTTTTAAAATTTGCTCCAACCGCTCTAACTGCCGTAATAGTGCCCTTAGAGCAACAAAATGTATAACCGACCCACAATATTTTTTTAGTCCAAACATTTTCTCTGAACACACCTACCCTCTATCTTTAACTGTTAAGGCGGTCCCCATACAATTTTTTTTATTTTTTGTAAATTTGTTTTATTTAATTAGCTTCTACCGGTCCAATGTTGCGTCCGAGAGGGGTCATTAGTGAGACTGACCACCATTTATTTTTACCCTACAACATTTTTTTAAAACAAACCTACGCCCTATCTCCACTCCCTAAGTAGGCTCCCATACAAATAACAGTAGGAGCAAATTTTATTAAAATGTAATTTTGAATGGAAGCCTACTTAGGGAGTGGAAGCCTACTTATAGGGGCTTGAGCAAAGGAATAAACTGTAATTTTTGGAAATTTTTTGACAAATTTTAGACTGCTCGACCGATTTTAGAAATCTATTGATATTCGTATGAAGCATTTCAAAATTATTAACAAATAAGAGCAAATCCATGGGAAATTTAACTGACGGATCACCATTTTTGGTTATTTGATAGATTCATAAATGATCAAACCCCATATTTTTTTTGGATCAATACTTTGGGCATTTTAAATAAATGGGCATTTTAAAAAAGCGTTTTTTTTTTGACAATATTGACTTTTAGGCAGTTTTTTAAACATTTTTTAACACCAGCAATTTGTTTAAGCAACCGCTAACCAACTGCTGACATGTCATTGGGGACATTTTTATAAAGGGAGAGTCAGCAGTATGTCAGGTGTGATTTTTTTGCCGACTGGGACCTCCCCCCGTGCCGTGCTTGTTCTGTTTCTACCTTTACGGGTTCCGAGCACAAAAATGTTAAAAAACTGTCTAAAAGTCAATATTGTAAAAAAAACATGTTTTAAACGCCCATATCTTCCAAAGTATTGATCCAAAAAAAAGTATGGTTTTAATCATTTACAAAAGTCTATCAAAAAACCAAAAATAAACAAAAATCGGTGATCCATCAGTTAAATAACCCATGGATTTGCTCATAATGTATTGCAAAACATTTTCTTTCATTTTTTAATATTTCAAAAATTTTAAATTTTTGTGGAAATTTTTCAAAAATCCAAAACTTTGATTGAAAGGCCCCTTAAACATAGCACGAATATGTCTTTGTATCAGATCTTTTACATCCAAATTTTCTAGATCTGTTCAGATCTCGAAACTAGAGACAAAAACCTCTTATAACCGCCATAATCTAAAAAAATAAAAAAAGAGAATGAAAAACTTTTAAGGTGAGGGTAACTTTGGGGGATGCTTCTCACAAGAAATCTTGGTGTCAAACTTCATATCTTTTGGTTTGGCCTATATCGTGCATTCCACATACAGACAGACTTACATTGCCAGAACGTGAATCTGTACATTATGGAATTATAGACCGATATTGTGATGCGTTACATACGGAATGACAAAGTGAGTATACCCAATACTTTGATAATTGTCCGGTATAAAAACAATTAAAGAAGTACATATCGTCGGTGCGCCGACCAGAACACCTATGTGTTTTTTATGAATTGTTCAGGAGAGCAAAAAAACCGTTTTATTTTGCCAATTCGCAACATTTTTTTAAAGTAAATTTTTTTTATTTTTCCTAAACCCATTTAAAAATATTACGCGTTGAAAAACATACAAAATCTTTTTTTAATCTGAAGTGGTACAAGATTTTAACAAAAAACTACACATAGGTGATTTTGTTTCGGACTTTTTACATGTTTATAAAAAATATATAATACACATAGGTGTTTTTGTTCTTAAATTTATTTTAAATAAATTTTTATTTGTTGTTCAAAAGTAAAAATTTTGCAAGTTATATATCCGCATGGACTTGTAGCGAAATATTGATGGTATTCACGTTAGAATTTTTATCCTTGCAATGTGCGAAATGCAACATTTACTACAAAAAACACACGTAAAATTATTTTGGTGTTTTTTTTCATCCCATGTGTTTGTTGTAAAAAGTTTTTCATTTCGTACTTTGCAAGGCTGAAAACTTCTGATGTGAATTTTGTTATCACAAAGAGACGGAAAAACTTTACCAATGCAGAAAGTGATTATCAGGAAAACCAAAATAATAATAGCTGTGTTTTGCAATCATTTGGATTAGGATTTACCATACAAAATGTGTACTTAATAAATATTATTATTATAAAAGATTAGCACACATTTGACTCTCCCTGTTGTGGAATGTATTTTATACAGAGCTTTTGTAATATTATTATTGCATACTTTAAGGGCGCACAATAAATATCCCCATCAAATCATGCAGGAAGTAAAAGCTCTTTTGTTTAAAACTTTCATTATTTGAACTTTTTAGCATTTTTAAAGCACACTTTTGGGGTAATATTAGAAAATGTACTTAATAAGTACATATAATTGAAAAACACAACAAATAAGTAATAAGTCAAAAAAAGTATTAAATATAATTCTGATGCAAAAAATGGCAAAATGTATCTTCAGTGAAATGAAATGGCGAATCTTTTCGTAGAACATATTAACCCTCTATCTGCCATTTTTAGGTGTCATTTTTGTCCTTTTTTTAAATATCCTCATACAACACCACCTACACCACAAAAACGTACATTAACGGGTTAAAATCTTCTACAAAGATTTTCTGCATCAAATTTTACTAGGGGTTGTCAAAGTCCAAAAGTTCCTGCAAAGTGCAAAATGGTTAAAAAAGTAAAATTGTAAATTATCAAATACTGTTAAACTTTTTTTTTGCAAAAGTCGAGTGAAATAAGTCGAAAAAAAAATATAAATCTGCTTTTGAGCTAAATAAAGTTAAGAGATAATTCAGTGAAAATTGATGGCGGTTCTTTTCTTAGAACATGTTAACCCTTTATCCTCATTTTGGTGCTTTTTTTAAATATCATCATAGTCCACTACTAAGGCATACGTATAAAGGGTTAAACAATTTTACAAACATTTTCTGCATCAAATTTTACTAGGGGTTGTCAAAGGCCAAAAGTTCGTGCGATGTAAGCAAAAGGTTTAAAAAAGGAAAATTTTAAATTATCATAATTTGTTAAATTGTGTCTTACCAAGATACTTTACAATTTTACTTTTTTAAGCACTTTTCGCACGAACTTTTGGCCTTTGAGAACCCCTAGTAAAATTTGCTGCAAAACTTTTTTGTAGATCATTTTAACCCTTTTAACGCACGTTTAAGTGAAGTTCTATGAGGGTATTTGGCAAAAGGACCAAGATTACTCCCAAAAATGGAAGATAATGTGTTCCAAGAAAAGAACCGCCATCAAATTTCACTGAAGACATCATCATTTAGCTCAGACAAAGATTTATATTTTTTTTTTTTTTACTTATTTTACACGTCTTTGGTGAAAAACAATTTAACAGTTTGTGATATTTTACAATTAAATTTATTTAAGCATTTTGCACTTTTCGCACAAAATTTTGACCTGTGACAACCCCTAGTAAAATTTGATGTAAAACTAATTTTTTTGTAGAACATTTTAATCCTTTAACCGCACGTTTTAATGGCGTTCAACGAGGATATTTAAAAAAAGTACCAAAACGACACGTAAAAATGGGACACACAGGGTTAACGTATGTAAATGTATGTTCTTAGAAACGAACCGCCTTAAAATTTCACTAAGGACATCTTTTGATATTATTTACCTCAGAATTATACTTTATACTTTTTTTAGCTTGTTCAAAACGCATTTAAAAAAAAATTGGAAATTATTTTTTTTTAAATCGTGTTGCACAGTGTTATGCAATAAAGTTTCGGAATATTACAAAAAAAAATGTTCAGAAAACTTTTAAAATATCAATTTATAAAAAAACCAAAGGCAGACGCAATGTTTTTATGTTTAAATCAAAAACAGTTATGTGTACTAATAACACATAAGTGTTTTTGCCGGAGAATTTCTATTATAGGTAACACATAGGAGTTTAAGCTAACTTTGAAACCATTTGAGATAACGGGAAACGCTCTGGGGGATAAATGCATTACCTGATAGGCTTCATAATGGGCCAATAAAAAAAAAATAAAAAAATTACACATAGGTGTTCTGGTCGGCGCACCGACGATATATTTTAATTAAAAGCAAATAGTTTTTTAACAATGACTTGTTGAATGGTGATAAATACACAAAGTACACATAAGAACTAAATTATGTAAATAGAACTTAATACTCAAGGGAGGTTAACTTCAATCATATGTATATTCAGTCAGTCATTTCTTTAAATCCTTTTAACAGAAAATAGCTAAAAAAATGTATCTTTCATGTCATTTGTATACCATCCAACCACAGTATGATGGTAACTTTGTCATTCCTTTAACGCATTGAAATATCGGTCGGGGATCTCATAAAGAATATATTATTGATCCTAGACTCCAGAAGTTTGGCACAAATATGTCTTCTGGTTCTTTTCAAAATAAATTTTCCTGGAGGATATAAATGCCGGATTTAACGCAGTCACTTGCATTTTTTTACATATTGGAGGGCATAAAAGATTCGGCATTGCCGAATTCTTTCATTCTCACTTGTTTTAATTATAATTCACTTATTTTATAAACATTTATACTTTAATTTATTATGTCAATAATAAATAACAATTAACAATAACAGCAAATATTTAAATTCAACTTTTAATCAAGACACAGCAAACAAACAAAGCATAAAGGACCTATGTCAATTGTCAATATACGGTTAGACAACACATGAACTTGAATTAAGTGAGATAGTAACTGAGTGAGTGAGAAAATATTTCAAAAGTTGTTTGAATATTTAAATATCCATCTAGGGTATTATTAAAAATAAAACGCCCGCCTTGTTTTATTCTCACAAATTACTACAAGTTTTATGGTCATATAAATACACAGGATAAACAATCGACAGAACAGGACAACAGACATCAAACAATAACCAGTGTGTGATGTTAATTCCACTTGAATTAATAAATAAATTATTTAGTTGTCACATAGACTTTAACCGTAATGGACGAAGAAAATAAAGAATCTCTGGAAAATACTCCCGGTAACCGTGTATCTCCGTTATATTCCGCCAAACAGCAGGATGTTGAAACACTCGAAAGACTGGATCATTCTGCACGTAGTTGTCTGAGACGTTTCTTTTCCGCTAAACAGCTGTATGAATGTTTACAACCTCTATTGTTTTTAACCTATTGGCACGGTTTAACGCCATTTTATATAAAAAGTAATTCGAGTGGTGTTAAATATTTAAAAAACTCCATATGGGGTTACCTCAATGTCGGCCTTCATATTGTGTTCTATGGTATTTGTTATATATTAACTTTATTAAATGATTATGAAACTGTGGCCGGTTATTTCTTTCGTTCGGGTATTTCACGTTTCGGAGATTTCATGCAGATTCTTAGCGGTTTTATAGGTGTCACTATTATTTATTTAACCGCCATTATACCAAAACATTATGTACAACGTAGTTTGGAAATTATGCACGCCATGGATAAACAGCTGCATAAAGTTGGCATTAAAATTATGTATAGTAAAGTGCTGCGTTTCAGTTATATTTATATTATTTGTATGGTCTTGGCAAATTTGGCGTATACAATTTTCAGTTTTCAATTATTGAGATCTGCCAATGAATCGCCATCGGCAGCTTTACATATAACATTTCTTTTACAACATACGGTGGTGTTTTCTGCCTTGGCATTGTTTCAATGTTTTACTAAAATGATTGAAATGCGTTATAATATGATGCATAAGGTAAGTTCAGAGAAAGAATCGAAAATCGAAGTTGATTACATACTGAGATAATCCATAAAGTACACAGAAAAAAATAAAAAAAATATTTGAGTAAATTTTTAATACTATTGAGTAAAAAATTACTCAATTTTGCACCAGTAAACGATTTAATAGTATTGAGTAAATTTTTAATAAAAATTTATTAAATATTTGAAAAAAAAAATTTGAGTAAATTTTTAATGGACACAATTAAACATTTACTCAAAATTTATTTATTTTTTTTTTTTTTTAAGTTTAAAAAAGTTTTAATTTTTTTTACAAAAAAAAAAAAAAAAAAACTTGTTTTTTCAAACTTTACCAAACATATTTATGTCTCAAAAACATAGGAAAATTTTATAAAGATGATTACAAACTTTCATATACATACACAAAAAACTACAAACTAAACGAGAATTCAAAAAACTATGAGAGCTTAAAAAAAAATAAAAAAACTATTAAATTTTTATTAAATTATTTACTTAAATTGTTTTTAAAATTTTTGAGTAAATTTTTAATTGCGTCAATTAAAAAATTACTCAATTTTTGTTTTTAAATTTAAACAATTGATTACTCAAATTAGTTTCCTCCATATTATTTTCTGTGTACTTTATTATTTAAATATTCTGCAAGCACAAAATGGTTGTACCAATTACTAAATTAATAGTTGACCCAAAATCCAGTCCAACAAATTTTAATGTATTTCGACCCCTGGTCTCGAAACTGGCAACAAAAAAATCTATCGTTGGGTTTTCCTGTAGTTTTACAAGGAAATTCCCCAAGGGCACTATTCCAGATTTCTTTAGAACTTATACACAAGATAGAGATGTAAAATGTAATCGAATCTTTATGTATTTTGACCTCCTGAACTCGACAGGTCGATCTTAAATTTTGTTTGACTTGTGTATAATTAAAAGAAATCGGGTAGTTTAACTTTAAGAACTTTTCTTGTAAGATTACAAGAAAACTTCACGATAGATTTACATTCTTATGGTGAAATCATGTCCCCCAATACTAGGAACTAGTAAGTAAGGGTGCACAGAGGGCCAGACAGATCGATTTCCGGCCAAAAGTCCTTATTTGTAAATTCTCAAAAAAAATTTTACCAGTTTGTTGGGCATATATAGAAGCAGGTTTTCTGAACTTATCTTTATGATCCAATTACACACTTTCCTTTGACAGGTCTTCAAAGTTAAAAAAGTTGGTAAAAAATTTTTAAAAGTTGTGATACTTTTTTAATTTTTTTTCCAAACTTCTATTGCTAATGTTTAACTTTTTGTTTGCGTGGTTCCACCTTATATATAAGCCTTTGTAACGAAAATAACGTGGACAAATATAACTCATCTACCTGGCAGCAATTCGCGCTTTTTGGGAAAAAAAGTTATAACTTTTAGCTATTTACCTCGCGCCGAAAAAATCCTCAGCGATCCTCAGTTCGATACAATCGGTCTATATTTTTTTTTATATAGAATGGATCCATGTCCTTCGAAAAAAGTTGCCCAAACTTGCTCGAAATGATAAATGGCGAAATTACAGCTATATATGCAGTAGTCCGAGATTTGTTTTAAAAAAAAATTATTTAACCCAAAATAATGTTTTACGGCTTAATTAGTTTTATTATCATCAGAGAGTGCCTTAAGTGTAGGAAGAAAAAATTATATACATTTCTAGTTTTTTTGTAGAATTATGGAAATCATCAGTTACACCATTTCCAATTAAATTCAAAATTTTTTTATTGAATTTTCAAAATAAAGAAAAAAAGTGAATAATTTGTCGTCACCATTTCCAAAAGCTTTTCTAAAACTAAGTCATTTACACCATTTCCATATTTATATCAAAAATTAAAAAAAAATATATATATGTAAAAATTATGGGCGTAGATTCAACTTCAGACACTATTAATACTCTTAAAACTGATTTTTAGTTAGATCAGACAAAGCTAAAAAATCTAGCCGCCATATTGTTTCCGCCATATTGAATTTTATCAGTTCGATTTTAAGATAACAGACCCGGAAATTTACTAGGCCACACTTTCAGCTACCTTCAACAAAGAAAAGGTATATGTTTTTTAATTACTTATAACAAACTTTACTAAGCATCTTTAGTCCGCCATTTTGTTTTTCAAAACTCACGCCAGTAATTCTGATTCAGTAACTCCAAGACCCCCTTAAAACAAAATTTGAGTTAAATCGGACAATTATTACAAAAATTTGTCCGCCATATTGGATGCGCCATTTTGATTTTTTTAGTTTTTAGTTAAATTTTGAAATCAGCAACCCCGAAATACTCTAGCAGCACATTTTCAGCCGGATCCAACAACGATAAAGACTTTTGGATGGAGTTGGATCATTCTTTAAACTTTAAGTAGCATATTTAGTCCGCCATTTTGATTTTCAAAATTTGGAGTAAAATTCAGTAACTCCAAGACCCGCATAAAACAAAATTTGAGTTTAATCGGACAATTTAAAAAAAAAATTGTCCGCCATATTGGATCCGCCATTTTGATTTTTTTGGTTTTTAGCTAAATTTTGAAATCAGCGACCTCGAATTCCTCTAGTAGCACATTTTCAGACGGATCCAACAACGATAAAGACTTTTGGCCGGAATTGGATCATGCTGGCCCTCTGTGGGGTGGTCAAAGAATTATACCCTGGCATTAAAACACCGTCCGACACACTTTTGTACACATGGACCATATCGACAAATTCTGAAAGCTGGGCCGAAAATAAAATTCACGTGTCTTCCAGTTTTTCTAGATCAATTCGCGTTTTTGCGAAATACGCCAATAAAAAAAATTGAATGAATTAAATCTACTTGTGAGCTAAATAATATTTGAACATGTCTTTAGTGAAATTTAGAGACGGTTTTTTCGTAGAATATATTATCCCTCTATTTTCCATTTTAAGGATCATTGTCATCCTCATTTGTAATGATCTCCTAGAAAACCATTCAAGAGTGCATTTAAAGGGTTAAAGTGTTCTGCAAAAATGTTTTGCATCAAATTTCACTAGGAGCTGTCAAAGGCTAATAATTTGTGCGATGCTAGCAAAATACTTAAAAAAGTAAAATTGTAAAGTATCTTTGGTTAAACACAATAGAGGTATTCAGAGTCTTGTTGCCAGCCCTGGCAATGTAGCAAAAGAGTACTTCTTTCAAAAAATACATAGTGGTATTCAGAGTCTTGCTTGCCAGCCCTGGCACTGGTGGTAAAAGAGCACTTTTCAAAATTACTTTTCAAAATACATGTATTTTTTGAAAGAAATACTCTTTTGCTACATTGCCAGGGGTGGAAACCAAACTCTGAATACCTCTCATGTATTTTGAAAAGTAATTTCAAAAAGTGCTCTTTTACTACCAGTGCCAGGGCTGGCAAGCAGGACTCTGAATACCTTTAATATAATAAAATATAATACTTTACAATTTTACTTTTTTCAGCATTTTACTAACATTTTGGTCGTTGACAACCCCTAGTAAAATTTGATGCAAAACATTTTTGTGTAACATTTTATACCTTTAAACGCACGATTTAATGATTTTCTAGGACATTATTTGAAATAAGGACAAAAATGACCCCCACAAATAGGAGATAGAGGGTTAATATGTTCCAAGAAAAGAACCGAAATTAAATTTTATTGAAGACATCTGTTAACACTATTTTTCTCAGTAGTATATTTACTATTTTTTTCGATTTATTTCATACTTCTTTTGTGAAACACAATTTAACATCATATCATATTGCATGTTCGCGAAAAACGCGAATTGATTTGAAAAACCTGAGAGACACGTGATTGTTATTTTTATACGCACTTTCTGACTGGAGTGGATTTTATCTATAGTGCAAAAAAAAATTTTTTTTTTCCATTTTTCGCAAAAACGAGAATTGTTCTACACTCAAAAAAAAAAGTTTGTAAAATGACATAAAATCCCCGTGATTTTACGGGGCAGGTTTTGTAAAATATGTACTAGCAAGAATCCCCGTAATGTTACGGGGATAATTTGTAAATTGATTCAACAAAAGAAAATGTAATTTTACATTTTTTTTTGTAAAATATTAACTTCGAGGTGAACCTTTTTTTTGGAAATTTACAAAAAATTTGGTAAATTTACTAAACAAAATTGTAAACTTACAGAAAAAGGTTGTTATTTTACAAAGAAAAAATAGAAACTGAAAAAAATAAATTGCAGATTAAAAAATTATTTGGTAAAACTACTGTTTTTACTGCAAAAAAATATTGAAAAACACGTATATTTACAATAAAAATTGTAAATTTGAAAAAAAAAAAAATTAAATTTACAAAACAAATAGTAAACATACAAAAAAAAGTTGTAAATTTACAAAATAAAGTAGAAAATCAAAAACCAAAATTGTAAGTTTACAAATTGTTTGGTTAAACTACTGTTTTATATGGCAAAAAAATTGTATATTTACAATAAAAAGTGGTAAATTTACAATTTTTATTGTAAATATACCATTTTTTCATATTTTTTTTGCCGTAAAAACAGTAGTTTAACCAAATAATTTGTAAATTTACAATATTGTTTTTGTATTTTCTACTTCATTTTTGTAAAATTACAACTTTTTTCTTAAGTATACAATTTTGTTTTTAAATTTTCATATTTGTTTTGTAAATTTACAAAAAATTTGGTTTATTTACATATTTGTTTTGTGAATTTAAAGGTTTTTCCATTGGTGCATCTTATTTTTCCTTCTTCAGCAGCTGGAGTAGCACTTCAACAACCTGAAATGATTTTTTTGTTTTTCACTTGAACACTTTTAACAAACTTTTTAAAGTATAACACTGCACTTTTTTATTTTTTTTTCGACATTTCGTTTTTCTTAAGTAGAACATATGAGAATTGCGAAGGAGGCTACACAAGAAATTTCTTATATTTTCAGGAAAAATTAGTCAAAAAATAAAAATTTTTTTTTGAATTTTTAATTATTTTCACAAAAAATTTTTTTTTGGATATTGTAGATTGGATGTTTAAGTATCAGTTAAAATAAGAAAAACTTAGTTTTTCATAATTGGCAGCATTTTATTGACATTTTAGGTACCAAATTTAAAAAAAAAAAATTACCAAAAAATATGGTAAAATTACCAAAAAAATGGTTAAAATAAATAAAAACTAAAACAGTTATATCGTAGAAACACATAAAAATTGTGGTATTTTACTTAACGCAAATTAACAAAAAAAGTGTGTAAAAATTCAATTTTTGCTAAAGCTTACAATTAGTCGAAAAGTTTTTGTGTCCGGAACTTAAAAAATTTCCAAAATTTTTTTCATGAAATTTTTTATTTATAAAAAATTATTTTTAACTAAATTTTTTACTCCAAAACGCAAAAAAAAAAAATCTGAACTTAGAAAATTGTTGCGTGTCTAATTGTTGAATAATTACATTTTTTTTTGTAAAACAACATTAATTCTAGTAATAAAATAAGTTTGAAATTTTGTACATTGAAATTTTGTTCTTTTCAATACATACATTTCAAACAGAAAACCTTGTAAACGATCTTAAAAAAAAAAAATTGTAATAAAACATTTTTTTGGTAGAAAGACTAAATAACATCAAGTAAAATTTTGTTGTACAATTACAGTTTTCTTGTGTAAAAGAACTAAACACCTTGTAATATTTTTTTAATTTGTAAAATAATTCACTTTTTTGTAGATTTACCTAAAAAAATTGTAAAATAAATTTACCAACATATAATAGTAAAATTACAAAGCAACCCGTTTTATTAAATATACTACAATTTTTGTAAAAAGACAAAAATATTAGTAAAATAGAATTACAAGACCTTTTACTTGTAATTTTACAAACTTTTTTTTTTGAGTGTATAAAAACTGGGAGACACGGGTTTTTTTTATTTACGGCCATACTCTCAGAATTTTTTGGTCCGGTTCATGTATACAGCCAAAATTTGAAATTTGTCGGACGAAGAAATATTTCCCATTAATATTGAAAGTTTTTTTAATAGGTTTTTAATTACATCATCTCATACTGCACCGATATTATGAACTTTCATTATGGGGCACTACAATTAGTTTAATAAAGTTTTTGAAAACCAAACATGCCTTTATATATAAATTGATGACTGATAAAAGGTATCTTGATTGTAATATAATAGTTTTTGATTGAATATTAAACTTACAAACAAGTTTATGAATGGCAATAATATAGATTATTGCCAGATAAAATATATAAACAAGCATGTTTCCCCAAATGTTATACGTCATTAAATCAAAACAAAATATTTGTATAAAATTTCAATTACAAGAAAAAAATACTTGGGCTAAAAAAGTTGTAACTACTTGCCAAGTATTAAGCACTTAAAAAAGTAGATAGGTTGTAGGTGACTGCTGACGTTTTACGTCAACACACGTAGATTCTGAGGTCCATTGTGATACCACAAAAAAGTAGATACTACTTCACAAGTTCACTGGTACCTGACAAGTACTTTGATACTACTTCACAAGTACCATGGTACTTGACAAGTATCATAGAAGATTGTTATAAACTTGTACTAAAAATTTTTTAAATACAAGTACCTAGTACTCGTACTTGATTTTTTTCAAGTACAAGTACTATATTGGATATTTTTTTTTTCAAATACCAGTAGTTCACAAAATATTTCAAAAATACTTAATACCAATTTTGCGCATTTATGGTTAGATTCATGTTTTTCCTGCAGAAAAATTCTTTTTAATTTTAAAATTCTTAGTTCCAAAATATTTTTTCTAAGGAAAACGTCTCTGTTTCTGAGATGCTTTTTGTTTAGTAAAACTCCTGGAATCAAAGACATTTTTGGTACATAAAAATTCGCATGTTCTGAGATTCTTTGAAATTTTCCAAAAAAAAAAAAATTGCTAGGTAGGACTGCATATCAAATAATTCTTGTTTATACACTTAAATAATTTTTAAGGTACACTCTGAAAAATATGGGAGTATAAAAAATAACAAAAAGTACATTAATCAAAATGTTTCATAATATTGGTGAAAACATTTGACCAATATAATGAGAAAGTTACCTTGAAAACTTTCTTTCACTGTACAATCAATCCGAACTGCTATAACCAATAACTTACAAATTACTAATATTTAGTTAAGTTTGAAAAAACTTTATTGTTGATAGGATTCTTATTAACTTTCTTAATTCACAATTAATATGGAAAAACAAGTGAGAGTGTGAAATTCATCTGTGCCGAATCTTTTATACTCACCAAATCAGAAGAGGCGTTGTGTTCAAAGGGAGAGTCGGCGGAGGTGGTGGTGGTGGGGACACCATAAGACATTTTCGTGACATTTTTGGACTGTATCGTGTCTTTCACAGACGAACACTAGACCGATATTTCGATGCGTTACACACGGAATGACAGAGTGAGTATAACTCCACACTGTGTTTGTAGCGTATATAAAATATGTATTGTGTTTATACGTTTAAGAACTTTTTTATTAAAACTTCATATTTGATGACTTAAACTGCAATACATATAACATATCATCCCCTACCAATAATAAACACCTCATTAAAATGTCAACAAACTAATTGTATAGTGTGAATAAAGGGGTATAAACCATTATGTACACTCTAATTAAAATTATTTCAGTTTCCTACTCTAAATTGGGTAAATTTACACAAATTGCGTAATTCTACTTAAAAATATTGGAAATTTACTCAATTTATAGTAGTCTATTTTTGGAATTTGTTGAAATTTACCCAATTTATAGTAGGAAACTGGACTCACTTTTTTAGGGTGTAGGGTATACAAATTGAAAAACAATCACAAAATCTAAAAATTTTTCTATAGCATTGGAAAATTATTTCAGAATCAGGGACTTTTACGATCGGAAAAATGCTTTAGAACCTGAGACCTTTTAGAGTAGATTTTTTTTCAAAATTTCAAAAATTTTCTGAATCTTTTCTATAGTAATTAATTTTATACATTTGAAATTGTTTCTATAGATTTAATCGAACTTTAAATCTTAATTATTGATGCAAATCCGTCCTGAATTTCCCTGTAAATTTTGAGTAAAAAAATTGTCCTAGGATGCAAATGAAAGAGGAGGTCTCCCCTAATTTTTCTATTTTATTATTTTTAGATATAACACTATAGTTAAAATGATTTCAGTTTCCTAAATTTACACAAATTGGGTAATTCTACATAAGAATATTGGAAATTTACTCAATTTATTTTTTTATTTTTTTTTTTTAAATTTGTTGAAATTTACCCAATTTATAGTACTGACTCATTTTTTAGGGTGCAGGAAAAAGAAGGTAAGTTACGTCCTTTCAAAAACGTATCTTTAATATAATTTAAAATTTTCAACAAAATATTTTGATATAGTTTTCAAATGACTTTATTCACATCCTTTTATTCGTAATGGCAAAATAAAAAAAAAAATAAAAATTAGGGGAGATCCTCCTCTTTAATTTGACATCACCAGTGTCCTTCTAAGACAAGAACAATTATTTCAAAAATATTTTACAAAATGTATCCTTTAAAACTTTGAAGTCCTTTTAAAAGGAAACAGGATCACGAAATGAAAAACTGTAAATGCAGTTTTACTCCATTTGATCCCACTTTCAGACGTATGTCATCCGGTTCATGTTATAGTTCACTCCCAATTTAATAACAAATATGTATAAAAACTTACGAATTTTTCTATTTTCGATGTCATTTTTTAGACTAAAAGTCAAAATGTTACCAACATTTTTGAAGAGGATTGTAGAACTCTGCTAAAGTAACGCATTTATGCAAAAAACCGCGGTTTTCGAAACAGTGGTCTTTTCGTCCTTATTCGCATAAACAGTACAAATGTTTATATGCCCTTTTTCGACTACACGATTTGATTTAACACAAGCAAAATAGTTAAGTTTGGTTTGGTCGAATCTGTGGATACCCTCAATGAACAATTTTTTTTTTAATAATGAATTTGAGTTTCACGTAAACAAAAAATATTTTTTTTTTTTTTTAAATGTTATACCCTCCAACCAAATAGCGATGTCCGTCCGTCTGTAGAGGACACGATGCAGTCCAAAATAAAAGAGATAGATTCCTGATGTTTGCCACATATAATGTCTTATTGTCATAGGCTGGTTAAGTTCAGAAATGGGAAAATCGGAGAAAAAAGTTCTCCCTTCTAGAACTAACCAACCTCTGAAAAACTTCTTTTTTACATGTTTTTTTCTATTTTTTCTAAAGAAATGAAACATTTTTATATAATAAAAGCTCAAGATCCTGCACTTGGACCCAGGGGATAAAAAATGTCATGTCATTAAACTCCCTGTTTGAGACAAGAACACTCCATTATTACATTTTCAATGTACCGGCCATTTTCAATGAAAACCCAGTTTTAATTAAAACCCAATTCAATTTAAACGTGTTTTTTGCACAATCAAATATTTTGAATTGTGCACTCAAAAAATTATGTTTGTAAAATCAACTGAAAATGTCAGTTAAAATAACTACTTTGTAAGTTGTTTTGGGGTCAACTACTTTTTCAGTTAAATCAACTAACAATGTAAGTTATTTTAACTGACAAAAAAACAAGTGACTTATGTAGTAAAAACTACTTACATTTGTAGTCAAAACAACTAACATGTAGTAAAAATAAAATAATCATTTTTTTTTTTCAAAAATTTTTTCAAAAAAAAAAAGACCAAATTTTTTGGAACACAAATTTTTTCCAAATTTTTTTTTAAAAAAGATGTGAATATTTTTATGTTTTGGAAAAAAACTTCGAAAATTTTTTAGAGATAAAAAAATAAAATTAACTACTTTAAATAACTGTTACTACATTACAATACTTTTTTGTTATTCAAAAAAACGACTTAAAATAAGTAACAGAAATAGTTGTTTGATATTTTTCATATAAAAACAACTGACTTTGTAGTTGAAAACAACTAACTACTGTAAAATATACAAACAACTAACATGTGATAACTTACATAATTTTCTGAGTGTGACACTATACAAGTAATAGAGCGATATATTATTGATCAGTAATCGATTCAAAGCCACACTAGCGATGTCCATCCGTCTGTAGAGGACACGATACAGTCCAAAATAAAAGAGCTAGACCTTAGAAGTTTGGCACGAATGTATCTTATGGGCGTACGGACATAACGCCCAAGTGCATATCGCCCAATTCAAAAAAGTCATTCCACCCAAAAAAAATGTGTGTTAGTTGTTGTTGCAAAATTTTTTGGACGATATGGCCATTATTTTTGGGTATTTTAACAATTTTCTTTAAATTAATATAAATTATCAAATATGTCATATTACCCAAATATCAAAATGTTGAATTTATTAAATGTCATAGCGCCCAAAAAAATAATCATAAAACTCACCAATATTGTTTTTTTAAGACAATGTTTTAAAGGTTTTATGCGTAGCCGGCCTTCGGCCGGGCTTAGGGATTACAAAATCCATGCATTAAACCCACCCTCTCCGCAAAGTAAAGTTTCTAGGGTAGCAGGCCTTAACACTATCAAATTTGTTATGCATCAAAAACGCCTGATAACCAAAATAGCTTTGGTTTGCAGAGAGGGTGGGTTTAATGCATGGAGTATGTAATCCCTAAGCCCGGCCGAAGGCCGGCTACGCAGAAAACCTTTATTACAAAAAAAACAAATCATAGAAGAAAAAATATTTTGGATTTTTTGACAATTTTGTTTTGGGAGAAATAGCATTTTTAGACCTTTCATTTTGGGCTATATGTCGCAGCTTGGGCGATATGACACTTACGGTTTTGGGCGATAAGACCTTGGGCGCTATGTCCGTACGCCGTCTTATGAAAGGCTAGTTAATTTCGGAAATGGGCAAAATCGGACCAAGCAAAAAAAAGTTGCCACTTGGAGAAATAAAGCAACCTCAGAAAAACGAAATTTTTTCAGGATTTTTTTTTGCACTTTTGTCAAGCAAATGCAAAATTCTTAGGTCAGGAACAGTGTAAAATCTTACTTGTGGACCCAGCGTATAAAAAATTAAAAAAGGTTGACCGGCCCACTTTTGTGGGCTTGGATAAAAAAATGTATACAAATAATTATTAATTGGATTAATTTCAAGAATCATAATAAATCCATTTGACAACATCTATCCCAAGGGGAGAAGGAGTTCCCCAACGTCCATATTTGATGTGTTACACACGGAATGACAAACTTAGTATACTCCCGTATTATGGTTGGAGGGTGCAAAAACTTTAAACTACATATCATAAACTAACAATTTAAAAATTTATAGATACCAAAACGAGCTGACAATCAGTTCTATGAAAACTAATACAGACCAGATACCAAAATACTATAAAAACTCTTTTAAATGTCTTCCACTTCTTTAGTTTTTATTTCAAGTGTCTTAAAGCCCATTTAATCAGCACAAAAGCGATGACATTTTGTCGAGACTTTTTTAAACCTCGAGATTCTTATGCCGCCGAAAAAACTTTACTTTGCATTACATTTCTATTGGGTCTAACACCTCTACGCATTAGCGGACACCAAGGAATACATAGAATATCCATATCTCGTTTAGGTTATGCCATAACAATTGCTCAAGGAATATTTTTTGTTTATTGTTTTATTTATTCGTTTATATTGGATGAATCCATAGTGGGATTCTTTTTTAAAACAGAAATTTCGCAAATCGGTGATATATTACAAAAATTTATAGGTCTATGCGGTATGTTGATTTTGTTTGGTGTGAGTTTAAGAAAAAGTCGCGATATGATTGCCATGTATGAAACGGTGGCTTTTATCGATGGACGTTTTTTAAATTTGGGTGTTGAATTTAATTATCGTTATATAATGAAATTTCGACATTCGAAATTGATAATGGTAACAAGTGTGTGCGTCGGTTATATGGCCAGTAGCCTATGGATGCTATTTCACAATCAAATATGGCCATCCTTTCAAGCAGTGATAGCATTTTTTGTACCGCATATATTTTTATTAAGTGTTGTTGTGTTAAATGTTTCCTTTGTAATGCGTTTTTGGCAACATTTTGATTTACTGAATAAGGTGAGTAACTTTGGTTTTTATTTTGCAAAAAAATTTTGTTTTGGTCCTACGTTCAAAAATTAAAAAAAAAAAATCAAAATTTCTTTTCTATTTGTTTTTATCTGTAAGTACAGATCGAGCTCGGACTCTAATTGTATTTGTTATAAGGGTTCAAGTTGAAAAAAAGCAGAAGAAAAATTTAATTTCTAAAAATTATAGACATTTCTGGTATTCCCATACCGGTTTCAAACCCTCCAGTTAGTGTTATCATCAGTAGGATTTTAAATGTCGGTTTGTCTTGTTATTTCTAGCAATATTAACCTCATCTCATACTTTCTTTCAACACTCAGAAAATTATTGCAGTTACTACATGACGGTCGTTTATGTAGTAAGTAGTAACTGTTGTTTTTAACTACAATTTCGGTCGTTTTTGTATGAAAAAATCTCAAACAACTTTTTTTTGTAGTAGTTTCAAAAAATAACTACAAAAAATATACTACACTGTAGCAATAGTTGATTTATGTAGTTGTTTTTAGTTTTTTTCTAAAAACTCGTTTTTTTCTAGAAATTTTTATTCCAAACGAATGTGTCGAACGAGTTGGTCGTGCGGGATGCGGAAGGAATTATTTTTATACCAAATAAAAAATATCTAGTTGAGTTGAGTTGAGTTGAGGGTGGGTTGTACAAGCCCAAAAATGGGTAAATTTTTAGGCAAGTCCATGGCGCTCAGACTTAAAATAGTCCATTGTACCGTACCCAGAAAAGAAAGATTAAGTAAGGGTGATAAAAGGTTGAGAAGAAAAAGGAAGAAAAGTGCTTGCTCAGAATTTCTCAGTTGCTTTCACAAACTTGAGAAAATCAGACAAGGGAAGTCCATGGACCGTGTCCATAGACAGAATATCAGAACCCAATATCCGCAGTCTAGCCCTTGAGAACGCTGGACAACAACATACATAATGTTCAGTTGTGTCATCATCCTCAAGACAAGCCACGCATAATGGGTCTGATAAGACACCTAATCTCGTCATATGACGAGCACAGGCATTGTGTCCCGTAATTAAGCCAGTAAGTCTGCGACAGTCTATTCTACTGAGACTGAGTAGATAGTTAGCCACTTTCTTGTCTGGCTTAATTACAAAACGTTTGGTAATCTTGCATGCCAACTCATTTGACCATCTTTCCATGAAAGTTTCTTTCATATGAGAGTTGATCCAACGCATCAGCCATGTCAAGCCAATACCAATTTGAGGTTCCGGATTGTAAGGAATTGTATCAGAGCCAAGATTTGCCAAAGAGTCAGCAATCTCGTTTCCCCGTATTCCCCTATGACCCGGAACCCACAGAAGACTGACGCTATTCCCACATGAGACCTCATTGAGTCTGCGTCTACATTCCTGGACAATTTTGGATGAAGTGACTGGAGATTCAAGTGCAATGAGTGCAGCCTGGCTGTCACTGCAAATACTGATTCTCCTATTACTCCATCTGTTCCCAATTATCCAGGTCGCTACGTCCAAAATAGCAAATATTTCAGTCTGAAATACTGTAGCCATTTTTCCCATAGCAATATAGCATTTGGTCGCATCGTCCAAATACCAGCCAGACCCAGAGCCATTTAAGGTACTGGATCCATCCGTGTAGAAAGTATCCGTGTAATTTTTCAGTAGGTCTGCTGGGTTTCCCCAGTCTTCCCTACTCGGAAATATTACAGTAAACTTCCTACCAAACTCGATGCAAGAGGTTGTATTGTCCAAAGGCATAGAAAACATCGGACAAAGTTCCGATAGCCTATTGAACAGACGACCATGTCCCGCATTGTACTCCCCATGCCATGTTCCGCTTTTGCGGAGCCGGCACAAAGATTTCATGGCTTCTCCTTGAATATGTAAGTCCAAGGGAAGCATATCTAACATAGCGTCCAGAGCTGCGCCTGGGGTGGTGCTCATGGCACCAGTAATTCCCAAGGCAGCCGCTCTTTGCAGTCCGTTTAGCTTGGATCGAATAGTTTTCACCATCGTTCTCGGCCACCAGACTACCGCCGCATACGTCACAATAGGTCTAATTACAGCTATGTACATCCAATGTACATTAGCGGGTCTTAGACCCCATGTCTTCCCAAAAGCACGCCGACACTGCCAGAAAATCCGAAGTGCCCGTGAAACTTTTTGTTCAACATGTTTTGTCCACATTAGTTTACTATCTAGGGTAACCCCTAAATACTTAACTTCTGTGGACAGTTGAAGAGTTATGCCCTTCAACGTAGGAAGCTGAAGACCCTTATGTTTGGTTCTTCGCGTGAACAACACGAGTGTTGTCTTATTTGGATTGACAGACCATCCATGTCGATTGCACCAGTTGTCCATCAAGTCAATAACGGTCTGCATTTTCTTGCATACCAAGTTAAGTGACTTTCCGGATACTAATGCGCACACATCGTCAGCGTATGCCTGTATGTGTACACCTAGAGCTTGTATTTCAACCAAGAGTGAGTTTACCACAAAACACCACAGCAAAGGAGAGAGAACACCCCCTTGGGGGCAACCTCTACTAACCTCAACCGTTACTTTTGTGCCCCACTCATCTTCAGCCGTCAACAATCTCCGGGAGAGCATAAAATGAATCCACTTGACTAGAACTGGATCCACGCCATGCAATTCAGCCGAAGTTTTCATAGAGTCGAAAGTAGCATTATCAAAAGCGCCCTCAATATCAACAAAAACACCCAGAGTATAGTCTTGTTTGTCAATGCCCTTCTCAATATTGACCACAAGATCGTGAAGTGCCGACTCACAAGATCTACCACTCTGATACGCGTGTTGCTGACTATTTAGGGGGCATTCGATTAATGCTACTGACCTAATGAATTTCTCAACCATTCGCTCAAGACTTTTCAGTAGAAAGGATGATAAACTGATTGGTCTAAAACTTTTTGCCAAGGTGTAGTCCTCCTTCCCAGGTTTGGGAATAAAAACAACCTTGACATCGCACCAAGATGATGGAACATACCCATAAGCCAGGCTGGCTCTGAAGATATTTTTAAGTACCTTCACTAGGGTATCTCCACCACTCTTCAACATCATAGGGTATATACCATCTGGTCCAGGGGATTTATAGTTATCAAAGGAAGATAAGGCGTACCTGATCGATTCCTCAGAAACTACCCTAGATGCTATATACCAGTCCCTACATGTAGTATTACCAACAGGACTCTCAATAATATCTGTATTTATCGTTGTCACTTTGCATCCTGGAAAGTGAGTAGATAACAGAATATCATTGACCTCCTGTTGGTTGTTTGTGTAGGTACCATCTGGCTTTCTGAGGGAATCAAGCTTCGCTGAACTATCTTTTTGAAAGATTTTACAGAGTCTTGCCGTATCCCTCGTACCATTTACCTCCTCACAGAAAGTCCTATAAGACTCAAGTTTGGCTTCCCTCACTTTTTTCTTATATTCCTTTTGCATGAGGTGGTAATTGTTCCAGTCAGCATCCTTTCGAGATTTTAAGGCTCTATTCAGAAGCTTTCTTGAACTTTTCCTCAGCTTACCAAGTTCCACGTTCCACCAAGGGACTGAGGTACCTGGTCTGCTTTTCCTTAACGGACAAACAGTCTCATAGCAGTCAGTCAAAGTTTTACCCAATTTCTCAGACTCCACTTCAACCGACCCTATACAACTAGGTATTGGGATGGGACGTAATCTTTGATGAAGTAATTCCTCAAATCTTTTCCAATCCGCTTTTCGAGGGTTTCGGCCCTGTGGGATTGTAGGTTTATCAATCCCAAGCCTAAACTCGATGTAGCGGTGGTCCGACAAGGATACCACATCAAGAACACGCCAATCCCTTATCATTGTACTCGCCTTACTGTTAGATAAGGTAAGATCAATGACCTGTTGCCTTCGTTGAGTGACAAACGTTGGAGAATTCCCAACATTTTGAATCACCAGATTTGAAGACAAGATGAAGTCCAACAATTTGTTACCTCTAGAGTTGCACTTTGTGCTACCCCAGATGATGTGCTGAGAATTGGCATCGCATCCAATAATCAACCCCAAGTTGTTGGCCTCCGCGTATCGTATGACTCTAATTAACTCCTCAGAAGGCGGGGGATAAATAGAATCATAGGGCAGATAGGCAGATACAACAATAGTCTCTACCACTTTACCCTCTATACGAAATCGCACACTAATTGCAACGACGTCTTGGCAACAAAATTGCCTCAACACCGAGCTCTCGATTGTCCTAGGGACAACCATACAGGCCCGTGGCCGCAGTGATCTTGTGTCATACAAGATTGATCCCCATCTAATCATACTTAAACCACAAACTCGTCCTTTGACTGCCCATGGTTCTTGTATTAAGATTATTTGTGGATCTGTATGCAACTTAGCATAACTACTGCATAGAAGAGCAGAAGCCGCTTTGCTGTGTTGCAAGTTTATTTGGGTGAAAGAAATGTCGATCTTCGCTGTCATGTGAGACATTGAAAAACATTTATATTACCCCTAATCCTTATCATTGCCACGGATACGGAAATAAATCCGTCCGAGGTTAAGATAAGGACGCATTCCGTATGTTGAACGAAGGACCTCCAGAGATTGTAGGTCCACTCCTACAACAAGAAGTGAGTCAGGATGACCCTCCTCCCGTTTGTAGGACCAGACCCTCCAATTTCCGGTTTCAAGTCCCTCGTTCTGCATACGTAATCGTGCGAGCACTTCATGGATCTTGGGATTACCAGGAATCCAAGTCGCTGCTCGCACTAGCCTGCGTAGGCTGCCACAATTTACGATTGTAAATGTGCAATCCTCACAGCTTGGTATAGTAGCCACAGTTTTGGTAAGCCATTCGAGGGAAAGTTGGTTGGAACAGTGAATCTTAATCATTCCCTCTTCCACCCTCATTCCCTCAAAATTGGGTTTACATGTTAGCGAACCCATGGCTTTCCAAATGTGGCCACTTATATGATCCGTTTGCCTTTGAGACAATGGATCCCGCTTATTTAAAGCAACTATTGCGACCTTCAATTCCCTATTTACTACATTAGAGTAGCTTTGGGGTCCTGCCGGTTGCAATAGCTGCGTAATTTTGGTTGATGTTGAACCTGCCTGATTTGCACCGGAGGCACCCTGTGAAGGGCAGCCAGTCATGTCAATTCTGACAGGTCCATCATTCAACCGAGGACGGGATAAAGAAGAAGAGCTCGAGTCCAGATTTGTATCCTTTCTCTTACTATTTCCCTTCCTCCCACCCACTGTAGAGTTCCCAGCCTGTTTAGACTCAGTTTCACCAGTCTTGGTCTGTACACTTTTCAAAGGTGTACTTTCCTTTCGTGATGGCACCTTGTCCTTTTCAGCTGGGTTCCCGTTAGATGCGGCTGGCGTGGTCAGCAGGGAAAAGGAGGAGGAAGTGGAGTCCGATTTTTTAGTCTTTCTCTTCTTCCTCTTCTTTCCCCCTGCTGCAGCTGCTTGACCCAAAGTGGAAGAGTCTTCCATAAGCGAAGATGATTCATCCTGCCTGGTCCGCTTTCCTGTTGCATTCGGGGTATCAATACCTTGTCTTGCAACAGAGGAGCATTCCAATTGGGATAAATCATTATCACCCCTGGGGTGTTCTTCCTCTTTGGCTCGAGAAAAGGCTGAAGATAATCGCCTAGCATCAGCTGAAAGTTGCCTTTCAGAAGATTGCTTTGCTCTCAGCTTCAGCCTTTTCCGCTGCCTTTTAGTCAGCTGATCATTTAAGGTTTTGGTCTCATCTTCTGGTTTACCGATTTTCTTCTGATTTGACACAGAATCAACCGTTTTCACCTCAGATTCCACCGTATTGTCTGGTGATACAGATGTACCGACGTTACGATTAATTGCCCAGCACACAGGAGACACAGGGGTTACCTGTGCATCGAGTGTACCCGGCATCGCCTCGCAAACTCCGATCTCATCTGGACCGCACAGCAGTAGGCTCTCCAATGACATTGTCAAAGTGCCTTGCGATGAGAAATTATCCAAGGATAATTCTTCATCATGTCCCTGTAGCATGTCAATACTGAGACCAGGGTAGGCCATCTCAGTAGAGTATTTATTTATTTATTTATTTATTTATTTATTTATTTATTTATTTATTTATTTATTTATTTATTTATTTATTTATTTATTTATTTATTTATTTATTTATTTATTTATTTATTTATTTATTTATTTATTTATTTATTTATTTATTTATTTATTTATTTATTTATTTATTTATTTATTTATTTATTTATTTATTTATTTATTTATTTATTTATTTATTTATTTATTTATTTATTTATTTATTTATTTATTTATTTATTTATTTATTTATTTATTTATTTATTTATTTATTTATTTATTTATTTATTTATTTATTTATTTATTTATTTATTTATTTATTTATTTATTTATTTATTTATTTATTTATTTATTTATTTATTTATTTATTTATTTATTTATTTATTTATTTATTTATTTATTTATTTATTTATTTATTTATTTATTTATTTATTTATTTATTTATTTATTTATTTATTTATTTATTTATTTATTTATTTATTTATTTATTTATTTATTTATTTATTTATTTATTTATTTATTTATTTATTTATTTATTTATTTATTTATTTATTTATTTATTTATTTATTTATTTATTTATTTATTTATTTATTTATTTATTTATTTATTTATTTATTTATTTATTTATTTATTTATTTATTTATTTATTTATTTATTTATTTATTTATTTATTTATTTATTTATTTATTTATTTATTTATTTATTTATTTATTTATTTATTTATTTATTTATTTATTTATTTATTTATTTATTTATTTATTTATTTATTTATTTATTTATTTATTTATTTATTTATTTATTTATTTATTTATTTATTTATTTATTTATTTATTTATTTATTTATTTATTTATTTATTTATTTATTTATTTATTTATTTATTTATTTATTTATTTATTTATTTATTTATTTATTTATTTATTTATTTATTTATTTATTTATTTATTTATTTATTTATTTATTTATTTATTTATTTATTTATTTATTTATTTATTTATTTATTTATTTATTTATTTATTTATTTATTTATTTATTTATTATTTATTTATTTATTTATTTATTTATTTATTTATTTATTTATTTATTTATTTATTTATTTATTTATTTATTTATTTATTTATTTATTTATTTATTTATTTATTTATTTATTTATTTATTTATTTATTTATTTATTTATTTATTTATTTATTTATTTATTTATTTATTTATTTATTTATTTATTTATTTATTTATTTATTTATTTATTTATTTATTTATTTATTTATTTATTTATTTATTTATTTATTTATTTATTTATTTATTTATTTATTTATTTATTTATTTATTTATTTATTTATTTATTTATTTATTTATTTATTTATTTATTTATTTATTTATTTATTTATTTATTTATTTATTTATTTATTTATTTATTTATTTATTTATTTATTTATTTATTTATTTATTTATTTATTTATTTATTTATTTATTTATTTATTTATTTATTTATTTATTTATTTATTTATTTATTTATTTATTTATTTATTTATTTATTTATTTATTTATTTATTTATTTATTTATTTATTTATTTATTTATTTATTTATTTATTTATTTATTTATTTATTTATTTATTTATTTATTTATTTATTTATTTATTTATTTATTTATTTATTTATTTATTTATTTATTTATTTATTTATTTATTTATTTATTTATTTATTTATTTATTTATTTATTTATTTATTTATTTATTTATTTATTTATTTATTTATTTATTTATTTATTTATTTATTTATTTATTTATTTATTTATTTATTTATTTATTTATTTATTTATTTATTTATTTATTTATTTATTTATTTATTTATTTATTTATTTATTTATTTATTTATTTATTTATTTATTTATTTATTTATTTATTTATTTATTTATTTATTTATTTATTTATTTATTTATTTATTTATTTATTTATTTATTTATTTATTTATTTATTTATTTATTTATTTATTTATTTATTTATTTATTTATTTATTTATTTATTTATTTATTTATTTATTTATTTATTTATTTATTTATTTATTTATTTATTTATTTATTTATTTATTTATTTATTTATTTATTTATTTATTTATTTATTTATTTATTTATTTATTTATTTATTTATTTATTTATTTATTTATTTATTTATTTATTTATTTATTTATTTATTTATTTATTTATTTATTTATTTATTTATTTATTTATTTATTTATTTATTTATTTATTTATTTATTTATTTATTTATTTATTTATTTATTTATTTATTTATTTATTTATTTATTTATTTATTTATTTATTTATTTATTTATTTATTTATTTATTTATTTATTTATTTATTTATTTATTTATTTATTTATTTATTTATTTATTTATTTATTTATTTATTTATTTATTTATTTATTTATTTATTTATTTATTTATTTATTTATTTATTTATTTATTTATTTATTTATTTATTTATTTATTTATTTATTTATTTATTTATTTATTTATTTATTTATTTATTTATTTATTTATTTATTTATTTATTTATTTATTTATTTATTTATTTATTTATTTATTTATTTATTTATTTATTTATTTATTTATTTATTTATTTATTTATTTATTTATTTATTTATTTATTTATTTATTTATTTATTTATTTATTTATTTATTTATTTATTTATTTATTTATTTATTTATTTATTTATTTATTTATTTATTTATTTATTTATTTATTTATTTATTTATTTATTTATTTATTTATTTATTTATTTATTTATTTATTTATTTATTTATTTATTTATTTATTTATTTATTTATTTATTTATTTATTTATTTATTTATTTATTTATTTATTTATTTATTTATTTATTTATTTATTTATTTATTTATTTATTTATTTATTTATTTATTTATTTATTTATTTATTTATTTATTTATTTATTTATTTATTTATTTATTTATTTATTTATTTATTTATTTATTTATTTATTTATTTATTTATTTATTTATTTATTTATTTATTTATTTATTTATTTATTTATTTATTTATTTATTTATTTATTTATTTATTTATTTATTTATTTATTTATTTATTTATTTATTTATTTATTTATTTATTTATTTATTTATTTATTTATTTATTTATTTATTTATTTATTTATTTATTTATTTATTTAT